>CP106724.1:5660631-6860631 GCA_025506655.1 Gossypium rotundifolium
AGGACCTAAAGTGAAAATAAGCCCAAAGGAGATATTTTGGGTGGCAATAGCTGAGAAAAATCAGGAAATGGGTGAAATAAGGGCAAAATTGAAAATTGCCAAAATTAGCTAAATAAAATGGGACCAAATTGGAATATGTAGAATTCTCTTCATTTCTCTTCATTTTCATCAGCTGAAAAATAGCCATGGAAGAGGGTTCAAGCTGGTTTTCATACTCTGGCTTCATGTAAGTTTAATTCTTGCTTTCTCCTTGAAATTTCTATGTTTTTGAACTTTTACAATTGGGTCCAACTTAGTATGTCATTAGTTTTTGATTCTATGGCTAATTTTTAAAGTTTCTATGGATAAGTGCTGGAATAATATGCTGAATAAATATAGAATTGAAGCTTTAATTTTGATATATGATAATCTTATTAAGTAAAATTGATGGAAATTGGTTTTAGGACCTAATTGTGAAAGAGTTTAAATTAAGGCCTAGTGTTAAAATTCTGATTTTCAAAGGTTATGAAGTAGTTTAAAATGATAGATAAAAGTATTAAATGAGAAAATTAGCTCAATTGAGGGGTTAATTGAGCAAGGACTGAATTGTATGAATTGTGAAATTTGGGACAAAATAGAAATCAATATGTTACACTAAAGCAATTTTGGACAGCAGCAGTTGTCTAAATTTGAAAAATCACAAAAAATTATAGAAATTGAATTAGAAGGTGAGTGAGATATATAATTAAAGCTTGTTGAGTCTATTTTTAAATAAAAGAAATAGAGAAAGCAAAGGAAGTCTACATATTGAGATATTTAAAGTTTTGTAAGACTGGTTTAGAATAACTTCGTGATCCCCTGTTCTTACTTTATAAATTCACTAAAAATTGTACAAAAATAATTACGAGTTATAATTTATATGTTTGTATTCCTTAGTGAGCTATTTTCATTAGAAATAATCAGAGACACTATATGAAAATCGTACTATGAGATAATTGATTTTTAGTGAAGAGAGGTCAGAGCCACCAGACTGTGTAACAGGGGAGAACTTAACTAATAAACTGTACTAATTGGTCATACCAAAAATTCTGGAAAAATTATAGTAAGAAGATATGTAAGTTTAGTTTCAAATAAAATTAACGGATCTTAATTTGGAGTTCTTTAGCTTAAGATAAAAATAATTTAGTGCCTATGACACGGATGGATAGCTTGAATATTCACATAAGTAAATAGTAAAATTATAGATAATGTTACTTACAAGTGTTTTGTTTATACTAAGGATGTGGATGGAGAGGAGGAGGAGGAAAAATAATATATGAACGACTTGTGTATAAATTGATCACATGCTCGATTATAATTGATAAATGTTGAATTAGAAATGATATAATGTTTTATTTGGAATGTTTATTATGAAATTATGATTATCGTTATAATATAAAAATTGAACTTGTGAGTTTATACGGCTAAATTTTAGTGATCATTTGTTAATTTTATGAACTTCATAATGTGTTATTTCATATGTAATGATGATAAAATAGTGAATAATGTAAAAGCATGAAAATTGAATAAACGATCAAATTGAGCACTTTAGTTCAAATGACAAGACGAATTGATTTAAAAAGACCATGATTGAACCATGGCAACAAGTGATAAGTGATAGCTTCAGCTACTCTTATCTCGATCAAGAAAGTGAAAGTGATAAGTGATAGCTTGGCTACACTTATCCGATTAAGGACAAGTGAAAGTGAAAAGTGGCACTCGATTACCGATCAAGTGAAAATGGTAGCTCGGCTACCTAATCGATGAAAAGTGGTAGCTCGCCACCGATCGATGAAAAGTGAAAAGTGGTAGCTCTGCCACCGATCGATGAATAGTGCTAGCTTCGACTACAAGTGACAAGTGATTTCTATGTAAGACCATATTTGGGATATGGCATCGGTGTGATATGTGTTTAAGATGTAAGACTATAGTTGAGCTATGGCATTCTAGTGAAAGGTGATGAATTGACGGATAAGTCCATGGTTTCACCATGGCATAATGATAGTGAAGATGTAAGATCATGGCTGAGCTATGACATTCTAGTGAAAAGGCCACAGCTATGTTATGGCATCAGTGATTATTAGTGAAATTCAGTGCATACCGGCGCAGACCAATTCCGTAAGACGTTCACTAATTTGACAAAGTTTGGTAAGTGTTACATAGTATTATGTGATATAAGGAAATACAAGTTGATGAGACATGAACATAGAACTTGGTTGATAAATGAGTTCATTTGTAAATTTATATTTGTACACCCTTACGTGTATTATCCGTATAAATTGGTATTCCAAATGAGTTAATGATAAGAGTTTTAATATGAAATAATCTGAATTCTAAATGAAATATTATGAAAAATTGTATATGAAATACAGAGGTATGATTGTTATATATTATATGAATACATAATGTGAAAAAATATAAGTACAAGAGAAATTTAATGAGAATTGAGCCCATATATGTTTCTTGTTATTTATATGAAGTGTATGACTAACAAATAGTATTAAGTATAAGGCTCGGTTGAATATCTTGAATTGGTTTTGTATGTATTAAATGTGGTACCCTTGTAAATGAGATAAATTTTGGGATATTGCGAAAACTTCATACGATTCTGATTTAGTCCCGACCCGATCCTAATGCATGATTTGGACTTCAAAGGTAACTTCTATAATCAATTTTGGTATTTGAGTAATAAATGGTTTAAATTATCTGTAAGTGTTCCATACTTTTCGGTAATACCTCGTACTTTGTTCTGGCAACGAATACGGGTAGGGGTGTTACAGATGTCGAGATTCAACTTCTCCTTTGTTAGTTTGCCATCTAGTATTATGTTTTATTGTATTAACAGATTCTAAGTAATATTCTTCAAACCATTCAAAGGATTTTATATGAATTTTATAGGTATTCATAAATTCATAATATTCTTGAAGAATGCTTTCTTTTTTATCATTATAATTTTTAAAGTAATCTTCTCTTTTTTGCTTATTTTTGCTGGAAAGGAAGTGCTTTCTACACCATTCTTTGTTTATCTCAAAAGTTTTTTCTAAAACAATATTTCTGAATTTTGCCTTGTCATGTATTATTAGTCATTGATGAATATGTTGGTCACATATTAGGTGAATTTTGGGGACTCTCTTCCTGTCTGGCATAGATAGGTTGAGCCATATTTGAGGAATTATCTATTCCTTGTAAATTGGTTCTAAATGTTGTTGGGATAGAAGAGACAAAGGCTCTAGCTGTCCTAAAATCTGTCGTTTGTGTTTCTGGATTTGACTCTTCTTCTAAATTTAACTTCCTAAAAGCTGTGCTGGTACTTCCTATTTCGAATGAATGTCTTGGAGGCATTCTTTGTGGCCTGTTGAATATTAATTCAACTGTGCCATCTTGGTGTTGAAAGATTTCACTTAATGAAGTGTTTCTTATGGGAGTTGGTGCCACAGGGTCTGTAGCACCCTCAAGTTTCCACCTATCAGGAAGGTTTATTCCATGCCATTGTATTGTTCTTGGAATTGTGGTATGAGATCTTGAAGTATCTGTTTCTATTAAGAGGGTCTCTCCTTTTGGGCTTTGGAGTAAAGCCTTGGTATTAACTATAGAATACATGGCTTTGAAATGGAGTCTATAGACTAATGTTAACACTTTCGTACAAGAAGCATTTTGTAGTTATGGGTATGTATTTGGAGGGTCAAAGATTGTAAAATATTTTTGTCGGTCAAAGAAACCATAAAATTTGGATAACAATTAAAATGTATTGGGCCGATACATAGGCTTGTTTCTATAGTTCCTAATAATGAGTCATTAAACATGATGTGTCTTTGGTCTCTTAAAACAATTAAAATTGAGGTATTTTTAGTGGCTTCAACACTAAGAGGTTTGACACCAACCTGGACTAGTCCAAAATGGACATATTTGTATTTTTGTTCTTTGAGTTTATTAATGACGACTCTATCTAATAATTGGATTATTTCATATTCTTTTTGAATAGGTAAACTCCTTTCTTTTGTTTTTATAATATAACTGCAAAAAGCATTTAAATTTTCAAAAGTTGTTTTCTTGTAGACTTGGTTTGTTGGAACTATCGAAGAGTCCAATTATCAAATCTTTGGGGAATATTTTCATAATGTTCTTCTTGTTTATTAACAGTGTTTTTTGAGGTTTGATCGGACTCTTGGGATTGATTGGAAACAAAGCTTACAGAAGAATTGGTTCTTCTAAGGAAGGGAAACATTTTTGGTTTTCTTATTTCCTACAAGGGGGTTCTACTATTAGGATTTCTGGATTATTAAAGTTGCCTACAAGGATACTTTGTCCTTGACACGCCTAACCCATGGCTAACTGGACAGTGTATCAATACTCAGCAAAATAATAATATATTAATAAAGACAGTTAAACCAGAACTCAAAATATCGAAAATAAATTGAATATTTTCAAAACTCAAGGAAGCGCTTTGTACTGACGAGGACAAAATGCTTCCCCAGTGACGCGTTTTGCCCGTTTTTCCCGTTACGATTTTTAGCTATTTTTAGGGTTAGTGTGAGGGTTTTTTTAAGGATTTATGGTTAGTGTTTAGGGTTTTTAGGGAAAAATTAATGAAATTAGGGTTTAGGATTAATTAATTAAAATAATTTTGGGTTTTGGGTTTAGGGTATTAGCAATATAATTTTTTTTACAGTAGTATCTGATAATATAATTTTGAGAAGACGTTTCTGAACAAATAATGTCTAAAAGGCTTCAAGCAGGATCCGTTGTCAGCAAGATTACTGAAAAAAGCTCCCACATGGACGCTTTTTTTCTACAGTAGTATCTGATAAAATAATTTTGAGAAGATGTTTCTGAACAAATAGTGTCCAAAACGCTTCAAGTAGGATGCAGTGTCAGCAAGAGTATTGAAAAAGCTCCCACGTGGATGCTCTTTTTTGCTACAGTAGTATCTGAAAAGATAATTCTGAGAAGACGTTTCTGAACAAATAGTAACCAAAACGCTTCAAGCAGGATGCACTATCAGCAAGAGTAATGAAAAAACCTTCCACGTGGATACTCTATTGCTATAGTAGTATCTGAAAAGATAATTTTGAAAAATGTTTATGAACAAATAGTGACCAAAACGCTTCAACCAGGATGCACTATCAGCAAGATTATTGAAAAAAGCTCCCATGGACGCTCTTTTGCTACAGTAGTTCCTATTTGGCCTTAGACAATAAATGAGCCAAATTTTATTCTCAGGTTGCATAAGTTACAGCAAGAGAAATTGAGGTAAAAGTATAATAGAAACTGAAGATGAGTGAACGTATTAGTGCTGTTATTTACTATGATGGTGAGGTACGTGACACCGAGAACGGTGTTATTTTTTTATTGGAGAACACAGCGTGACTAGTTTTTAACCAGAATATAGATTTGACAGAACTTCATAAAAGAATTAGGCGTAAAATCTTCGAAATGACACCAATGAAAGTTCTATCTATTAAATACAGATTTTTTGCTTTGGTTGATCCCGTGAGATATGACTCATTCGACATCAAAGGTCTTCGGAGCTTGGAGGAAATGGTGGAGACTCATCTTGTTGGTGGATCACCCTATCTTGAGGTATATGTATAATTTTCATCGCCAAATGATATTCTTTCGACTTAAACATCTACTGCTGTTCTAGGGGAATACACGACCCCAAGCTGACACTCTGTTAGTGGAAGGCAGAATACGAAAGTGCCCGTGTTTTGTGGCAATATGAAAAACACAACCCCTACATGACACTCGGTTGGTGGATGGGACATGCATATCGGTGGGTCGATATTTGATTTTAAAATACGTATTGGGGAACGTCATCAACTTCTAGTGGTTGACAATCCAAATATGATTGGGGACGTTATGAAAGTTATTTAAGAAGAGATAATATATTCCTCACGACATCCACCGGTGAGAGGACCTCATTCGTTACAAATGATGGTGGGTCAAATGATGAGTCCGATATGGATCCACCTCGAGAGCCCGGCCCCGATGGTGCAAAATTGCATTATTTTTGAATCGGAGCCTGTTCCAACTATATCTGAAGATGTTGAAAGGGGTTCAGATGAAGAAGAAGAAGATCCGCGATTTAGGGCGTACTCGCCTCTAGCCCACATGCATAATGTCGATCTATCTCAAGACGATGCGTTGGAGTTTCCAGAACTACCACACAGAAAGTGTGACCGTACAAGTTCGTCGTTGGATTTTGGAGAATTGGAAGTTGGTAAAGAGTTTTCAAACAATGATAGTTTTTTGGTGCACTGAAACAACATAGCATCAAGAACGGGGTTGACTACAACGTGGTTAAATCCAAACCCAATAAGTATGAGGCCAAGTGTACAGTGCAAGGCGGTACATGTTCATGGAAAACCATGGCCTCGTTGAGGAAAAGAACAGGCTTTTGGGAGATTAAAAAATACAAAGGTCCATATACATGTATTGCATGTACAATATCACTAGGTGTTTAGGGTTTTTAAATAATACTGATATTATGTAATGTTACATTATTTAACGTGCTTCGTTAACAGGTATTTTACAAAATCATCCCAAAATGGATTCAGATATGTTAGCTAGCTTAATAATACCTACGGTGAAGGCGGATTCCAAGACTTTGGTGTCGGTCTTAATTGCTAATATTTGTAGCCAATTAGGGTACACGTCCTCTTATTGCAAGACTTGAATAGCTAAGCAGAAGGCGTTAGAAAAGCTGCATGGTCGGTGGGACACTTCATATAATAAAGTGTGACAGTGGTGTCAGGTGATGGAGAGATATGTCTCAGGTTGCATAATAGACCTTGAAACGACACCTGCGTACTACAACGATCGATTGCTCCGTGGATGCCAAGTGTTAAAGCGTCTGTTCTGGACCTTTAAGTAATGCCGAGACGCATTTCTATACTGCAAGCCATTGATACAAATTGACAGTACCTTTATGTATGGTAGATATACTCATCGACTATTGCTAGCTGTGGCTACAAGATGACAGTGGGAGAACCCTTTAAATTACATTTGCAATAACACCGAGAGAGTTAACTGATTACTGTAATTTCTTTCTATCTAGGTTAAGAAGGCATGTCTTCCCTCAACATGATATATGCGTTATATCGGATCGGGGCATTAGAATACTAGCCGCAATAAAGCGACAGGGAAACCTATAGCATCACACACACCATCGATATTGCCTAAGGTATATTGCGTCCAACTAGTATAGGCAACATCGATCTACAAGTGAACAACGACAAGTGACCAACACGAGCATGTAATCTCTATTAATATAATTTCGTTTGTAATATTCAATTTATTCTTAATGGAAGAGTTGTATGTAATATTCGCTATCAACTTATATTGGCAGGGTACGAGATCAGTAAGGACCTTTTCACGAGATGTTGACAATTTTGCGCTCAATTAACGAAGAAAGCACAAACTACCTATGCAACATACCTTTTGAACAGTGGACAAAAGCATACGACGACGACCTACGATATGGTCATATGACCTCAAACCTGGCTGAATGCATAAATTCTGTTCTAAAAGGAATGCATCATTTGCAGATAACATCGGTTGTACGAGAGACATATTTTTGTTTAGCGGCACTATTTTCAAAGCGATCATCGAGTTATAAAGGCCAAATGCAAGAATGCCATGTATGGTGCGCGAAGGTATTGAGAGAAATTAACAAGGCGAAGGCACGGGCCAACACTATGCACACAGTGTGTCAAGATCGCGACAATCTATGGTTTGGTGTGACGGAGTTTGACAGACTGAACCAATGTATTCTTGGTAGGCAATATCGTGTACACTTGATAAATAAAACCTGCAACTGTGGGATATTTGACGCACTTCGTTATCCATGCGCTAATGTAATTGCAGCTTGTCAAAATCTCCATTTGGATCCCATGAGCTATATCAACGAAATGTACAATATAAAATACATGTACAACGTGTGGAGACACGTATTCCTACCAGTCCCAAATGAACGTAAGTGGCAGTCTGTATCGCTTGCTCCGTTTAAGCTGTTATCGGATAAAGAATTATGTCGCCAACCAATGGGTCGACCTTGCTCGACTAGAATACGCAACAATAAGGATATCCGAGAAACTACCAACCAATGGAAGTTATGCGGATGGTGTAGGAACCCAGGCCATATATCTCGCTAATATCCAAATCGGAATAGTTAAAAGTTTGTTGTAATAAATTTATGTTGCATTATTTATACTTTATTAAAATATAAAAATATTAAAAATACTGCCTTATTCAAAAGAACTTTTATTTTATTAAAAACATAAAAAGTAAATTATAATTAAAATATTAAAAATAACTTTTATTTTATTAAATGAAACAATATAAAATTTTTGTACAAATATATTAAAATATAAAAATATAAAATATTAAAAATATTGCCTTATTAAAAAAAGATTTTATTAAAAATATATTAAAATATAAAAATATTAAAAATTTTATTTTATTAAAATATACAAAGTAAATTACAATTAGGATATTAAAAACAACTTTTATTTTATTAAAATATAAAAAGTAAATTAAAATTAAAATATTAAAACAACTTTTGTTTTATTAAATGAAACAATATAAAAATGTTTGTAGAAATATATTAAAAATATGAAAATATTAAAATATTGGCTTATTAAAAAAGTGATTTTATTAAAAAATAAAAGTAATAAAAAAAAGTAAATTACAATTAGGATATTAAAATAACTTTTATTTTATTAAAAATATAAAAGTAAATTACAATTAAAATATTAAAAAATTTATTTTATTAAATGAAATAATATAAAATAGTTTATACAAATATATTAAAAAAATCAATGTTGGTGCTTGGTTGAATCAAGTCACATGGGGTGGTTTGATTCGCGCATTGAATTCTCATTTGTTCAACTTCCTTAGGGTTGTGGTTGCTCTGGCAGTGGATCTAGTTGTGGGTGTTGGGAGGATTACCCATCTTGATAAAATAATAACTGCGGAAGTGTTTGCATCACCCATGGCAGAGGTGTTTGAATCCCATAGGCGAAGAAAATTAGTAAAAAGAAGAGTTCCCCGACGGCGCCTCGTGCAATCCCTAATGGACGGCGGCCTATAGATCGGTAGTCCACTCAAGTAATCGAGAACGGAGATGAACCGGGCCATGCATTCCAACCTGTTATAAGACTGGGAAAAGGAAACATATAAGGGTTAGGATACATATAAGGGCTAGGATATATGGGTGCCGTCAGCTGAAGTATTAGGCTCGGTGACTGTGTGGGCGCTGTTGATGGGCCCGGTGATTGTATCAGATCTGTTGATGGGCCCGTTCCATCATCTATTCTCCTTAGACTTAAAGGGGTCCGTCGTTCTCTTTGTACACGAATTTGCCGTTGTCTCTCCTCTTCGACAATAAATACGGTTTGCCGTGGATCCTAAATCATGGCATGTATTCCGGCACGCACGCTAACTTAAAAATGATGATCAATTCCCGAGTAGGTATATAATCATACCGATTTCCCACAATTCGATATATGTGACCAAAATCTCGCCAAACCCTTATGCAACTGACCGTAAGTAGATTTTGTGCTCATCATCGAGCACATCAGGTGCCACGGGAATCGGTTGTCGAAATCTAAATTGTTGCAGAACCCTATCTGACTGGTGCATCTCCACCGTGGCATAGTTGATCAATGGGACCTTCACATGCCAAATGTTCGGATTTTTAAAGAATTCATCCGGAATTACTGCCCGAATTGACGGATCCTCGTATGGTGTCCATTGAAACTATATGAACATGATAAAAATATTAGTTATATACATAATACTAAATACTAAATACTAAATACAAAATGACTATTTTATTACATATATATATTATTTAATACTTACTTGTGCTTCCGACCATTGGTCTAATAGAAGCAGTATATCTTCAAGCGAGGTAAGTATTCCAACATAACTCGCCGAATGGTTCCACTTAATTAAATAATTTTTTAGCATACAATTATATTTTAAATCTACGTAATAATTGTAAAATCTAATATTAAATTTACCTCGTTACGATACAATTTTGCTAACACAACAGACCCTAACTCAATTAACCGGCTGCTATTAAATCAACGAGTTTTAGTAGCCATCTCAGATGTACGAGGTTCCGTGACAAGTTCGGCATCAGATAACCTCTAATCATCTCAAGAATGTATGCCCGAGCATATCGTATTCTTTCTAATTCAGTCAAATCATTATCCGGCCCGGAATGTGTCTCGTAACCAGCCCATCTCGATCTGACCTCCGTTAATATTATCCGGAATAGTTTCCAAAAGCTCGTAGCATACAACTCCCCAATCAGCAGAAGTTACAAACCCAGTGACTACGTACCCATCCACCGACAATCCCAATTGCAACTGCACGTCTTCTAGAGTGATAGTACACTCTCCGCATGGAAGATGGAAACTGTGCATCTTAGCTCTCCACCTCTCTATCAATGCACTAGTTAGTTTCGGGTCCAACTTGCACCCCAGGCCTATCGTGGCCACGTGCCAAAAACCTGCTTCCCCCAGGTAATTCTCTATCAATGGCGATGGCGGAACAGGCATATTACGAATATAGCATTACAACACCCGATCTACAAACTGTTATTAAAAATTATAAAATAAAAATTAATTAAAATTGCATAAATAAAAAAATATTAAATAGTATTGAAAAATAAAAATTATAACTTACCATTGTCATTTGATCGATGGAGATGTGTTTATTATCGAGACGAATTAATTATCCCACCATTGCTAACACGATTGAATATTTTTTAATTGAAATAAAAACTAATTCAAAAAACTTTTAAACAAGGCTTTTTTTGTAAAAAATAAAAGACTTTTATAGAATTTGAGAAATTTGAGAGAAATTTTAAAGGACGTTTGTGTGAAAAAATGAAAGGGGAAGCTTTTATAGTTTTTTTTTTTTTTTACCGTTGGAGGCCAAATGGTCAAAAAAATTAGCCATTGAGGTATTTAACACAGGCAAAACGATTCCTTGGGCAAGGGCGGAAGCTAGAATAATTTTTAGGAATGGATAAAATTTTAATTTTTTATAGTCTATATCTTTATAATTTGTAAAGGATTAAATTAAATTTTATAATTTTAGGGGGCCAAAGTGTAATTTTACCTTTATTAATTTAAAATTTTAAAAATTCTAAGGGTCTTTTAAGTAATTTTACATTTTAGGGGACCGACCCATGCCAAATTTCCACTACGCCACTTACTTATGGAGAGTTTTCTTTGCCACATCTCCCGACATCGCTACGACGCGACATATTTTTAAAAAAAATGACACATTTTAATAAATAATTAAATAATAGATCTATTTTCGTAAATTTTAAAAAAAAAGATATTTATTGATAAATTAGCCCTCATTATGCAATTATAAACATATATATATATATATATATTTACAAAGTTACTTTTTTATATGCAATGTATAGCCGCCACACTCCAGCGATATTGAACAAAATGCATCATGCGTGAAAATAACTTTGTCGTTATTGTCCAGGCACTAAATTGCAATTTGTAAGTATCATATTACACGTTTCAATAAGATTCAGGGGTTAACAGTGATATTAACCCATAAAAGTTGTGAAGCTTTTTTTAACCATCTAATTTTCAGTTATTTTGCGGCAATTATTTTTCTCGACAGCAAACTTCAGGTCGGGTTAACATAATTTTCAAATATCTGCCTATTAATCTGACGCGTGTCACTAAAATGCTGAGCCGCGACGTCAAAACAATACAAGCGGCTCGTTGAAGAGACTCGTGGCCGTAATAATTGTACTAAATTAAATTCCCATAAGATAGGAAAATCTAGTGGCAGGGACGTAAATTTTGAGAAAAATCAAGGGTATAATAAACGTGAGCTACTATGAAGCATTTAATAAATTAAATAAAGAATACAAATTTGATTAGATCTCATCCTTCTGATTTGTAGGATTCCAATTATAGCCGTTGATTATTAATAAAAAAAATATCTTCAATAAATAATTATGTTTTCACCCGTGGAGAATTCAGATCCAAATGTAGCCGCCACACTCCAGCGATATTCGCGGGGTAACAATTCGGTAGTGCAAAAGTCACATCATATTTGACCCTCTTCAAATCTGAGCTTATCAAAAAATTTCTTGCCCCCCAAGGAACGGCAGATTAAGACGCCAGTAAATCAAAAGATACACCGCGAAACAGCGAATCATAAATTGTTTTCCTGCTTTTCCAACCCTTCTTGATCCTTCTCTAGCTTCTTTCCTCTATTATATATAACCGCTACCCTCCGTGCTTTTGTTGCATTTTAACAGTAAGAGCGCAAAAGAAGAAGAAAATGAATCGTTTTGTAGTAAGGTCGGTGATGCGGGGCCTGATCAATGGCCGAAGTTATTGCAGTAACAGCATCAGCATCGGCAACGGGCAAGTCTACAGGTCCGCCATAGTTGGAAGAAGCTTGGAGTTGAGCGGCCAAAGTAACGGTGTGGCGTTTGGTGGATTTGAATGGAGGAGGATGATGAGCTCTTCTCCTGCTTCTGTGGAAAAAGCGACATCTGAGAAGGAAGACAAAACGGAGAACTCGGTGAAGGAAGAGACGAAGGGAAAGGAGGTTATGGCGGTAAGTTATTGGGGAATTTCAAGGCCTAAGATCACCAGAGAGGATGGCACCGACTGGCCTTGGAATTGTTTCATGGTACCATATTATCCTCCTCTTTAGTTTAAACTTTAAACTTCAAAATTCATTTTATTTTTACAGGATATGAGCGTTTAATTATCATCCGTTCCTTTTTGATGCATTTTCCATTTCGTTAAACTTGACTTTTATTTGGTTGTTTTTAATAATTTTCTGAAAGGTTTAATGATCTTATTTATTTAACCTTTTTTTTGCATTATTGTTTCTTTTCCCTCTTGGGTCTAATTGACTTGTAACTGTAGATCAAAATCTAAGGTCGTGTTTGGATGTTATAGAAAACGGAAGTACGATTCCTCTGTTTTTGGTTTTTAGCGGGTAAAATTAAAGATTAAAGATGAATAAATTCGTTAAATCGAAGAGTCAACTTGAAAGAAACATCTACATGTAGCGGAAATAAACTCATTATTTATTCTTTTTAAAAGATTTTGAACTTCTTATTATTGTTCTTTTCATATAAAACTGATCTGAAAGAGTTCTAAGGATTTGAGAAATTTCCATTACTCTGTAGTTTGACTGATGATAATTTGTTCTGTTTGTTTGTACTCATGTAGCCATGGGAAACTTACAAATCAGACCTGTCAATTGATTTGAACAAGCACCATAAGCCAAAGAATTTCACGGATAAATTCGCTTACCGGACGGTCAAACTCCTTCGCGTTCCTACAGATATCTTCTTCCAGGTTTTCGTTCTACCTTTTCCGTTTCATGATTACATTGTTCTGTAATTGGTTCAATTCAACTTTCATGCGTTCTTCTCGTATTTGACATTTACATGTGTATACGCCAATACTTGCTTAGATCCGTAGTTGTCTTGACATGATTTTGAATGCTTTCGTTTAACTATTTTGGTTTTCTTGAAATGCAGAGACGATATGGCTGTCGAGCTATGATGCTGGAAACAGTGGCGGCCGTCCCTGGTATGGTTGGGGGCATGCTTCTGCACCTGAAATCTCTCCGTAAATTCCAGCAAAGTGGTGGTTGGATCAAAGCCTTGCTTGAAGAAGCAGAGAACGAGAGGATGCATTTAATACAATGGTGGAGCTTGTTAAACCCAAGTGGTACGAAAGGCTCCTTGTTCTAACCGTGCAGGGAGTCTTCTTTAATGCCTTTTTTGTTTTGTATATGCTTTCACCCAAATTGGCGCATAGAATTGTTGGGTATTTGGAGGAGGAAGCCATTCACTCATACACTGAGTATTTGAAGGACATTGATAGTGGTGCGATTGAGAATGTAGCAGCCCCTGCCATTGCAATAGATTACTGGAGGTTACCTAAAGATGCCACGTTGAAGGATGTCATAACTGTGATTCGTGCTGATGAAGCACATCATAGGGATGTAAATCATTTTGCTTCTGTACGTATTATTTTCCTCTCTCTCATTATCTGTTATTTAATAATATTTTTGGATTGGATTATGATGTTAATGCTTATTTGCGCTGGGTTCAATGTTGTGCAGGATATTCATTTTCAGGGAAAGGAATTGAGAGAGGCTCCTGCTCCTCTTGGTTATCATTGAGGCTGATATTGGATCGTGTAGAATCTGTCCGAGATTCTTGCTTGATGCATACTTGAATTACGTTACATTTTGTATATTGATATATGGACGATTGGACCACAATTAATATGATAAATTTTCCAATATTGAGTGACTAGTATAATTGAAGAGTATTTGACATTATCTTAACACCGTATCTTCAATGAAGAAAAAAACCACCGAACCACCGTATCTTCCTGTTCTTCTCTGGTGTTTCTTGTGAAAATTGAAAAAAAAAAAGCCATTGTCTGAGCCCGGGTTCGAACCGGGGACCTCTAGTGTGTGAGACTAGCGTGATAACCAACTACACCACCCAGACAGTTGTAAAATGGGATATATTATTTTACATTCGTAAAGCTGACAAAGGCAGAGAGACAGTGGCGATTTAAAGAAAGAGATTCAGCGTTGATGAAGCAGCCTTTGCGCTGGTACCAGTGGTGGTAACAGGCGATGCATTAGACGTGCAATGTACAATGAAGGCGTGGATGGACTTATGCTAAAACAGACAATAGCGCCGATATCGTTAATTTTCGTGCAAATTGAACCCATTTTGGTTTAGCAGATTCAGACCGAAGAATTTAAACGATATTAGCCTTGAGACTAAAACATCATGGCCGACATATTATTACCCCACCAGTAACTTGCAACAGTTCTGATGATGACGAATGAAGCATTCAATTTGTTTCATCAATCAGAACATTTATTTATACAACAAGTAGACTTGTCGGGCTGGATAGATTCATTTGAAAAATAGAAGGGTTTAATTGAAAATATAAGTTAAAAAATAAATTTAGATAAAAAATAAAATTTGTTTAAAAAATGAGCTAGAACTCATGTAACGCTTTTTTGAGTTGACTTAGCCTGAACTTGAAAGAAAAAAATATTTTTTTTTATTTTTTATTATTTTATTGTTATTTTTTTTACTATTTTATTATTATTTTATTATTATGTTATTATTTTGTTGTTATATTATATTATATAACTTTTATTTTATTGTTAATTTGACATTATTTTATAGGTATTTGTTAAATTGTACTTATTTTAATATTATTTAAGTATACATATTTTTAAAATTTATTTTCAATATGTTGAAAAACATTTGTTTTAATAGTTTTTATGTATTATATTTTTAAAAATATATATAAAAATTTAATACAACCGAGCAAAGCTATTTTAGTTTTTTAGCATTCTTATTTAAATCGGGCTTAGATAAAATTTTAGGTCCATTTTTCGGGCTACGTTCGAACCCCACCCTAAAATTTTAGTTGAACTCAGCTCAAATTCAACTCAATCCATGTACACCTCTAATCTCGAGTAAAATAATACTAATTTATTTGTATTTTTTAATAGTAAAAAAATATTAATTAGACTTAACAAAAAGATGGAATAGAAATTATCAATTTAGATGAATTGGAATTGTTCATTTATAAAATATAAATAATTTAAATCAAGTAATGTGAAAGTATGTATCACACTCAACTTTGCTGGAATTTGGCATGTGCATGAACACTTTGTTTAATAGAAATTTTTTGGGTCAAATTTTGTGCATATTTACTAATTAAATTATGCTTATTTTATTTAATTTTATATCGGTGCCTAGTAGTAGCAGCTACTCTTAAAATTTTAATTGAGGCTTATTTGGCGGCAATTATTGTTTCTCGACAACAATTTGGCAGCTCGCTAAAATGGGTGCTCATGAACGTCATAATATGTTGACGCTTTTTCAAATATCTGATCTGCGTATGAAGCTCACTAGCATCAACTATTTCCCCTCCTTCGCTCCATATTATATAACCTCCACGCTTTGATTCGATTTCCACAAATTCATCATCATAATAAAACGAAACGAAAAAAGACAGAAGAAAATGAACCGTTTTATAGTAAGGTCGGTGATGCAGAGCCACCTGAGCAATGGCCGAAGCATCAGCAACAGTCACGTCTGCAGCTCCGCCATAGTTGGGAGTAACGTTGTGACGCTTGTAAGATTTGAATGGAGAAGGATGATGAGCTCTACTCCTGCTTCTGTGGAAAATGAGTCGTCCGGAAGGGAAGAGAAAATGGAGAACTCGGTGACGGAAGAGGCGAAGGGAAAGGATTCGTCGGCGTTAAGTTATTGGGGGATTTCTAGACCTAAGATCACCAGAGCGGACGGCACCGACTGGCCCTGGAATTGTTTCATGGTACCATTTTATCTTTTTTCCATAGTTTAAACTTCAAATCTCGTTTCATGATAATTTGCGGTTTATTATCTTCTGTTCTATTTTACCGTCTTCTCCATTTACGTTAAACTTGATTTATTCTTGTTGTGTAACAATGTATAGTTGCTCTGTTCTTTACATTTTTTTAAAATTATTAGCAGATAATTTAAAGATTTAAAATGAATAACTTCGTGTTAGTCAAAGAGTAATTCGGCTTTACTTAAATATTTACATGTTGCAGAATTGAGAAATGAACTTATTATGTTCTGTTAAAGCATTTTAAATTATTATTATTTCATCTAAAGCTGATCTGAAAGATTTAGAGATTCGTTTGAGTAATTTCCATTACTCATTTAGCTTTGACGTCTGTTTGTTTGGACTCCTAATGTAGCCATGGGAAACTTACAGCGCAGAGCTGTCAATTGACTTGAAAAAGCGTCATGTCCCAAAGAACTTCGTTGATAAATTCGCTTTCAGGACTGTCTAACTCCTTCGCCTTCCTACAGATATCTTCTTCCAGGTTTTCCTTTTTTTTTTTTGGCCTTTTTCTAATTATTTTGATATTTTCTTATACAAATCCTGAACTATTCGTAATGGCATGCTCGAACTCACGACTTACATATTGTTCCAACAATAACGGTGACAATGGACTTGATATATATGGCTTTCTTGAAACGCAGAGACGATACGGCTCTCGAGCTATGATGCTGGAAACAGTAGCGGCCGTCCCTGGCATGGTTGGAGGGATGCTTCTGCATTTGAAATCTCTCCGTAAGTTCCAACAAAGTGGTGGTTGGATCAAAGCGTTGCTTGAAGAAGCAGAGAACGAGAGGATGCATTTAATGACAATGGTGGAGCTTGTGAAACCCAAGTGGTATGAAAGGCTCCTTGTTCTAACTGTGCAGGGAGTCTTCTTCAATGCTTTCTTTGTTCCGTGTATGCTTTCACCCAAATTGGCACATAGAATTGTTGGGTATTTGGAGGAGGAAGCCCTTCACTCGTATACAGAGTACTTGAAGGACATTGAAAGTGGTGCAATAGAAAATGTTGCAGCCCCTGCCATTGCAATAGATTATTGGAGATTGCCTAAAGATGCTAGGTTGAAGGAGGTTATAACTGTAATTCGTGCTGATGAAGCTCACCATATGGACGTAAACCATTTCACTTCTGTACGTATTACTTTCCCTCACTATATTTCAATGCTTCTTGCCATCATATTTGCCTCTAACAGTTTCATACATTGTTTTTGGGGACTTGATTGTGTTATATTTGGAGTGGTTTCAATGTTGTTATAAGCAGGATATTCATTTTGCGGGAAAGGAATTGAAAGACGCGCCTGCTCCTCTTGGTTACCATTAAGACTTCATGTTGTGGATCGTGAAGATTCTTTAAAAGGTTCGTGATTGATTCAAACTTGAATTATATTTATCCATGTTTTTGTATAATTTGAGGACCACGATGAATTGTATTAACGATAATAATTGCAGAGTATGGCTTACACTGTTGGCATTTTCTCAGCTACCATATATCTTTCTTTTCTTTGGTTTCATAAATTGCAAAACTGAGAAAATGGTTGAAAAATTTAAATTCTGTCTGAGCCCGGGTTCGAACCGGGGACCTCTAGTGTGTGAGACTAGCGTGATAACCAACTACACCACCCAGACCCACTCAATTGGTCACCAGGTAATTATATATTATTTTAGCAATGTCGTACTGCCAATTTTCATACCCTTTGTGATTGTCTATCCGCAAAGATCGCCTTTGGCTTCCGTAGATTGTCTGCTTTATTTTGGGTAGGCACATATAGTGGCCAGCTGCTCCTATGTGGGGAACCCTTACTAAAACAAAAACAAAGGAAAAGAAAGCAAACAATTGTGATTAGTTACACCTGTCAGCTGTAGATATTAACTTGTAGTGGATTAGCGCTAACAGGGATAAGAAGCAAGGAGAAATGGGTTCTTCTTCAGTGAAAGCATTAGGCCTTGCTGTAACTTGGTGTAGCAATCAAGTGGCTTCCTCTTCTCTTTCCCTCCATGTTTTGTGTCTTCTTTACCTTTTCTATTTTCCAGGCCATACAAGGACAGCAAAAACCTCTTAATCTCAGTCTGGATATATGAAATATATTATGGTTAGAGAACATTATGAGAATGGAGTGAAATAGCCGATGAAACCTAGCATGTTCTATCTCCCCTTGTCATCATTGAACTCAAGGGGTGCGATCGGGATCCTGTGGTGCGTACGGATACGAAATTTTTTTTTGAGAGTTGAGTTTAGACCCTTACCTCTTGTGCAAGTAGAGCATGGAACCTGTCAATACACACAATCAAAATACCACATATATGTCCTTTACGTACTAGTAGTAGTATCCACGCACACCGGCTTACAGCCCACCCAACCAATGTATAAATCACAGCAGAATTCACAATTTTCTATTATTTCTTGTAGTGCCATTAACAGTTTACGGTACAGGAACATAGACTGAAAGGAAGGAACATCATTCTAAGATGATCCCATCATTTTTTTTCTTTTTTTGTTAATTTTAGAATTATCTACTGATTGAAAATATACTATTTAAAGAAAATTTACAGTTATGGGTTCATTACAATAACGGTGTAATCTATCATTCATACTTTTATTCAAAAGATTTGTATCCCTGCATATCCGGATTCAATATGTAAAACTACTTTCTTTTAGGTTTTAACCAGATCTTTACTATTAAAATTTGAATAGTTACCAAATTAGAATAATATTACATTTGATTTTAAACAGTGATATTCAAATTATAAACAAAAATTAAATTAAAAAATTCAATCACCAGCAAGATGAAAATACACTATAAGAAAAAAGAAATCAGGGGATCATTGAGTTGTTTACAGATTATCAGCCGAAAATGTTATAACTTATTTGAATGTAAGTGAGGAAAAAGGGTTGGGTCCCTTAATTTCTAACATTTCTGCAGTTGTAGTTCATTCCATCTATAAGAGGCAGAATATATTCTTAGCTATGTTATAGAATCAGGCTTCTTCAATTTTGCTTTTGAATGATCCTTCGCAAGATCATTGTTGATATCAACGGCAGCATAGGGTGGCGGTGGCGGTTGCAGTGATGATCTGTAAGCTTGCTGCTGTTGTAAGGAAAATCTGAATCTTAAGAGCAGCGAATTTGTTACCACACCAACAGAACTCAGACCCATAAGGGCTCCAGCAATTGATGGCGTTAGCATTGTCCCCGTAAGGGCAGTAATGTTCCAGCGGCAATTGGAATTCCAACCTATATTAGTAAAAACCAAAGCAGTATCAGATGTTCACATAAAGAAGTAAAATCAAAGTGAATTATTAGAAGGAACAAACTGGATTTTGCCTTCCGGTCAGGCTCAGGCACACCCAATATTTACAGATAACTTCTACAGAAAAGAAGTCGTAAGATATAAAGGGTTGGTATGAAATTGTTTCTGGTAACAACAATGCTACAAGAAGCGGCAAACACTTGTTATCGAAGTTTATTACTTGCTTGCTTTGCAAGAAAGAGAGCCATAAGCAAATCGAAAAGAAAAAAAAAAACAGATGAAAACTTACAATGTTGTATGCAAAAGCCCACCAAAGATTTTGCTTCACAGTTTTCATTGTTACCTGGCTTAGCGCCAAGGCATCAAGCAACTGCATGAAGATAAATCGAGTCGATTAACGTTATACATTTGGCAATGTGGAATATGGAGTTGATAGAAGAAAGGCAACTGAATTCACAAAATATATTTCATCATATACTACTGCGTTCATTCCCTATTTTTAAGGCCTGCCAGAATTGTGATAGACATAGCCAATATGCTTGAAATGCTTGCACCAAGTTGCATATAGAAAGAATATGTTTGACAGAATAAAATTGACCTTTTTGTAAGCATATGTGTTCACCCTAAATAAAAATTTAATTCATTAACTGAAAAGGAATTCAACAGATTTAACTATTAAAATAAGAAAAAAATATTATTTCGACCATTTGGTACACAAAATTTATTTTAAGACGATACCTGTGACAGTCGATTGCCCATCAATACAATAGAAGATACTTCACTTGCAGCACCAACACCACCACCCATGGCAACTCCAATATGTGCTGAAGCCAAGGCAGCAGCATCATTGATTCCATCACCAACCATAGCTACCACATTTTGATTCTCCTGAAGTTCACTTACAAACTTCCTCTTTTCATCTGGTTTAACTTGAGAGCGCACCTGGAAACCATATAGCACCATCTTTAATATCTAATCAAGCTCGATTTAGTGTCTGAATGCTCAAGATGGTCACTATAAATTCTGTAAAAGGGGAAAGTATGGATAATGTTCATATAACATATTGCCTCTTTTTTCTTATAGTCTAGGAACAAAATATTACAGATTGAGAAAGTTTCTAATCCTTCACCAAGCATGGATTCTTAAGTTGCATCTGCTTTTTAACCTGTTATTCTTCTATAAAATTCTGTCAACTAATGCTACCAACATAAACCCCAACCACCTCCCATCTCTTTTCTTGATTCTCTCTTCCTGGACTAAACAAAGCAAATTTCTTCTGATAGTAAATATAGTCCATAAATCTAAAGCTTTAGCTCGTTTACAGAGTGTTGGACCTATGATAGATTGATTAGCATTCATAATGGTTAGTAGTTTACATATATGGTAAACAGTAATTCTTAAAACCAGTCAGGATACGTTTAACTTCAACAATGATTTCTTAAAGCTGATACAACCCAAGTAGCTCTAACCATCTCTTTCTCATGCAGAGCTCAAAAACTAACATCTATAACTATATAAAAAAGAAGAAACATTGGAGTATTGTAGAAGTGTAGGTCCCGAATGATGACACATTAGGAGCTTTTTTTTGTTGGTTTTGGTTGGAGTTGGGAGGGACAGAAAGAGAGAAAAAAGATATAATTACCTGTCAATCCTTACACTTTTTAAACTTCTAAAATTTAGTCTCTTTACTTTTAATTTTAAGAATTTAGTCTTTTTACTTGCTTCTAATTTAAAGAATGTAGTCCATCTACTTTTTTGATTTAAAAAATAAAGCTATTGACAACATTGTTAATTGATATCTATTAAATTTGAATATGTTTATGATCACTTAAACTTTATTTTTAAAACAAACTTTTGAATATTAAAATGCCACATATTCAAAATTAATAGAAGTCTAATAAAACTGTTGTCAATTTGATTTTAATTTTTAAATCAGTCAAGTAGAGGGTTAAATTCCTAAAATTAAAGTAGAAGACTAAATTTCAAAATTTTGAAAGAGTACGGAGATAGGGGACATAATTAAACTAAAGAGAGAGAGAGAGAGAGAAATTATATATTCATGTTCATGTTTCTTTTCTAAAATATTATATATTTATTATTATGAATTTATATGAAAATGACATCTTTATTTTATTGTGAAATAATGCATTAAAAACTATTAGTTTAGATGTTGAACCGCGGACTGATTTAAAATTAGCATATGTGTCAATTAAACAAATATTTAACTACTTATTTTTATTTTAATTTTGAATAAAGTATAGAAATGTTTTTCTTCATGCATCTACTTTCAAGTTGATTTAAATCCATATTTGATTTTCTGGAAAATTGTTTTATTTACGTTTCTAGGATTATTATCCTATCAATTCCCACTTAAACTTTTTAATTCTACAAGCAAAATTTAAAAAAAAAAAACTGAAATAAATCCTTACAAAATAAAATTTAAATAATGTATTTAAAGTTATTAGTATTTGACCATTACTCAATCCAAAAAAAAAATTAAAAATTAAAATAAATATTCAAAACAAATATCTTTATAAATTATCATAAATTTAATTTTAGCAATAACAAAAATAATATTATTAATGGTAGTATATTTAATCTATACATAAATTGTTGGTAATTTTTCTAAAACTTTTTTAAAATATTAAAAATAGTTATTTGGTAAGTTTATCTACAGTTTCATTTAATATCCAAAGTTAACCCATATTTAAAATGATTATCCCAAACATGCCTCAGAAATAAGTTTAAAAATTAATCAACCTTAAATTATTATCATAAATTTAATTTTCATAATTAAAAAATTTAGAATATATTAAAAATTATAGATCCCCATGCGTAAAGCAGGGACGTAAAGGCAAGTAATATTTCACACCAAATGCTAACCTATATGGATAATGTGTTCAATCATCGGGAAAAAACTTACCTTATCCTTTGGGATTCCAACAATTGATGCAACATACTCAGCAGTTCTCCTTTTGTCCCCAGAAAGCATGTACACACTGATTCCTTGCCTATGCAAAGAATCAACAACGTGCCTGGCATCTTCTCTGATCTGATCCTCAAAATAAATAAGACCAGCGAGCTTATTATTCACTCCAACATAAACCACAGATTTATTCCTAAGCTCCTCATCTGTTTCCAAAAGCAAACTATCACCAACACCATGCCTGCAGAAAATAAACTCCTATGTCAGACAGAAATTACTTGATGATCCCTATGTCAGAAATTACCTAATCGTTCCCTCAAGTTTTTAAAAATAAAAAGATGAATTTCTGCTAAATGAAATTGCTCTTAAAGATCACATTTACTAGTATACTATATAATAACTGAAAACACACACACGGAGAATACACTACCTCTGAACCCACTCTAATGTCCCAACTGACACTGTTTTATCATCAATGACAGCTACAGCGCCGGATCCAGGTTCCTCAACAAATGTTCCATCCACCACCTGCAAGAAAGCCCTTTGCATGAAAATCACAGCCAATAGATAAATGGAAAGGACATCATCACTGTCCAAACAGATGTAATGAACATGGATGTTTCCGGAAAACTGAAGAACTGTCACTGTCAGTTGAGCTTGAAAGCTCAAAATGAAGAAAAGGAAATTTCATTGCTGATTGAAAATGACAGGAAAGAGCAGTAATATTGAAAGCTAAGTCACAGTTATTTGTTCTTTAGTATAAATTTTTGCGTTTCTTATTGCATATTTGTGTATCAAAGGAAGGATTAAATTTCTACCTAACCAGACGCCTATATCAAAGATAGGGGGAAAAAAAAGTTAAGCACCTTTATGTTTGGACTTTTCACAGCCTGGGCAGCTTCCACGATTGCTTTACCAACTGGGTGAATGGTATTTGATTCTACAGCGGCAGCTAACTTAAGAACATCATCTTCAGACCAACAACCATCAAAATGTTGTCTGCACCAAAGCACACATTTTATCATCATAAAAAATGTATAACCTGGCAAAAGCTGCACACATTTTTGTTAGCATAATACTTGGAAACTTTAAACTGGGACTTGCACCAAGGATATCTTCTATCCAGCCATAGTGTAGATGAACCATCAAAAATATCCATTCTCAATTAATTTCATATCATGGATTCATAAACTGGTCTTTTAGCAAATATTACACTTCCAGACTGAATAACTTATAACAGTATAGAGCCAGGACGGCACATATGCATAAATTTTATGAGCTAGGACTGTACCATCTTTTTTAGGCTACATATCCTTCACACTTTTTTTTTATTGTTTTTCATATTTTGCTACAAGGCAAGTGCAAATAGAAAAATCATAATATGAATAGTTAAAAAGCAAAATATAAACCAATATAAATAAAATAGTTCCACATAGAAGTAAAACCAAGCCTTTTCTCATCATAAAAGTCAGTTTTAAATTTTAAACTATCTAAAATTTATCTTTTGCTTTAATATGTTTTGTTTTTCCTTTTGCAAAAAAACAGCAAAACTGACGGTTGAATGAAGACTCAAGTTTTATTGATCTCCTAAATTGTTCATCATCAAACGTGAAAAACATGGACAGAATAAGAATCAGTCCACATGAAAATATATCTTTGGATAGCAACATAGGCAGTTCATGAAGAAAAAAGAGAAAAAAATTTACGTAAAGATAATTTTAGATTAAATACACTAGATCACTGATAGTTCCACTCCAGAAAGTTCAACATGAGCCATTTAATGTTAAAGTTTCAGAAACCACTCAACCTGGAATCACTATGATCCATGTGACTTGGAGTTACAACCTTTGTCACAACAGGTCTGCCAATAGTAAGGGTTCCCGTTTTGTCAAATATAATTACATTCACCACAGAAAATTTCTCTAAAACATTTCCACCACGCAAAAGCAATCCTCTTGTTGCCCCTAATGAAGTTCCGACCTGAAAATACCAAATATAGGCCATAAAACAATATTAACTATAACTTCAACTATGTCACTAGTCTAACATGGTGTAAAATGGTGAAACAAGGATTACCAACATAGCTGTAGGGGTGGCTAAACCCAGGGCACATGGACATGCAACAACCTATTTCAACAGATAAAGGTTCAATGAAACAGACTAAAAAGTTAAGAAAGAAAACAAAATGGAAGTTACTAATATAATTCTAGAGTATATCAAAATGGATGCCTAAACATCCACATTTACATCAGATTATGAAGTAAAGCAACAACTAGAAGGCACTTTGAAGAAGCAATATCAACCAATTCATCATATTTTTTTTCTCAATGAGATAATATGTGAACTGTTCTTTTTTTTCTTTTTCTTTTAATTTTTTCACTTTCTAGTTACATAATGCACACACAAAGATCGTTCAATATGGATGTAGATTTCCATGTAGCATACCAGAACACTACAGGAAAGCTGCAGGGCAAGTGAAACTGCACTTCCTTGATAAATAGAAGCTGGAATAATTCGTGCACCAAACAGATTCCAGAACATAAAGGTAGCAGCAGAGAGAGCCATAACTCCATAAGTGAAGTTTCCAGCCACCTGGAATTCCAATTATTTTTTTTGAAGAAAGTTAAATTGCCTTTCCACCAAAAGTAAACAACACATGCCATGGTTCTTTTTCTTTCTCGTTGCACCCATTAATTAAGAACACGATACAAGGATACAACTCTATTATGTTGATTGATTATTTCATTTCTTCATATTGAGCTAGGAAAAGGAAAAAAGAAAAGGGGGAGGGGGAGGGGGGGAGGGGAGAGGAATTAAGTCACCTTTCAAAGCAACAGCTCCTCACTTCAACAGAGTTTTTTAACTTTTAAACCATGGAGATCAGAATCAACCAGAATTTTTTAACCATGTATAAAGCTTCATGCATGCAAGAATAAAGGTCATGTGAAACTGATGCAGGAAAAATAAATATTTTACTGTTCCATTATAAACTTCAAATATGCATCATTCAAAATTTTATCCAGACATGATATGCCTTCCGGAATTACTTCTTTAGTTTGGAGCTGAAAGGCTGAAGAAAATCATGTTGAATAGAAGATAGATTGCCATGCGTGTAAGTAAAAAGTAGCCTAATAGGGTTATTCAACCTGGGGGGAGGTGGTGTTCTAAAACCATTTAGTATCTGAGGTGGCACTGCAAAGCAGATAAGACTAATGCCCTATTTTCCACCACTAAGCAATCCATGTTAACCATGTGAACAGTGATTCCAAACAAGTTCTCTGATAATATTCCTTGTATTTTTAATGTACCTACCAAAAGATCCCTTCATCCCACTGAAGATGAAATAAGTTCTGCAAAAAATATAGGGAACAAATTGAAGAACCTTGTCGGCCAACCTCTGCACTGGAGCTTCCCTACTCTGTGCTTCTTCCACCAAACGAACAATGTCTCCCATTGCAGTCTCACCACCAGGTCTCTGTACTTCAATTGTAAGAGTTCCATTAAGGTTGATGCTTCCAGCTGCAACTTGACTCTAGCACAAACATAAGTTTCAATTTGGTATAATATGATGAAAGGAGGCCAGTATCAATACTAGGGACTGAGTGATTGACATTAGATGACGCAATTCAAAGATGAAAAGTGAATCAGGTAGAAAGAGGAGGAAGAGATAGAGAAGGAAATTTTTCTGCCGTGAGGAGGGAATGAAGATGGCAAATTTAAAACCACACACGTGCTGAACATGGTTATAGATATCATCTGGATCTACAAAAAAAAAAAAAAATGAATGGTTACAACTGAAGAACAATACCCCTGGTTCTTTGGTTACTGGCATTGGCTCCCCAGTAAAACTTGACTCATCAATGGTGCTTCTACCGGCTCTGACTATTCCATCTGCAGGAACACGGTCCTAGAAGAAAACAAGAATATTTGTCAAGAAATAACAAAGTCTTCTACAATAAAAGAAAATTCATGAAACTGTTTAGCACTTCAATATATTAAATGGATCACAATGAAAATCAGTAATAGTAATATAGCATCCTAAGTTTAGAAAGTAAAGAAAGCAGCAACATAACTCATATGTCCTAAGAAGGAACAACACTCTTTGCTAATAGAAGTAATAAACATTGAACATGAATAACAAAATTATAAACAGTAAACATCAGACACACCAAACAGAAAAGCACTAAGATACGAGATGATAACAGATTAAAGCACGAGTCTAATTTACTTACTCCTGGCAGTACAACAATTTGGTCTCCAACAGAGAGACTGCTACAAGGAACTTCAACAATTGAATCATCAACCATAAGACGAGCTTGTGAGGGCAAACTACTAAGAAGTCCAGTCATATCACTGGTTGCTTTGATTTTTGCTCTGTGTTCAAGATTCCTTCCTAACAAGACAAAGGCTATTAACATGACTGGTTCCTCAAAGAATGCCCTCCAACCCTGCAAACACATATCAATTAAAAAGGACTGATGTCTAACCTGAATGTCCCCTTCACATGCTCTATACAGTCTACACCCCCACTTTAATCATGCAACAGAATCTGAAAACCAGACCAATCATTGCAAATACACTTGCAAATCAAATTGCAACTCAAACCATATGACAGAAACTTCTACTTTCGAATTATTTGGAGAATTTTACAAGTTAGTAAGAACAACCTGAGATGGAACTCCATGCAAGAACCAATAAAATATTATAAAACTGGAATAAACCAGAATCTAACTAAAGAAAAAGCTGTCTTACCCAAATAAAGAAACAAAATATTTGTGAGGACTCCCAACTATTCAATCCTAAATAGTCAAATTAACCATGTTTCTTTCTTATTTACTTAACAGATAATGAACAGTCACATCTCTCAGATAAATAGCATATATATATGGAAGACCTAAGCATACAAATCTTAGCAGCCATGTTGGTCTTATAAAACTCTTCATTGTTTCTGATAAGATATCCAGGTTTTTTACACCCCCTAGGTTCCATTTTTATCCTCTTACTATGCCTGCTTGAGAAGTATCCCCATATATACTATACAAGATTCAAATAGATGATAAAGGCCTTCAATTTATTTGCTTAAAACATCTTTATGTTCTTTTGACCATACAATCACTCAACAGCTAAGATAGTGAGAAGTCAGAATGAACCACAAAAGTTGAGATTGGCAACAATTCCATGATAAAATTTAGTAGTTAACAAGTGACGGTAAACTGAGAATATTTGTGATTGGCTTTTCTTCTACCTATTCTAAATTCCAATATGTGGATGCTATTTGGTTTTTCATGCTAACTGGCCTTAATACATTGTGGCATGCAACTTTTGGTATTTGTCAACTCATACAAGGTGTATTTCAGTTCAAATACAATAACTGAAAGAAGGAAGGCAAAAAGAATAACAAGAGAAGTCAACAAGTCAAGGAAACCCTGAACTGAAACTACTCTAGAATGTATAAATAATAATCTGAATATCATATACGCCGACTCTAAACACAAAATTACTCTCAATGGTGAAACTAATTGAAATGATATATGAGAAGCTGACACTAAGTACTGAAAAAGGAATCAATAACCTAGAAGTTTAATTACAATGAGAAGTCAAAGTATGCTTACAACAAGACATGGCTTTGTTAATAGGAAAAATAGAAGTCATAACATGACATTCAAAATTTTGAAGTCATAAACATGCTATAAACAACATAGATTTCAAAACGTAAGTTATTTTACTGCGTTTCATATATACATATGTCTACATACACAAAGGTAGATATCCATAGTGTAGGAATTATCATCCCTTTAGTAAAGGGATTCTGTAGGATTATCATTCCTTAGTCAAGGGATTCTGCAAATATTTACAATCTCTTATTCTAAGAAATCATATCTTTATTAGTTTCTTTCCTATCTTAGAGTTTCCTAAATTAGAGACATAGTTTTGTATAAAGATGTAATATGTTTTATTGTATGAGTATGAGATAATACAGAGAATTACCCTAAATTCTACATGGTATCAGATTAGGTTCCGGTTCTTTTCCACCCTAGACCATGTCAGAAACTTCTTCTTCTACATATCCTTCTCCTACTCCGGAGATTACCTCAAATCCAGAAAATTTTTCTGGTTCGATGCTCAATCGACTGTCTAGTCTGAATATCACCCGCCATAGATTAAATGGCAACAATTTTCTAGAGTGGTCCAATCGGTTAAGATTTTCTCTTGGGAAGAGATAGATTGGGCTATGTTACTAGTGAAATCAAGCACTGTTTGTGCTCTACACTAGTTTTGCTAAGTGGATGCGTGACAATGGTCGTTTATGACTTGGCTCCTTAATTCCATGACCCCAAGAATAAGCAGAAATTTTCTCCTTTACAACACAGCTGCTGAAATCTGGAGTGTTGTCATGAAACCTACTCCAAAGAATGATAACATTGTCAAATTATATCATGTTGAAAATCAAGCACCACTCTTAAGCAAGGCATCATGCCCGTCACTCTATTACAATACCCTTACCTCTCTTTGGCAAGAATTAGATTTGTGTGCACAGATGATTGGGCGGTTCAAGAGATGCTGCCTTTATCAAAAATTGTCACTCGAGAAGGCTATTTCAATTTCTACAAGGCCTAAACAAGGAGTCGGACGAGGTTCGCAGCGGGGTCTTGGCTATTTCTCCACTTCCTCCCTTCGAGAGGCCTTCTCTATGGTCAAGAAGGAAGAAAGTCGAAGGAGTGTGATGTTGCTTGATGAAATGGATTCAACTCAAGGATCCGCCTTAGTGACACATCAATCATATCCCTCTTCCAAGCGGGGGAGACCTTGGTGTAATCATTGCAAAAAGCTTGGCCACTCCAAGGAAAAGTGTTGGAAGCTTGATGGTAAGCCTCAAGACTGGAAGTCAAAGAACTCCAGAGATAATAAATCCAATCTTGCCGCTACCACATCTGTCACCGCTTCTCCAAAGAGCGATTGTGAACTTCAAAACTGCTTGGAAAGTTTCAGGGTCTAGTGCTAGTAATTTGGTCATGAAAGATCCGTAAGGTACCCTTCTTCCACAAAGATTGTTTTCCTCTCGGTTCACTCCTAATTGGGTCCTCGATTCGTGCTACTGAATCATATGACCGTAATAAGGCCTTATTTCACAATTTTTCCAAACCTTTGGTAAAGTCACAAAACAATGATGGTTCCTTATGCAAAATAGAAGGCCATGGAACTGTTGTTCTCAATAATCGATTGCACTTCATAATGTTCTCTTTGTACCAAATCGCTTGCAATCTCATATCCGTAAGTAAAATTTCCGGACTTGAACCGCTTTGCAACCTTTAACGGTCTTGATTGTACTTTATAGGCACTAAACTCAAGAAAATGATTGGTAAGGCCGCTTTGCGAAATGGTCTCTACATCCTCCTTCCTCTCCTAAAACCGAGATCTCCAAATCTTTTACGACTTTAAATATAATTGATACTGTTATGTTATGGCATTTTCGTTTAGGCCATCCTAGTTTTCAATACCTTGCTAAATTGTTTCCTGATCTATTTATCAATAAAAGGCCAAACTCTTTTTCCTGCAAAGTTTGCTCTCTTGCTAAACATACTAAATCTTATTATTTTCCTTCTCCATACAAGCCTTCTCACCCTTTTGCTTTGATCCATAGTGATATTTAGGGCCCTTCTCGAGTGAAGAATGCTGATCAAAGTAAGTGGTTTATCACTTTCATTGATGATCATTGTAGGGTAACTTGGACTTATTTGCTAAAAGTCAAATCTAAAACTGCTGATATTTTTGCACAATTTTACAACATGGTTCTCACTCAATTTGGGGCTAAAATCCAGCTCTTTAAATCTGATAATGGCAGTGAATTTTTTGCTAGGTCTTTGGGTAATTTTTTCAGGAACAAGGGCATAGTTCAACTTAGTTCTTGTGTTGGAACCCCACAACAAAACGGCATTGCCGAAAGGAAAAATAGGCATCTCCTAGAGGTTACCCGTTCCCTTCTATTTACTACCAATGTTCCTAAATATCTGTGGGGGGAAGCCTTATTAACGGCTACCTAAATAATCAACAGAATGCCTAATAAGGTTTTAAAATTTCAAACACCTCAATCTATATTTTTGCAGCACTTTCCTCATTTTAAGCCTATCTCCTCAATTCTACCTCTTAAAATCTTTGGCTGCACAGTCTTAATCCAAAATATTGCTCCTAATAAGTCCAAGTTAGACCCTAAATCCTTAAAATGTGTACTGGTTGGATATTCTTCACTTAAGAAGGAATACAAATGCTTTCATCCTCCTTCAAAACGATTTTTTACCACTATGGATATCACTTTTTATGAACAGATTCCTATTTCATTCAGTGAAATTGTGGAGAGACATGGAGTGATTTTCACCACATCGTATCTTCTCCTAATTTCCATTCTCAGCCTTCAAAATTGCCACCATTTTTACCTTTACCTACAGATTTGTCACATGTGACTACTCCGATTAATTCTCCTGTCATACCTATCACTACCTCATCCACACCTACTTTAAACACCCCTCCTGAAAATACACCTACTCATATTGAAAATATTCAACAAAACATCACCACCCAAACAGTTTCGTGTCTACACAAGAAAAAAGAAAAATATTCATGAGACGGTTTTGCAATTTGATTCTTGCCGAGAATTGGATTTGGGTCCAACTGCCGGAATGGAAGAAGAAATCAATAAGTCCTCTACTCTAGATGACTTCCCTATTGCTATTAGAAAAGGGGTTAGACAATGCACCAAGCATCCTATTGAAAAATTTGCTGGCTATAATTCTTTGATGCCTTCTTTTCGAGCATTTACAAAGAACCTTGAATAAAGAACAGATTACCACAAGCATAGTTGAAGCTCTAAAGGATCCTAAATGGAGAAGGGTCATTGAAGAGGAAATTGGTACACTAGAGAAAATGCAACTTGGACGATTCTGCACCTTCCTCAAGGAAAAATGGATGTTGGCTTTAAATGGATCTTTCTTTGTAAAGTACAACTCAATGGAAGCATCCAACGATACAAAGCTAGACTGGTGGCTAGAGGCTTTACGCAAACTTATGGGATAGATTTCACAAAACGCTTGCACCGTGGCAAAGCTTAATATCGCTCGAGTACTCCTAAGTTTACAGAATTGCGATTGGCAATTACACCAACTTGATGTAAAAAACGCATTTCTTAATGGCATGCTAGAGGAAGAAGTTTACATGAAATTGCCACCTGGCTTAAAGTCTGTTGAAGGTAGCAACAAGGTTTGCAAGCTCAATAGGTCTCTATACAGGCTAAAACAATCACCCAGAGCTTGGTTCGAGAGGTTCACTAAAGTCATTCTTAAAAACGGCTACAAGTAGTCCCTTGCCGATCATACACTTTTCATCAAGGTAACTTCTACAAATAAGAAAGTTATCCTAATTGTGTATGTTGATGACATAATTCTTATTGGAAATGATAAGGAAGAAATTAGCAATTTGAAGAAGCTGTTAAATAGAGAATTCGAAACCAAGGACTTGGGAAAGCTAAGGTATTTCCTAGGAATGGAGGTGGCAAGATCAAAAGAAGGACTTGTGATAAATCAAAGAAAGTATGTACTCGATTTACTTAAAGAAACTGGTTTTCTTGGTTGTAAGCCAGTTGATACACCAATGGAGGCAAACTTAAGATTCAACAAATAAGATGAGTCTTTAGCAGACAGAGAGAAATTTCAAAGATTTGTTGGGAAACTTATTTACTTATCCTTGACGATGCCAGATATAGCCTTTCCTGTAAATGTGATAAGTCAACACATGACTAATCCCACTGAAGAGCATATGAAGAAAACTCCAGGACACAGCCTAATGTTTAGGAAGACACAAGATGAATCATAAGATTTTTACAGACTCTAGTTGGGCGGAGATCTCACCGAAAGAAGATCCACTAGTAGCTCTGCACTTTTGTTTGGGGTAACCTTACAACTTGGAGAAGTAAAAACAATCTGTTGTTTCAAGAAGTAGTCTTGTGAATTTAGAGCACTAGCTTTGGGAATATGCGAAGAATTTGGCTACTTAAATTGCTAAAAGAACTTGGCACTAATCGGAGGATCACTTTGAAGTCTTGTGTGATAATCAATCGCTATTCAGATTGCCAAGTTCCCATCCAACACGATAGAACAAAGCATGTGGAGATTGATAAGCATTTTATTGTTGACCAAGTTAACAAAAAGACAGCCACTCTTTCATACATTCCTTTAGAAGGACAGATTGCGAGACATTCTTACTAAGGCTTTACCAAATCTGCTTTTCAATAAATTCCTAGTCAAGTCGAGATTATACAATGTATATTCTCCACTTGAGGGGAATGTAGGAATTATCATCCCTTTAGTAAAGGGATTCTGTAGGATTATCATTCCTTAGTCAAGGGATTCTGCAAATATTTACAATCTCTTATTCTAAGTAATCATATCTCTATTAGTTTCTTTCCTATCTTAGAGTTTCCTAAATTAAAGACATAATTTTGTTTAAAGATGTAATATGTTTTATTGTGTGAGTATGAGATAATACAGAGAATTACTCTAAATTCTACACATAGACTACACAAGTAGGAATAAGTATCAAGACTTACCAATTTTGGTATTAACACAGCTAGAGAACTAACAAAAAAGAGGATAAAGCCCCAAGACCAACCAAAGTGTTCATGTTTGGAGCTCCCTTAAAAAGATTTTTCACACCCTCAAAGATAAGTTGACGTCCAGGACCAAGCAATGTAAACAAAGACAATGACAAATGGAACCCTGTTGAGTGAAATGCATGCATCCATGAAGCCTTAGCTCCTAAAAAATGGGCGACATGGCCAATGAGGCACACAGCACATAAAGCCCAGGAGACAGCAAGCTCGCGACCTATAACAGTGTAAGCAATTAAACCCAAATTACTTAGGAAGACAACCATTAGCATACTATTAACAATATACTGAAAAGCAAAAGAAATATGAAAAGGTATCTACAACTTTATCTACTGAAAAGTAAAAAGAATGTGAAAAGGTACCTACCACTTTCTTTTAAGCGGCTACGCTTTTCATCCATCTTCCGTTCAAAAACTTTGAAGAAATTATCTCGACCTGAATCTATATGGAAGAAATAAGCCAAGCAATCAATCCATAATATAGATTAGTAGGAGGAACTTATGGAATAATTTACAACTCTGCAGAACACAAGTCATATCAGGAAGCAAACCAATGGAGTCTGTCAAGAAAATAGATCAGAAAGGCTAAACTTGGCCACGAACAATAAGAATAAATAGAAAAGTTTCCTAGTTAAATTATATTTGACTGACTGGCAGCACAATCTTTTCTAGAAATTTATCTCAAAGCAAAACAACAAGAGAGCCTTTTTTTTACACTGGAGATGGCTACATAGATAAGATCCCACCATGACAATCTATTTATGACCATATCAATCCATGCTCTTAAACAATGGCAAATACCATATGGTATGGGTTAAAATATGGGGAAACAAATTAATAATTAATAAGTTTAAAAAATTGGGAGGAAAATTATAAGAGATTAAGCAATACACGGCCATAATATGAAGCTGAAGCAATCATGTCTTATTTAACAAATTGTTATTAGATAGCCCCTTTTAATGCATACAGGTCACTCGCAAGAGATTCACCGAAAAGAACCTCCAAAACAAAATTAAGGTTGTTAGTATTCCTTCAGTCTTCAACTGCAATACAACAACTTCGTTGTAAATCAACATAGAACGAGGACTCTTGTTATAGTTACTATAGAATGGACACGACTAATTCTTTAAAAGATTAGCGATCCGCACGACCAGAAAATCCTACAACCATTTTATCCAAGTGGCAGCCGCAGCTGAGCTATTGAAAGGAGAAATGGTAAATTAATTATATCTATGACTTCAATGATTGTATTGTTGCATCTATATATAGATGAGAGTCTTGAGTTTCAGAGACATACCATAAGGAATTATGGTTGCTCTTCAACAAAACCTTTTTCATTATTATAGTAAGACATCTCCTTAGTAGCTCTCTGACCTATCACTAAACCCACCAAACATACATGAATCATATGAAAAAAGAATGTCAACATGTGTTATGACTCTCTCATCTAAAGTTAGAGGAGCTTAATGGATCGTCATTCACAAGAGATGCTATAAAATTTATTATTCAAGACCATAAACATTTTCGCCCGTCCAACATTTCATAATTGATCATCTTAATGAGAGATGATAGATTATACTTCAAGCTACTAGTACAGAGGAAGTTCAAATCTATGACTAATACTTCAATGAACAATACAACTCATGATCTCCGAGAGCCATGTGCATGACACCAAAATTTTAGAAAGGGGCCTTTTAAGTACATAGCTCTACCATGCCATCTAAATGCATACTAACTCAAATCTTGATTAATCCTTAAATAAGCACATTACTACCATGATGAAATTTTAGCAACACTTTTTATGGTCTTATCAACTATCAAGGCTCCCTTTGGTAAACACTTCCACTTTTTTAGCCAAAAAAAAAAAGAATAGAAGTGGAAAAAAGCAACAAAAATTCAAATTAAATACAAAAAAAGCACTTACCAAATGAAGCACAAACAGTTTGCTTTACACAGAATTGATGAAGTTTTCTAATCGAGCACATTTTCTAGAAATAGGTGAAAAGAAACATGCAAAGCATATTCAAACAACAAAAAGTTGGACGACCAAGACGATGAAAATACTTAGTACCTCGAAGGTTAGAATTAAAGCCACTGCTAGTCAACTGTCTAGCTAACGCCTCCCCTAACTCCTTTTGCCAATTTGGCACAACCTTGGCTTCGGAAACCGGCCACACTATTGCTGTTTCTGTTGTGAGATTGACACTAGCAGAGGACACTTGGGGCTGCATTTCAAATCAGTGATACAATGAGATAGGAATAACTAATTCGATTTACAAAAGAAGAAAGAAAAAATTGAGACAACTTACTTGATTTTCTAGTATCCTCTTCACAATCGCAGCACACCCGCCGCAAGTCATTCCCTAAGCCCGGAGAAATTAAGGGAAAGAATCAGTAACCTGACGCTATTTCTTTTCTTTCTAAATTTATGAATAAAATACGGAGTAAAAATAAGTGAAACCATACCCCAACGTCAAGAATAATAATATCGGGAGATAAAGCAGATGGCTCGTCAACGGCTCCCGCTCCCAATTTCGCCTTCAAGTCCCCGTCGCCCGTTCCTTCCCCACCATCTCCACCTCCGCCACCGCTTCCACTTCCATCGCCGCCACCATAAACGCCGCCGCCGCCAGCAGCCCTAAAATAAGATGCGGAACTCGCGACGCACTCCAAACGGCGGTGTAAACGTTGGGGAACTGGAGCAGCGCACAAGCTCCTAAGTGGAGACGAATAAGAGCGGGAAGCAAGAAGAGTAATTCCTCGGCCCTGAGGAAAGAGACGAGAACGGATGCATCGAGCTATGAGAGAGGAATTGTTGTAGTAGAAATGACGGTTTAAGGCTCTGGGGATGGAGAAGAGAGCCAATGTGGGGACTGTAACTGAAAGTGCTGACTCCATGTCAAGATTGGAGTTGCAGCATAGAGAAGAAACTATCTCGTGAAAGTCCAAGGCATTTGAGGCCCCTATCTTTTTTCTTTTCAGTACAATATCCCGCGGCTGCTCGTCAAACTCAATATAAACGTTTTAAATTTTTATTTCAGCTTCTCTACGGTATAAAATATATTTTTATAATATTTACAAATACAATATATTATTAAGCTAACTTAAAATAAATAAATAAATTCATAAATGCGGATTGAGTATTAAATACAGTTTTGATGGTGCTTTTTTTATTGACAGTGGGTATATGGAATGGGGCGCATCTGTGCATAACGAGGAGGGGAAATTTTGTGTAGTGTATCTCCAGTCTTATGGAAATTTTGATCTTTCGTAAAGTTTTATCTTAATTTTTATATGGATGATATTATTCTTGAAATTGACAATCAAATGTTGTGGGAAGTTCTCTCTTTTAATGCTTTGGACGTTTTTTACTATGGGATATTATTTCAGGTTTTCACTCTATATATACAGTAGATTGGTAGGGACGCTAATAAAGCAGCTTGTATATTAGCAATGGCAACTTTATTGAAAGCGAACTACTTTGATTGTATTAGTTGTCCTTTCGTTGCTGGTATTGTTCATGCTGATAGATTGCAGCATTTGGGTGAAAACTAGGGGGTTTAGGCAAAAGTGTATGGAGTAAGTTTATTGGTTTGGATATAGTTGTGCCCCGAGTTGTTTTCACTTTGTTTTGTTCTTCCAATCTTTTCGTTTTTTTTTAATGAATATGATTTTATTTCAAAATATATATATTTCTTAAATGCTAATTAAATTTTAACTTGATGGATATTAATATTATTAATATATAATTATAATTTATAAATTTATTTCAACAAAATAAATTTATTTATTAATATATAAATTGTAATAAAAAGTAAGACTTATAATAATTTATCATACTTTTATGGAATTTGAGTCTAAAATATATTAAAGGAATTAAACTTGTTAAAAAAATTCATAATAAGGATAATTGAATAAAACGTGCTTCAAAGTAATATTACATTCCGTCAACTAAACTCATCAATATTACATTCCAATCAAATCAACTAAGCAATGTAATCTCATATTCCACCCATAATATTACATTTCCGTAATCCTATTATAGAACATTATATAAGACTCGAAAAACCAAACGACCCCTAACAGTTTGAATCTAAACTCTTAAATTTTAATAATATTTTCTATTTTTCAAACCATCAAATTCAAACTATTCATTTAATAAGTACATGTATCTAAAATTTCATCTATGTATTTTAAGTATGCTTTACATCATATCCCATACACATCAAACTTACGCCACGTTTGGTTCACTGTAATGAAATAAGGCTGTAATTGAATAGAGTTGTAATAAGTAATTTAACTGTTTGGTTAAATAGAATAGAATAGAACTATAATAGCACTGTAATAGCATAAGAAAAATAACTAAAATGACCGAATACCCTTAGCAGATTTTTTTTAAGTAGATGATTATTGTTATTGTTATTAAATTTTAATAAGGTTATTATTAAAATAATTTAATAAAATAATAAATAATTTAATCATATTTTAACATAATTATTATTAAATATAATTTAATAACATTCTTAATATAATTATTATTATATGAATTAAAAATTAAAATATATAATACTATAAAATATATATAATCTACTTTATTATTTTTAAACTGCAATACATATTTAGTGTGTTAAAATATCATTATTGAAACAAATAATTTAATTATTCTACAAAAAATTAAATATTAGAAGTAATTAATTAACTTGAGAATTATATTTCACATCTAAGCATAATATTCATATATTAACAAAAAGTTACATGATTTCATTAGTTTATATGTTATAATCCATATATTTTAAAATTTTACAACATCAAAAGTTACAACATTGTAATTGTAATGACATTCTATCATTTCATTATACCATCCAAATATTACAAACACAAAAAGTTACCAAATTATTATCAACACAACCATAATTTTTAATGGTCAGTAAGAAATCTTCACATCCAAATTCAATTCCCTTTGATGTTGCTAGCTACAACATTTAAAAAGTAAAAGTTAACAGATAAGATTATCCAAAGAATCATTTGGTACAAAGTATTTTTGCTGAAAATGCTAGATTATAGAAGTCTCTGTAGTCAGTATTTCATAGGTCCAATATGATACGAGGAACTACTTAACCTGGTTTAGATTAGTTCCACTCTGATGATTACTGGTAATCCTCCTCTTTAGTTCTACAAGGTGAAAAAGAAGTATAAGTAACTTGTTTATTAGTCAAGAGATTGCTTATGACATTCCCTTTGCCCAAAACACAAGAGTCTCATGCACCACACAACCCCTTTAACCTCTTAGCCCATACTATTTTGGTTGTTCAATCGCAAAATTTATGAGTCTGTATTTCCAGAATATGAATGTGTAACTTGTTATAATTGAATTGTTCAATGACAGAGACATTTCCAATACACTCAAAACTGTAATCAACACCACCATCAGTGAGATCAACAAGGACCTGCTGAATCGATTTATCATAGTCCTTTGGATTCACAAACTCTGTAACTCTAAAATTATTTGCTGCAAGTTTCAAATTGCAAAAATATATTCATATACATGTATAAATAGAAGTAACACAAGATTTATTACAAAAAAGACAAGCCTGACAATAACCTCCAATTTTCTAGCAAACTGCATACTGAATATCTCATATTAATATTAATAAAATACTTTGAGCATTATTATTCTTACGTTACTTACCTCTATCAAACTTTTTGTTGTCAATATCTAAGCCAATTACTCTAGAGGCACCAGCTGATTTTGCACCCTCTGCAACCTGCAATATTGAGATCAAAAGACTAGATAAATAAACAATTTAACATCTGGCGCCAAAAATAAAACAATAGTGGCAATAACTGTAATGGCCTAAATTCAAGGTTATCGGAACAATGGTTTCGCAACCATAAATCCGATTTAAATAGAAATTTATTTCAATATATTTGCATGAATATTTATATGATAGGAAATACTTTTATAAATATTTATAAAATGTTAGTAAAGTAGTATTAAACTTTCGTTAGAAAATTTTAACGTTTGGGTAGGAAATTAAATGAAAAGGACTAAATTGAAAAAGGTGTAAAAGTTGAATTATAGATTAAAAGAAATTATAAGGACCAAAATGGCAATTATGCCATTTTGTAAAGTTGAGGCAGTTAAGTATGAAAATCTGAGATTTTTTTAAAGTATGTTATTATATTATATATTTATATTATATTATATTATTATAATATTATATTATATAAACAAACTAAAGAAAAAAAAGATAGAAACAGAAACAGAGAAGCAAACGAAACAGAGAGCAAGGGAAGAAAAGGGAAGAAAGAAAAGGAGAAATTGATGGTTTAAAGCTTGGATGTTTAATTGGTAAGTCAATTTAGCCCTTCTCTTTTAATTTTGATGCTTTATAAGTTTTAGAACAAAGCTTTGTTGAATTAAGTTGAAATTCTGGAAATTCTTAGATTTTTAAACATGAGCTATGTGGATCAAATTGATGAATTAGGGGTTTAATTAATGGAATATCTAGTTAGAAATTGATTTTAAGAATTAAATTGTGAAAATGTTTGGAATTAAAGTCTATTACTAAAATTCTGATTTCCAAAGATTATAAAGTAGTTTAAAGTAATAGAATAAAGTGTTTATTGAGAAAAATCAGCTCAGCTGAGAGGTTAATTGAGCAGGGACGAAATTATCATTTATTGAAAGCTTAGGGGAAAAGTTGTAATAAATAGTTTGCACTAAAACAGTTTAGACAGCAGCAGTAGACTAACTTTGAAAAATCACTAAAAATCGTAGAAGTGGAACTAGAAGCTGAATGAGATATGAAATTAAAGCTTATTGAGTCTAGTTTCATATGAAAGAAACAGGGAAAGCAAAGGAATTCTGTATTTTTAGATATTTAGATTTTTGTAAGACTGGTTCAAAGTGATTTCGAGATCCCCTGTTCTGACTTTGGAAAATCATAAAAAAATGGAGAAAAATAGTTAGGGCTTAAATTTATATGTTTAGAATCCTGAATGAGTTTATTTTCAATAGAAATAAACGGAAACATCATATGAATTCTGTATGAAGAGATAATTAATTTTAGTGAAGAAGGGTCAGAACTTCCAGACAGCAGAATAGGGTGACTTTGATGAATAAACTGTACTAATTGGCTAAGCTAAAATTCTGAAAATTTTATGGTATGAATACATGTGAGTCTAGTTTCAGGAAAAATTTACAGTTCTTCATTTGGAGTTCTGTAGCTCTGAAATAAATAATTTTGTGACTATGACACAAAAGGACAGCTTTGAATAAGTTTATGGGTAAAGGATTAAATTGAAATGTGAGCAAAAGTAAGAAAGGTTGAATTTATCATAAAATACATGTCTATTTTATTAAATAGTACAGAAAATTATTTGATTATTTTGACATATAAATGTTATATGTTTATATGAAATTGAAGAAAAGAAAAGGAAGGTGAGGACCGAATTGAAGGAAAAGGAAAAAAGAAGGTTAATGAATGAAGGAAGAAGAATTTATATCACCTCAACCTTTTGCTGTAAGTACTACAAGAATTTTAAATTATTGTTATTTATCCTTTTGAAATATTTATGTGAATTATTTAAATATTTAAGATTCAGCTTTAATGCCCAAGTAGACGGAATTTAGAACTACTGGGATATTAGTGGCATGCCATTAAGGAACTTTAGCGCGCTCTCTGATATTAGCACGTTGGTGCTCTCTGATATTAGCACGTTGGTGCTCTCTGATATTAGCACGTTGGTGCTCTCTGATATTAGCACGTCGGTGCTCTCGATATTAGCACGCCGTTGCTCTCATTCACTTGTGCATCATAATGCACCTCTGTATTTGTTCCGTATATCCGGTGTGTTCTAGGAAGTCTACTTTGGGCTAATCTCGTGAATTGAGAATAAAAGTGAATTACTTGATGTGTTAAGGCAAGTTTTATACCTTCATGAAGATAAGTTAAATTTGTTTAAAGCAAGGCATAGTTGAAGAAACTTATATGTGAGTCGATATGTAATAATTGAATGAGTTTAAAATATTTTGTTATGATTATTTACTTATTTAATTATTCTTGTGGTGCTTACTAAGCCTTCACCGGCTTAACGTGTTTATTTTAACGCGTAGGTACAATTAGACTAGGAGAGAAGTTCAACTAAAAGATCGCTCATCTCATCACATCCTCAAGGACTACAAAAGTAGGTACTATATTTTGTATTAAAATGGCATGTACATATGTAGTTCAAAGGTGTTCCCATGTGATAGGGATTAAAATGTAAGTTCTTGAAATTTTATCTATTTTAGTTACTTGAAGTATTTTGGTATATATGGAATGAATTAATAAACAATAAATAAGTGAGCAAAATGGTTGGTAATTTAAAATATTATATACAAATGTTTTAATTAAACAATGATCCGCCATAATTGTTTTGGCACCAAATGTAATAGTCTTATACCGGGTCTGCATGATTGAACCTGGTATAGGGGTATTACAATAACAAACATATTAAACAAAACAAAAAAAAAAGATAACTAGAAGTTCATAATAAACAGTTTTAATACGTTTCCTAATAAGTGAGATGGATATTTGAAACATACCACAATTCCAACAGTCCCAAGGCCAAAAATAGCAACAATAGCCCCTCGTTCAACTTTGGCTATGCTCCACGCTGCTCAAAGCCCTACACAACACAAAGCATATATAAATACGATAATTTGTGCAAAAGGGCAAATTTATAAACCATATACACTGTCAAATAAAAATTGAATTGTTATAAAAAAATTGAATTGTTATCCATTTAGATGATCACAGATGGTAGCCATGATTTTTGTATTCAAACACCACGCGTGTTTTGAGAGGATATACCCATGGAACTGGACTATTTAAGCAAGCAGATTCAATATTTAACTTAATATTGAAAAAAAGTATATATCCTTTTTCTATGTACATAACAAGTACTCCATAATGTATGCCATCTACTGCATCAACTTAATACTAGAATTCCTTCAATCATAGATATATTCTAGCATTTAAAACATTTCCATCTATTCAAGTTATTGAGAAGAAACTACTATTGAATACCAAAAAAGCCAGAAAATCTAATTAAAATTAAATTTTGCCCAAAAAAGAAAAGAGAAAACTGCAGTGAGGCTTACAAGATTTTGCATCCCAAACGTACTGTAACAGTTAACCAGTCTCAAAGGACTTGAAGATTCTTATGCGAGCGAATTATATTCTCGAGATAGAAGGTGAAAAGTGAAAACAAATCAGGAAAGAGCTATTGGGTAACAATCGAACCTACTCTTTAATTGGGTAGTAGCAAAAGCAAGGATAAAGATTGGTTGCAAGGGAGCAATTAAATCCAAGATTGGGCCATTATTGAGATAGAAAAGAAAGATCAGATCAAGGAAAAGAGAAAAGGATCAGCCACAACACAACAAAGAAATGGGGAGAACAAGTTAATTGTGTTAGATTGGTTGGTTCAAGTAGTTAATCATAGTTAAACACTGCTTCTCAAACCTCCATAAGTTTGATACTCATTACCAGGCGACATTAGACAATCAAGAAAAATAATAAAAAAACAGTCGGTGCCTTCAGTTTCATAAGCCGAGGAAACAAATAAATATATCAGAGACCCATAACAAATTTTGACAATCAAAGATGACCATGAGAAGAGTTATGAAGTTTTATACAAGAAAAGTTATGAAGTTACGAGGAAGGAGAAATAGAAAACAGGAACTTATCATAAAAAACGAAAACGTACCGGAGACGAAGATGAAGGGCGAACGTGTTGTTGATTTGGGAAAAAATGTTGCAAGAAATCTAGAGCAAAGAGAAGAAAGCAGGCTATTTTGGGGATAAATTTTACGCATGTGGTGTTGAATAGCAATTCAGTGCCCCCACCCCGGAATACCTATTACAGCATCTGCGGGAATATGAGTGTAATAGCAAAGCTGTGAAATCAAGTAAACGGTGAAACAAACGGTGTAATAGCAAAAAAATACTGTAGCGTGCGGAATTGGGTAGGAATGGAATAGCAATTCCATCCAACCAAACGTGGTGTTAAAGTTATTTACGTAATAATTACACATAATTAATATTTAATTACATGTATTTTAAATATATTTTGTCATATCTAAGTCAACTTCCAATACTTAAGCTGATAATTGTATTGGCATAATGGATTAATTGAAATGATATTAATACTTTCAAGAATTAATTAATTTGTTTTAAAAATTAAAGATTAATTTATAATATACTGTATAGTTTGGGAATGTATAGTGTAATTTACCTTAAAGTACATACTGAAGTGCTAAACAGCTAAAAATCATTTATATAATAATACAAAAGGTAAATTACACCTACAGTCACCCAACTTTGGGGTAACTGACAAACCAGTCACCTAGGTTTCATTTCAGTCACTCAACTTTCGAAAAGTTAAAAAACAGTCACTAATTAACAGTTACCGTTAGGTGTTAACGGAATTACAGACGTGGCAAGTCAACTAGCTGACGTGGCAAGTCACGTTGGTGAAGCAGCTCATTTTCTTCTTCTTCTTCTACTCTCACCAAGAATATCCCCAACTCTGGTTAATGCAGTAATGAAATTGTTAAATTCATTCATCACATCTGAAGTAGATGTGCTATTCACTGACTGGCTGTTTTCATTCAACTCACATTCCTCTCCAACTACCACTTCATTATCACTACTGCTGTTACCACCATTTGCAGTGCCATTCAAGTTCATCTTAGTCATCACCTCTGTGGGGGATGTGGCTGCACGTGCATTACTGGTTCTGTCATCTTGGAATGCAAACCAGTTGGAATTTGTGAACAGGCTGCTCGGTAAACATGGGTTGTAATCTCCATTAATATGGCAGCTCCATTTTCCTCTTCTTCTTCTTCTTCTTCTCCATTGCTCGTTGCTCATTTTTCTCCATTGCTCCAATGGAGGGTAAACACATGGTGTATTCCTCAACATTTTTCTCCATTCCTCAATATTTCTCTAAAACAACAATTACTTCTTCGTTCATCACTGTCACTTCATGAAATTAATGTTATCTTGTTGTTGTTACGGTGGGTTAATTACCTACACCCTGGTCTAAAAAGGGGAAAGATGACTCCCCATGAAGAACGTCTCGTCCTTGAACTTCATATCAAATGGGGAAACAGGTTTGAAAAAGAATATGAATGGAACTCTGTAATTTCCATTATCAACCTCAGAGCTTGGTTTGATTATTTATAAACATATATTATATCATATGCAGGTGGTTGAGAATTGCTCGAAAATTACCAGGGCGTACTGACAACGATATTAAGAACTATTGGAGAACCCATATGAGAAAAACGGCTCAAGAAAAGAAACGGGCCTTCTGCATCTCACCATCTTCATCATCTTCAAATTGTCATTCATCATCATCAACTGTTACTGCAGTCGATTCCTTGCCCTCCTCTAGTACTGGAAATATTGTAAGCTTTTATGACACTAGGGGCCTTGACATGGCGGGAAAGAAAAACAGTCCAAAATTTGAAGATGGAAATGGCTACTCCATGGATGATATATGAAAAGACATTGATATGTCTGAAGAAAACACAATAATAAAACCTCTGTCTGATAACTACAGTCAACAAGGTTGCAATTTTTCATAGGAATACTACTGGGACTCACTGTGGAAGATGGATGATGAAGAAGAGAGTAAGAAGTTCTTCCCACCCAATCAACTTGTTTCTTGTTTTGATTTTGGGAGAGAATCTGTAACAGGCTAATTAGACAAAAAAAATTCATTTATTTGTTTCATACTGTAATACTAGTATTTTGCTAAGGGAACTCTAACCTGTATATAGTTGGTTTTCTCTAAGCTTTTCTGAGCAACAGTCCTGCATATCACTGTAATAATTTCATCGTCGCTGTAGCTTGTGTGATTTGAAACTCTAATTAGTCCTCAGAGAGGAACAGACTTGTTATGGTAATGGATGTATGTTAGAAAATTCTCCCTTTTTTATCTTAAATTTTGAACCTGCTTGATGATCAGCTTTTAAAACAACAACCTTGGTGTTCTTGATTTTTTATATGTTCATACTCAAGATTCCAACAACAAGATAACATTAATTTCATGAAACATGGAGGTTTGCTGCCAAAACAGAGTAAACTTGAAGTGACAGTGATGAACGGGAAAGTAGTTGTTGTTTTAGAGAAATGTTGAGGAATACACCATGGGTTTACCCTCCATTGGAGCAATGGAGAAAAATGAGCAATGGAGAAGAAGAAGAAGAAGAAGAAGAAGAAGATAAAGAAGAAGAAGAAGAAAAAGAAGAAGAAGAAAATGAGCTGCTTCACCAATGTGACTTGCCACGTTAGCTGCTTGACTTGCCACGCCAGCAATTCCGTTAACACCTAACGGTAACTGTTAATTAGTGACTGTTTTGTAACTTTTCGAAAATTGAGTAACTGAAATGAAACCTAGGTGATTGTTTTGTCAGTTACCCTAAAGTTGGGTGACTGTTGGTGTAATTTATCCTAATACAAAATGTAGATTAATTTAAAATAAAATCACCATATCTGATAAAAGGGGAAAAAAAAAAAACTATCACGTTCAAGTTCAACCTAACACTTTGAAATTAGGTGTAAAAAAATAAATACAATTGGGTACGAAAATGAATGTGCGATCTACATGTTCTAACATTTTAAAATTTTTGAAAAAAATGGTCAAAATATGGCATAAATTTTAATATTTTTCATAAATTTAAATTTTAGTTTTATATTTATATTTTTAAAAATTTAAGTTATCTGCTTTTTGATTTTAAAGTTTAGTTCAATCGTTAACATTGTTAAAATTATTTTGTTAAATTCATATTTATCATAAACTAAACTTTTCAATTACTTTGCTATTAAGTATTTTTTTTTAATTTTGAAATATGAAAAGTAAATAGGTTAAATTCTTAAAAATAAAAGTATATGGACTAAATTTCAAATTTACAAATAATATAGGGACCTATGACAAATTTTAACCAAAAATTTGAAGTGGAATTGGCTTGCTTACATCTAAGGGAGTGGAATTGACATTTTCTAATATTTCAATTACATGACTCCAGGCACTTTTAGTCCTTTTACCCATTCCCAAGTCTTCTTTTATGGCCCCTACGACTATACCACCTTTCCCTCTACATCAGCTCAATAACAGCGAATTTTCCACTCCCGAGACCAGACCTGAATACGATATCTATTCAACACATTGGCCTCACAACAACAAACCATAAACAAAAAACAATAATAAATCGACCAACTCCCTGACAACAAAGACAAAACCAGGCACTTCCTCGACCAAGGAAAGACTCTCTACCTCCTCCACTACAGCATGCTCAAAGCTCCAGTTCTGAAAACAAACATCTTTTTGGATCTAGAAATCACAACAGACAATAGACTCGCATGATGCGCCACTAGAATGTTGAACACTACTAGCATGATTAACAGTTCCCATGTGTTGGTCCTGTTTTAGTCAAACAAGTAGCAATCCTAAAGCAAAAGTTTAAGGAATTGAAACAATCATTTAAGGATGATTACGAGTGGTTAGATGTATAAAACAACCCATTGTCCATGGTTGTTTGATAGGTCCCAATACCACCAAGATAAAAGCTTATTCAGAAACTAGTAATAGTCTTGCAGATCACTTGAATCATTTTAGGTATTTCCATGGTATATGCGGCATCAAAGATCCCTTACAATGCCATATTCCATTACTTTTTTGAAGGGAGTGGTACGATCTTGGTGGTATTCCTTACCCCCAAAGGTTCATTAAGAACTTAGTTGTTGTTTGCTAGCATATTTTGGGAACTGTGATACCACCTTATACGATTTGTTGAGCCTAATACTATAATAAATCCGTAAAGAGAGCAAGGGCAGAGCGAAGGGGGTTGGCAGGGCTATGGCCTCCCTAAAATGAAAATTTTTATCTTTAATCTTTTTATAATTTTAAAAAATTTAAATTAATATAATAAAATTATATTTTAACCTTCTCAATAATGAGAAATTTTGATTTAATACTTTAAAAATTATAAAGACGTAGGTTATTAAAATGGTGAAATTTCACTTTTGTTATAAAATATATATACAACTTTATCCCCCAAAATTTTTTGGCTCTGGCCTTGGAAGAGAGATTAGGAGATTTCATTAATCACGTGTTTTTTTTAAGTTAGTGGTAGTAACCAGGTTAAGTAAGAAATTTTAAAATTAAAATCGATCCAATTTGTATATTTATATGATTTATGGAATGTAAGTTCTAAAATTGCGTTACAAGTTTTTTATTTAATATGTATTAATTTTAGTTTTATTATTATATACAAATAAACATTTTATATTTAAAATAGTAAAAATAAATTAAAACTTCTTGAAAATCATTATTTTTAAAAATATTTATAAAAATACTTTAAATTTTTGTCAAATAATATCTAAAAGCTATAAAAACAATTTTTTTCGTCAAAATAAGACTAAAAATTTAAAATAAAAAATTAATATGAAAATTTGAGAACTGAATCAAGCCAAACCGATTTAGGATGACTGGCTCAAAAAATCCCTAAAGCTCGACTGAACCAAACCAATATCACCCCCAATCTTCACCTTCATCTTTATAAGACCATAAGCCCTTACGCTTCATTTGGTACAACGAATGTAAAAAAGGATTGATGTATTAAATTACTTAAGCATTAAAAAGAGAGATGAAAGATAGATGTTATCATATCAAGGTGTTTAGTTATAAAAAATTGTGATATTTATTGCTTTTCTTAGTTTGTGTTTGATACGGGTTAAAAGATGAGTGTTATCTATGAATGTACTATATTACCTTTAAAATCTTTTTATTTTCAATGCTGAAAAATAACTACAAATATGATAAATCAACAGTTAGAACGAAAGCATATAATGTAAAAAATAAGAGCAGAAAAGATCCGATACAACTGTTATTTGTTAACGTAATTCAAACACAAATGTTTTATATCTGCAGAGTGTTGGCTTAAGCTCAATTCACCCTGACATAAATAAGTAATTGCAACTCCAATATCGATCCTAGTTGTCACAAATCACTCACTCAAGTTTAAAAAACAAAATTTTCCCATTAATGATCCTGAGTATTTATCAACTATAAATCATCATAAATCAGTCTTTTAACAGCACCAAAACTCTCTTAAAAGGTAAACATTGTCTTCACTTTAAACTTCTTAATATGACCAGTTAAAGAGATGAAAAGTCCTAAAAAGCTCTATTGAATAAACCTGATATTTATCGCTAAAACAATATTTTAATCATCTAGAGCTAATAAGACTTTCATGCTTATCCAATCACCTTAAGCAATTTGATTAAGAGTCTTTAAAATCCTAGTTAAACCATACTTCGTGTTTTGTCAAATATATCACACTTAAGTGGATTTCACCCAGCACAAACAAAACCTATTCACAACCCAATTCGATGACTTTTGTAGAGAAACAATTTTGTTATAACAAAACATGGAATGAGCGGTAACAGTTTTTCCAAATAGGATGATAAACATGATAATTTTATGTATATTTTTATGAATGTCTTAAGGCTAATATTATTTTACGCATATATTTATGTGTTTTTTTTATACCTTACTGCATAACCCTATGTATATTATTATGTATTATTTATTAACATTATTTGTATATTATCATATGTATTTTTATGTATACTTTTATGGATATTTTATGTATATCATTATGTAAGTTTTTTCTAATGAATCAGATATATTTTTATGTATAATTTTATTTGTAATTTATATATAATTTTATCGAACATTATTTTAATTGTAAATATTCTTCAGATCTATCATGAATTATTATTAAAATTGTTGCATGTTTCTTTGCTAGTTTACTTTCTTATATATTTTTAAATTTGTATAATATTTAAAAAGTAAAAATAATTATCATTATCAATGATAGATAACCCTAATTAATGATACGTTATTTAAAAATTAATTGCTTAAAATCACATGCGATGCATATGTATTAGAAATTAGTCTACCCAAAGACTCACAAGCTCGAGAGAGAAAAATAGACTAAATTGAAATACATGGAGTAACAATAATTTCAAGTTTATTTTGATATAATATAAGATATATACTTTAATTTGGCATAATTTGCTTTTTTTATAATATTATGAATTATTCAAAATATTTAAGGTGATTTAACTAGTTAAAATGAAGATGTAGATTTTTTTTAAAAACATTTCTTCAATGAGATAAATTTTCATGTTAACGTGATTAGTTAAAGTGGGGAAAATAATGGGACAATTAAAATATATGGGCTAAAGTCTAATTTCGAGCATCACAAAGGGACCAAAATCAGAATTTAACCGCCAAATCAAAGCATAAATTAGAAAATAGGTCGTATAATTGTAATTATTTACAGCAAGAGCGTTGTTCACAGCGCAAAAGTCAATAATACCCACAACGTTATATCGGTCTCCTTTTTCTCTTCGCCTCTTGATTTTAGCTTCCACAAGCAAACCCTAACCCTAAACTTTCTTTTCTCTCCACACTTCATCTCTTTTTTCCTCTCAATCGCGATAATGTCTCACTTCGGAAGGTCAGGCCCGCCCGACATCACCGACACCTACTCCCTTCTCGTCCTCAACATTACCTTCCGTAAGCTTCTTTCTCTCCCCGTCTCTCGTCGTTTCTTTTCAATTTATTTAGGCACGACTGCTGGCGGTTAATTTATACTGTGACTAAAACCGTTAATTTGGTTTGAATTTGTTTAGGCACGACTGCTGATGATTTGTTTCCGCTCTTCGACAAGTACGGGAAGGTCGTCGACATCTTCATTCCCAAAGATCGAAGGTTCTTTTTCTCCCGTTCTCTTTCTTTTTCGTTCCTTTTGGTTGTTGTGAATTTATAGAATAATATTTTTGTTCGCTTGATGGCAGGACTGGTGATTCTCGAGGCTTTGCATTTGTGCGCTACAAGTATGCCGATGAGGCTCAGAAAGCTGTAGATAGGCTCGATGGTACGTTTCTTCTACTCTTTTACTCTCTGTCTGTCTGTCTCTTATGTTAGCTCTTTTATATGTATTAAATGCGGTGTTGTATTAATTACGTGGGTAACTCATTTGATATATTATGACATTTACTCTTCTTTTAGGGAGAGTTGTTGATGGTCGGGAGATAACTGTTCAGTTTGCAAAATATGGGCCTAATGCAGAGAGAATGTAAGTTGTGTGCTAGTTGTCATTCATATATATTTCTTCTTTCACTGGAACATATTTTAAGTATAATGATAAAGAGGATGTCTGCAGTGTAAGAAATTATTTGAAAAAAATGTCAATTTGGCTCGTCTAAGAAGGTATTTTACAAAGGAAAACGCCTTATTGTTTTGCTTTAACAGGGAAAATGTCCTCTTGCTTAAGTAATTTGTATTGGTGATCAACAAATTAATATCTACAATGGAAGTTTGAAAGGCTTGTTTGGCATGCTGATTTATAATTTGCAGCTATATCTGGTTTTTTTTATTTAATTTCTTTTGTGTGGATATCTCATTATCCTTGCATATTTTCATATCCCTAGTATTTTATCTTTAGGTCTTTAATTGTAGTGAGTTTCATGTATTTCACTGATTTCCCTTGCAGTCAGAAAGGAAGGATTATTGAATCATTTCCAAGGTCAAGAAGCCGCAGTCCTCGCAGAAGGTAAGTTGTTATGTGCATTCTTTTTTGTTATGTGCATTCTTTTTCTTCTTCGACGAGTTTTGTTTGCACTCATTTTGCTTGATAGGTAGCATTTTCTTCTTGTGCCTACTTTTCTGAATAAATTGTGAAAGATATAAATGAAGGGATAACCATGTGGATTTTTCACGTATGCTTTTTCCTTTCCTTTTCCTTTCCATACCAACAGAAGCACTTGAGATTAATAGTGGCATGAAGATGATGGTGCTATGCGTTAGTACTTTTAAGATAAGTCGATGGTTATCTGCCTGTTCCCACATGAGTATCTGAATGCAGTAATTGTGGTTTATTGGTTATTTATTTCTTGACATTTCGATATTAGATTTCTTTATCCTATTTGATATGTCAGAGTAACTCCAGTACTGCCTTGGTTGGATATGTGATGCCTTTTAAGCTTGTTTAAGGCCAAAACTATATGGGTTGATTTTATCTTTTTATGGTTTTGTGGACATGTGATGTTTGCTGCATTTGATATATTCAGGCACCGGGATGACCATTATAAAGATAGGGATTATAGAAGAAGAAGTCGAAGTAGAAGTTATGACAGATATGAACGTGATCGATATCGTGGGAAAGACAGAGATTCTCGGCGTCGAAGCAGGAGCCGTAGTGCTAGTCCTGTCCATTCTAAAGGCCGAGGAAGAGGTCGTTATGATGATGATAGGCGAAGTAGAAGTCGATCAATGAGGTTTATGCTTTGCAATTCATGATGTTCAGTTTCTTCTATTTTCCTCCCATTCTTTAGTTACCTCATTCTGATACTTCCGTATTTCAGTGCTTCTCCTGCTCGGCGTTGCCCTAGTCCTCAGAAGAGTCCTTCCCCACGTAAGACATCTCCCCCTAGGGGTGAAAGTCCTAGTAGACGGAGCCGTGATGGACGGTCTCCAAGTCCTCGGAGTGTTTCACCGCAAGGCCGCCCTGCTGATTCACGGAGCCCATCATCTTGAAACTCATAGATCAATGTGAGTTTTTCCCCCATCTCATTAACTCTATTTGTCTTTTTTTTGTTTGCTTTTTGAATCTTTATTTTTTGGGTAAATTTCTTCATACAACCTGTGATTTTGACTCTTTTATTTTGTGTTTGTTTTTGTATTTTGTAGGAATGATCTTGCTGATGGCATTGGAATTCCTGGAGACTTGACTTAGCATGGTTCCTGTCGCTATTTTGTTAATGTTGAGGACATTCAAATATCATTTGTTTTCTAGTGTTGGTAGGACTGGGTTTTTTGTTGTTTTATTGACTGCCTGAACCTTTTGTCTCAATTAGTTAAGTTGTGTAGTTTGTAGTTTGATGTTTCAGAACTCATCAAAGATTCTGTGACGCAAGTCTGTCATCGTACTTTGCTCCTATCTTTAGATGTTATATTTTGCTCTGGTTTTTTGTGGTATTTGTTTCTCTGATTAACTGCTGGGGCCCCATTATGCAATGGTTTTTAAAATTCTTTTACTTTTTATTTTATTTTCTAAAAATGCTGATTCATATCCAATCGCCTGTTTGCTTTTATAGCAATGTTCGGGGAAAGAGTGAGTTGGGCAAATGGACATGATGTTGATGTTGATGTTGCTGTTCGTGCTGTTTTTATCTATAGATGAATGGTCGTGATTGTGATGCTGGGTTATAGCAGTATGCTGATTGCTGGGACTGTTTGTTAACTATTTTTAACTGAAAAGATATGGTGATTGGTAAGAGCTATAGTCATGTCTTGGTTTCCAGAAAGCTTTGGACCATTCTCGTTCCTGATTTTGCATCTGATTATCCTTGGGTCTTCTGATTTCTAAATACTGGCTCTGAGGTTTAGTTGCTGTGATGATATTAAAGGACCCAAGATGATTTTTTGACCTGTGGAATGCTGTGTTTGATGAGCTCTCTGGCATTAGACCTGATGTGGTTGCTAAAAATAAAAATGTAATGTCTGGTCTAAACCTTATAGTTGCATTAATTGAACAAAATAACTTGTTCCTATTTAATTGTTTGATTGTTGTATTCCATTAATCATGTTAACCACTCCCTCTTCCTTAATGTTTTTAGTTGTAGCAACTTTGACCGTGATTGTAGCTGGGAAGTGGTTGCTGTGCCAATTCTGTTGTATGATCCACATGGCTTGTGGATAACCACTGAGTACAAATTAATAACCTGTACCAGACTGTTGCTGCCTTGTTGGATCATGTTGAAAATGGTTTTAGCTGTTGCCTAGCTTTCCACCTTGTTTGCTTGTAGCGGGCTGTTGCTGCACTTCCTGCAGGATCGTGTCAGTTTTAATACCTTGGTGTTGAAATGGATATGATATGCTGCCCCCTTATCACATGTTTGGTCAAATTTTATTATCTTTCCCCGTTTAAAGTTCCTTTGCTATTATAGTGATTTCCTTCTTATCTAGAACAGACCACTATTCATTCTAACTTCTAATTTTACTCGTATGACTACAAGTTCGCTCTTGTGCTCTGAGTTTTGCTTTAGATGCTTAAAGAATGAAAGAGCTGAAAATTTTAGGCATGCATACCTTGGTGGCTAAGCATGTTGAAAGATGAATAGACTGGATGCCATTGCAGTTTTGTGCTGATACCTCACGCTATGTTATTTCCTTTGATCACTGCTGGTAACTGTTGCATGTATCATCTACTTCTATTCCAATGAAAATTTTGATTGCTCTGATCTGTGTTTTACTTTCTTGGATCTCCCTGTTCATTTCTGAGAAATTTTTCGATGGCCTAGCAATATTATGACTCCTGACTACTTAATTTGCTCTTGGCATGGCATTGAGTTGACTTCCACAGTATTAAGTGCTTAAGTAGTTTTGAATTTTAACTTGTGGTTGCCCTGTTTTAGCTGAGGGTTCTGGCTCGAACTTATACTTTGTGTTATGTTGGTGTGCATGAATTTTTGTTTGTCATTGAATGAAATAGCAGGCATTTTCTATGTGAGGGGACGGAATTGAAGACAAAATAGATTTCAGTGGATGAGTAAATTTTCGCCCATCAGATGTTTCTTCCTGGTGATTTTGAGACGGTAATTTGCTCTGCTGCATTGCTGGATGCTTTCGGATCTGACACTACCCTGATTTCCATCCAGCATTTGCTTGTGCATATTAAAAATCATATGCCTGTCTTATTTTGGCACTTGGCCAAATGATAATGATACATATGTGAAGGTAGACCATGACTAGAGTCCGGAAATGGGCAAATAATCACTTTCATTGTTCTAATGGAAGAGAAGGGATGAAAATATTGCAAAGCAAATGCAATTCATAATGCTGGAGTTCAGAAAAACAATTAAACAAAAAAACCCCATCCCAATAATGTTATCTAACCATTGCCAATATGCCCGCCTGAAACCGGGGAGTCCACACCATTGCAAGGGCCCTAATAGTAAGCACCGATAACTACCTTGGGATCCGGATGTATTCAATAAGCAAGAAATTTGCTATAAATCATCAAGCACAAACCTTGGGTAAGGAAAGAACAGCAAATTTTTATAAAAAATTAGGGATTTTAGATGACCTTATTCGTTTGATTGGAATATGAGTTTTCATCTGTTGTCTTTTTCATTGAATGTAAAATTATTTAGGAGTTTCTCTTGTTAAATTGTCTTTAATTATGAATGAAGTCTCACATGTTTGCTGTCTTGTGCATTGAATGTAAATTATTTAAGAGTTTATCTTGTTAAAATTGTCTTTAATTATAAATAAAGTTTGAAAATTATTGAAGAGAATATTTCACTAAATCGAATATATTGAGAGTGAAAATTATGAACATACAAAAAGATAGCCAAGAATTGTTTGTCAGAATCATTATTGTATAAAAATAAAGAAAAATCTTATAATAATAATATAATTGACAAAATGCAATACAATCAACAAAATTTATTTGTCCTAAATTAATAATAAATAAAATTGTTGTTATCATATGAGATTAGGTTAGGTTTGACCCTACCACACATTGTTACCTTTAAAATTTAATATAACCATGTGGACCAAAATCTCAATTAATTTTAGTATAAAATATTTTATAAATATATTTTCGCTTATGTTTTTTGTTGTGTCTAATTAAAGAAATAAACTTTTAAAAGAATTACATTGCATATATTAATTAAGGAGATAAATGTATAATTTAAGGATAAAATGATAAAATTAAATTTGATATAAAAGTAATATTCCCTAAAGAAAAAGAAAGTGATAATAAACTCTTGATATACTATTTTTAACAATGTCATTTTGAAACCTTCCACTAGGAGATTTCTTGAACCAAGCAACCTTGGGCCATTAATTGGGCTAAACCACAAAGGCTTGATCCGTTCCACTCCACATTTCATTATTCTCTTCAACGTCTCCTCCTCTTGTGTCTAATTTTCCATTACTATTGTTGACAGATTTCTCATTAGAAATAAAAAATTTCATTTTCAGTTGAAGGTAGGAGCTGAGAATTTGCAAAGATGGAAGAAAAACCACCGCGCTCTCATCTCAAGCGCCCTTTCTTCGATGATGATGATTCCAACAAACCTCCCGCGTACTTCTCTGCTTCGCCCTCTCTCTTTTACCTTGAAAACGAATATATTTTATATCTCAAAGTATTGATGCAATTGTTTCAGCTCCTTAATTCTATAAATTTTTTTCTCTTTTATGTCTGCTATTTATCTCTCTCTCTCTCTCTCTCTATATATATATATATATATATATATACTTTGGAAAAGTTAAGTCTTGATGGTTTCGTAAATTCATCTCCTTTTGAGAAAGTTAGGATCAAATACAATTCTGTTCTTTTTCAAGAATTATGTCTATTGTTTTAATTTTAGAGTTGAACCATTTTTTTATTTGCAGGCAGAAGAGGATTAGGTTTCCCAAGGGAAAGAAGGTAAACCCTGGAGAAGAAGCAGTGAACCGAGTTGATGTTGAAGACGGTTCTCGTAACTTGCAAGATCCCCGTCTCGCTGCTAAGGAGCGTTCCAAGCGCCGCAATCAAATTGCTACTGAATTATTCACCGAAGATGGACGTGGAATGCTTAATGATATCACCTTAGCTGAAGTTGCATATGAGGTTAATTTCCCATGCTGTTAGTCTGTCTTAGCTTCTATGTATGACTTGACAGTATGATGTTAATTCTGCAGTCAGTCTTTTGTGAATTAATGCTAATTTATACTAAATGTCTAAACTCAAGAAGCAGATGATGTGCACATATCTTATACGTTTTAGCTACCAAATGGATGCTTCTTTGCATTCTCATCCAGTTTTATGACTGGTCCTTCTGCCAATTAGGTACTATAGTTTCTTTTCTATCTAATGTGTCCGCACTAATAAATTCTAAAAGGGTGTTTCATTTTTTTCTTTTTGGATAATTGAAAATTTATTCCAAAAATTTGAAGATTCAAAACTAATCTGCCACTTGGATTGACAATAAGGGATTGCAGCCAAATATAATTAAACTCAAAATGGCTTGGCTTATACGCTGATCCATGCAAAGTGTGCTTAGCCTATCCAAAATAGCCAACCATGTAATGGGAGAGAACATAGGTAGTTTTATTTCATTTCTAATGCAAAAATGCAGTTTATCATTTCATATTGCTGGAGTTTTGGTGTGTTGTTGGCTTTTACAATCTTCAGTGCCACTCTGAGCTTTGATACAGCAGTTTTGATTCTGTTATTGAGTGAGTTTATAACTTTAGGATGCTTCTTTCCTGAACTGGCAGCCTTTCTGCAGTCAAGATGACTGCCAGATTCCTCATTTATTGGTTCAGGGGAAAAGATAGGCAATGATGGGAATTTCTTTTGGTAGGATAATGAGAACTTCATCGACGATGGAATTCAAATAGAGCCTTTCAATCTAGACAAAGAAAGAGAAGAAGGATACTTTGATGCAGATGGAAACTTTGTTGAATATGTCAATAATAATGGAATCAAGGTAGAGCATTGCATTGACCTGTTGTTTCTCTATAGAATATCAGCACTTCTATTGATGGCCCCTTGGATTTATTGTAGGACGCGTGGCTTGATAGTGTTGAAGCTGATGTACAATATACAGGAAAAGCATTTGCTACAACAAATGGTGAAGATAATGAAGATGTTGCACAGGATCTTTCTGCCCAAGACATTGGGATAATAAAGAGACGTATAGCCAATGTGCTTGAGCCTGGAGAAACGGTAATCTTTTTTTTTTCTTTGATTCTGAGAGAAACGGTAATCTTACATGATAATTGTCTTACATATTTGTTTAAAATTTGCATGTTGCTTTAGTTTTCATGTTATGAATACATTATATATGAAATGAATATTGAATACCTGGTGTTGTAGTAGATTATCATATTGTTACAGGCATATGGATCTTATCTGTTATGTGTATATATATATTTTTACCATAATGATTATTTCAACATCCATGTTTACTCTTTTGAGTGGAGTCAGATCGAGTTTAGTTTTTTTTTGTAAAAATGATCATTGCTCACCCATGCATGGATTCCACAAAGCTGTCAAACAGTATAGATTATTTCTTCTAGATAGTTTTTCTTTTTCAGGTCAAAGTCACAAGTGATGTTGTCAGGGCAAGAGCCTAATTGCTAAGGCACAGCTCATGTACCAGTTCGTGCCTCAAAGAGCCTCCAAATGAGGCGAGGGATTTTTTTTTTCTGAAATTTAATGCCCCAAAAAAGGCACACCTAAATAAAATGCAACTTAGGTTTCTACCTTTAAAAAAAGAAATTATTAGCATTTATTTAAGAGGTAAAAAGAAAAAATACCCATTATCTAGTCTTCATAAATAATAAAAAAGGTAATATAGTCTAACCTAAGAATTTTTTCTTTTTGTGCCTCAAGCGACGTAGGGGTCTTAGCGTGTTGCATATGCCTTGGCCCTTTGACAAGATTATTCTCGGTTGCATTAGAATGTTAGATACAATGTTTTTTGCACTTGTTATTTTCAGTTCTAAGCTCTATCCTTATGTGCTGATGTTAAATCCATTTCTTTATTAGGTAAATAAACAGTTCAAGGGGAAAGTTTGAAGCTACTTTTAATTTACCTTTTGACAGGTTTTGCAAGCTTTGAGAGGGTTGAAAGGACCTTCAAATAACAGAAAGGAGAAAATGTCAGCTGAGACAAAGCGTGTATTTGACCAGCTAACTGAGGATGCCGTGAAGTTGATGGAGAATGGTGACTACAGTTAAGTTTGTTACTTTCTTGTGCTTCTAGTTCACTAGGGTTGAGAAGTTACCTTGAATATTCTAGCTTTATGCCACTACCTTCTATAACCCAAAAAAATGACTACTAATGTATTTAAAGCTGTTGCACACTTTGAGGCAAAGTGTCATTGAAATGTTTCTAGCCTTAAATGTCACCTTGACCTTTAAGATTATTGGTGCTTGCTAATGGTTGTGGTCACTTCAATTGGGAAGGATTTTGTGAGCATATCTATACTTGTTTATACGAGTCTTAACTTAGTTGAGATTTATGGCTTTCTTGGCCACCAATTGCCGTTTACTCCAATGAAGAAAATCTGCTTTTGCTGATATTTTCCTGCTTGTGATAATTATAAAAGTAGGTGAAGGTTTAGGTATATATCTTTGGCCCTAGTATATGCTTATTGGTTTAAATTTTGTTCTGCAGATGTGTACCATGAGAAGCAGGAGGTTTTCCAGCGTGAGGCAGGTAAGTGCAATGTTTTAGTGTGTGTGTGTGTGTGTGTGTCTGTATTGTTTTATTCATATTGATTGTTTCTGAAGAGAATTCCATTTCTTAGTTCAAGGCCCCCCTTTACTAACTGGAATCAAAGAATTAGTAAATCTGTTAAGCTCAAAATGGGAATGGGCTGGGGCTATGAACTTATAATCTATAATCTGATGATCAACTCAATTCCACGATTTTGAGTTCATTCCATACCACACCAGATTTGAATAGGGTCATATACATTCTCATTATGAGAAGTTGTCATTCGATCTTATCCAAATAGATACCATGTTTACATATGGATCCCTATTTAGGATTAGAAATGGGCATAATTGGGTCTGCTTTTTGCATCTCTCTCCATTATGCTAATATTCACATGTGATTTTGTAAGGGCATGTTTATATATCGAATAACCTTTATTAACCATGCTCTCTCTATATATATTTTTTCAGAGGGATATGAGAAGTTAGCTCTAGCCAGCGGAAAGAGCAAATCTGCAAATGTTGGGCTGGAAAATTCTGATCCTAACCTGGGAAGTGACATGCTCACTGATATTAATAATCCTGGAACTGCTTCAGTACTCCCTGACCCAGCTTTGGGTACTTCAAATTCAAGTCTAACTGCTGCAGAAGTTTCAGGCGATGCTGCCGATGGTTATGATATGTTTGCAGATGATGAGGATGATGAAAATCTTAAGCAGTCATCTGAGGCTAATTCTAATGCATTCATTCAATCATCATCAAATGCTGTGAACACATTTTCTGAGAGTACGTATTGTCATTGTTATTTTGGTTGTGAATGTTAGTGTTTTGGATGAAATTAGAGTACATTTGCTACTTGACCTACAGATCTAATTTTCCCGTTTTCTTGATTTTCAGCTGGAGATGTGCTAAATGATTACATCTATGATGAATCTTCAGGGTACCCTCTTTTATCCTTACCTACCTCCACACACACACACACACACACACACACACACACACACACGCTTCTGCTTAGGATTTTCAGTTCTTGGAGTTAATTGTGACTAATGAGGCAGTGGATTTTGAAGAGAGAACTGTTTCCAAGTATATATGCTTGTATGTATATTGGTGTTTGGCAACCTTCTATAATAACATCTCATTATAACAGCCAAATTTGTTGTAGAACCTATTTTTTTGTTTTATTTGTATCCTTTATAACAACTTTTTATCAATAACAACAACCATAAACTATGAAGTACACTCTTTACTAAATTTAATTTCTATAATAGCTTCTTGTCTCTAATTTTAGTAAAATTAGTTTTATTCCTAAGTGAAATAAAAATCATAAATTTTAGTTAAGATATTATTTCAATAAAATGTTCAAATTTTACATAAAAAATCTATTTATCATATTATATTAAATGATCTTTAATAAATGAAATTACATTTGTGAATTTTATTAAAGATTTGATTTAAATTTCACTAATTAATATTATTAATATATTTTAAATTTTTAATTTGAAAATTAAATAGACTTTGAATATGATTTAAATCTCAAATGTTTATAAGTGGATAACAATCACTTTTCTGTAACGTCCAAATTTTTAGCAGACAAATAAGACTAGTATAGAGAGGGTTGACTGATCTTACTCACAATAATCTTTTCATTCAGGTACTACTACAGTAGCACTCTCGGGTGTTATTATGATCCACCTACAGGACTATACTGCACAGCAGCATCAGGGCAATGGTAATGTCTTATGCATCCCTTTTTGGACTCTGATTATTAGCACTTGAATGCATCTATGCTGGTTCATTCATAGTCCTAACTCCTTAGATCAGTTTATATTGTGGATGCTTATAAGTTTATGATTTTGTTTAGGGGACCTTGTGAGTCCTTGCTAATGTCAATAGCCTGAACACTGAAAGTAAATTTAAAGACCTGAATCAGAGATCCATGAACCCACCATTTTCATCTTTCTAGATGTAATGCTTTTTTTTGGGGGGGGGGATTCTAATGCTTTATTGTTTCAGCTTTTAAGACTTTGACTATTCATATTTATTTGTGTGGATTCTTGATTTTTGTTGTCTAGCCACAGAGTTGATAGAACCTGCTGTTTTGGGATTTTATCTGTTACTTATACAGCTTGATTTTTAAAGGCTGTGCTTAAGATATGTCCGTGTGAGGGAGTGTTTCAAGCATTAAGGCTTGAGCTTTTCCAAATTATCTGGATAAATGTTGCAAGCATTTGCTGCTGAGAATCTTATCCATCTATATCTCCCTATATAGGTATTCCTTTAATGAGTCAACTGGCACATATGATAAAGTTACGGAGGTTGCATCTGCTACAAATTGAGAGCATGGGAGTTACTGCTGTTGTTGAGGATGTTGTACAGGCTGTAAAATTTGATGTGTGAAATTGGCATCCTAAGTCGGTTTCATACAGTAAGCTCCATATTGTTTTCTTCCTTTGAAATCTAGCCATTATAAAGTTATTATACTGTTCTTGTTTGCATTTCTTATTTTGTTTGGTAGAAGGGAGGGAGGGAGGGAGGTAACTGCTAGAATATAAGTAGTGTAAAAAGAACTGCTAGAATACGACTAAAATCACCATGTATGACCGAGGGTGCGTTATCTGAAATGACTTGAACCACAGATGAACGAGCTAATGAACAAACATAATATACAAATCCTTGACGAGTTTCAGCCAAAACACCAGGTCTGGTCAAAACAAAGTTCGCCCCGTCAACAAATTTATGGTTAGCAGGTAGTATGGTGCAATTGAAGGTAACCCTTTTCTTTGAGAATTAAGTAGTCTTACATCGAAGTTGATCTAGGAAAAAGGAACCCTTTTCTTTGAAGTCCTTTACCAATAAATTCTGGCATAAGATGCCCATTGGAAAATTGGCCGGTAGAGTTGTTAAAAAGTTCTCACCATAAGGCCAAAAGTTTGCCTGATAATTAACACTGGTGCTGATATAATTGTTATTTCCAGCATAACAAAAAGTTGACTCACCAAAGATGAAGAAATCATCATGGTTTTCTAGCAAAGTGTAGTGGCATAGCAAAAGCAAGAAACATATATGGGTCCTTAAACTTCTCATTTGAAAACTGAAAACATGTTTGCTTTATCTTATGTTCTTCCGATGGCGCAAAATTTCTTACTTGTGGGGGGTTCGTTACGTTGACTTTACTGCATAAATATAAGCAGAATACAATCATTTTGGTTGCCTTAGATGTTGCTCTATGATTCCATGAAATATCTGATTATGGAATAGATATTCAAAAGTTGAATACGAGACCACGAATGGCAAGCACAATTTGAGCTTAAGATGACTTTGATTTCTTCATATAAAAATGTTTGGGGGTATAGACAATGATACAAACGGGGGTCAATCTCAAGCAATTTAATTTTTCGTTTTCAAAGACTAACCTTCTTAGAATTTTCTATATCTCCATTTCCAAAAAACCCAGAGAAATATGCATTGAGAATAATCAATAGGGCAGAAGCTGGTGAGATATGCAATTTTGATAAATTAAATAATCCCCGAGATTTTGACATTTTCGTATATGCATCTTATATCATATATTTTTTTAAGGGAATGGCTAGAATTGATGGCAAATCTTTTAATGTGGTACATGTACTTTAAAAATATTAATAGATGAAATTTTATTCTATTTATTAAAATCACCGTTAAATAAGAATTGATGTGTTATATCGCTTCAATTACAATTTGATAATAACACCACGTAATGGTAAAATTGTTTAATTAACACAATAAAAAGATTTGACATGTAAGTAGTGTTTAAAAAATCACCTATTAATTAGATTTGGGTGTAATTGTTTATAATTACACAACGGTAACATATTTAGGTAGCCAATTTTGTCCGAAGCTTGCCAGCTCAAAGATTGCTTGAAATGAAATTCCAACTAATTCTATCATATATCTTGCTCATATTAATTTTCAATGCCACCAAACAATCTGTACCTGTTTTCTTTGCTTTAATGGTGTTCAGGAGTTCCCTAACCAACAAGATGTCGTTAGTTATTAACCTTCTTTGTATGATAGCATTTTGAAAAGGGAAGTCAAGATCATTTAAGACTTCTTTTAAGTCTGTAAACTTTTGAAGTGTATCTTGTAAGCCACATTGCAAAGGTATGGTACGAAAGTCCAAATGCTTTTGGTATGAGTGCAATAATCATCTTGTTAAGTTCCTTTAGCAAATGTCCTGAGCGCAGAAATGTGGCCTTAGTGGTAAGAGGGCCGACAATATCTTAGAAAGCTTGATAAAAAATTGTTGGATTTCCATCAATTCCTGAGGACTTAAGAGGAACAGTTTTAAAAATAGCTTGTCTTACCTCACTTTCAGAGAAAGATTCATCAAGGGTATCCACATGATCTTGAGAGAGTCTTGGGAGATTGAGTGTGAGGAGTTTATCCTTAATACGACCTGCCTCATAACATGCCATTGAGCTTTGAGGGGTCTATCTAAAATTTTTAAAAATTTTAGGAGTTTAATTAATTTTTTTTGAAAATTAGGGGCTTAATATGAACTTTCAAAAATTCTGAGGGGATTAATGAGAATTTTCAAAAAATTTGAAAGGTTCAATTAAAATTTTTAGAACTTCTAGAAAGCTTAACTATAATTTCTAAAAGTTTTGTGGGCTAATTACAATATTTAAAAATTTCAAGGGACATAATCAACATTTTCCAAACTTTTTGGGGCCAAGGTCCCCTCTGGTTCTAGCGTAGTTTCGCCATGGGATATGACCAATGTTGTTAGAACTGTCTGGTCTTGAAAGTGATTGAGGAAGATCTGTTGGGGTATCAACCCAATTGTTCTTGGAATCACATATTCTCCAAGCCGTGTTCATTTCCCTTCTCCTTTTAGTTGTGGTATAGAAAACTTTGCATTCAATCGCCTTTAGTGTTCCATAATATTTTGGAGTTTTGCATTCAGTGTATCTATTTCTATTCCGAGTTCTTCCCTTATTACTACAATCATATTTCAAGATAACGTTTGATTCAAGATGATGTCCTAAAACTTTTTTTCCTTTCTGACAACCTCTTTTTTCCATTTTTGTAGTTTCTTAAAAAAAAATTTCAAGATGTTTAAATCTAAATACTCCAAGCTCCAATTATTATTCTTTACATCGTAGATGAGTTAACTACTTTGCTTCAAATCTATATGGTCCTTTTTAGAAATGCGGCTTAAGATCTATAGAAACAACTATGAACCTATTAGATTTGTCAATGGGCTGAGCCATTTAATCTAGTTTAAAGTCATCTAAAAAGTGAAAGAGTTTGAACAAAAATATAGGCTCAAAAAATAAGTTTAGATAAAAAAATAAAACTCATTTTCTAAACGGGCTAGGTCTTAGGTAAGCTTTTTTTTAGCCTGAGTTTGCCCTGACTTGGCTCGAATTTGTAGAAAAAATTATTACTGCTTTTTTTTTACTATTTTTATTACTTTTTAATTGTTTTGTTATCATTTCGCTATTATATTACTATTATTTTATTGCTATTGTTTGAATATTGTATAACTCTTGTTTTATTATTAATTTTGTTACTATTTTAAAGGTAGTTGCTTGTTAAGTTGCACTTATCTTAGTGTTATTTAAATATATATTTTAATTTTTTATTTGTTGAGATACATTTATTTTAATATTTTTAATGTATTTAGTGTATTATATTTTAAATTTATTTTTATATAAAAATTTTAATACAGATAGGTTGAATCAAGTTCAAATTTTAACATTTTTATTTGAATCGGACTAAACATAAACTTGAAAGTGGACCTAAATTTTTTACTTAACTCGAACTGACCTAACTTGACTCATTGATAACTTTAAATCCTGTCATACAAACAAAACAAAGGCAAATTATGAGCTGCTTAAGTATTCATGATTTTGGAAGCATTTATCAATTAGAAAAAAGCTCTATCCAACCTTTCCCAAACAAGTTCCTTCTTCTACCTTTTAGTTGGTACCTCAACCAGACTACACTTGTTGATACAATTAAAGAGGTTATCCACACCATGTGTTCCCTTGCTGGAAAAGGATAATTTATGTTTGTGCAAGAGAACTTAGTCCAAGTCTCCAACTACAATCCATTCCTCCCTTCCTATAAATGTATATGCTAACTCACAAAGTCACTATTGGGTGACTATAAATATGGGTAATCCAAAAAGGTATCTTTACATACGTAAATAAAATATTATTTAAGTAAACAATCTTAAAAAATAATTAATCATTTCACATTAATATTGTTGCTCCACTTTTCTTAACATAATCAATTTCTGTCACAAAATAAAAAACTCATTTTTTTGCCACTTTTTTACATATTAATAGACATTTTTGTTTTCATTAAGAAACACGCTGATATTAAATTTTTGGGTGAAGTACCTAAAATGACAGGATGTTAAAAGGTTGACCTATACCCTTAAAATTTTAACTTAATAAGATTGTAACGAAGTGAGAAATTGTTAAGGACAACTTTGCTTTAACCCATCTTTTATATTAATTACAATAATACGAAGACCATCATTAACAGCAGTCTCAATCCTAATACTTTTTTTTCAAAGTTCAAATTTCTCTTCTAACATGTAACGTTGTTATGTGATGTCACAAGTTGTAATTAAAAAGATATATTACATCTCTTCTCAGTTAATGTTTTTGTATTACATCGAAATATTTGTTAGAATTCAAACCCCATTCATGTGATTATCTCATTATTGATTTTGTTTTTAAAATGTTACGTAATCATGTAATAATATTGAGTCCACCATTACCAAATCTAAGTAGACAGCCAAAAACAAAGGATATTATGTTATCATGTAATTTGAAAAAGTAAGGATGCCAAAAATAGAAGAATCTAAAAAATGCATGCCTTTACCATAATTTCCTATAAACAAACCAACTCCACCGAAAGATTTCAACAACGCAACAAGTTTTATTAATAATATATATATATATCTATCCAGCGCCATTGGAGGACCTTCCCTCTGAATTTTCGATCTCCGCAGAGTGCTTAGCATTCAGGTACCCCTTCTTTCTCATTTCCCCTTTTCTTTCCCTTCTCCTTTACATTTAACCAGCACCTAGGGTTTTCTTTTTAAAATTTATGTAGGCTATTTTATTATGGTTTGATCGCCACTTAGGTGGGGATCTGCATATCTTTTTATTTCAAATTTATAGCTTAAGAATCTCGTTTCTTTTCTGTCAAATGAATTATATTTAATGCTCCGTTTTTATTGTATATTCATGGATTTTAATTTAATGCTTTTTACTTTGGAATTTTTGGTATGTATTATAAATTGTTGAAGTTAGGTGCATATGTTCTTAATTCAAATTTCTAGCTCAAGGTTCTCATTTCTTTTCTGCCAAATTAAATTAATTAATGGTTAGTTTTATTATCATTATTTATATATTTTAAAATATATGATGTTTGGGATTTCCTTTGTTATTGCAATTGTGTTATTGGTTTTCATGTGAAGGACATGCATCAATAATAAATATGCAGGGATACTGAACTTTTAAGCCTGGAAAGTTGTAATTTATTGAATGAATACGGTTGTCTCTCAAAGTTTTTTTCTTTTGATTTTTTTTTAAAATGCTTTTAATATGAATGTTTAGTGAACTAGTTAATTTGTCATCAAGTGCCTTTTTTATTATGTAGAGAGTATGGTATGCATTCATTGAAAGCTGTAAAAAACTGTGTCATAGCCTTTTGGCTGATGTTTTTCCTCTTAATATACTAAGAGTCTAGGATTTTATATTTTTATTCTACATTGCCAACCTTATTATTAGTTGGGAATAAGTGAAACTTCTTTTGTGGTCTCTATGATCTATAAAAGTTTTAGCATTTCTGAAGATTTATGCAAATCATTTGTGTGCTATCATAGCTGCTATTAGTTGGGTGGTTGCAAGGAACTGATCTCAGGCATGGAGAATGACAAGGAGCAAGAACAAATAGATGCACAGGAGTCTGAAAAATCCATGCCGTCATCTGAAGAGGAGGTGTGTTCTTATCTTAGCTGTGTGCCCCATTAAATGATTTTTCTAAGGAGTTTTACAAATTGCAGTGATTTATTTATTTTTTCTTGTCTATATTTAGGATGCAGCTATAAGGAAAAAATATGGTGGGATTAAGCCTAAGAAACCACCACTCATTTCTAAGGTAATCTCCGTGGTGAAATTGTAAGTTTTTGGTTTTTGGTTTGGGCTGTTTCTCATCTAAGTTTATGTCAGGACCACGAACGTGCATACTTTGACTCTGCTGATTGGGCACTTGGAAAGGTACTTTAAAGATTCTCCATACTCCAACTAATCCTTTTTTTTCTTCCCCTTTAGTTTTATTATTGTAGGTTGGTAATGCTAATGAATCCGGATTAAGCTGAAGTTTCCGATATTTTTTTTATGTTCTTGGATACCAACAGCAAGGTGTTGAGAAGCCCAAAGGACCACTTGAAGCCCTCCGGCCCAAATTGCAGGTATTAATCTAATGCTTATAAAAATATTTAATTTAATATTCCCTTCTTGTGTGTCTTTTAAGAATTGTCCTAAATTACCATGATTAGTGATAGAAACAGAGTAGGTAGTCCTTTGCTAATGCTGCAGGATGTGACTGTTTAAAGAAAGCTTAAATCGACCTGGTCCACTTTAATGGGATTCTCTAATTGGTCCAAAGTTCAGATCACTTTGTCTACTTAATTAAGATTCTTTAATTTGGTCACAAATAGGCCTGTTAATTGGTTCAAAATAGTGAACCGGCTTTGCTAGAACTTTTTCATGTCTGGAGGAGCGACAGGGATTAGAATATGTAGATTCCCCAAGGCATTTAACTACTGGAGTGAATATTAGGTGTGAACTTCTTTTTAAAATGAGTTGGAAGACAGCCCATGCAGAATTTTGGATGGGGTTTCCTGATATGCTTGCTTGATATTATGCACACGGTGGCTACTCTGATCAGGTGGATAATTTTGGTATTGTTTTAACATGATGCCATTGGTTGTTTCTTTTGCATAATTAATTTGACTTATATCTCACGGTGAGTATCTGTGTGATGGTTTTATGAAGAGCAAAATTGATGGTTCTGATACATGATGTATCACGAATCATGATGTAATGAAGGATTTTTTGCAGTTCATGTTTGTGATTTCAACCCTTTACTTTATCAATAGAAAAATTCGGGTTTGAGGATGATCTGATCATCTGCAGTTTACCTTGTTCTCCCGTACAATATTTTTCTTAAATATGTTTTTGAAGTCTGCTAAGCTTTTTCTGATTTTGATCAAGGTAATAATTAGCATCTTATCATATGGTCTAGAAATGGTTCTTTAGTAATCTTATGATGCTTATGATTACGTTGTTTCTGCCTTTTGTCTTCAGCCCACACAACAACAAACACGATACAGGAAGTCTCCTTGTGCCCCATCTGATGGTGAAGGTATGCCGAGTTATTGACAATTTGACATGGCAAACTTTTGTCGATGAATGTTTTTTTTTGTGCATTGGCATTTTCTTTTTTGGTGACAAAACGGTGCTTCAATCAATTCAATTCATCATGCTATTATATAGTTGGAGGGAGTGCTCAACTGGAGGATGAAACCACCAACGAATGAGAAACTGCTGCCAATCTTCTAAACTTGTGAGGACTATTGATAGTTATTCTAATACCTCGACTGGTAATGAGTAATTTTCAATTGTTCCCATGAATAAAGCTTGTTAAAGATGTTTTGATCTTAGTCAAGATTTACAAGTTACAACATTAATGCAGTCGACTATATTATGGGAACTGAACTGTATGTTGTTCCAATGTTTTTCCTGATGTGGAACATACAAGTAAATCACTTATAAAATGATTTTTCGCTCTACTATATTCCCATTTTGCTCCTACTGAAAGTGAAACCAATCATTTTCGCTTTCACATGTTTTTAAAGGGTATACTTGTTCCTAGTAATAATTTTCTGAAGTATTAGCATGCAAATTAGTTAGGACTAGGGATGGCAAAATCTGATCTGCTTCACGGATTTCATGCCGATCTGTTATGAATGATGAGATTTTTTTCAATGGAGACCGATGGCGGAGTGAGCCGTTTTTGTAAATGCACCAAATACTTACATATCTTTTCTTATCTTATTCTTACATATGTACCCAAAAAGATATGTTCGGACAGGGATCTTTGTTGATAATTACAAGGAACTGTTAATTTAGAAACATATAAACAATACAATTCATTTATGCACCAAATCTGCCTTGATCCTGAACCATATTCCACTAAATTGTGTCTTTAGCCATCTTTGATTAGCCCGACCAAGATACCGACCACAATGTCGTTATTCTTGTTCATACTGCTGCCGAATTCTCGTACCACAAGGTTTTCTAAAGAGCTGCCTGTTTTTGTTGCAAAAGCTTTGTTTATCCCTTTGATGTCTATTCTCGATCTGGTAACCACCGTTCGAATCAAAATCTCTCGTCCATCTGCATTTTTCATCCTCAGTTGTTTTGCGAAAAATTTCTCTGGATGTTGTATGCATCGGATCACGACATGAAGCTCCTTCCCGAATTGACCACACTTGCTTCTCTTGACGGACTTGCTCAATTCATGGCCATAAAGTTGCTTGTATGAGCTTAGTATGGCTCTTACTTGGCCATTGTTCCTTCGGCTCAAAACCGAAATTATCGTCCTCTGATCTATGCTTTTCCCACTTTCCAGTGCTTCATACAGAGTCTTTGCATCGCACATTGCTAAGCTCATGTCTACTTTGCTACCGTAATTCCGACATGATCTCAGAACAGCCACCAGAATCTTTTGCAAAAAGATTAAAGTAAATAAAACGAGTCAAGACTTCAAGTTGAGATAGCTAACATTAGCAAATAGCAGATTACCTCTTTGAATCCGCCATTGATTTTCATAGTTAAATCCTTTTCGAGGTCGGATTTATATTGAGTTTGATAGCAATGTTTGATCTGTAACAGCTCCAAAGATGGTCTGGTACAAGCTACTTCTATTAGAGTATTGAGGTTTAGACTTCCCCCAAACAATGAATGCCTTATTAGCTGAGCATCACGTTCGTAAGGTTCAACCATGCGGAGATAAGCTATCCTCTACATTAATGGCATGTAATGTGCTCATATCAGCATATCTAAACCAAGTAAATTCCATGTAATTAACTCTAGTTTTGTTTACTTACCGCAAACGAGTTATTCCTCTGAACATTCGACACCAACTGAAGAAGATCTTGGCTGTACCAATGACTGTAAGTTTGGCGAATGAGCTTGAGCGCATTTGAGTCTCTATTGACAAATATTCCGACGACTTCTTTATTGTTGATTGCCCCAGCATTGCCTGTTAAATTAAGTTACCGATTATTTCGAAAACTTGATAAAAAAGAAGCAGAAAACGAAAAGTTGAAATACCAGAGAAGTAAGAGTGAAGGATATGGCAATCTTGCTCATACTGTCTAGGGGTTCGAATGAAACTAGTGGCCATCTCAAAGTTTCCTGGAAAAAGAGATCCTTTTATTTTAAGTTTCCAAGTGTATGCAATGCAATAGAACAAGACGCCAATTGGAACCATTTATATAAGGGGGGGGTTGGTTTGGTTTTGCCAAGGAATAAATTTAAGTTTGGGGGGGGAGGTACATAAAGAAAGAAAGCGATGGGGCAACGGGGGAAACAATAAGAACGTCCAAAGTGGAGGAATAAGAAAGAAAGAACATATCCTCAATTCCAATATCAAACCATGCTCATCTCTTTTTACAGCAGTTCACTTTCTCTTGCCTGCTGACTTGCACTTTGCAATGATTAATGCAAGCAAAAGTCTTTTCGAGTATCTTTCTTTCATTGCATACATTTTGAAATGACTTTAACGTCAACGGATTTTCCTTATTTTATTTTAATTTGATAGTAGTTATTTTTTAGTAGTTGATTCCATGACTGTTTCGAGTTCGAATCGAATTGAATTTCGTTTAAAGAGATAAATTTTTTTAGTACTGGGTTTCAGTTCATAAAACTTGAAATTATAAATTATAAGTTCCTTATTATTCGACTCAATAAATATTAAATTTTGGTAAAAAGACTTCTCTTGTCTCTCTAAAAAAATTGGAGGAACTTAGTATATGTCAATATCGAAAGTAAGCAACGAAGAACAATTAATCACGACGTTAATGTTTTCATCAATTGTATATGATTTTGATTGGTATAATAACAAATTTAGCCTTAAATATTTATACATTTTGTCATCTTGACCTTAATTCTAAAAATTCAACAATTTAGTCTCAACATTACACAAATGTTGCGTGATAAATTTGTTAAATTAGGACCAAATTGATAGGATTTATAAACTTTGAAGGCTAAATTTGTTATTATACCAATGATCATAATCATGTACAATTGATGTAAAACATTACCATCGTGATTAATTGTCTTTAGTTGCTCACTTTTGAATTGGCAGATATTAAATTGCTTTAATTTTTTTGAGAGGGATCAATTTACTCAATTACGAAATTGAGAAGAACCGACTTGATTTTTGAATTTTTCTAACCTATCAAAAACATTATAATATTAGGAAAATGATGGAACGAGTTATGCCATCAAAACCTGCTAAAAACAAGCTTCAACATCCACATAGTTCTTTCTTTATTTTGTAAACCCCAAACTCTTGCTCAGAATCAACCTTCAACCCATCCTCCTCCCAAGAAAAGTTTCTTGAGATGGAATAGTTATATAGTAGATTATCCAAAGAAAAATATAAGTTACAATTTTCTTTTATCACCATCCTTTATGCATCATGCTCTTTCAACCAGCAAGCTTAAGAAAGTATCCCAAAAAGTACACTTTGACAATGTTCTTTGGCTACAAAAGATAAAAAAGGAACAATTAGTGTTGCCAATTACTTTACATTGTTGATTTCATTTATATATTATGAGTTAACACGACAATAGAATAAACAGTTAGATATATTTTTAAAAATAATTGAATACAAGATGGAGTGAGACCATGTGCATTTCAAGTCTACACTTGAAATTTTATAATTTAAGTATAACTTACTCATAATACAAAAGAGTAATAGAAAAAAGTGATCATGATTATATGATTTAAAGTTGAGTTGGGTTGCATCTGGTACCAAATAGACAAGCCTTATCAAACAACTTACCTATAATATAAGGAGTAATAGCTGAATTTCACCATAAGTTGAGTTGGGTTGCATTTGTTATCAAATAGACAAACCTTGACAAAGAAGAAAATGACATTGAAGTCATTAACAGATTCATTTTATTTATTGGCATAATCTCTTTACATCCAATATATTAGTTATAGTGGTAGAAGTACTATAAAGGCGGAATTAAATTATATTTTATTCTTTATATTTAAAAATTAATTTATCAAAATTAATTTATCAAAATTAATTTATATTTTTAACGTCATATGTAAAAATTAATTTATCAAAATTTTTTTAAAACAAATAAATTAAAAAAAAATCAAACTTTTAATACAAAACCTTTATAATATTTAAACAGTTACACTTAAATCAATTAAAGAGGTATAAAGCAGACAGGTTAAAGAAAAACAATCATAATCTAGAACCCCAGAGTGTATTGTACGCTCAATCATTTTCTTGGTATTTGTGGTCAAAGCAAAGAGAAAAAGAAAAGTTAGAACCAACAACTGTAGATGTAGACTGTGTTGGTTCTTTAGTCAAATATAAACAGTGGCCCCATGTACATAGCACAATTTAGTGGTCACTCTTAAATTGAATAAAAACTCATCAATAAGTTTCTTTGAGAATGAGTGGTCAAAGATTATTAATAACCATTGTCTCCCAAACAGTACCCATTTTTTTTGCTGACCACGTCATTGCATACGCTTCAATAAACAACGACCAAAGTCAATTCCATCAATTTTATTGGTTTTTTTGTAACATTTTCACAACTTATATAATGCTTTAACAGTTGTAAATGAAGTAGTTATCACTATTCATAGTAATAAGTTATGCCGCTTGAATATCACATGTTATATTATTTGTTTATTAATAACGAATTTTTATTATTTATAGTAATAAGTTATGTGTCTTGTAGATAATTATTGAATTATTATGATTATTGCTAAAAGATATGACTATCAATTAAGATAGTTAACTCTTTGTGAAAAACATGAATACTCCTCAAAATTCATTTATTTGGTACACTATAAACATATCAAAAGTTTCTTTCTATTCTTCTCTATCTTCTAATGTTCTTAGATTGTTTTTTTAAGAATTACTATAGAAGTTTTTTTTTTTTTATGGAAATTGATATTCTCTCTATGCTCCGCTCAATACTCAGTAGACTATTCCTGTTCGTGTAAAACGTAAACAATCATTAAGTTTTATTGTATCTTTGAGATTTATTTGCCAGTAATTCATTTGCACATCAAAATATAAATAGAGGTAAATAGAACCTTAAAAAAATGACATTAATACTTGTCTTGAAATCTTCATTAATTTATAATCATAAATACATTTTTCTTAAAGAAACTTTAGCTTCACAATACATTATTACAAACTTTCACCAACAACACACAAATGGAGAATGTGTCATTTGTTCCCCCATACAACAAATGAATGTATATTTTCTTTCGAGAAAACATAAAGAAAGAATATTTGTCACCATTGTCCTTAAATACTTGGAATGTTACATTCGTGATAAAGGTTTTCTTCATAAACTGTTATATGTAACCCTCTTGCCAAGCCAATCACCCTTGATCATGGAATAAAAGGAGAAGCTCGCCCCACTCATGGCAAAGAAGCTATCTTATAACATAAAGGAAGATCTTCTTGATATTGCACAACAAGCTCTAATCACATCCAAATACAAATGTAAGAAATTCACCGTAACTTAGATATCCCATATTAGTTTATATAATTGCACAAGTCTACTTGCAAGTGTACTTATATGAAATTACAATTGATATTTTAACAATATGTTATAACAGTTGAATAGAATATTCAAAACAAAAAAACAAAAGAAGGCACCATAATATCTACTCTACATAGTTTAGATTAATAACATACCTTCGCGAGTCATATTCAGAGAATAAATTTACCATGCAAACAACCACGATACAATCTTTTATGAACTCACTCTTCACTCAATCAACTCTACCAAATTTATCCCACAAAAATAAATTCTTAATATGTTCCAAATGTCTTAAAGGAAGATGTCATCTTCTTTATATAGGCTAATCAATAAAATCTTGATATATTCAAACTCTTCAAAATAATTTTCCAAATTATTTACTTTTCAAAATAATCAAATGTTTTCCCACAAACCATTGATAGAAGGAGGAAATTGCAGGGTAATTTCTCGAATTGAAACAAACAGCTGCCATTATTATCCCACAAAATGAAATTCTTACATGAGAATTTTAAACAAAGCTCTCAGAACGGAGAACGGAACCACCCCGTGGTTTTGGGTTTGGGCCTACCGTTGTATTGTTTAAGCCCTAACATTGATCCACAACTATTCTCAGCTAGGATTTTTTTTTTCAATGCACTATTCCAAGCTAGGATTAGTGATTATAGTCTTAGTTTGATTGGTATGAATATCATTGTCAATGTAGGAGGACTTGAGTTTGAGCGCATTGAAGCGCATTATCTTTCTATTTATTAGTTGAGAAGGAACTATGGGTAATTCTAGGTATCGTGTTAAAAATAACAGATATAATCAGAACCTATAATGAAATTGATAAATAATAATAATAATAATAAAATAATTTAAATGTTTAGTAATTTTGTTCAAATTTATGAAAAATTTTAATATGCCAAAATTTTTATCAAATATAATATATATTGAAGATAACTATGATTATGAACAAAAAAAAAAAAAAAAAAACTAAAAGATGCATGATACGAAAAATGAGATATTGTAATAATGTAGATTTTGCTATGTTGTATTTATGTTATCTTCAAGTTATTTTTCATACCATATTTATATTCAGATTAATTTTATGACATAGAATATTATAAATATATTTTACATGTTAATAATTTATTTTATATAAATTTGAATTTTTAATGCATGTCATCTTTATGTTATTTTTGTGTCATATGGTGTTTTGCATAAACTTTTGTAGCTACTCCTTTTGGAGAATATTTTGTAATTTTTTTATATTGTCTAAATTTATAGCATATTTTGTATAATTTTTAGAATGATTAAATTTTAAAAAATTCATATTGTGATTGTGCGTTTTCATGTTTAATAGTTGTTCTATGTTAAATTTAATACATTTATGTATTTGAACCGTTTTATGTTATGTTGTGTTTTAATTATTCCACATTGTTTTCGTATAATTTATTAATCTTGTATTTTCATAATTTGTTAATAGTAATTATACGCATGAAATTTTGATTGTGATTTAAATATATACATAAAACTTTTATTTTGATTCAATTACACACATTTAAAGAAATAAATATATCAAATTATTTTATATTGAATAAATATAATTATTTGTGTATACAATATAAATATAAAATGATGCTATATCAATAATAATATTAATAATTTGTAAGAATCGGATCAAACTAAAATTTTAAATATAAAATTAAATGAATCAAAATTCATATAAAAATTACACATTAAACTAAAGTTCACACACACACATATATATATATATATATATAGTTTTAAAATCTCTCTCTAAAATAACCCTAAAATAGCTTATTTGAATAAGTTCTCGTAGTTTTCTTTTGCCCAAATAAGCTGCACTCTTTATTACATAATCATAAAAGACCTTAAGTTTAATTACGCAAAATTTAAATTGACAAAATTATATGAAAATTATTTGTTCACTCGAACAAATACGCAAGTAAAAGAATTTTTAATATGATACATTTGATGGTAGATATTCATGTTGAATTTCTTACAACCAATAAATTTGTGATAAAATAAAAATATTTTTTTACTTATATCTCAATTGATCCCACAAGCTTAGACGTTTTATATTGGATTCGTGTTTTAAGCTTAATTTTTATTATATATGAGTCCAATATTATATTTATCAGCTCTTATTATTTTAGTATTTTAAGTTATTTAAGAATTTCATGTTAACAAGAAAATTTAGTTTAAAACTACTTCTTATTTAGATTAAATTAAAGTTCTAGTATACTTAAGAGTTTTATTTAGATTTATTTAGCTAACCTATATATGAGCCTTTGCATTGTACTCAATTCATTCAAATCATTATTATTCAACTTTTCTTTTGAGTTTATAAATTCTCTTTGAGTTTTCTTTTTAAGAATTTCTCTTGAGTTTATTTTAGAAGAGTTTTAACAAACTTTTTAGATTGTGGGGATCATTTTCAAATTTTTTCTTGCCAAGTTTTCTTTATTGGAGGGGAAATTAGAGCCGCTTGAAAGGGTTGTGAATTTTTTGTGTTTCCAAGGTTTCTTAGAACTTTTACATACCACGTTCTATTTTTCCATCTATCTTGTTTATTTTCTTCCTTATTGTTCTAATCGTAGATTTATTATTATATTTTAATTATCTTAGTTATTTATTTTAATTGTTTTTATCTAACTTAGATTTGATTGTGTTTCGAGTTGTGTTAAATATTCAAGTTTCTTTCCAAACATCTAAAGCCTTAAGTTAAATTCGCGACTTTGACAAACTTTACGATCCACTTCCGCATTCATTTGTCTCATTCTTTATCAGAAGCTTAGTGGGAGAGTGATCTAGTCTTTGTACAATGGTGAGATTGCTAAATTGGTGAAAGTTAAACCTATGTTAGGACTTAAATTATTGGTTCTATTATAAGAAAACTAGTAGATTATTGCTCTGGGCAAGGCTTCGCAGATGTAGGCTAAGGTTAAACTGCGTAAATTATCTTGGTGTTCATGTTTACATTTTCGCACTTCTGATTTCGTGGTAGAAACTATGGCCATAGTTCCAAGCACTATTTAGCCACAATTTTTGTTTGCAAAACAAGTAACCCCTTGTTTCTACATTTTACTTTTCAAAATTAAAATTTTAGTCTTGACCAAAATAGTAACAGTTAAGTCTGTTTGTTTAAGTTCTTACTAGTCCTGTACTATGCGTATAATTGTAAATTTTGTGCATATTCTATTGGATCATTCCAAATCTCTATACTTTTCAAAATTTGAAATTTTAGTCTTAATGCAAATGACAACCATTAATCTAGTAACTAGATTTTTTGTTAAGTATGACTCCTATTTCAGTCAAATTTGAGAAATAATCTTCTAGCTAAACTCTGTTTATTTGTTTCAATCAAACTCTGATTAGTCTAGATTATTTTATTATTATTTGACCTATGAATTTAGCTTATAAATAGGCTTTTACATCCTTAGAAAATACACCCATTAGAGATTAGAACTCATAACACATTTGGAGAATTTTGTGTTTACGTTTTGAGGGTTCTTTGTTTTCGGGGTTTAGTTTTTATCTCCATCTTTTGTACTATTCGTTCTTTTGCCATTATAGTAAAATTATCTTTACTCGTGGTTTTGTATCCTCTTTGGAGGGGTTTTTTCGCTTTAAATTTGTGTGTTTAATTTCTCAATTTATTTCGTTATTTTTTACTTGTTGCTTAATCGAGTCGATCCCCAACAAGTTGTATCAGAGCTAGTTCAATTTTCATAGATCAACCCATTTAGAGATGGCGGCAATAATGTTTGAAATTGAGAAGTTCGATGGTGAGACAAATTTCAATCTGTGGCAAGTTCGAATGATGGCAATTCTAATTCAAACCGGCTAGAAAAAGGTTGTTACCGGAAAGAGCCTAAAAATCTAAATCAAATAGAATGAGAAGAGCTTGATGAAAATGCCTTGTCTGCAATCTAGTTGTGCCTCGCGAATACGGTATTGTAGGATGTATTGATGGAAAAGATCTCATCCGCTTTGTAGAAAATGTTAAAAACTCTTTATGCGACTAAGTATCTGGCTAACCGTTTAGTGTTGAAACAACGTCTATTTACGTTTCGCATGAATGAAGGTGAGCTTCTTAGAGATCACATTAGTCAATTCATTACTCTTTTAAGGTTCAAATTGGCGATGAAGATCAGGCAATGCTATTATTGTGCTCTTTACCCTTTCATACAAGTCTTTCGAGGAGACCCTGATTTATGACAAAGATAAACTCTCGTTCGAATATGTGAAGGGTCATTTGTTGAGTAGAGATAAACTCGACAATAAGTTTGGTTTGGATAGCAAGGCAGATAGGCAAACTTCCGTTTTGGTAGCATCAAAGAAACGAGACAAAATGTGCCGCTATTGTAAAAAGTTAGGTCACGTCAAAGTAGATTGTTATAAACTGCAAAATAAAAAAGCTGCTGAGACTAACGAGGAAGATGTAGCTGGTGCTAATTTGGCCGATGAAAGCGATGATGATTTCTTGTTAGTGTCAACGAGCGATAACTCCAAGCTTACGTCCGAGTGGATCCTAGATTTGGGATGTTCTTTGCACATGTGTCCCAATAGAGAATGGTTCTCCACATACATTTCGGTTGAAAATGGAGTTGTGCACATGAGAAACGATTCATCTAGTAAGGTAATTGGTATTGGTACTGTTAAAATTAGGATACAAGATGAGACGATTAGGACACTCTCTGATGTCATGTATGTACTTGATTTTTGAAAGAATCTCATCTCATTGAGTATTTTAGACTTGAAAGGATGTAGCGTCAACATCGACTTGAGCAACATTAAAGTATTTCGTGGAGCTCTCGTTTTGTTAAAAGGTAAAAGAACCGGTAGTTTTTATATTCTGGAAGGTTCTACAGTGACTGGTGAAATCAGACGTCTCTCGTCTGTTCGCGATCAAAGTCAACTCGTTTGGAGCGGAGGCAACTTGGTCATAGGAGGGAAAAATGTATGACCATTTCGTTGAAGAGAGATTCTCTTTTGGATGTAGGTTTTGAAAAGTTAGGACTGTATTCGTGAAAATCAGACCTGAGTTAGTTTTGATTTGGCAGTGTACAAGTTGAAGGCTAGAAGTCTTCCAGTTTCTAAGCACATATTTGACTCAGTTAATTCCCTGCATAATTCAAGATAGGCCTGTGGCGGGCTTTGGCAAAGATGACGTTGTGGAAATATGAGTCAAGGTGGAGATTTGTTAAATATGACTCTTATTTCAGTCAAATTTGAAAAATAATCTTCTAACTAAACTCTGTTTATTTGTTTCAATCAAACTCTGATTTATCTAGATTATTTTATTATTATTTAACTTATGAATTTAGCTTATAAATAGGCTCTTTTACATCATTAGAAAATACACTCGTTAGAGATTAGAACTCATAACACATTTAGAAAATTTTGTATTTACATTGAGGGTTCTTTGTTTTTTGGGTATAGTTTTTATCTCCATCTTTTGTACTCTTTGTTCTTTGGCCATTATAGTAAAATTATCTTTGCCCGTGTTTTTTATCCTCTTTGGAGGGGTTTTTTCACATTAAATTTGTGTATTCAATTTCTTAATTTATTCTGCTATTTTTTACTAGTTGCTTAATCGGGTCGATCCCCAACATTTTTAGTGAGCAAAATATGCAGAAATAACAAGCTAATATAGAGTTTGGCACATCATATTTTGGAAATAATAGAATTTAACTTAATGAATTTAATAGTTATAGTTTGGTGATGACTAAAATTTTAAAAATTTAAAGGTACAAAAATTAAAAAGGACTAAATTAAAGTTGAGAAATAAAATCCATATATCTTGCAAATTACAGCACCAATAATAGAATTTAACCTAAATATTACAGGATACAGCAACTCTAATAATTTTATTACAGCAAATGAAAATCCAAAAAGAATCAACATGCAAACATAGAAAATTGCCAAAAAGGAGACTTTGAAATCTCGATTTTCCGATACCATGATTGGATTCACTGATTCATAACGACAGATTCTTGCAAACTTTGAAGCCCCCAGTTTCAAAATCTTACCAGCTTCTCCCATCGCCAACCACAAGTACTGTCAAGCATTAGCCGAGAAAGATTCATCTGTTAACGATTGATCCGCAGATAGTTCATCCGAATAGTCTGAATCAACGGGTTCGATGCTATCTATTTCCCTCACAATTTCCGTCATTTCCGGCCGTTTCTCCGGTATCTTATCGCAACAACGTATCGCAATCTGCAGCAGCTTCAGCATTCCGGGAGCCGCACTTCGTTGCACCGATATCTCAGTATCGAATATTTCAGCTGTCCATTCTTCTCTAACAGCTCGATGAACCCAAGTGCAAAGATCCACCCCATTGATCCCTGGTGGTGCTGAGTGAGCTGATAGTCTTCCTGTTAGTAGTTCCAGAAGAAAGCAACCGTAACTCCACACGTCGGATTTCATTGAAATGCGTTTCGAGTGCTGGTATTCCGGTGACGTGAATGCCACCAGTCGTGCTGCTGCGATGGGAAAGGCTACGAGTGAAGCCAGACCGTAATCGGAGATGAGAACGTTGTCGTTTTCGTCGAGGAGAATGTTGGACTGTTTCAGGTTCCCGTGAGGAACAATACATTTGGAGGAGTTGGGATTGAGGTGAAGATATTCCATTGCTCGAGCCACCCCTCGAGCAATGGCTAATCTTGAGTTCCATCTCAATGGAATCCGGTCTCTTGTTCCTCTCCCTCCTGTACTTTTTCATAAAAAAAAACTATAAAAAAACAACAAAAATAAGTTGCAACTTACAACAGTATTTAATTATCTCACCATGAAGGCGGTTGAAGAGGTTTCCATTCATGGCATATCTGTAAAGGAACAGCTTCTCATCATTGGAATAATAGTAAGCGAGCAAAGGAAGCAAATTGGGATGCTTTTGGTCTGTAATTATCTGTATCACCTTCGTGAACTCATCGTAGCTCAATGGTTTTAAATCCTTCAAGCGTTTCACTACAACAGACGGTCTGCCAGCCAATGTAGCTTTATAACTATTGCCGAAGAGCCCTTTACCCAATCCTTCAGCAGAAGCTCTCAACAGGTCGTTCAAATCAAAACCTGCTTGGTCTTCGTCCCCCATGAATATAAGTTTCCCCTTCTCTTCATTTGTAACAGATGTATTATTCACTTCTGCAGGAATAATAACGCTTTCATCCTTGCTTTCATTGTAATGAAAATTACTCACCCTTTCCATCTCTAAATCGTCTTCATCTTTTTCTTCAAGCTGGTATTTTTGAATCAGCTTCTTTAGCTGCCTGGACTTTTTACAGTAAAGAAATAGAAGCAAAATCCCAGCGAGTAAGCCAAGCACATCGAAAACTATAAATATAGTGGAAACAGATTCCTTTTTGGAGCCTCCTCCTCCCGCTGTTTCGTTTTCACTAAAATGACAACCGCTACTGGAATTCGATGAATCATCACACATATAGGGGCCATTGCTGGAGTACGAAGCAGAGCTGAACGATCTCAGTGTGTGAGTTCCCGGAATCGGACCGGTTATACTGTTGTTGGAGACATTGAATGATGTTAAACTGGTTTGGTCAAATCCTAGGATTGGACCTGTTAAATGATTATCTTGAAGCTGCAATGATTCCAACAAGTTAAGACTAAGAAGTGAACGTGAAATTGGCCCATCAAAGATGTTTTTCGACAGGTCGATATCCTTCAACTTGGGATTGGATGAGAAATCCATTATGTTCCCTGACAATGAATTGTTCTTGAAGCTAACGGTAACCAATTCAGAAAGCAAAACAAATGCATCGGCATTTATTTTGCCCGATAAGCCCTTACTTTCCAATAATATTGCAGTGACACGGCCATTTGTGCACTGAATACCATACCAGAAAGAGGTGTTTTCATAGCATTGAAGGCCATTCCAGTTATCATTTAAGAATGGATCATTGAAAGTGTGCTTGAGAGCATATAGAGCATCCCTTTCCTCTTCATATTGAGCGATGGAAGTATTGTAGAGTGAAAAAAGGATGACGAAAAGAAGATATTTGGGAAACTGAGGCGACTCCATGACTCAGTAACTGAGTGAAAATTGAGTTTGCTTCTCCTCTGTTGAGGTGGAAAAATTAATGTATGCGGTTGCATCACAAACATCAAAAATATTCTCAGGAAAATTCCATTGCAGCTATCGGTAATCTTCGTTGAAGAAGGCAAAAACGAGGACAATGTCTCAGCTTGTTTCCTTTTGGAATTTATTGCTGACGACGTTATCTCTTATGATTATATAGGATTAATTGCACTAGAAGTTTTTAAATTATAACCCAAAATTTAAATTAATCTCTCAACCTCAAAATTTATTTATTGAATTTTCAAAATCTTAATTATACATATTACTTAAATTGAGTGCAACATCCTTCTGCTCCCAAATGGGGTCCAATTGCCTTATTTCCAACACCAGCTTTCGGATTTTCCAAGAGAATTAAACACATTTTCTTGTGGATATTCTATTTATAATTTCTTATAAGCCTTTTCCAAGCTAAGTTACAATGCTATATGTCCTTGTTCTTCCAGCTCATTACAGATATATTTAAAAAACATCCTCCCTTGTAGATATCCAAAGAAATCGTTCTTTTTGGGAAAAGAAATCATTTTATTATTGAATCAAAAGCATAATAAAAATATAAAATATTAATATAGAAAATTATAAAAATATATTTTATAATGGTTAAATAGATTGTTGTATTGGTTTGTTCCGGACTCAAATAAGATATATAAAACTCATAAACAGTTCTAATCACTTTTATAATGATGTATTATTATATTAAAAAGATCACTGTTTTTTTTTTTTTTTTTTTAATAAACAAGGATGAAAGCATTATGAAAAGCCTATAAACATTGCTAATATCATTGTAAGAAAACAAATATGAAGGTTACACCTGGCTTCAACAATGGTGACGGACAAAATACAAAGAGAAACCCCAGCTTCCTAACAGGAAAACCGATCTTGCTTGTTGATGTTGGATGTGGATGGAGGTGAGTCAATGAGGAGAAAGGGTGTGAATGAAGGAGGAAGTGAAGAGGTAAATTGAAGGAAGAAGATGAAGCTTGCCGAGTGGCACGAGGTTCACACCGCATGGTGCTGAGAGTCTAATAGTTTAAAGAGTTATTAGATATTTTTCTGATATGTGGGAACTCTTATATACATACTCCTGCTAAGGTTTTTTCAAGCATCTATCAATTATGTGTCCCTATCAACACATGGGAAAGGACATTTACTGATGCGTATTCCTTGAGCCACGTGTCATGATAATGAGTCGACCGATCTTACAAGTGGCAAATGAGATATAATTATCTTTACTATTAATAAATTAATGAATTTTCATAAGATGGACACTTAAGGGGATTCCAACAAAATAAGGTGTAGGGGATAAGGCGAATAGATTTCCTCTACCCCTACTCCACCTTTAACTTAATTTTATTTTTTGAAATATATTTTGTTTATTTAATACAACTTTTATTTATTTTACACCTTTTTCTCAAATAGATAAATAAAAAATATTTTATTGAATCAAAACATTAATACAATATCTAAGGGTAAGTAAAATTCTATTCGAATAAAAAATTTAAATTTTGGGTTAATCGAATTGAATTATTTAATTTTTTCGAGTGAATAAGTAATTTAAGTTTCGAGTTCAAGCCTAGTTAAATTTTACAATTCAAATAACTCGAATAACATAATAATATAAATAGCCCTTTGGTCCTGTCAATTTTAAAATTAAGCAAATTGATCTCTCTCAATAAAAATTATAAAATAATTTAAAATAATTTTAAAATTCAAAATATTTATAAAATTTAAAATGTATATATTTAAAAAAATCTAAAGAATGTATAAAGAAGTTTAATTTTTTTAAAATAAGTTAATTAGAGGAACTAAAAATTATTATTTTAGAAATTTTTAAAATTTTAACTTTCTCTTATATTATTTAGATTTTTTATTTTTTAATTTTTAAAAATATAAATTTTGGATTTTTATAAATATATATTTTTTTTGTGATTTTTGTTGAGAGAGACCAATTTTCTTATTTTCAAATTTACAGTGACCAAAGAGGTATTTACACCAATCTGTTATTCAAATTATTCGAATTGTAAAATTCAATTCGACTCGAACCCGAAATTCGAATTACTTATTCGAGTTAACTAGAATAACTCGATTTGATTAATTCGAAATTTAATTTTTTCTCAAATCAAATCAAATTTTGATCACCCCTAATCATAATAAGAAAGTATATATCATTACAATATTACAAGGTAATTGACTTATATAATTTATTTTTTGGTAATAAAATATTTATTTTCCTTTTCTTTATTCGTATTTAATATTAATCTAATTTAGATAAAGAGATGAAACCTTAGAATTAATCATATTCGATATGTAAAATATAACATGTAAGATAAAGCAAGGAAATTCGAGTTTGTCAATTTTATTGTTTCCCTTTGCATGCAAGCATTATAGACAGCTTAGGCTAAAAGGTCATAATAGAAGAGATGATACAGATGTATTCTCAACTCCAACGAGAAAGGTTATACTTCATTTATTGCAGAACAAATTTTGCGTATTTCACCATTGGTCCCTGTTTTCACTTCAATGTTGCTCATCTTCACCATTGACTTACCAAATTGCACGTTGAATTTCAATGATGGCAAGCCTCTAGCACCCAAGTAGCTTTCAACTATGGATCTCGTACAACCATCCGTCCATAACATTTGATCAGACGCTAGTATGCCTCGGCCTTTCCTCAAATTATGAAAGAAAGATGCATCGAATGAATCCACACTATCCGTGTCTAAAGCAACTCGTCTCGTGCCGTCCCCATTTGACGGACAAAGTGTTCGGAGTTGAGAGACAAAGTCAGGGTTAATCGATGGGTCTGCGCCGTTGACGGTTGCACTGAAGTTGAATAATCTATAGCTGAAAAATTCGCAAGCCGTGGTTCCAATGGTGTGCGCCCCTGTTAACAAAAAAAGCAATTCAACACATTTCAAATAGGTATAAAGACTTCTTTGGTTCTTCGCATTTTGATATTGAGTAAATTAATTCCTTTTAAAAAATAAAGCAATTTAATTTATGTCAATTTTAAAAGTAACTAAGGATAATTAATCACACTGTTAATATTTTTAGTCAATTGTACATATGTTTTATTGGTATAATAACAAATTTAGCCATTAAAGTTTACACATTCTATTCATTTGGTCTTGATTTAACAAATTTATCCATAATATTTATATATTCTGTCAACATTTACCCAAAATATATAAACATCAAGGGCTAAATTTGTTATTATAAATCAAACTTATGTACAATTAATAGAAAACATTAATACCATAATTATTTGTCCTTAGTTGCTAACTTTCAAATTTGACAAAGATTAAATTGTTTCTTTTTTTAAGAGGTACTAATTGCTTCAATATCAAAATTGAGAAGAACTAGAGAAGTGTGTTTACCTTTATATATTAGCTGCACCTTAATACATACATACATATATGCGTATATACCTAGGACGGAGCCAAGAAATTTATTTTAGGAGGGTGAAGATTAAATTATATATATTTAAGGAAATTGAATTATAATTTTATTATTGTATTAAAGAAATTTTAATGGGATTAAACTGAATTTACCATCTGGAGAGGGTTAAGGTGTAATTTTATTATTGCATTAACATGATTTTAAATTTAAAGGGACTATAAAGAAAATTTACCATTTGAAGGGTAAAGTCCCTGCGGACCCTTAGCGCAGTCCCTGGTCCCTGGTATATACGGAAATCGAAATAATGGTTACCACTTACCAGCAAGGGTGACAAGATCACGAGCGTTTAGACCAAATGCAGCGAACTTTCGCTTGAGTTCTTTGATGGAGTCCGTGAAGGCAGGCAAATTGTCAGCATCAGAAGCCAGGGAAACCTTTCCATCTCTTCGTCCCGTAGGCACATCCCACTTCTGTCCTTTTGCCTTCATGAATATATATATGTGTGTCAGCAAAAATATTTAGAGGCTTATTGAATGATGGGTTAATTGGTTACCAGAAAAACGGCATCACGGGCAGCAAGGGCGAGGATATCTGCGCACGAGACAACACCTGGACAAGTGGCTTCAACTTGTACTTTGGCATCATCAATAACTTCATATCCTCTCACTCCAAGGTTCGGGGGAGCAGTTTTCTCCGTGTCGGGGCCATTGATGAGGATCGAAGCATCGCAGCCATGGACGAAGCAGTCATGGAAGTGCATCCTTAGCATGGCTGGACCAAGTGAAGGATCAGACTGTAAATGGGACTGAACCGTGGAACTAACAATGGATTCAACTAAAGGACATGAGGTTGAATAGAACCCAACACGGGTGCCTTGACCTTTTACCAATGTGGCAGCCATGTTCAACAAAGCAAGCACTAAAAAGAACTTGTTTTTGGAGTAATTACCCTCCATCACTGTGAAGAAACAAAAGCAGAAAAGAGAAAGCATTTATATGTATAGATTTGTTTATGGCGTTCTAAAATTTTGCGTTCAAGGCAATTTATATAGCTAGTTAACATGCGGGTAAAAGTATTTATGGAGTTTTTTACATTAAGAGTGATATTATATTTTGGTCTTTTAATAAATTAATTTTTATATGTTAAATTAGTAAATTAAATTTTATATTAAAAATTCATCTAATTCTTCTATTAAAATTAATTCATATATATTAATATCAATATCAATTTATTTTTATTTTATTTAATATACATAAATTAATTTATATATTATTTTAATAAAAATAAAACACAATCTAATTTTTATTATATAAATTCTACAGTACTTTTACACTAACTTGTGATATTAAGGTTGAATAATAAATAAGCACACGTCATCTCTGTATCCTTTTTTATTCTGACAGAAGTTTATTGAGATAATAAAAGTGGGATGGTTCATGATTGCAAATTTTAAATTGAATTAAATCGACACTTTTGCAAGTTTCCGTGGGAATCTAGTTTCTTCGGTGTTTTGCATATTAGCTAAATCTGAGCAAAAATTTGCTTTTAATTTTCACCTGGAATTTTATATATGAAGTATAGCGCAAGATTTATCATCACAAATCACAAACGCCACGAAGACAATTGCATCTTGTTGTACAATCATAATAAAACATACAATAATTCTATCTAAACTCAACCTGATTATTGGATTCAAAATATTTATAATTTAAATAATTTAGATATTTCATTCAAGAACTTTCGACTCTATTTTTTAAATTACAATATCAGTTCTCTCTTCATCTTAAATTCCGTTGATATTGAATATCAACAAAGTAAAGGATAAATTGTTGTACAATTATAATAAAATATATAATAATACAACCTAATTATCCAACTCAAAATACTCATGATTTAAGTCATCCCAAACACTCCATTTGAAGGACTTCGACTCTATTTTTGAACCATCCTTTTCTATTTTGACCTCTATTGATACTAGATATCAACATATCTCAATATAAATATGTAGTGGACAAAATTTTTTATTTTCTCTTTAAAGTTTCACTCTTCAAAATTTACACATCCTTTTAAAACTAATCCTAAAATTCATGTACAACAATAGAAATGTAGTAATTTAGGTAGTTATTCTAAATTTTGGATATATATATATATATGAATACAACACATCAAAAGATAGTAAATATATAGTGGTCAATAACCATTTATATGTAAATATGTAACCTTTCCGTTATAATAATAGTAAGTTTACAAGTAAAATAAAAAAATTCTTTACCCTCCTTTTATTACTAGGAAAAAAAAAAAAAAAACCTGCCTGCTTATCTTTTTCAAATCAAATATTTATTTTGTTGGTCGAGGAGGCAATTTTCGGTTTAATTGATGGTAGTAATTTCTTCAATCATATTATTTGATTTTTGTTTTGTTTTTAATTTTAGTTTACATCATTATAAGTAAAAAAAAAAAAAAACCTGCCTGCTTATCTTTTTCAAATCAAATATTTATTTTGTTGGTCGAGGAGGCAATTTTCGGTTTAATTGATGGTAGTAATTTCTTCAATCATATTATTTGATTTTTGTTTTGTTTTTAATTTTAGTTTACATCATTATAAGTTATCTACACTTTCGTAAAATTTATTTTATTCATTCTGTTTTCTTTTAAAGTAATGGTTATTTTAGTTTCAAATTTTAGTCAAATTTTGACATATATATGAGATTTGTCAAGGTAAGAATGTTATCAAATCTATTTTAGACTATTCTCGAGAGATTTTATCATGATAGAGTAGCGATGGTATTTGTAAAATTAGAATCCGAAATAAGGAAGATGATAGGCCATTTGAGAGTTGACCTTTGACCAACATTAGCAATAGGCAAACTACATCCATTCCCTAACAAAATTTTACTCGAACCATGATATAGAGAAGAGTTGGTCAAATTAACATTATTGGTGAAATGATTCGTGGCTCTGGAATCCGGATACTTGGCGCTATCATGGATCATTTTTGGAGTTGCAACAACGGAGTGAATTTGAGGAGTAGGCTCGGGTTGTGAGTGTGAGACCATTGGAACTAGAGAACCCATAGTTACAAAAGGAAATTCAATTGTATGAGAGGGATCTGATGCAACTCTACTGTAGCTATAGTTGTGTGAGAACCCAGACTCAAAGGTACAATGATTGGTGGTCCTTGGAACTAAAGGAGTACTTAAAATTCCAACATTTGATTGGTCAAATCAGTGATAACAACGTGATCGCACATTTGACATTTTTGTCTCCAACCCCAGGAAGGTGCTCGACCTCTGCCCCAGAAAGTTTGATAAAGAGGCCCAAATGGTGGTTTTGAAGCATAGCCTAAATGTTGGTATGAAGAAGTTGCATTAGTTTGTTGTAAAACAATGTTAGTAGTCATATATAATTGAGAAAATAAGTCCTTTTGGCGTGCCTAAGGGTTAAGTAAAACACTGTAAACACTTTGTAATCCATAAGGATGTCGACTTGAAATTATCTTTATAAAACAAACTCATATTATAACACCCTTAACTCAAGTCGGCTACAGTTTTGATAGATGTCGTCACATTTGATGCCTGAAGGAACCTCTAGTGATATAGTTGATTACCGGTGTCTTTCTAGTGGTGACGCTATTCTAGTGTCTCCATATGGATATCTATGTTATTAAATGGTGACTCTGACTTATTATACTATCTAACTATGCTTTAAAAAAGGTCTATGGAATATCGATACCTCTAAGTGAGGAATTGAGACTTGGCTGCTATAAGGTATCGATACTTGGCTATTGGGTTCCGATACCCATATCCCCCTTACATTAAGCATAATATAGTTCTCTATCCTCTATGATTTAGTCCATAAGTCACTTCTATTATTCATTTTACGGTTCAATTCTGATGCTTTCTTAGTGTTACATTTAATTAAAAATTAAAAGATACAATATTTATTCTCAAAAGTTTAACCAGTTGAGTCTTAGTATGACATAATTTATGACATCAAAAATTTTAGGTGTTATACGTATTCAATTGGAAGGCCAAACAATATAGTAGAAATATGTATGATCTTTGATACGGTATGCCTGCAACTCACCAAATTATCACAAAATGAACTGCACCTTAACTAAGTATTCTCGCATTGATTGATCTCTCTTTTTCACAACTTTCATTATACAGTTGAGTTGTATGACTTGTGCAGGTTGCTGAGACCTAAAGTTGTCAATCGTTTGAACTGCCTAAGTTGAATAGAAGTGTTTGACTGTAATGGCCAGTACAGTTTGGCATTGTGAAAATTGTATAAACAAAATAACAAAGAACACCAAGATTTGTTACGTAGTTCGATTTTCCTGCGTCTGTTGAGTCTAGCTCAATGAGTAATTCCACTATTTTTAGTTCAAAATACAACAAGTGAATCATACTCTATCACTCTCCAAGTATAGGGATATCAACTTTGTACTTAAAGACTAGAACAATCATCTCCAAATCCTCTCCTTGAGAATTTAGACTAGAAACACTAAAGGTTTACACTTCAATTACACTCACACAAATAGTTCCTTAATGAACAAATAAAATGCTCTCAATATATTCTCATCCAAAATCTATACAAGTCTTGTAATATATAGAAGTTTATATACTTAAAAAATGAGATAACATAAATTTATTATAAGAAATAATATTTGATGCACCTCATCGCATGAGGTTCATGTACCATAAATAAATAATAATTGACACATATAATTGGGTGAGACAAGTCACATATATTTATATATTTAAATTTTAAATTTTTTTACTAAACTCTATAAGACACTTGCGACACCCTAAACCTATGTGTAGAATAGAAGGGTGTGTTTGGTTGTAGAGGCGAAGCTTGGGGGGCTAACATGGGCCCCGATCCCCCTAAAATATAAAATAATTATTTAACCCCTTAATTTTTTTAAAAATTTTAAATTAATAAAGGTAAAATTACATTTTGACCCTATTAAAATTATAAAAATTCGATTTAATCCTTTATAATTTATAAAGATATAAACAATAAAAAATTAAAATATCATCTGCCCCTTAAAAAATTGTTTTGACTTCGTCCCTGTTTAGTTGGGTGGAAAAGTGGAAGGATGGGTAATAATGCTTATATAATTGAGACAAATACACAAAAAATAATAATAAATTTAGTGGTATAATTTTGTGTTAATTATTCCTAATAAACCAACGTTTGTAGAAGTATGTTAAGAGGACCCTATTATAGTAAAGGAAGATTATAAGACAAAGTTCAAATATTAATTCCATTGAAAAATATAATATATAATTATACAAAATATTAACATCACATAAATACATAGAAAAAATTATCATGTGTAATATTTTCTAAATTTTTTACATAAAGCACTTTTAGATTTTTTTCCATCAGCCTGCGCTAATTAAGAAAAGAACCATCACCCTGATTAACTCCATAAAGTTGCAGTTAAATTAGTTAATGGCAGAGCAAATTCTTCGAATATTACCATTTGTGCTTGTCTTCACACCAATGTTACTCATCTTAACCATAGACCTTGTTAATTCCACGTTACAATTCACTGACGGTGAGCCTCTCTCACCCAAGAAACGCTGCACAAAGGTCCTGGTGGAGGAATCGGTCCATAATTTTTGATCGCACTCGAGTATTTCCCTACCATTCCTTAAGTTAACAAAGAAGGAGGTGTCAAACCTGTTTCCACTACCGGTGGCCAAATCAATGCGCCTTGTGCCGTTACCATTTTGTGGGCAAAGTGCTTGCAGTTGAGGCACAAATGCTGGGTTGATTGTGGGATCTGGACCACCTTTGGTGAAGTTGTATAATCTATGGTTGGAAAGCAGGCGAGCTGAAGTTCTTATGGTGTGTCCTCCTGTGACAACAGCAAACATATGTTAAGCCAACCTCGGCCAGAAGCAATATTAATCAGATAAAAGCTTTGGAACATTATTAAAGTAAAATTACTTACCAACGAGGGCAGCAAGGTCTTGAGTGTTGAGACCAAAGGCGGCGAACTTTTGCTTTTGAAAATCAATTGACTCTTTTAATCCAGGCAAAATGGCGCAGTTTATTCATCTCTTCTGCATTTCATATATGTATGAAAGACATAATCAGCTGTTGCATTAATTGAGAGGACATTTAGTAGTATATGATTAAGAAAATACAATAATATGTTTACTAGAAAGACGGAGTCTTGAGCTGCAAGCGTTAGAATATCAGTGCATGAGACGACACCAGGACCTGCAACTTCGAGCTGAGTTTTGGCACCGTAATAACTTCATAGCCTCTCAACATGATGTTGGGAGGGGCGATTTTCCGTATTTGGGCCATCAATGAGAATGGAGGCGTCACAAAAAAGCAGTCATGGAAGTGCATCCTCAGCAAGTCGGGTTCAATAGTAGGATTATGTTAGAGTAGTAGATAGTTACTAAGTCAGTAATCAGTTACTAAGTCAGTAGAAAAGCTATTATTCAGCTTGCAATTTGTTAAGAAGAAATTAGCTAAAGTTTTCTCTAGAAATGCAATGTCAAATGTACAAGAAGGCAAGCATTCAACAATTTAGAACAAAGGTTATTCTATTAAAATATTTTCATTCTATCAAACTCTTTCATACCTTAGTTCTTAACATGGTATCTTTTGCCAGTTGATCTCGGGATTCATGGCCAACACCAACTCTGCTGACTCCGCCTCCGTCGAACTTGGCTCGGCTACCTTCACTGGTGACCGTGTTGTAAATTCATTCCCTCGGCATGAGGTCGTTAAATTTGACGATGGCACGTATGTTCAATGGCACAAGCAGGTGAAATTGATTGTGGATGGATATGATCTAATCGATTTCTTAGATGGAACCGCACTTCCACCACCGCGCTTTATTCAAACTCCTGAAGGAAATATTGTTCCTAACCCCTCGGCTTTGGTGTTTACACAACAGGACCGACTTCTGACGTCGTGGCTCCTCTCCACTGTTAGCCCGTCGATTTTACCCTCTTTTACGGATGCTCACACGGCGTGCGATGTCTGGACCATGGTGACAAGTCTGTTTGCGGCTGATATAGGAGCGAAATAGTCAAGAATTCGTCATGAGCTTCATTCTTTAAAAAAAGGTACACTCACAATCAAATCTTACATTGCTCGTATTACAAACCTGTGTGCTCTTCTAGAATCATCTGGATCTCGCATTTCAGAAGAGGAGAAGGTTCAAATCCTACTCGTCGGTCTTCCACCGGAGTTTGAGGCAATCATTTTCTCCGCGTCACTTTCGGTCGGCGTTCTCTGTTTTCAACGACTGGTAGATGCGTTGGTGGAGTGCGAGAATAGACTTGCGAGTTCGGTTTTTGAAATTATTCTTCATACAAATCTGGTGGAAGGTGAGCCGATGAGTGCGCCGGCGCAAAGATTGGAGATCTCTAACCGTGGCAGTCGTTCATCCGGCCGTGGACGAGTGCGTGTTTTTCGATATAGACTTCAATGTCAGATCTGCTCTAGATTCGGTCACGACGCCTAGCAGTGCTACTACCGCTACCACCGGAACATGGAGGCACCACCGTCTGGTTCTATACTGTCATACTATGGTGATTCATTCAAGCCTAGTCTGATGCAAGGTGAAGGAGTGCGTGAATGGGAGACTCCTCAAAAATCGGCTAGGGTGTCTTACGGTCAACACGCCTATGATGATGGTCAACATTTTTTATTGGCCGGTTGTTATGATGGTCATGGGTCCATGCCACGTAGGCCATCTTTATCTTCTATGCTCAATGTAAGTGGGCCGAATAGGACTTACCAACATGGGCAGCCCATGAATCCTTCTAGGCCACATGTACATAGGCCGAATTTAACTGGGCAAATTTTTGGTATGTCAAATGATGGTGGGCCATATTCAAGTGGGCCTCCTAATGCTAAGTGATATGCTAGTGGGCCTTCTAATGTCAAGCCAACGGTGTCTATGGTTCCTGTAACACCCCTATCCCGTATCCGTCGCTGGATTAGGGTTAAGAGCGTTACCTGACAGATCAAAAAATTTTACTGACATTACAAATAATCATTCATCTATTACAATCATATTGTCCCTTAAATAGGTCAACGAGACCTTAAACATGCTTATAAACCGAGTCGGGACTAAACCAAAACATACATAGAATTCTATGAAAATTTAAAACTTTTCTAAAATTCAGGGGATACATGCCCGTGTGGGTAGGACGTGTGCCTCTCATAGCTACTAGACACGCCCGTCTGTCCTCCTCATGGTCGAATCTGAATTAACACCACGGCCACCAAGCACGCCCGTGTACCCTGGCCGTGGTCGATCCTGCCAAAACCACACGGCTACCAAGCACCCCCGTGCGCTAAGGCCGTGTACTCTTAGGCCATATACTGACTTTTTCACATGGATACTAGGCATCTGCCTATGTGCCACAACCGTGTGACATTATACGCCATTTTCAAGGCCAAAATGCCACCCACTTGGGTTAAACCTACAAGCCAAATATCAAAGCAATCCATGCACATCTAACAACCATATACATGTCAAAATAACCATCTTTACTCATATCAAATTCAAAGGACTAAAAATTATGTATACACAAGCATTATTCATCCATACTTATCCAAAACTTAACCATTTCAAATGTCATCCAACCATATTAAAAACATACATCATATATCATCTTCATCAAAGCAACAGATCAACTCATAATTAGCCACATCTCATGGCTACATTCATATAACAAACTTATACCAAATACTAGCCTATACATGCCATATCTAGCTATATATATTTCCAAAATTTGCCAAACACAAGTTGAGTAGTGTGATGACGATCCTCAACGGTCTCGAGCTTTCAGTAGCTTTGATAAACTATAAAATAGAGAAAACACACACAGAGTAAGCTTTCCAAAAGCTTAGTGATCGTGTCAAACAGTCGAGTTTTAATATTTATAAAAGAGTGATTGAACCTGTAGACTGACTGCGACAATGATAGAGGCAAGTGCACTTATCGAACAGTAGTATAGCTCAGGCAAGAATATCTTATCGAACCCAAGGGAACCTAAAAGTATTACTACTCACTTTCTTTCTATTATTTAGCCTAAAATATGGAGTGATTGGATTATTAAACTAATGAGATACTTATACTAAATGCAAAGACAAAAGAATGAATGGGAGAAAGACTTTAGGAAAACTCAGTTGATAAAGATGATACCCTCAGGAAGAATCCACCTATGACTTCACTTATTATTTATTCCCAAAACCATAGGGTTTCTTTACTTAGCTTGATCCGTGAGACTCCCTAAATTATATTAAACCCTCTCTTGAGGCGAATAACGTCTAACCTTAGGTTAATTAGTGGAACTCTCGTTCTCTTATAATAACCCCCTAAGGAAGCAGTAAATCGATCAATGGATTCCTATATTAGGTTTCACCCTAATCCGGTAAAATCTCATAACCCTATCTCTAGGCGCCCGATCAACTCCGTTTAATTATGCTAGATCTACTATTAGACGGGGTCTATTCCTCCTCCACCTAAGCACATCAGATTAAATTAAGCAACATAATTAAGAACAAACTAAGTACTTATCATATAATTTAGAAATCAAATAACAAAATCCATCATAGGCTTCATCCCTTGTGTATCCGAGAGGTTTAGTTCATAACTAAATACGAAAACATCTCAAGAATAAAGAATAAACAAAACATAAGAAATCCCTAAAACCCCCTGAAAGAATTGAAGGAGAGATCCTCCGTCTTGAATGGAACTCCGGCTTCTTGAGATGGATCAACTGGCTATCTTCAAGTGATTCCCTAAAAAATGAAAGCTTTGGCCAAAGCCTCTGCAAAAAGTCCCCCTTTTATGTCTGTCTTGGGTTGTTTATATAGGCTTTGGAATGCTATACTTGGCTCCTAAGTATCTCCTTCAAGTAGAATTACTATTAGGGTGTTGGAGTAGACTTAGGAGTATGTTTCTTTGGCTTCAAGCATCCAAATCCAAGTGAAATTGCTCTTTTCCGTGGCAGGGGCATGACCATGGCACACGCCCGTGTAGCTCGTGGTTGGGCCGTGTCTCGATTCTGTCATTTTGGGCACGATCGTGTAAGTCAGGATTCAGGCCGTGCTTCAAGTCTGTCGATTTGGGCACGACCATGTAGATCACCAGGCACGTCCGTATGATAAATAGATGCTGCACGGTCGTGTGTCACGGAGTTGATCCTGTGCTCTAGGTAGTTGGCGAGGCACGGCCATGTGGGATTTGGGCCAGGCCGTGTTGATTTCCCGCTAAGGCTCAATTACTCCGTTTTAAGCCCGTTTTGTGTTCTTTTTATCCTCAGGTGCTTTCCTGAGTATAAATATGAAAAGAAAGGATTAAAAGCACCTTTTTACAGAAATCACGGGCTAAATCATCCAAAAGCCTATTAAAAATAGGCTTAAAATATGTTACTTTTACGGTTTATCAAATACCCCCACACTTAAGCTTTTGCTTGTCCTCAAGAAAAATTCTCAACTTACAATTAAAACGAACTTTCCATAATTCATATTTCCGAACGACAATGTCTCATCATAATTCATAGGTAATTTATACATGGATAATTCAACTCAAAGAACCCTAAAGATTCAATTATGATAAGTCATACCTTTATAGCACGAAAACATAGGTGTCTTCCCTTATCTAAATAATTACCTTTAATTCAAAATCGACAAGAACCGACATCCTCACTAAAGATTCACTCAAATCACTCAAGTGTTTAAGGTTCAAGAATAAGCACTCTAAGTCGAACTCAAAAGTTAATCCCATAGGCTTGCTCGAAAATCAAATCTCCACCATCAGATATGAGATGATACACAAATCAAAAGGTCTTTAATCGTAATTGTAATGAGGCTAAGGTTAAGGGTGTGGATACAAGCTGAATTAGAGAGTTAGAATCGAGATTGAATTGACTAATTACCTAATCTAAGAATAATGAACTAAATATGAATATTTACATCGAATAAAAACTAACAATATCTACTATTGATAATTACTCTATAATAAAGAGTATTTTGATAATACTTTTAATACAAGCTTTTTCTTCAACAATTGGAGTTTAAATGCTCTAAGCTCTTTTATATACTACTAATATTGAGTATACTTGGATTTTTTTTACTAACAAACTAAAAACAAACCTAATAGAAGGAACTTTGGTGATTGAAATAACCTAATTCGGCAATAGATCAAATCAATTCTCGATAGAGGGGTAGTCAAAGGAATGTTGATAACAAATACAAAGGGATTTTGGATTAACATTAGTGGGTGAGTCAATAAAAAGGTTGTTAGGATTCAATGGGGTTCACTAGGGGTTATTTATGTAGGTAGGCTTTTTAGTGGAGTGAACGGGTTAAAACCTAGGTGCCTTTATCATCTCAGTATATCAAATCATTAATGTGGTCTCGACATGCATAAACGAGGCAAGTTCTAGAATAACAATTCAAAGTCGACACACTCATAATCAAAAAAAAAAATGAGCACGAAAAAGAATATATGCTCTACAAGGCTCAAAATCTCACAAAAATTATGGGTGTTTTGACATCAACCCTTATAAATTTTAAACTTCAAGGTGATACTCAAATTCAGTTCAACAACCTATCAATTTTAATTTTTAGAAAGTAGACTTATCATGCTTGATTCTCTAGTATTTCTTCAAATTTAATCATCAATGCACAATTATCTATGACTTATTCTAAAACATATCAATAAAAATCATAAATCATTAGAAATTTCACCCTAATTAATAATATGAGAAAAATACTTAAGATCTAGACTAATTTCAGGGTTTTGAGAATTATGGAAAAAGTTAGGCACTATTACCCTCACACTTAAGGTGTACATTACCCTCAATGTACAAAGATAGATAATGATGATTAGATTCCAAATCAAAGAGATAAGTGGGGAAAGTAATACTCCCTGAAATCTAGATGATCCCTAGCGTCTTTGGTGGCGGTGATGGTGTTTTCTATGGGCTTGGTGGAGTGGCTGCCGAAAAGTAATTTGCTAGATAAAGAAATTGGATAGCCTGCGAAGATATAGCCAAGAGATCTAGAGAAAGAGTGATACTATACTAATAATATAATTAAAGACTAAGAAAATAAAGAGAATGAGATTAAGAAAAAAACTAAAATTTAAAGAAAAGTCTAATGGACTAAGAAGTCCTTATTAGCAGGTAGTTCGTAAGGTGTGTATGATTTCTAAGGCTGCGGAGTGTTGGTGATGGTGGAAGTGGTGTGATTCCCTAGCAGCCTTTAGAACCTAAAACCAAGAAACTAATATGAAATAAATTAAATTAAGCAGGAAAGAAGTATAGATAAGGAAAATAAAAGAGACGAGAAAAGAGAAATAGAATCGAAGACGTTTCCGAGACCCTTGGCGTGTCAATTAGCTGAAGCTGCCGGCATGAACTCATGTTATGGTCTCTTCTGAGGAGACGTTACTTATCTTCTTACGTTTCTTCGGCATGATTTTGTGTTGCTTAAGAGTCTTGGACCTTTTCTATGAACAGAGAAGAATTTGAAAGAAAAAAAAGAAAGAAGGAAGATGGGAGAGAGGGGAAGGCTGTGGGGATTTAAATAAGATTTCAAATCTGGCAGGTTCCTACGCTCGTGTGCCGAGGGTGTGTTGACTCATACGGCCGCCTTGCACGGCCGTGTTGTGGCGTGTGTTGTTCTTCCACGCCCGTTTGTCAGTTGGCACGCCCGTATCTAGAAAGCTAGTATGTAAGCACGGTTGGACTGCACGGGCGTGGTCTGGCCGTGCTCAATAAGTCAGTATCTTAGCACGGTTGTGAGGCACGACTGTGCTATTTTTATCGGTGCCCGTGCTGTGGGTGGTTGGATCCGTGACGTTGAGGAATAGTTGGACAGACTTGCACGGCTCTACTCTGTCAGTGTGATGATTTTGATGGTCCACACGGCCACGGCACGGCCAGTGTAAGGCCTTGTGGCCTGAAACCTGCATCTTTGTTTTAAATGTAGAGAGAGAGAGAAAGGAAAGAAAAGAAAAATAATTTTAAAAATAAGAAGTGTTAGTGCTCGGGTTGCCTCCCGAAAGCGCTGTTATAGTCTTAAGCTAGACTATCCTAGACTTTGAAAATTTTAGGGAGGTTTAAAGGTTTGAATATTTTCCCTCCTCACGACAGCTTTTATTTTCGTGACAAAGTTTAGGTCGAGAAGCGTTTACCTTGAAATTGCCAAATATTGGATTGCTTACCTCGACTATTTCGTGTGGGAAAACATCGTGTACCTGAAGGGGTATTTCTTCCTTTTTCTTCAGGTCTGTTGAAGTGATGTGAGGATCGACTTTGTCTAACAGCACCTAGTCTTCTATTTTAAAGTGATTTGATGTCCCTATGAACTCTTCTGGTGGTTTTTAGGTTTTACTTTGTATGGATCCAGCTTTTCTTTAGTGTGTATTTTTTGCTCTTCTAATTTGTCGGTCTTCTGGTTTTGTTTCTGGTGTGATTCTTCTGTGACGACTTGGGGACTATGAGTTGGCTCAGCTTTGATGGTTTGTGATTTTTCCTGCGATGATGTTTGAACAATTTGATTACCTATTGAAACAGTTTGAACAATTTTGGCTGAGTCGAGAGCTTAAAGATTGACCGATTCTTCTCCTACGCGAAGTATGAGTTCTCCTGTGGCAACATCAATTTTAGTTTTGGCAATCGCAAGGAAAGGTCTTCCTAAAATTAAAGGGATTGAATTTTCCTCATCCATGTCTAAAACAACAAAATCTACTGGGAAAACAAATATATCAATTTTTACTAGAACGTCTTCAATAATGCCCCTAGGAATTCTAACAGTTTTATCAGCTAGTTGAATACTCATCTTAGTTTGTTTGGGCTTCCCTAGACCTAGTCGTTTAAACAGTTCATAAGGCATGACATTTATACTTGCCCCTAAATCGACTAACGCATTATCAATAGTTAAACTACCAATTAAACATGGAATCTTAAAACTCCCCGGATCTTTTAATTTCGTGGTAGTCTTACGTAGCATTCTTGAGCATGTTACATTAAGTTTCACATGGTGCTCTTCATCTATTTTATGCTTTATTTGTCAAGAGTCGCCTTAAAAATCTCCTTGAGTCAGCATCCAAAAAGAACTTCAAGAAGAGGTAAGTTAATATGTAATTTCTTTAAAAGTTTTAGAAACTTATCGAATTGTTCCTCTGAATCATCTTTTTTCAATGCTTCGGGATAAGGTATGCGATGTTGGTATTCTTTGATTACCGGTTTTGGCCTCTCTTGTGCTACCTCTATTTTACCTTTTTCTTCCTTAGTTTCTTGTCTCGAGGTGGGCTCGTCTACTTTTGTATCCTCTTGAGCTGTGATGGCTTGGATTTGCTCTTTTGGGTTTATTTCTGTGTTGCTTGGTAGATGTCCTTGTTGACGTTCAGAAATCACTTTTGTGAGATGTCTCACTAACCTAGTAAGTTCTCCAAGTTGATTCTCGATTCCTTTGATCGATTTTTGTTGTTCATCACATATTGCTCCAGTCTTTTGGAGACGAGAATCTATAGCTACCATGAATTTTGTCAACATCTCTTCAAGGTTTGATTTCTTTTCCTGTGGATAGAGCTGATTTTGGTAATTTGGAGTAGGTTGCCGCCTTTGATTTCCTTGATTTCGTTGTCCTCCCCACGAAAAATTTGGGTGGTTCCTCCAACCTGCATTATAAGTGTTACTATAAGGGTTGTTATTAGATCGGAAATTATTACCTATATAGTTTTTCTGCTCGTTTTCTACTCCTAGTTGGTAGGGTGGGTACTCAGAGTTCACCACATTCCCGCTTGCTTCGCATTGCATGACTGGATGTACCTGTGAAGAACATAAATTATCAAGTTTTTTATTCATTAACTCCACCTGTGTTGACAGCATTGTCACTGTGTCTATGTTAAAAACTCCGGCTAATATTGTCGGTTTAGCTCTTGTAATTTGACATTGATAGGTGTTCAACGACATCTCCTCAATAAAATCGTAAGCAAGTTCAGGAGTTTTATTATTCAAAGTTCTACCGGCTGATGAATCAATCATTTGCCTAGTTGGAGAATTCACACCATTGTAAAAAGTTTGGACTTGAAGCCACAAAGGTAATCCGTGGTGTGAGCATCTTCTTAGGAGATCATTGTATCTTTCCCATGCATCATATAATGTTTTTGCGTCATTCTGCACAAAAGAAGATGTGTCATTCCTAAATTTAGCCGTTTTGGCTGGTGGAAAATATTTTAAAAGAAATTTTTCGGTCATTTGATCCCATGTGGTGATTGACCCTCGTGGTAACGAGTTCAACCACTGCTTTGCTTTGTTCCTTAATGAAAAAAAGAAATATAACCGAAGACGTATGGCATCGTCAGAAACGCCATTTATTTTGAAGGTATCACAGAATTCTAAAAAATTAGATATATGTGTGTTTGGATCTTTATCCTGCAAACCATCAAATTGAACAAACTGTTGAATCATTTGTATTATGTTAAGTTTAAATTCAAAATTATTAGCGGCTATAGCGGGTCTAACAATACTAGATACTGCTCCTGTCAAATTAGGTTTAGCATAATCATACATAGTACGCGGAGCATTCTGTTCTTGCACATTTGGTGGATTTTTCTCGTCCATCCCTTCAGTAGGATTGGATCTTTGCTGTTCTTCTCTTTGATAGTCTAGGGCTTGTCTAATTTCTCTGCGATTTCTACGAGCGGTAGCTTCAATGTCACTTTCGTATTCTAGTGGTCCTCTCGGATTTCTTCTAGTCATAAACTAGAGGTACCTGTGTAACATCCTAAATTTTTGGGCCTATGCGTTTAATGGGTGAATATGTGGAATGAGTTAATTTAAGTGTTAGGGGTCCAAATTGGACTCAGGCTTAGGCAGAGGGCTTGATTAAAATTATCTGTTTGGGCATTATAGGGTTTAAAAGGTAGTATCTATGTTTAAAATACCAAAGTGGGCTTGTGGCCCAATCTTAGGAGGTGACGTCACACAAGGAGTAAGGGGCCCAAATTTAAGTTTCATGGAGCCCAATTCTTTTAATTTAAGTTAGCTAAATTTTGGGCATTAGGATTAGGTGGAGTGGATGGCAACAAGGCTAAAATGTAGGGATTTTAATGATTAAAATATATGGATAATATGCTGATAAAGGAGGGAGGAGTTAGAGATAATTAAGTCTCTTTTGGATGAGCTAGTAGATTAAGATAAAGGAGAAAAGTTAAGAATTTATCTACAAAGAGAGTGATGGCCAAGAATCCATCACTGAGAGGAGTAAAGAAACCAGCTACTACATGACAAAGGGTTGCCGAATTTCCTATAAATAGAGGGGGCTAGCTCCTTGTTTCGACATTAAACCCTCTCCCTTTTGTGCCGAAATTCCTAGCTTCTTTTCTCCAAATTTCTTTCTCTAATTTCTTTAAAAGTCAAACTTTTCCCCACTTTCTTTTCCTTGTGCGATTTCTCTAAAAGGTCGAAGCATCTATCGCTTTTTTTCTTTTATTCATCCTATTTGAGAAATTGTTCTACACTTCTAGCATTTAAATCTTCCATCGGCATTACCGAATCCTCTCTCTAGTGCTAGCCGAATCTCCTAAGCTAAGGTAAGAGTCGAATTTTGATTAATTCTCATAATCTATTTTAGAAAGGCAAAAGCGAAAGCTAATAGTTAATGGTTTTATGATGGGCTGCAATTGGGTTTGAAGGAGGCTTAGTCGACTAGATCTAAAAGCCGAAAATCATAAGTCACCAATTTTGGGATTTTAAGGTAAGAAGATTATCCCTAGATTTTATTAGATTCATTCAATATATATATGATCTTAACTCTAAAAGGAGGATTAACGATTAAATATTGTTATAGTAGCTCGATAAGGATTTGATGGAATTAAATATGGATCGTGCAAAAGAAAGAATCCTAAGTTTAAGAAACGAGCAGATTCTTGCTCGAGATTGGCCAATTGGTTGTGGACCGGCTTCTGAACAACACCTTAGGCAGATAGCAGTTGTGTCGACTAAGGATAGCGTCGATATAGAAAGCCTCATTTTATCGGTAATCAGGTGTGTAGATCCTTAACACATAAGTTTTGTTGTATTATATGTATGTTATGGGCTAAAAGCCGAAAAAAGGTGTGTAGATCTCTATCACACTAAATAATCTTAATAAATCTGTGATATATATGTTATGGGCTAAAAAGCCGGAAAAAGGTGTGTAGATCTCTAACACCCTACTAATAAACCTGTATGTAAATCTATTTATGTATGTTATGGGCAAAAGCCAAAATAAGGTCAGATAAACAATGAATGGAACCCTAAAAGGGCTAGGCAAGGATGCAAGGTACATAAACATAGAACTCCCTATGTGTATCGAAAAATATATATGACTGCATGATATTTTCTTTATGTGTGTATGCATGGGATGGGATATTGATATGATGAAGGGGAAGTGCATGATAGGTCACGCAGTGATCGGTGGTAGAAAACCCACAAATATAAATGCTAGGACACATTGTGATCGGTGGCTATGCCACGTTTAATGATTCCTACTTAATAGGAATAGGCGATGCACTGTTGCGTTTTGGTGTGTAGTGGATGGAGGGTTGATTGTAGAAATCCCTAAGGTGTGATGGTTGGTACGGGTTGGTGTGTAGAGGATGGAAACCTAGGATGGGTTGGGTTATTCATTCTTTATTGTTTATTATGTGATTATGATTGATGCCTTCCTGTATGGGCGGGGCCCATAATGTGTTTAATGGGCTCAGTCGATGTGTGTTTTGAGATTTATACACTGAGTCTTTGTGACTCATGCTTTCCTTTTCTCTACTCTTCCAGATGAACAGTAGATCGTGGACATGGGAGCCGAGATGTAATCGAGGGCCATCAAGTTCTATTTCTACAAGTTAATTTCTTTTGGGATTTCTTAAAGTTTATTTTATTTCATTGTTATTTTGAGAATATTTATGTAATAAGGCCCCTAGCTTTCATTCAACTCAGCAGTTATCAATGTTAAGCAACTTATGAATTTTATGATAAGGTTTATTTATACTTAATAGTAAAAATACAAAGAGGTTTATTTTCAAAAGTCTCTCCTTTATTCAAAATTAATTAATTTAACTTGTGTTTTCAAAATGCGATAAAATGTTATGTGTTCGATAACATGCCGATCCTATTCAAACGCATGGGTTTGGGTTTGGGGTGTTACATTTTGGTATCGAGCCCGTTCAAAACTCTGGGCCGTGAAATGGGCCTAGAGGTGTTTTGGAAAAATTTTTTTTTAGAAAAATATCTGGTTTGAGGAGATGGCTTTCGAGTCTACCGGCACCCGATCCACCTAGGTAAGTATTCTGAACTCCCGATTATGATATAAATGTGGGCTTAATGGGCTTTATGGGACGTAGACTAATTAGATTTAGAACTTGATGGACTCTAGGCGTAGCTGAAACAACTCTTAAATTTCATAAGACTTAACCTCACTAAACAAAACCCATGAACGAGTCGCAAGACTAAGGTGTGGCAACAGGCATACGTATGTCTAGGAATAGATCCGGAAGAGCTTGGTATTTAAGCAGTCTTAGTGACTCACCTCCTCTTCGCTGGAATCTTACCTGGTGCGTAGTGGCTGTTCACTCTAATTATGAGGACTTGTTGATGGGCTGAACCCATAATTAAAACCCGAAAGGGACCAACCACCCTATTTTGCAAACAAAACCCCTAAGTTTTGTACACTTCCAGAAAAAAAATACATTTGATTTGAAAATGTTCGCAACTATGAAGAAAATTACCAAATTACCATTATTTTGTAAAATTACCAAAATACCTCGATCACAAAATTATCGAAATACCCCAAATTTCAAAATTTTTGAAATGCCTCAGATTCTAAAATTACCAAAATACCCTCGATTTCCAAAATTACCAAAATGTTCGGGAATGCAAAATTACCAAAATACCCCTATTTTATAAAATCATCAAGGAACCTCATTTCAAAAAATTTACTTAAAATGCCCTCAGAGGATAAAATTATGAAAATACCCTTGGGTAGTGAAAACAACAACCACAACAACAACAACAACAACAACACTTTTCTGTAATGAACATGAGTTCATGATTGAATGTATGGGTTTCTTAGAGGATATGAACTTGAGACTGTATAGTGAATGCGAATTCGAAATAATTACTCTTAAAGCTATCATTCATAAGACTGTCCGTGGTTAAAAAAAAAGTGGAAGAAAACTAATAATTCATAAAATTTCTAATCAGATAAATGCGAATCGGTAGAATGAGTACAAGGGGACTAAGACGCTTGAGATCACGAATACTTGGTGCGTACCCTACCATAGTATACTAAGTGTTTATTTTGGCTTTAGAATTAGAGTGCATAGTGAAAGCATAGTGGTGAGACTCAGGTAGAATGATTACTAGTTAGTTGGAAATTTCGAGGACGAAATTTCTTTAAGGAGGGTAGAACTAGGGGTGAGCAAAACTCGATTCGATTCGAAAAAATCGAAAAAAATTTCGAATTTTGAATTATTCGAATCGAGTTAATCGAGTTAATCGAGTTAATCAAATTAATCGAATCAACTCGAATTTTGAGTTTCAAATTTTGAGTTCGAATCGAGTTGAATTTTCGAATTCGAATAACTCGAATAATTCGAATAAACCGAATATATATTTTTAATTTTTTTAAAATTTTAAGTTTTTACTTAATTTATTTTAACCCAATTTCCTCAAGCCCAAACCCAAATATTTATTTTCCCAAACCCAACCCAATTCCTCCCCCAAATGAAATTTCCTAAAGGCAGAATAAAAATGAAACCCCAAAATAAAAATGAAAATGAAACCCCAAACCCCCAAATTCCATCGTCTCTATCTAGCCTCTGCCCTCTAGGTAACAAATTCAAACCCCAAATTTATTTTCTTCTTCTCTGTTCTAACTCTCAGCCCTCACCCCTCAGCCTCAGGCTCTCAGCTGCGCCTTTCTCTGATAAGTTATCTAATCTCTTTTTCTACTCTTCATTTCCATTTTTCTTACGTTTCTCTTCTTCCTAGTTCCTAGTTACTTTCGGTGTATGTATATATATATTCATAACCCCCACCAAAAAACAAATTACATGCTTGGGTACTTCTAAAATACATACATAAGTGGATGAATGATGATGCTTATGTATGTATGTATAAAAGAGGAAGAAGCTTTTCTGTTTTGAAAATCACTTTCAACTCACACCATCTTCTTCTCTCTGCCTATGTGATTCAATGCCCTCCTTTCATCATCTTCATCGTCATTATAAGGCACAAGTGGCTCTTCATGAGGTGAAGATGGTGAATCCACAACCTCCGCCGCTTTAAGTCCCGTCCCCGCCTACACTATCACCATGTTCCCTTTTGCTTTCATCTTCTTTCCCTCCTTCACTCGACGATTTACTGTTATACCACAAAGAGCATTCATCAATTAAACTAAATTCCCATGAGATCTTCTACGCAATCGCTCACCTAAAAAATGATAAAAAAAGAATTATACTTTTGGATGCTGAGAAAAAAAAAAGTAGGAAAATTATAGGCAACTATTTAGGGTTTTTCTTGAGTACCGGATAAAACATAGCAAAGATAGCAAACAAACTTAAGGACAAAGGAGCTTAGATAAAATTTCAAACAAAATATCGGACTAAAATATACTATACATTTCTTTTATTTTTTAAAGAAATTAGAAGAAGAGTTTACCAAGCTTTGGGTACTTCTAAAAAAATGTAAATGTTTGATTATACATACATAGAACATGTAGATGATGCTTATGTATGTTATGTATGATGGATGTATATAAGAAAAAAGAGAGCTTGAGAGAGCTTATTCACTGTTTTTTTGGATAGAGCCCAAGAAAAAAAAAACAATAGTTTATTATATGATTATTTGCAAAGCTGAAATTCGTTGTTATCCATGGATAGCAGCAAGTAGGAAAAATAAAGGTGGGAAGATCTTTTAATGGCAGCTATTGATTTCTATTAATGGCATCTTTTGGATAGAACATGTAAAAAAGATGTTCCATCTTTTGCCTACTGCTTTATAAATATATACCTCACCTTCTACATTTCTTTCATATCATTACTACTATATTTGATTGTTTAAATTCCACGTTATTAAAATATAAACATTAAATTTTGGTATATTTATAATAAATACATAACTTAAACTTATTTAAATCTATTCATTTTATTTTTAAAATTTTAAATTTATTCTTTAGTAATTATTATATGGATATGTCTTTTATTTCATTAAAATTTCAAATGCAAATAATTTACCATATTTTTAGTCTTTTGTACACTAGCAATGTAATCGCTTTCTATTATACATGCAAATTTTATAGTATAGTATAACATAATTATCTTTGAGTGATATAAATTACTTAATTTGAAGCTAATGATTTTGGAGGAAAATTATTACATTGAATTAGTTGAATGGTTGGAGTTGACTTGCTTTTTGTTTATTTTTATTGGAGAAGCTTTTTTTATTTTTAAATGGTACAGCATTGTGAGGAGAGGATTGCCGAAAGAATCAGGGCATTGCAGAACTTGTTCCTAGTGTTAACAAGGTCGGCCTTTTACTTGAGAAATGATGTGTATTTCAGCTTTGTTTTAGGCAATATTCTCTCGATTACTTTTTTCTTATATTGGAATTCTTATCATCAAATGAAGGTAGTCTTGTTAACTAGGTTGGCAAGAAAATGTTTTTAACTAAACTAGGTTGGGTAATTATCGAGGATTACAAATTTAATGCAGTAGGAACACAAATCACATTAAAAGTGAGGGTTGTGCCATGTATCTCTAAAAATAAATTAAAGCATAAATGTTATTAAGTTTGATTTTAAATCAATTATTGGTCATCATTAGTGATTGCAACAAATGTTTACTTGTAGATGAGTGATCCAAAGCGAGATGGTTCAACTCAAAGTTCACAAAATTCTTGCCCAAGTAGAGATGATCAAACAACAACCAAGGAAAATGTTCAAAAAGATTACTCCAAGGCGACTTGTTGGAACCATTTCACCAAGTATGTGACTAAAAGGGGAGAAGAGAGCAAGGTGCAATGCATGTGATGTTACTTACACCATGGAAACAACTTGGGTTCTACAACAAATTTGAATAACCATTTGAAAACATGCCTAAAAGACCTCGAGGTAATACTTCGATCCAAGCAATCGAATTAACATTTGTGAATGTTAGCTAAGAAACAATGATTTATCAACTTGGGTGTTTGATAAATATGCTATTAGAAAAGCATTGGTTCGTATGATAATTGTGGATGAACTTCCTTTTAAAATTGTAGAGGGAGAGGGTTTTAAATACTTTCTTTCTATAGCATGCCCACGTTTTAGTCTTCCATCTCGTTGGACAATTAGAAGGGATTGTCTTGATTTATTTAACTCCATGAAGAGTGTGATGAAGAATTGTTTTGAAAAGATATAAGTAGAGTTTGTTTGACAACGTACACTTGGACTTCATTGCGAGGATATCTTACATGGTTTTAACAAAGACATTGGGTGGATGATGAGTGGAGGTTGCAAAAAGAATTATAAATTTTGCCCAATATCCGCTCATAGAGGTGAAAACATAGGTCAAGCAATTGAAAAATGTCTTCTAGATTGGGGATTGAGAGGCCTTCACCATTATCATTGATAATGCATCCGCCAATAGTGTTGCCATTGAATATTTGAGCAAGAAATTGAATCATCGAAATGCTTCAGTTGCAAATGGAAAATTTATTCATATGAGATGTGTTGCACACATTCTTAATCTTATTGTGCAATACGGTATTAAGGATGTTTCGTATCGTGGATCGAGTTAGAGGTCTTGTGAGGTATATAAGAGCATCACCATCGAGGTTGATAAAATTCAACCAACGGGTAAAAGAAGAAATGATAGATAGTAAGGCTCAATTGTGTTTAGATGTGCCTACTAGATGGAACTCAACATATATGATGTTAAAGGTGGTAAAAATATGAGCATGCATTTGAATCATATGTACGTGATGACCATAATTTTTTCTTGACCTTCTTTGGAGATGGAGTTCCTACATTTGATGATTGGGAAATTGTTCGAAGAGTTATAAAAGTATTAAAACCTTTTTATCATCTTACACTGAAGGTGTCCGGATCTTTGCATGTTACCTCTCATTCATTTTTTAAAGTATTGACTGATTTGCATTGTCTTTTTGATAGGTGGCATAGTTGTGGAGATCTAGACATAGTTTCTATGACTTCCAAAATGAGAGATAAATATAATAAGTATTGAGGTGAAGGAAACAAGATCAACATGCTAGTTTACTTGGCGGCCATCTTTGATCCACGATGTAAAATGAGTTTTTTGGACTTTGGGGTCAACTTGCTTTTTCCTAATGTTGCCAATGACATTATGAAAATGATTGATAGAGAATTGCATTGCTTGTTCAAAGAGTATTCCTCTAATGCCGAGAGAATTCAACAGTTTGAAGGTAGATCTAGTTCTTCGGCAAATCTTTGTAGTTCAATGGAAATAGATCAGTCAGAAATGAAAACAGGCTTGGCCAAACAAAAATACCTTCGAAGAAGAAACATGTTGGATTAGAAAGTAACCGAGTTGGATAGATATTTGGGTGAGGATGAAGAAGTAAACAATTCAAGTTCATTTGATTTATCGTTGTGATGGAAAATGAACATCTTAGATTCCCTATTCTTTCACAAATGGCTCGAGATATTCTTGCTACTCCTATTTCAACAGTTGCCTCGGAAAGTGCATTAAGCACTGGTGGACGTGTTCTCGATAGTTTAAGAAGTTCTCTAACTCCTCTCATGGTCGAGGCTTTGGTTTGCACACAAGATTGGCTTCGGAAATCTAATGATGCCATCAATCTTGAAGATTATGTTGATGAACTTCAAATCATGGAAGATGGTAATATATAAATTTTAATTTATAAAGTAAGCTTTTGTGTTATTTATATTAGTAAGCATAATTTAACTAACATTTTGTTTTTAAATTTGCTAGACTTGTCAAAAATACACAAGATCAAGAAGGTAATATACTTAGCATTAGTTTATAAAATTAAATGTTTATTTAATTTTTTTGCTAACATTTTTATCATTTAACTAACTCATTCAATACTTTTACTAGATGTTTCAAGATTATCAATGCCAACGGTGTTTGAAGCACAAGAAGAAACTTAAACTATTCTATAATAGTTTTGAACCGATGTGTTATTGTTATTAGTTTGGTTTGGTTTGTTATTGTTGTTGGTTAATTGGATTTTTATTGTGTTCTTTTTTTTGTTTGTTTGGACCGGTGTAGGTTTCTATTACATATTGGACTTTTATTTATATCTTTTTTATTATAATGTTGTTGTTGTTTACTTGGACTCATATTATTTACTTGGATTTTTACTTATGTTCTTTATTATAATCTTGTTGTATTGTTTTTGTTGTTTATTTGGACCCATATTGTTTATTTAGGTTGATGTTGTGTTGCTTTTATTTATTCACTTATTTACTCCAATTTTTGTTGTATGACCATGTTTAAAAATTTTAAAGAAAATTATTTTTTGAAAAATTACATAAAATAAACAACACTAAAGTCATTTTTTAAAATTTAACTCGAACGATTCGATTCGATTTGATTCGATTCAATTTCGTCTCACTCGACTCGATTCGAGAAAATTTCAAATTAAGTTAGGATGATAAAATACGATTCGAAAACTCGATTAACTCGAAAATTTTTGATTCGATTCGATTCGATTCGATCTAATGCTCACCCCTAGGTAGAACTGTAACATCCTAAATTTTTGGGCCTATGCGTTTAATGGGTGAATATGTGGAATGAGTTAATTTAAGTGTTAGGGGTCCAAATTAGGCTCAGGCTTAGGCAGAGGCCTTGATTAAAATTATTTGTTTGGGCATTATAGGGTTTAAAAGGTAGTATCTATGTTTAAAATACCAAAGTGGGCTTGTGGCCCAATCTTAAGAGGTGACGCCACACAAGGAGTAAGGGGCCCAAATTTAAGTTTCATGGAGCCCAATTCTTTTAATTTAAGTTAGCTAAATTTTGGGCATTAGGATTAGGTGGAGTGGATGACAACAAGGCTAAAATTTAGGGATTTTAATGATTAAAATATGTGGATAATATGCTGATAAAGGAGGGAGGAGTTAGAGATAATTAAGTCTCTTTTAGATGAGCAAATAGATTAAGATAAAGGAGAAAAGTTAGGAATTTATCTACAAAGAGAGTGATGGCCAAGAATCCATCACTGAGAGGAGTAAAGAAACCAGCTACTACATGGCAAAGGGTTGCCGAATTTCCTATAAATAGAGGGGGCTAGCTCCTTGTTTCTGACATTAAATCCTCTCCCTTTTGTGTCGAAATTCCCTAACTTCTTTTCTCCAAATTTCTTTCTCTAATTTCTTTAAAAGCCTAAACTTTTCCCTACTTTCTTTTCCCTTGTGCCGATTTCTCTAAAAAGCCAAGCATCCATCGTTTTTTTCTTTTATTCATCCTATTTGAGAAATTGTTCTACACTTCCAGCATTTAAATCTTCCATCGGCATTACCGAATCCTCTCCCTAGTGCTAGTCGAATCTCCTAAGCTAAGGTAAGAGTCGAATTTTGATTAGTTCTCATAATCTATTTTAGAAAGGCAAAAGCCGAAAGCCAATAGTTAATGGTTTTATGATGGACGGCAATTCGGGATTTGAAGGAGGCTTAGTCGACTAGATCTAAAAGCCGAAAATCATAAGTCTCCAATTTTGGGATTTTAAGGTAAGAAGATTATCCCTAGATTTTTATTAGATTCGTTCAATATATATATGATCTTAACTCTAAAAGGAGGATTAACGATTAAATATTGTTATAGTAACTCTGATAAGGATTTGATGGAATTAAATATGGATCAGGCAAAAGAAAGAATCCCTAAGTTTAAGAAACGAAGCGATTCATTGCTCGAGATTGGCCAATTGGTTGTGGACCGGCTTCTGAACAACACCTTAGGCAGATAGCAGTTGTGTCGACTAAGGATAGCATCGATATAGAAAGCCTCATTTTATCGGTAATCAGGTGTGTAGATCCTTAACACATAAGTTTTGTTGTATTATATGTATGTTATGGGCTAAAAGCCTGAAAAAGGTGTGTAGATCTCTATCATACTAAATAATCTTAATAAATCTGTGATATATATGTTATGGGCTAAAAAGCCGGAAAAAGGTGTATCTCTAACACCCTACCAATAAACCTGTATGTAAATCTATTTATGTATGTAAACATAGAACTCCCTATGTGTATCGAAAAATATATATGATGCGCATGATATTTTCTTTATGTGTGTATGCATGGGATGGGATATTGTTATGATGAAGGGAAGTGCATGATAGGTCATGCAGTTGATCGATGGTAGAAAACCCACAAATATAAATGCTAGGTCACATTGTGATCGGTGGCTATGCCACGCTTAATGATTCCTACTTAATAGGAATAGGCGACGATCGTTGCTTTTGGTGTGTAGCAGATGGAGAGTTGATTGTAGAAATCCCCAAGGTGTGATGGTTGGTACGGGTTGGTGTGTAGAGGATGGAAACCTAGGATGGGTTGGGTTATTCATTCTTTATTTTTTATTATGTGATTATGATTGATGCCTTCCTGTATGGGCGAGGGCCCATAATGTGTTTAATGGGCTCAGGTCGATGTGTGTTTTGAGATTTATACACTGAGTCTTTGTGACTCACGCTTTCCTTTTCTCTACTCTTTCAGATGAAGAGTAGATCGTGGACATGGGAGCCGAGACGGACTCGAGGGGCCATCAAGTTCTATTTCTACAAGTTAATTTCTTTTGGGATTTCTTAAAGTTTATTTTATTTCATTGTTATTTCGAGAATATTTATGTAATAAGGCCCCTAGCTTTCATTCAACTCAGCAGTTATCAATGTTAAGCAACTTATGAATTTTATGATAAGGTTTATTTATACTTAATAGTAAAAATACAAAGAGGTTTATTTTCAAAAAGTCTCTCCTTTATTCAAAATTAATTAATTTAACTTGTGTTTTCAAAATGCGATAAAATGTTATGTGTTCGATAACATGCCAGATCCGGTCGAAACGCATGGGCCGGGTTTGGGGTGTTACAACCTACTATGAAAAGAAAGAAAGAAATTAAAAAAAAACAAAAACACAAATATATGTATAAAAGAGAAATTTAAAAAAAATAAAAATAATGGCTAAAGTAATAGAAATAGAGCTTTCTTAATATTTTAGATGTTCCCCGGCAACGGCGCCAAAAACTTGATCGTGTCAAACAGTCGAGTTTTAATATTTATAAAAGAGTGATCGAACCTATAGACTGACTGCGACAACGATAGAGGCAAGTGCACCTATCGAATAGTAGTATAGCTCAGGCAAGAATATCTTATCGAACACAAGGGAACCTAAAAGTACTACTACTCACTTTCTTTCTATTATTTAGCCTAAAATATGGAGTGATTGGATTATTAAACTAATGAGATACTTAGACTAAATGCAAAGACAAAAGAATGAATGGGAGAAAGACTTTAGGAAAACTCAGTTGATAAAGACGATACCCTCAGGAAGAATCCACCTATGACTTCACTTATTATTCATTCCCCAAACCATAGGATTTCTTTATTTAGCTTGATTCGTGAGACTCCCTAACCTATATTAAAACCTCTCTCGAGGTGAATAATGTCTAACCTTAGGTTAGTTAGTGGAACTCTCGTTTTCTTATAATAACCCCCTAAGGAAGCAATAAATCGATCAATGGATTCCCATATTAGGTTTCACCTTAATCCGATAAAATCTCGTAACCCTATCTCTAAGCGCCCGATCAACTCCGCTTAATTATGCTAGATCTACTCTTGGACGGGGTCTATTCCTCCTCCACTTAAGCACATCATATTAAATTAAACAACATAACTAAGAACAAACTAAGTACTTATCATATAATTTAGAAATCAAATAACAAAATCCATCATAGGCTTCATCCCCTTCAGGTATCTGAGGGGTTTAGTTCATAACCAAATACAAAAACATCTCAAGAGTAAAGAATAAACAAAATATATGAAATCCCTAAAACCCCCTGAAAGAATAGAAGGAGAGATCCTCCGTCTTAAATGGAACTTCGGCTTCTTGAGATGGATCAAATGGCTATCTTCAAGTGATTCCCTAAAAGATGAAAGCCTCGGCCAAAGCCTCTGCAAAAAGCCCCCTCTTTATGTCTACCTTGGGTTGTTTATATAGGCTTTGGAATGCTATACTTGGCTCCTAAGTATCTCCTTCAAGTAAAATTACTATTAGGGTGTTGGAGTAGACTTAGGAGTATGTTTCTTTGGCTTCAAGCATCCAAATCCAAGTGAAATTGCTCTTTCCCATGGCAGGGGCACGACCATGGCACACGCCCGTGTAACTCATGGTTGGACTGTGTCTCGATTCTGTTGTTTTGAGCACGGCCGTGTAAGTCAGGGTTCAGGCCGTGCTTCAGGTTTATCGATTTGGGCACGACCATGTAGATCACCAGGCACGTCCGTGTGATAATTAGATGCTGCATGGCCGTGTGTCACAGAGTTGAGGCCGTGCTCTAGGTAGTTGGCGAGGCACGGTCGTGTGGGATTTGGGCCAGGCCGTGTTGATTTCCCGCTAAGGCCCAATTACTCTGTTTTAAGCCCATTTTGTGTTCTTTTTATCCTCGGATGCTTTCCTGAGTATAAATATGAAAAGAAAGGATTAAAAGCACCTTTTTACAGAAATCACGGGCTAAATCATCCAAAAGCCTATTAAATATGGGGTTAAAATATGTTACTTTTACGGTTTATCACTTAGTAAGTCATATACAAATAAACTTAACATGTAAAACATATAAGCATTTAGAAACATTGGCACAATTCATATTCATAGTGAGTTTCTCACATATATGTATTAAACCATATTCTTGGCTATATTTACCATATTCATCAATTCAAGAATCACATATATATACATAACTCTTTCATAACCATTCTTGTATCTAATTCACATTCTCATATTCAATTGTACATTTCTTCAAATCAAAATCACTTAGGCACTTACCTTTTTATACACACTTAGTGTATATTTAATGTACCTGAAACAGGTTTACAATCACATAATTGTTCATAGCTCGGATTTACAATTCGTACCACAGACTTGTCCGTTGAACCAATAGGAACATAATAGGATACTTAGATAACTCGAAATAGTTGTACAATGTCAACATCCCAGATGAGGTCTTCATGCACCGTAACAGTCTGGTTTACACCCTAGTCGGAACAGTAGTTTTGGGACCACAAATCTAACTCCGTATAATATTTTAATATTATATTCTATGCCGTTGATATGTGATTAAGCATGTGGTAAGTTTCCGTGAACTAATTTGATTGTCTGCGTGTTTAATTTGACATAAGGATTGAATCGCATTAAATGTGAAAGTTGCTTGCTATTTGCTAAAGCAGTTATGTGTTGTGGCTTTATAAATGCAATTAAGCCAATTTTATTTATATTGGACGGCAACATGGTTTTATAACATGTTTTTATATTTATTTTTATAATTTAAAAGTTATATTATGTTTATTTATAAGTTATAAGTTAATATAATAAAAGAAACATGAGAAAGTGGCCTTATTTCATCACTTTCTTGCCAAAAACACAAAAAGAAATGAAAATAGAAAAAATCTTGGTATTCGGCCTTTGTAAGCTTAAATTAATGTATGATTTGGTTTCAGTTTTTGATGATTTCTATGTTTTTGTAATCGTTGCTTTGAGAGCTATCAAACCCATGTCTCAATTTGATGAATTGATAATGTTTGTGTGAGATGCCATTGATGATATGTCAAGCTTTTTGATATTTTTTGTGTTAAATGAAAGATATGAGCTAGATGAACATACTTTGTTCTTGAATTTTTGATGAATTTAGCTAAATAAGGCTAAATTGAGAAAATGGTAACTTGAGGGACTAAATTGCAAATTTGATGAAAAGCATGGGCTTGTATGATGTTTATATACATTCAGTTAAGCTTGTGTATGTGTTGATCTTGTGAATTTGATGTTTTGAGAAAATAGACTAAATTGATAAATTGTGCAAGTATGAGGGCTAATTTGCAAATTACCCTAAATATGTGTTTGGATTGAATTGAATGAATTAGTGAATAAAAGTATTAATTCTGAATATATTTAGATCAAGAACCGTGGAAAGCGGACTTAGATCGTGGGAAAGTGAAAGTAACCGAGTAGCCGTTTTCATTCCGATAAACTGAATCCGAGGTATGTCACTATGCAAATAAACGTATTTGTATTGAATTGAATATATCTATATGACTATCAATGATAATGAATGTTTATGAGATGCTAGGTGCATGAATTCTAAGATAAGTCTGATATAGTGATTAAGTCCGAAAAGTCCTGTACGAACCTAGGAATAGATAGGATTAACTATTTCATGACATAGGAATATGTTCTGTTTTATCATGTAAGACCACGTCCGGGACGTTGGCGTTGATTTGAAATTTCGTGTAAGACCTCGTCTGGGACATAGGCATCGATATGAATTCTATGTAAAAGACCTCGTCTGGGACGTAGGCATCGATATGAGCTTTATGAGTAAGACCATGTCTGGGACATCGTCATTGTATTGATTTGTGTAAGACCCTATCTGGGACAGTGGCATCGATATCTGAGTACATGTAAGACCTCGTCTAGGATGTTGGCTTTGTATGAATATTCTGAGCTTTCTGAGCATCCTACTAGGTTCCTATTGGTTCAACGGGCAAGTCTGTGATATAAGTTACAAATCCGAGCTATGAACAATTACGTGATTATAAATCCGTTTCAGGTACGCTGATTATACACTAAACGTGTATACAAGGTAAGCATCCATGTGATCTTACAATGATATCATGTATATGGAATGGATGATGTGATAAGTAAGTTTGGCTAGATGAGCTATATGTGATCAAAAGTATATGAAGCAAAGCATATATGTGATAGTTTATTACGTGATTGATATGTGCCAATCTATTTATTTGCAAATATGCCTTCCATGTCAAGTTTGTTTGTATATTGACTTACTAATATTTGTAAAGCTTACTCTGTGTGTGTATTTTCTCTGTTTTATAAGTCGTCAAAGCTATTGAAGGCTCGGGACCATTAAGGATCGTCATCATACTACGAAACTTATTTTGGTACCTTTTTGAAAATGTAATAGCTAAATATGGCATGTATAGGTTAGATATATGCATATGTTTATGAAGTGAACTTAGCCATGAGTTTTGGAAAGTTAGAGTTGATAAAATGCTTGAATGAATGAGCTATATGAAGCATATATTTTGGTTTGCTTTGATGCATATGAAATGGTTAAGTTTGGTTAAGTAAATGGATAATATATGCTTGAAATGATGTAGGTTTTAGTTTGTAATTTGGTATGAATGGAATTGGTATTGAATGTATAGATGAAATGAACAACTTGGTATGTTTTAGTTGCCATATATGCATAATATGTTTTGGTATGTATTGCTTGTAGGTGAGAACCAAAATGGGTGGCATGCTGGTCTTGCAAGTGACCTATTATGTCACACAGCCATGGCACACGGGCGTGCCTAGCAACTGTGGGGTAAAAGTCAGTAGCTAGCATTAAGAGTACACAGTCATGGCACGGGCATGCCTACAGGTCGTGCGAGAAATGGCAGTATATGACCTTATAGGACACAGCCTTAGCACATAGGGGTGCTTGGTAGCCATGTTGGTTTTGGCAGAATATGACCACGGGGAGGACACATGGGTGTGTCAAATAGCCGTGGGTGAGGCACGGCCTACCCCCACGGGTGTGCATCCCCTATATTTAGAAAAGTTTTATTTTTCCATGAAATTTTGTACGTGTTTCAATTTAATCCCGACCTGATTTATAAGCATGTTTAAGGTCTTGATGACCTACTTAAGGGACATTATGATTGATATTGTTGAATAGTTGTATGATTAATTCTGTAAATGTTTCTGACCTATTCGGAAATACCTTTAACTCTAGTCTGGCATCGGTTACGGGTTAGGGGTGTTACATGCACTCAAATATCGATGCCACTGTCCCAGACAGGGTTTTACACGAATCAATATGATGCCGATGTCCCAGACATGGTCTTACACGTAAAGCTCATATCGATGCCAACGTCCCAGACATGGTCTTACACGTGAAGCTTATACCAATGCTAACATCCCAGACGTGGTCTTACACTTGAAGCTCATATCGATGCCAACGTCCCAGACATGGTCTTATACGTAAAGCTCAAATCAACGCCAACGTCCCAGACGTGGTCTTACATGATAAAACAAAACAAAAACCTATGTATTCCTAGGTTCGTACGGGACTTCTTAGACTTATCACTATATCGACCTTATCTTGAAATTCATATATAGATCATCTCATAAGCATTCATTGCTAATAATAGTCATATGAATAGACACAATTCAATTCAAATATGTTTATTGCATAATGATTTACCTCAGATTCGGTTTAACTGAAACGGAAATGGCTACTCGGTTACTTTTGTTTTCCCGCGATCTAAGTTCGTTTTCCTTAGTTCTTGATCTATACATATTCAGAGTTAACCTTTTATTCACTAACTCATTCAATTTAATCCAAGGACACACATTTAGGGCTATTTGCAAATTAACCCTCACATTTGCACAATTTATCAATTTAGTCTATTTTTCTTAAAACATCAAATTCACAAAATCAACCCATACTCATGCTTAGCCGATTGTTCATACATCTTATAGAAGTCCATATTTTCCATAAATTTTGCAATTTAGTCCCTCAAGTTACTATTTTCTCAATTTAGCCCTAATTAGCTAAATTCATCAAAATTTCAAGAACAAAACATGTTCATTTAGCTCCAATCTTTCATTTAACACCATAAATCATCACAAAGCTCAACATATCATCAATGACATATCTCACAAACATCATCAATACACAAAATTGAGACATGGGCTTGATAGTAGACAAAGCAACGATTGCAAAAACGTAGTAATTATCGAAAACCGACTAAAACATACCTTGAATTTGTGCCTCACTTTTGCCGAATGCCCTAGCTTAATTTTTTATTTGTTTCTTTTCTTTGTTTTTTGGTGGTAAATGGATGAATGAATCCATTTTCATACTTATTTCTTTTATGATTCATGAGTTAATAATTTATTTATCATTTTACAACTTTAACCTTTACTAATAAATATAAAAACATATAATGCAAGGTTATTCTTGACCATTACCACCCACTATCTCTAAAAGTGGTCTAATTGCCATATAAGACCTCCACCTTACAAAGCCACAACACATTGATACCTTAACAAATAGCATGCTAAGTTTACCTTTGATGCAATTCAATCATTTTTATCAAATTAAACACATAAACGGACAAATTAACTCATAGAAATTTAGCACATGCTTAATCACACATCAAAGTCACAGAAAATAATATTAAAATATTATACGAACTCAAATTTGTGGTCTCAAAACCACTGTTCTGGCTAGGGTATAAACCAGACTATTACAGTTCCTAATACACCCACTTCCAATAATGTCCAAGTCGACTCGTCTCTTGGGATTCGGCAAAATTTTAGACCAGTTAATGGTGGCCCGATTCTGTGGCCCACTAAACCTCAGGCTTGAGTTTACACAGGGTCTGACCCATGCATTGGGCTTCCTCGTGTAGGCTATCTACATGCCTCGGATTACTTTAATTTTTCAGGGTTTCATGCTAACACTACTCAGTTTGAGTCAACCAGTGATAACAATGACTCTTACATTCTTATGCCCGTTGGTACCACATCCTGGTATCCTGATTCTGTTGCCAGTCATCATGTCTGCCGGGATTCGTCAGTTAATGGGAGATGAGACTCCTGCTATGATTTCGTCAATTGGTAGTAGTACCTTACCTACTTAGTTAAAATTGTTGCGCTTGTCTAACGTCTTATTTGTGCCCAGTATACGCAAGAATCTACTATCAGTATCACAGTTTACTAATGATAATACTGTATTCTTTGAATTTCATCCGACACATTGTGTTATTAAGGATATCGTGACCCAAAAAGTTTTACTGACGGACCATATTCGTGAAGAACTATATCATTTTCCCGTACCTGTGATGACAACTCTGTCCACTGAGACTCCCTTTGTTCCTCATACGAAGGTTCAAAATAAGACTACTGAGTGTCGGATTTTTACTTTGTGGCATAAACGCCTTGGACACCCATCAACATCCGTAGTTAAGAATGTTTTAGATAAATGTCAAATTGTATCTACTAAATATAGTCTTGATGGTTTATGTACTGCTTGTCAACAAGGACGGTAGCATAAACTGCCGTTTCCTATGTCTAATACTGAGTATCAACCTTTTGATTTGATTGTCTCTAATCTTTAGGGTCCCGGGTCTGTTGCTTGTACTGCCAATTGGTATTATGTGATGTTTATTGATATGAGCACTAGATTTACCTGGATTTATCTTCTTCGTCAAAAGTTTCAAATAGTAGAGTGTTTCACTAGATTCCAACAGCTGTTAAAAACATAGTTTGGTAAGGCTATTAAACAATTTCAGAGTGATTGGGGTGGTGAGTACCAGGCCTTCACATCTGTTCTAGCATCTCAAGGGATTGTTCATCGATTGACTTGCCCGTATACTTCTTAACAAAATGGAGTGGCTGAACGCAAACATCGGCACATTGTTGAAATGGGCTTATCATTGTTGGCTCAAGCCGGTCTATCTATGGATTACTGGGGCTATGCTTTCTGCTGTGCAGTTCATCTTATTAATCGCCTTCCTACTGCGGTTCTCAAAGGTCAGTCCCCGTTTAAGGCTCTTTATGGATGTGACCCAACTTATGATCATCTTTGGGTTTTTGGTTGCTGCTGTTATCCATACCTACGACCATTCGTGACTCATAATTTGGAGTTTCGCTCTCAACCGTCTACTTTTCTAGGCTATAGTACTCAACATAAAGATTATCGGTGTTTTTTACCGAATGGCAAAATAGTTATTTCCCGACATGTTGTATTTGATAAAAATAGGTTTTTGTTCTCTGAGCATGGTTCACAATGTAACAGCCTAATTTTGACCCTAATCAGAACAGTAGTTTCGAGACCACAAATTTGAGTCTAAAAAATATTTTAATATTATTTTATGTATTTATTATGTGTGAATTTTCTTATGTGAAATTTTGTGTTTTAATTTCGTCGTTTGAGTGTCTAATTAAATAAAAGGACTTAATCACGTAAATTGAAAATTTGATGATTAAATATGAAAGTGCCTAATTGTTGTTGTCTTTATAATATGGAGGTTTAATGTTGTAATTTAGCCAATAATAAAAGGTAGTGGACGGCACAATGATTAATATATGGTTTTTATATATTAAAAATAAAAGTTAACATTAAAAAAAAACATATTATAATGTAAATATAATAAAACAAAGCATTAAAGGAAGCCATACTCATCTTTTTAGTGCCGAAACTAAGGAAAAGAAAAATAAATAAGAGAGCTAGGGTATTCGGCCATTGTTGAGCTAAATTAAGGTATGCATTTTACTCGGTTGTTGATAATTTTTACGTTTTTTAGATCGTTGCTAAGTTATCTTCAAAGCCCATGTCTTAATTTTTAAATTTGATGATGATTTTGTGTTTTTCCATTGATGATAGCTTGTGATTTTTTTTGTTTGATGATGAAATATTAAAGATATGCGAAAGATTATCATGTTTTGCCTTTGAATTTTTGATGAATTTGAGTAATTTGGAGTAAATTGTGAAAATAATATTTTGAGGGACTAAAATGTGAAAAAATGAAATATATGGATTTGTATGGAGCTTGTGAATATTCGGTTTTTCATCGTCCGAGGTAAGTTTATAATAGACGTACTTAATCATAATTAAATGTGAATTATATATGCTGAATTGAAATGTGTGAATTATATATATATATATATATATATTAGTCGAATGTGAATAAGCTTGATAAGAATGTTTATGAATTCGTTTTGACCTAGTTTCGATGTCCGAAAGCCCCATATGAACCTTAGGAATAGATAGGATACATATGTCATGACATAGGATTTTTGATATGTGTTATCGTGTAAGACCACGTCTAGGACATTGGCATCGACTTGTGTTTACGTGGAAGACCATGTTTGGGACATTGGCATCATATTTGATTTGTGTAAGACCCTGTCTAGGCCAGTGGCATCAATATGTGATTACATGTAAAACCACGTCTGGGACGTTGGCATTGTACGAGCTTCGACTATCTGCGTATCCTTTTTAATTCCAAATGGTTCATCGGGCAACGATAAGTGTGATTGAATGTGTAAATTGAGCTAAAATGATCAGGTATGGATGAGTTTATTTCCTACTTGAAATAAGGTAAGTAAGCTACTTGATATTTATTGTAAGTCTTGTATGAAGTAAAGGAAGAACGTATGTGAACATGGTAAGTGTATTCGGCTTAATGAAATAATGATATGAAAATTGTGGAATTGATTCTTAAATATGTGTATATATGACCATGTATATTCGGCCACATAAGTAATAAATGGACATGATGTTATATTATGATTATTGAGTTTGTGCATATGGGTGTATGTATATTTGGTTATATAATGACATTTTGGTTTTGAAAGTTGAATGATAATTTGTTATTTTAAATATATGAGCATTCGGCTAAAGTAGCATTTGTGTATGAAAATGTATTATTTATGAAATTTGTAAGTTTGAGACTAATTGTGATAATGATAATATAACTAGGTTTAGTTTAAATGAGTTGATTATATCATTAAATTGTTTATTTGCTTATGACTTACTAAGCTTAAATAGCTTACTATGTGTGTGTTCCTGTATACCTCTGTTTTATAGATTTTGGAGTCAAGTTACGAGCTCGAGGATCGTCAGCAAAGCCTATCACACTATCGACTGTTTCTTTCGGTATTTTACTAAGTTGAATTTGAACTTGTGGCATGTATAGTCTAGTTAAAAAGATTGATTTTGGGATATGTAATATAAAGTCATGCGAAGATGGCTTGATTATATGTTTAAGTTAGTTTTATGTATTCTTAGTTTTATGCTTGATGTGTTTAGTTTTAATAATTCGGTGATAAACCATAAAAGTAACATATTTTAATCCCACATTTAGTATGCTTTTGGATGAATTTATCCTTAATTTATGTAAAAAGGTACTCTTAATCCTTTCTTTTCATGTCTTATACTTAAGAAAGCACCCAAGGATAAAAAGACAGCACAGCCTGGACTTCATGCCACACGTCCGTGCCTCAATAGTCATCTAGACCACGGCCTTACCCTGATTCACACGGCCATTTTTCCCATCGATAAAGTCCAAGCACTGGCGTGCCTAGTGATCTACACGGCCGTTCCCAAAATGGAAGAATCGAAGCATGGCCTCTACCCATAAATTGCACGGGCGTGTCATAGCTATGCCTAAATCGACAGGATGGAGACACGGCCTGGACCACGATTTACACGGGCGTGTCAAGGTCGTGCCCCTACCGCGGAAAAGAGCAATTTCACTCGGAATTGGATGCTTGGAGCCTAAGAAATGCAATCCTAAGTCCACTCAAACACCTAGGATGAATTATACCCGAATTACAAGTACTTAGGAGCCAAGTAAAGCATCCCAAATGTATATATAAACAATCCAAGGTAGTAATTCAAGGGCGTCAGGTTTTAGCAGAGTTTTCTATCAGAACTTTACTCGTTTAGGGAATTACCCGAAGATAGCCAATTGATCCATCTCGAAGAGCCGAAATTCTACTCAAGACGGAGGATCTCCTCTTCAATTCCTTCAGAGGGTTTTAAGGATTTCCTATGTTTTGTTTTATCTTCTCTCTTGAGATGTTTTCTTGTTTAATCATGAACTAAACCCCTCAGATACCTGAAGGGGATGAAACCTATGATGGATTTCGTTATTCAATTCTTTCGATTTATATGATAAATACTTAGTTTGTTCTTAATTATGTTGCTTAAATTTATCTGATGTGCTTAGGTGGAGGAGGAATAGACCCTGCCTAAGAGTAAATCTAGCATAATTAAGCGGAGTTGATTGGGCGCCTAGAAATAGGGTTAAGAGATTTTGCCAGATTAGGGTGAAACCTAATATGGGAGTCCATTGATCGATTTATCGCTTCCTTAGGGGTTATTATAAGAGAACGAGAGTTCCACTAATTAATCTAAGGTTAGACGTTATTCACTTGAGAGAAGGTTTAATATAGGTTAGGGAGTCTCACGGATCAAGCTAAGTAAAGAAATCATATGAATTGAAAAGGTAGATAATAAGTGAAGTCATAGGTGGATTCTTCCCAAAGGTATTGTCTTTATCAATTGAGTTTTCTTCAAAGTCTTTTCCCAAAGTTTCGTCTCTTTTGTCTTTGCAATTAGTTTAATTATTTCATTTGTTTAATAAACCAATCACTCCATATTTTAGGCTAAATAATAGAAAGAAAATAAGTAATAGTAATTTTAGTTTCCTTGGGTTCGATAAAGATATTCTTGCCTGAGCTATACTACTATTCGATAGGTGCGCTTGCCTCTATCGTTGTCACAGTTAGTCTACAGGTTTGATCACTCTTTTATAAATATTAAAACTAGACTGTTTTGCAATGATCAAGTTTTTAGCGCCATTGCCGGGGACTCTAAAATATTACGAAAGCTCTATTTTTATTACTTTAGCCATTATTTCTAATTTTTATTTTTATTAAATTTCTAATTTTGCTAATCCTCTTTATTTATTAAACTTGCAAGGTACCTCTAGTTTATAACTAGAAGAAACCCTAGAGGACCATTAGAATATGACAGTGATATTGAAGCTACCGCTCGAAGAAATCGCAGAGAAATTAGACGAGCTCTAGACTACCAAAGAGAAGAACAACAAGACAGGTCCAATCCTACTGAAGGGATGGCTGAAAATAATCCGCCTGATGCGCAAGATCAGAATACTCCACGTACTATGTATGATTATGCTAAACCTAATTTGACAGGAGCAGAATCTAGTATTGTTAGGCCTGCTATAGTTGCTAATAATTTTGAATTAAAACCTAACACAATACAAATGATTCAATAGTTTGTTCAATTTGATGGATTGCAGGACGAAGATCCAAATAATCATATAGCTAATTTCTTAGAGTTTTGTGATACTTTCAAAATAAATGGCATTTCTGATGATGCCATACGTCTTCGGTTTTTTCCTTTTTCATTAAGGAATAAAGCAAAGCAGTGGTTAAACTCGTTACCACGAGGGTCAATACCACATGGGACCAAATGACCAAAAAATTTCTTTTAAAGTATTTTCCACCAGCCAAAACGGCCAAATTTAGGAATGACATATCTTCTTTTATGTAGAATGACGAAAACATTATATGATGCATGGGAAAGATACAAGGATCTCCTAAGAAGATGCCCACACCACGGATTACCTTTGTGGCTTCAAGTTTAAACTTTTACAATGGTGTGAATTCTTCAACAAGGCAAATGATTGATTCATCACCGGTGGAACTCTAAACAACAAAACTCCCAAGCGCCTACGATTTTATTGAAGAGATGTCATTAAACACTTATCAATGGCAAATCACAAGGGCAAAGCCGACAAAATCAGCCGGAGTTTTCAACATAGACGTAGTGACAATGTCACAACACGATAGAGTTAATGAACAAAAGCTTGATAATTTATGTTCTTCGCAGTACATCCAAGAATGCAATGTGAAGCAAACAGAATATGGCAAATCTTGAGTACCCACCTTACCAACCAGAGCGTAAAAGCGAAAACGAAAGCGGACAAACTATATAGGTAATAATTTCAGATCCAATAATAATCCTTATAGTAATACTTATAACCCGGGTTGGAGGAACCACCCAAATTTTTCGTGGGGAGGACAAGGAAATCAAGGAATTCAAAGGCAACAACCTCCTCCAAGTTATCAAAATCAGCCCTACCCACGGAAAAAAATCAAGCCTTGAAGAGATGTTGACAAAATTCATGGCGACTCTGTAATCTTGTCTTCAAAAGACGATACAAACCTTGATGAACAACAGAAGTCGATGAAAGGACTCGAGAATCAAGTTGGAGAACTTACTAGGTCAGTGGGACACCTGACAAAGCTAATTTCTGAACGCCAACAAGGACGTCTACCAAGCAACATAGAAATAAACCCAAAAGAGCAAATCCAAGCCATTACAACTCAAGAGGGTATAGAAGTAGATAGACCCACATCAGCGCAAGAAAAGAAGGATAAGACTGAGGTAGCTCAAGAAAAGCCAAAACCGGTAATCGAGGAATACCAACCTCGCATACCTTATCCCGAAGCATTGAAAAAAGATGATTCAGAGGAACAATTCAGTAAGTTTCTAAAACTCTTGAAGAAATTACATATTAACTTACCTCTTCTTGAAGCTCTTTTTTAGATGCCTGATGCAAGTAAATTCTTAAGCAAGCTCTTGACGAACAAACGTAAAATAGATGAAGAGCACCATGTGGAATTAAATGCAACATGTTCAAGAATGCTACGTAACGTGCTACCACAAAACTAAAAGATCTAGGAGTTTTACGATTCCATGCTTAATTGGTAGTTTGACTATTGATAATGTGTTAGGCGATTTAGGGCAAGTATAAATGTTATGCCTTATGCAATCGCTTAAACGACTAGGTCTAGGAAGCCCAAACAAACTAGGATGAGTATTCAACTAGTGATAAACTGTTAGAATCCCTAGGGGCATTATTGAAGATGTTTTAGTCAAAATCGATAAATTTATTTTCTCGAGAGATTTTGTTGTTTTAGACATGGATGAGGAAAATTCAATCCCTTTAATTTTAGGAAGACCTTTTCTTACAACTACCAAAACTAAAATTGATGTTGCCACAGGAGAACTCATACTTCGTGTAAGAGATGAATCAATCAATCTTCAAGCTCTTGACTCAGCCAGAACCACAAAAGATGAAGGTAAGAAAGTAGTTTCAATAGATAATCAAATTATTCAACCTTCATCGCAGGAAACATCACGAAGCATCAAGACTAAGCCAACACGTACATACGATCAACAATTTAGAAGAAGCGAAAGATATACACCAAAGAAAAGCCGGATCCATACAAGTAAAACCTAAGGAACCACCGTAAGAGCTCATAAGAACATCCAATCACTATAAAATAGGAGACCAAGTCTTTGTTAGACAAAGCCAATCTTAACATCACTTCAACAGACTTGAGGACAAAGGGAGAAATTCTTCCTAAGGTACACAAAATCTTCCCCCACAACACAGTCGAGGTAAGTAACCCAAAATTTTATAAATTCAAGGTAAATGCTTCTCGACTCCAACTTTGTCATGAAAATAAAATCGTAAGCATGAGGGAAGATATTCAAACCTTTAAACCTCCCTGAAATTTTCAAACATGAGGACAGTCTAGCTTAAGACTATAAACGAGCGCTTCTCAAGAGGCAGCCCGAATATTAACACTATTTATTTTTAAATTTGTTTTCAGTTCTTTTTCTGTCCATCTTTCTTTCCTAAGTATTTAGTTGGAAACTAACATAAAAGTGCAGATTTCCAAACCACACGGCCTTACACACGACCGTGTCTGTGGCCGTGTGGACCACCGAAACCACCACACTAACAGGAGTAGGGCCGTGCAAGTCAGCCCAACCACTCTCTGACGTCACGAGCCCAACAACCCTAAAGCACGGTATCGATAAGAATAAAGACGCAGTGCCTATGAACTGTGTGAAGCTACTGACTTTCTCAAAACGGGCGTGGCTGACTAAGAAAGGGGCGTGTAAGAAGCAACACGCCATTAGCCACGGCCGTGCTAGATAGCCGTGTGAATCAACACACCCTCGGTACACGGGCGTGGGAACATGCCATATTTAAAATCCTATTTAAACCCCCTAGCCCTTCCTCTTTTTCCCATCTTCTTTTTTATTCCTTCTTCCTCTTTTTTTTTTTTCAAATTTTTCTTCCTACTCATAGAAAAGATCCAAGACACTTGAGCAATAAAAAGACCGTGCCGAAGAAACGTAAGCATCGTATCCTCAAAGGAAACCTCAACATGAGTTCATGCCGGCAGCTTCACTTAATTGACACGCCAAGGGTCTAGAAAACCTTTTCGGTTCTATTTATCTTTTCTCATCTCTTTTATTTTCCTTATCTATACTTCTTTGATGCTTAATGTAATTTATTTCATATTAGTTTCTTGGTTTTAGGTTCTAAAGGCTGCTAGGGAATCACACAACAAAGCCTTCGAAGTCACACCCACTTCGCAAACCATCCAACAATAAGGACTCTTTAGTCCATTAGTCTTTTCTTTCAATTTCAATCTCTTGGCTATATCTTTACAGGCTACCCATTTCTTCATCTAGTAAATTGCTTCTCGGTAGCCACTCCACCAGGCCCATAGAAAACACCATCACCACCACCAAAGACGCCAAGGATCATCCAGATTTCAGGAAGTATTATTTTCCCCACTTATCTTTTTGATTTGGCACATAAATTTCATTATCTATCTTTGTACATTGAGGGCAATGTACATCTTAAGTGTGGGGGTAATAGTGCCTAACTTTTTGCATAATTCTCAAAACCCTGAAATTAGTCTTAATCTTAAGTATTTTTCTCATATTATTAATTTGGATGAAATTTCTAATGATTTATGATCTTTATTGATATGTCTCTAATTAAATCTTAGTTAATTACGCATTGATGATTAATTTTGAAGGATACTAGAGAATCGAGCATGATAAGTCTACTTTCTAAATAAAAAAAATTGATAGGTTGTTGAACTAAATCTGATTATTACCTTGAAGTTCAAAATTTTTAAGGATTGATGTCAAAAACACCCATAATTTTTGGTGAGATTTTGAGCCATATAGAGTATATATTCTTTTTCTTGCTCACTTTATTGATTATGAGTGTGTCAACTTTGAACTGTTATTCTAGAACTTGCCTCGTTTATACATGTCAAGACCACAATAATGTTTTGATATACTGAGATGATAAAGGCACCTAGGTTTAACCCATTCACTCCACTAAAAAGCCTACCTTCACAAATTAACCCCTAGTGAACCCCGTTGAAACCTAATAACCTTTTTATTGACTCACCCACTAATATCAACCCAAAATCCCTTTATATTTGTTATCACCATTCTTTTGACTACCCTTTAATCGAGGTTTGATTTGATTAAATTACCGAATTATATTAGTTCCATAGTTACATTTATCATTTATGATGTAATGTTTTAGTTTGTTCTAAAAAAAAATCAATCAAAGTTTAGAGCTCATGAATCTAAATTCCAATTGTTGAAAAAGAGCTCGTATTGAAGTATTATAGTATTCCTATTAGCTTTTAATTGATGTAAGTACTTATATTAGTTCATTGTTTCTAGTTAGGTAATTGGTTAATTCAATCTCGATTCTAACCTTCTAATTCAGCCTTTATCCACACCTATAACCCTAGCCCCGTTACAACCCTAATAAAGACCTTTTGATCTATTTATCATCTCAGATACATTGGTAGAGATTTGATTTTCAGGCAAGCCTATGGGATTAACTTTTCAAGTTCGACTTAGAGTGTTTATTCTTGAACCTTAAACACTTTTTGAGTGATTTGAGTGAATCTTTAGTGAGGGTGTCAGTCCTTGTCAGTTTTGAATCAAAGGTAATTACTTGGATAAGGGGAGACACCTACGGTTCCAGGCTATAAAGGTCTGACTTATCGTAATTGAAACTTTAGGGCACTTCCAGTTAAATCATCCATGTATAAATTATCTATGAATTATGATGAGACAATATCGATAGGAATTATGAATTATGAAAAGTTCGTTTTAATTGTAAGTTGAGAATTTTGCTTGAGGACAAGCAAAAGCTTAAGTGTGGGGGTATTTGATAAACTGTAAAAGTAACATATTTTAATCCCACATTTAGTATACTTTTGGATGAATTTATCCTTAATTTATGTAAAAAGGTGCTCTTAATCTTTTCTTTTCACGTCTTATACTCAGGAAAGCACCCAAGGATAAAAAGAACGCAAAGCAGGCTTAAAACAAACCAAAGTGAGCCGACCCAAGAAGACAACACGGCTTGGACTTCATGCCACACGGCCGTGCCTCGATAGTCATCTAGACCACGGCCCAACTCACACGGTCATTTTTCCCATCGATAAAGTCCACGAAAGGTCGTGCCTAGTGATGTACACGGTCGTTCTCAAAATGGTAGAATCGAAGCACGGCCTCTGCCCATATATTGCACGGGCGTGCCATAGCCGTGCCTAAATCGACAGGATGGAGACACGGGCTAGACCACGATTTACATGGGCGTGTCAAGGTCGTGCCCCTGTCGCAGAAAAGAGTAATTTCACTCGGAATTGGATGCTTAGAGCCCAAGAAACGCAATCTTAAATCCACTCAAACACCTAGAACGAATTATACCCGAATTACGAGTACTTAGGAGCCAAGTAAAGCATTCCAAACGTATATGTAAGCAATCCAGGGCAGCAATTCAAGAGCGTCAGGTTTTAGCAGAGTTTTCTGCCAGAACTTTACTCGTTTAGGGAATTACCCGAAGATAGCCAATTGATCCATCTCGAAGAGCCGTAATTCTACTCAAGACGGAGGATCTCCTTTTCAATTTCTTCAGGCAGTTTTAAGGATTTCCTATGTTTTATTTTATCTTCTCTCTTGAGATGTTTTCTTGTTTAATCATAAACTAAACCCGTCAGATACCTGAAGGGGATGAAACCTATGATGGATTTCGTTATTCAATTCTTTCGGTTTATATGATAAATACTTAGTCTGTTCTTAATTTTGTTGCTTAAATTTATCTGATGTGCTTAGAAGGAGGAGGAATGGATCCTGCCTAAGAGTAGATCTAGCATAATTAGGCAAAGTTGATCGGGCGCCTAGAGATAGGGTTACGAGATTTTGTCTAATTAGGGTGAAACCTAATATGGGAGTCCATTGATCGATTTACTACTTCCTTAGGGGGTTATTATAAGAGAACGAGAGTTCCACTAATTAACCTAAGGTTAGACGTTATTCACTTCGAGAGAAGGTTTAATATAGGTTAGGAAGTCTCACGGATCAAGCTAAGTAAAGAAATCATATGAATTGAAAAGGTAGATAATAAGTGAAGTCATAGGTGGATTCTTCCCGAAGGTATCGTCTTTATCAATTGAGTTTTCTTCAAAGTCTTTTCCCAAAGTTTCGTCTCTTTTGTCTTTGCAATTAGTTTAATTATTTCATTTGTTTAATAAACTAACCACTCCATATTTTAGGCTCAATAATAGAAAGAAAGTAAGTAATAGTACTTTTAGGTTCCTTGGGTTCGATAAAGATATTCTTGCCTGAGCTATACTACTATTCGATAGGTGCGCTTGCCTCTATCGTTGTCGCAGTCAGTCGACAGGTTCGATCACTCTTTTATAAATATTAAAACTAGACTGTTTTAGCGATCATTCGGCCATGGTATATTTAAATATGGAAATTAGATTAGATTAATGATAAATGATATGTGTGCTTTAGTAATCGATCATGATATTTTAGTTGAGTTCTTATATGTCATTACATGTATAAATATGCGCTTATATTATGGTTGATATGTATATGAGCATGGCTATATAGATTTGTAGTTATTTATAAGTTTATATATATATATATATATATATAAAAACAAATTGGTTTAACATGTAAAACATATAAAATAGATTTAATTTGTATATGCGTATGTCTTTTATAAAATAGATTTAATATACAATTATTGGAGTTGATGATTTGTTATATGTTACGTATGTGTATAACTTGTTTTATATATATTACATACGGCTATATTGAAATGATGTTAAGGCCGCATTTTTGATTGGATATTAAGTTGTATACATATTGGTTTGATTGGTTTCATTATGTACATATACAGAAGTTATGAGGTGAAATGTTTGATACTTAGCTAATGTAAAAATGTACTGATCTATGTGCTGAACATAAAAAGTGAGGACATATGCTTGAATATGATTTACTTATCATAATATCATTAATGTGATGGATATAGGGAATCGAATATTGAAAGTATTAAATATGTGAGCATAGCTTTGATGTATACAACTTTGGTTCGAATTTGGTAATTATGAAATATGTTCAATTAAGTTTTGATATATGTTCGAATTGATTTGGTTGAAGCTTTGAAATGTGCTTATTTGTGATACATGATTAGTAAGGTGATAAATGATTGTGCTAAACTGTGTTTTGAATGGTAATGCCTCGTAACCCTAATCTGGCGATAGATATAGGTTAACGGTGTTACATTTGATTGGTATCAGAGCTACGGTTTAATCGATTCTAGGACTAACGTAGCGCGTGTGAGTCTAGTTATACATGCCATATTTTATACTACGATAGTGTGATGACTTTTGACATCTAAAATGTGTTTTTGTATAGTAATGGATCCCGATCGAGTCGTAGCTGATGATGTCAAGAGTATAGCGCCTGCTCCCGTGTAATGGACAGCGCCGGTTGATTCTCGATCGACTTTGAGTAACCAAGAGGGAGAGGCTAGACAAGCCTTTTACCAAATGATGAACGACGGTTTACTCAATATATTCGAATTAATCTGGCTACACAACAACCTCCACCCTCGACTAATCCATCTTTGATACCTGTTATACCTCAAGTGAGTGATCCGTTGAGATTGCCTAAACCTCCTGTTGATAAAATCAGAAAACACGAAGCTAAAAAGTTCAGAGTTACTGATGATGATGATGCTGAGTGAAATTTGGCTCAATAATACTATTTGAGTGTTTGATGAGTTATTATGCACCCCTGATGAGTGCTTAAAATGTGCCATATCCTTACTACGAGACACTGCATATCACTATGGAATACACTAGTATCGGTGGTTCCAAAAGAATGAGTAACTTGGGCATTCTTTCAGACTGAGTTCCGTAAGAAATACATTAGCCAGAGATTTGTCAACCAGAAAAGCAAAGAACTTCTTGAATTGAAACAAGGTCGGATGACAGTGATAGAGTATAAGTGAAAATTTGTGAGACTCAGTCGGTATGCCCGAGAGTGTGTTTCGACCGAAGCTATAATGTGTAAAAGATTTGAAGATGGGCTGAACGAAGACATTAAACTATTAGTTGGCATACTTGAGATAAAAGAGTTCATGGTACTTGTTGAGCGAGCTTGCAAAGCCGAAGAGCTCGGGAAAGAGAAAAGAAAAGCTGACTCTGAAACTAGAGATTCACGTAAGAGACCATTCAGTAAGTCATTCCAGTTGATATCGAAGAAGTTCTGAGATGATGTTAGCAGTTCAAAGACTACTGCAAGTTATTGTAGACGTGATCGAGATAGACTACCTGTGAGCTCAAGAGCTTCCTCAGTAGCTAGTGTAGGTAATGTCAGATCAAATCAACCCGAGTGTGAACATTGTGGTAAACAACATCCAGGCAGTTGCATATTGCATGATCGAGCCTATTTTAAATGTAGGTCGAAGGATCATTTCATTCGTGAGTGCCCAGAGTTAGCGGAGCAAAATCTGGTATAGAATACGAGATCGGGTAACCCTACAACTCGAGGTAGACCACCCAGAAATACGGGTAATATGAGTGGTAGTCAGAGAGGGACCAAAGATATAGCTATTAGATCCGAGGCTGGTGCACCTGCTAGAGCCTATGCTATTCGTGCACGCGAGGATGCCTCATCCCCGGATGTTATTACTGGTATTTTCACTCTCCATAATACTAGTGTTGTTGCATTGATTGATCCTGGTTCGACTCATTCTTATGTTTGTAAGACTTTAGTATTCAGTAAGACTTTGTCTGTAGAGTCTACTGAGTTTGTGATTAAAGTATCAAACCCCTTAGGTCGGTGTGTTTTAGTTGATAAAGTGTGCAAGAATTGTCCGTTGATGATTCGAGATTCACATTTTCTGGTTGATTTGATGTTGTTGCCATTCGATGAGTTTGATATAATTCTGGGTATGGATTGGTTAACTCTGCATGATGCTATTGTGAACTACAAACGGAAGACTATTGATTTACGGTGTCAGAATGATGAGATTATTCGGATTGAATCTAATGATCTTAATGGTTTACCAACATTGATATATTCGATGTTAGCTCAGAAATATGTAAGAAAAGGTTGTGAAGTTTACTTTGCATATGTGCTTGATAGTAAAGTAACCGAAAGAAAGATTGAATTAGTACCTGTTGTGTGCGAGTATCCAGATGTGTTTCCTGAAGAATTACCGAGTTTGCCACCTATTCGAGAAGTTGAATTTGGTATTGAATTAGTGCCGGGGACGACTCCGATTTCGATTGCTCAGTATAAAATGAACCTACAGAATTAAAAAAATTGAAAGCTAAGTTGCAAAAAATGACAGATAGAGGTTTTGCGCGACCGAGTTTTTCTCCCTGGGGCGCACCAGTTTTATTTGTGAAAAAGAAAGACGGAACTATGAGAATGTGTATCGAATACAAACAGCTCAATAAAGTGACTATAAAGAATAAGTATCCGTTGCCACGGATTGATGATCTGTTCGATCAGTTGAAAGGGGCTACAGTGTTTTCAAAAATAGATTTGAGATCAGGCTACTATTAGTTGCAAGTTAAAGACTCTGATGTGCCAAAGATAGCTTTTTGAACGAGGTACGGACACTATGAGTTTCTGGTTATGCCTTTCGGACTTACTAATGCACTTGTTGTTTTTATGGATTTGATGAATCGAATCTTCAGAAAGTATCTGGATCGGTTTGTAGAGTATTCATAGATGACATTTTGATCACTCTCGTGATGAAATCGAGCATACCGAACCTCTGAGACTTGTGTTACAGACTTTGCGAGATAAACAGTTATATGCAAAGTTCAATAAATGTGAGTTCTGGTTACGTGAAGTCAGTTTTGCTGGGCCATGTTGCATCAGCATCGGGTATTCAGGTTGATCCAAGTAAAATTTCAGCTATACTTGATTGGAAACCTCTGAGAAATGTTTCTGAAGTTCGGAGTTTTCTGCGACTTATTGGTTACTATAGACGATTTGTGAAAGGTTTCTCTATTATCGCAACACCGATGACGAAGCTATTACAGAAAGATGTTAAGTTTGAGTGGACAGAAACGTGCCAGCAAAGTTTTGATCAGTTGGAAGCTCTTTTGACCGAAGCTCCAGTATTAGTTCAGTCAGAATCGGGTAAAGAATTTGTCATTTATAGTGATGCATCTTTGAGTGGTTTGGGTTGTGTTTTGATGCAGGAAGGCAAATTCATAGCTTATGCCTCAAGACAGTTAAAGCCGCATGAAAAGAACTACTCGACACACGATTTAGAATTGGCAGCTATTGTGTTTGCATTGAAAATATGATGTCACTATCTGCTCGGTGAGAAATGTTATGTTTATTCTGATCATAAAAGCCTGAAGTATTTGATGACTCAGAAAGATCTGAATTTGTGACAACGTCGATGGTTAGAGTTGTTAAAAGACTACGAACTTATGATTGAATATTATCTGGGAAAAGCTAATGTTGTTGCTGATGCTTTAAGTTGGAAATCATTATTTGCTTTGCGTGCAATGAATGCACATATGGTTATATCTGATGATGGTTCGATAATAGATGAATTAAAAGCAAGACCGTTGTTTGTTCAACAAATTTGTAATGCTCAGAAAGTTGATAATGATTTGTTAGCAAAGCGAGCTCAATGTGAATCAAATGTTGAATCCGAGTTTCGAGTTGAAACTGATGATTTTCTTGAGGTTCAGAAACTGAATACGTGTTCCGAGAAATTCAGAGTTGATCTAAATAATTTTGAATGAAGCTCATAGTAGTCGGTTATCTGTTCACCCGGGTAGTACGAAAATGTATAATGATCTGAAACAACTTTATTGGTGGCCTGGTATGAAACGAGACATTTCTGACTTTGTTTCAAAATGTTTAGTTTGTCAGCAAGTAAAAGCCGAGCATCAGGTACCTTCTGGGTTGCTTCAGCCGATTATGATACCCGAGTGGAAGTGGGACAGAGTCACGATAGACTTTGTATCTGATTTACCGTTACACCGAGCAAGAAAGATGCAATCTGGGTTATTGTGGATAGGTTGACTAAATCAGCTCACTTTATTCGGTTTGTACATATTATTCGCTTGATAAACTGGCTAAATTATATGTTTCTCAGATTGTGAGATCACACATAGTGCCTATTTCTATTGTTTCGAATCGAGATCCGAGGTTTACATCACGATTTTGGAAGAAATTACAAGATGCTTTAGGTACGAAACTACACTTTAGCTCAGCTTTTCATCCGCAAATAGATAGTCATTCCGAACAAATTATTCAGATACTTGAGAATATGTTGAGATGTTGAATTATCGAGTTTGAAGGTACGTGGGAACGATACTTACCTTTGATTGAATTTGCTTATAATAATAGTTTTCAATCTAGTATTAAAATGGCACCTTATGAGGCTTTGTACGGTCGTAAATGTTATACACCATTGTATTGGACTGAGCTCAATGAAAATAAGATACACGGGGTCGATTTGATCAAAGAGACTGAATAGAAAGTGAAAGTGATTCGCGATTGTCTGAAAACAACATCAGATTGTCAAAAATCATATGCAGACTTGAAAAGAAAAGATATAGAGTTTCAGATCGAAGATAAAGTATTTTTTAAAGTCTCACCATGGAAGAAAATACTCAGATTCGATCGTAAAGGCAAATTGAGTCCGAGATTTATTGGGCCGTATGAAATTATAGAGCGAATTGGGCTGGTTGCTTATAGACTATTTTTGCAACCTGAGTTAGAAAAGATTCACAATGTATTCCATGTTTTGATACTCCGTGGATATCGATCTGATCCCTCACATGTGATTAGTTTGATAGAGGTTGAGATTAAGCCTAATATGACATATGAAGAAGAATCGATTCGTATTCTGGCTCGCGAGATTAAAGAATTGCGAAATAAGAAAATTCCATTAGTTAAGGTATTGTGGCATAAGCACGGAGTTGAGGAAGCAACTTGGGAGTCAGAGGATTCAATGAAAGAGCGTTATCCGAACCTATTCACCGGTAAGATTTTCGGGGACGAAAATTCTTAAGGGGGAGAGTTGTAACAGCCCAATTTTGACCCTAATCGAAACAATAGTTTCGGGACCACAAATTCGAGTTTGAAAAATATTTTAATATTATTTTCTGTGTTTATTATGTGTGAATTTTCTTGTTTTAATTTCATCGTTTGAGTGTTTGATTAAATAAAAGGACTTAATCGCGTAAATTGAAAATTTGATGGTTAAATATGAAAGTGCCTAATTATTCTTGTCTTTATAATATGGAGGTTTAATGTTGTAATTTAGCCAATAATAAAAGGTATTTTATATATTAAAAATAAAAGTTAACATAAAAAAAAACATAATACAATGTAAATATAATAAAACAAAACATTAAAGGAAGCCATACTCATCTTTTTAGTGCCGAAACTAAGGAAAAGAAAAATAAATAAGAGAGCTAGGGTATTTGGCCATTGTTGAGCTAAATTAAGGTATGTATTTTACTCGATTTTTGATAATTTTTACGTTTTTTAGATCGTTGCTAAGTTATCTTCAAAGCCCATGTCTTTAATTTTTGAATTTGATGATGGTTTTGTGTTTTTCCATTGATGATAGCTTGTGATTTTTGTTGTTTGATGATGAAATATTAAAGATATGTGAAAGATTATCATGTTTTGTCTTTGGATTTTTGATGAATTTGAGTAATTTGGACTAAATTGTGAAAATAATATTTTGAGGGACTAAAATGTGAAAAAATGAAATATATGGATTTGTATGGAGCTTGTGAATATTCGGTCTAAGCATAGTATATGCAAATTTTGTGTATTTTGTGTTTTATGCAATAGGGACTAAATTGCAAAAAGTGTAAAATGTTAAGGGCAAAATGGTAATTTTCCCATTTATGTGTTTTTGGATGAATTTGATTGAATATTTAATTAAATAAGTTTAATTTATATTAATTTAGATCAAGAAAAGAGAAAATCAGATTTGGATCGGGGGAAAACTAAAGTTGTTGACTAGTCGTTTCGTTTCAATTTTTCATCGTCCGAGGTAAGTTTATAATAGACGTACTTAATCATAATTAAATGTGAATTATATATGCTGGATTGAAATATGTAAATTATATTTATATTAGTCGAATGTGAATAAGCTTGACAAGAATGTTTATGAATTTGTTTTGACCGAGTTTCGATGTCTGAAAGCCTCGTATGAACCTTAGGAATAGATAGGATACATATGTCATGGCATAGGATTTCCGATATGTGTTATCGTGTAAGACCACATCTAGGACGTTGGCATCGACTTGTCTTTACGTGTAAGACCATGTTGGGACATTGGCCTCGTATTTGATTTGTGTAAGACCTTGTCTAGGCCAGTGGCATTGATATGTGATTACATGTAAAATCACTTCTGGGACGTTGGCATTGTACGAGCTTCCGACTATCTGCGTGGCCTTTTTAATTCTGAATGGTTCATCGGGCAACGATAAGTGTGATCGAATGTGTAAATTGAGCAAAAATGATCAGGTATGAATGAGTTTTTTTCCTACTTGAAATAAGGTAAGTAAGCTACTTGATATTTATTGTAAGTCTTGTATGAGGTAAAGGAAAAACGTATGTGAACATGGAAAGTGCATTCGGCTTAATGAAATAATGATATGAAAATTGTGGAATTGATTCTTAAATATGTGTATATATGACCATGTATAATCGGCCACATAAGTAATATATGTACATGATGTTATATTATGATTATTGAGTTTGTGCATATGGGTGTATGTATATTTGGTTATATAATGATATTTTGGTTTTGAAAGTTGAATGATAATTTGTTATTTTAAATATATGAGCATTCGCTAAAGTAGCATTTGTGTATGAAAATGTATTATTTATGAAATTTGTAAGTTTGAGACTAATTGTGATAATGATAATATAACTTGGTTTAGTTTAAATGAGTTGATTATATCATTAAATTTTTTATTTGCTTATGACTTATTAAGCTTAAATAGCTTACTGTGTGTGTGTTCCTGTATACCTCTGTTTTATAGATTTTGGAGTCAAGTTATGAGCTCGGGGATCGTCAGTAAAGCCTATCACACTATCGACTGTTTCTTTCGGTATTTTACTAAGTTGAATTTGAACTTATGGCATGTAGTCTAGTTAAAAGATTGATTTTGGGATATGTAATATAAAGCCATGCGAAGATGGCTTGATTATATGTTTAAGTTGGTTTTATGTATTCTTAGTTTTATGCTTGATGTGTTTGGTTTTAGTAATTCGGCCATGGTATATTTAAATGTGGAAATTAGATTAGATTAATGATAAAGGATATGTGTGCTTTAGTAATCGATCATGATATTTTAGTTGAGTTCTTATATGTCATTACATGTATATATATGCGCTTATATTATGGTTGATATGTATATGTGCATGGCTATATAGATTTGTAGTTATTTATAAGTTTATAAATATATATATATATATATATAAAACAAATTGTGTTAACCTAATAGATAAAGAAATGAAATGGGTTTTATTTATGACCTAATGCTTGCTCTTAATTTGTGTTAACATGTAAAACATATAAATATCATATAAGCTAATATATTAATGCCGCATAAATGAATAAAAAAAGTAGTAATGAAATTTTTGTTTCAATTGATGTATAATTTGTATATCGCATGTCTTTTATAAAATAGATTTAATATACAATTATTGGAGTTGATGATTTGTTATATGTTCGCATGTGTATAACTTGTTTTATATATATTACATACGACCATATTGAAATGATGTTAAGGCCGCATATGTGATTGGATATTAAGTTGTATACATATTGGTTTGATTGGTTTCATTATGTACTTATATAGAAGTTATGAGATGAAATGTTTGATACTTAGCTAATGTAAAAATGTACTGATATATGTGCTGAACATAAAAAGTGAGGACATATGCTTGAATATGTTTTACTTATGATAATGTCATTAATGTGATGGATATAGGAATCGAATATTGAAAGTATTAAATATGTGAGCATAGCTTTTATGTATACAAGTTTGGTTCGAATTTGGTAATTATCAAATATGTTAAATTGAGTTTTGAAATATGTTCGAATTGATTTGGTTGAAGCTTTGAAATGTGCTTATTTGTGATACATGATTAGTAAGGTGATAAATGATTGTGCTAAACTATTTTTTTGAACGGTAATGCCTCATAACCCTAATCCGACGACGAATACAGGTTAAGGGTGTTACACACAAGGACTGGCAACGGACTCGGATACATCTGTTTCAATAGTAGTACCTTTGGTTCGGACTATTTCAACTTGACCTGTGGAGTCTGTCTCAACATTCCCACCAATGATTAATCCATCACCTCAATCTATGGAGCCTGTTCAAGCGTCACCATCTATGACCGCTTCGTTGCCAAGCGATAGTGTGTCTACTGCTGCTCCTGAATCTCATCAACCAATTTTTGGGGAAAGAATGAGGAATTACCCTTAGACAACATCAATACGTCCTCATCCACTGGTGAAACAAGTTCTCTCACGAAGTGACCAACACTCATCCTATGGTAACACGGGCTAAAGCAAGTATCTTCAAGCCGAAAGCTCTTTCTGTTGAAGCTATCGAACTATCTTCGATAGAAGAAGCCCTATCTATAGCTAAGTGGCGTGCAACCTCTCAAGCTGAGTATGATGTTTTTGTTAGTAACTCCACCTGCGAGCTGGTCGATCTACCACCAAATCCCAAGGTCATCGGATGTAAATGGCTGTTCAAAATTAAAAGGAACCCTGATGGCACAATTGCCCACAAAAAGGCTCGATTGGTAGCAGAAGGTTGTTTTCAAACCCCGGGCTGTGACTTCAAGGAAACATTTAGTCCAGTGGTGAAACCTGCCACTATTAGAGTTATTCTGTCCGTTGCTGTTTCCAAGAAGTGGCAACTGCGGCAGGTAGATGTCAATAATGCCTTCTTAAATGGTGACTTGGATACTAAGGTATTTATGCAACAACCTCCGGATATGTTCAGTATGATTCAACAGGCAAACCTCTTATGTGCCGTCTGAAGAAATCTTTATATGGTCTTCAAAAAGCCCCTTAGGCTTGGTTTGAAACACTGAAGCAATTCCTTGTGTCTATTGGTTTCAGTGCCTCGAAGTCTGATGCTTCTTTGTTTATTCGAGTTAAGACTGACTCCACACTTTATGTTCTGGTCTATGTTGATGACATTATCATTACCGGGAGTGTTTCTACTACTATTGATTGGTTTGTTTGATTGTTAAATGATAAGTTTTCACTTAAGGACATGGGTGAGCTACACTATTTTCTCGGTGTAGAGGTAAGACGCTCTTCTTTCGGATGTCTTCATATCTGTCAGACCAAATACATATGGGATATTCTTGCTCGCGCCTCAATGACAAATGCAAAGAGTGTTCACACTCCAATGGTTAGCTCATCCACTCTCTCCAAAGAGGATGGTGATCGTTTAGATGATTTGACTGAATATAGGAACCTTGCTGGTAAGCTTCAGTACGTTGTAATTACTAGGCTTGATATTGCATATGAAGTAAACCGGATATGCCAGTTTATGTATAACCTTACCACGATTCACATGGTTGCTCTAAAACGCATCTTATGATATTTATGTGGGACTCTTGAACTTGGAATTGTATTTCGACCATCTATTTGACTTTCTCTAGTTGCATATGCTAATGCCAACTGGGGGCTAGATTTTGACGATTGTGGTCAACTTCGGGGTATTGTGTTTATTTTGGATCCTCTCCTGTGTCATGGTGCTCTAAAAAGCAGCAAGTGGTTTCTCGCTCTACGGCTGAAGCAGAGTATAAGAGCCTCACTGCAGCTAGTAGTGAGGTTATCGGGTTACTTTTGTTACTTCAGGAACTACAGATTAAGTTTGATGATACTCAAATATTTGGTGCGATAGTTCTAGTGCTTTGCGCAGTTGTAGCCAATCATGTATTTCTTTCTAAGTTCAAACTTGTTGAGCTTGATAAATTGATAAACCGAAATAGTAACATATTTTAATCCCACATTTAGCATAATTTTGGATGATTTTTCCCTTTAATTATGGAAATAGTGCTTCTAATCCTTTGTTTTTATGTTTTATACTCAGTAGAGCACTGAAGGATGAAAAGAACGAATAATGGGCCGAAAGCGGAGAAAATGGGCCAAAGCATGAAATCTACACGGCCTGGGCCCAAGACCACACGACTGTGCCTCGCAAGAAAAGTCGACCACGACCTGGACCCCAAAATACATAGCCATGCCTCATCAACAGGATTGACCACGGCCTACCCACGACTTACGCGGGCGTGTGCCATGGGCGTGTCTCTGCCGCAGGAAATATGAATTCTATTCGAATTAGGGTGCTTAAAGGCAAAGAAACATATTCCAAAAGTCTATATAAAGACCCTAGAGGCCAACCTTTAGATGGGCATTTAGCTAGGCCAAAGAGCCGAGCTAGAGCAGTTAATTTCAGGGATTTACTCGAAGAAAGCCAGTTGATTCATCTTAAGAAGCCAGAATTATACTCAAGACGGAGAATCTCTCCTTCAATTCCTTCAGAGGATTTTAGGGATTTCTTATGTTTTGTTTTATCTTTTCTTCTGAGATGTTTTCTTTTACAATTATAAACTAAACCCTCAAATACTTGAGGGGGATGAAACCTAAGACGAATCTTGTTATTGTTATCTGAACTGAATGATAAATATTTGATTTGTTCTTAACTATGTGTTCTTAATCCTTGTTTTGGTATTTTCAGGATATTAAATCAAGTGTGATGTGCTTAGGCAGAGGAGGAAGAGACCCTGTCTAAGAGTATATCTAGCATAATTAAGCAGAGTTCCTCGCGCGCCTAGAGATAGGGTGACAAAAATTTACCGGATTAGGGTCAAACCAAATATGGGAGTCCATAGAGCGAGTTAATGCAATTCTAAGGGTTCTAATTAGAAAGAGATTTCAATTAATCAACCTAGGATTAGATGTTAATAGCCTTGAAGAGAGGGATTAATATAACTTAGGGAATCCTACGGATCAGGTCAAATAAATAAATCTCCGGTTCAGAGTATAACAAGTGAAGTCTAGGTGGATTCTTCCTTAGGTATTGTCCAAGTCAATCGGTTTTCTCTCAAGTCTTTTCCCCAATTTCTTCTTTGTCTTTGCATCTTTAGTTTAGTTGAATAGTTAATTTTAGATTAGATAAAAATCCACTTAATTCGCTGGCTAAATAATAGAAAGAAAGTTAATATTAGTACTTTTGGTTATTTTGGGTTCGACAATTCGGTCTTGCCGCTAGCTATACTACTGTTCGATAGGTGCACTTGCCTCCATCGTTGTCTTAGTTAGTTTCCAGGTTTGATCATTCTTTTTATAAATTTTTAAGACACGACAGACACGATCATAAATCATAAAAGTAACACATTTTAATCCCACGCTTAGCGTGTTTTTGGATGATTATTCATATAATTTTGTGAATTCGATGCTCCTAATCCTTTAAATTTGTATTTCTATACTTAGTTGAGCATAGGGAAGCGAAAAGAGTGGAAAACGGGCCAAAATCAGACAAAACGTGCCACCTTAAGGATCCACACGGCCAAGCCAAAACCACACTAGGCTAGACATATGCCTGTGTGCAGCCCGTGTCACTCTTGAGTCATGCAAATTTCCACACGGCCTGGACACCCTCACACGGGTTGAGCACACGCCATGTCCTTGTTGTACCCTGCTTTGTTTTCACGAAAAAAGCTGATTTTTAGGGTTTCTGAGCCTTCTAAAGCCTATAAATACACGCTAGAGGAAGACCTAAGGGGGCACACAGAGTAGAACGAAGAAATCACTCGAAGGAAGCCATCGGAATCATCTCAGAAGCAGGATCCCATTCGAGATTGAAGATCTCCATCAAGTTCCTTAAAATTTTTTGGGTTTTTTATGTCTTGTTGTTTTCGTTATTCTGAGATGTTTTCCTCTTACGTTATGAACTAAACTCCCTAAATACCTAGGGAGGATGAAACCTAGATGAATCTTATTATTTAATTATCTGAATTATATGATAAATACTTGTTCTTGTTTTTAATTATGTTTCTTAACCCTTGCTTTAATATTTTTAGGATATTAATTCAAGTTTGATGTGCTTATTCAGTGGAGCAAAAGTCCTTGGTTAAGAGTAGATCTAACATAATTAAGCGGAGTTGATTGCAACCCTAGAAATAGGATGACATAAATCTGTCGGATTAGAGTCAAATTTAATAAGGGAATCCATAAATCGAGTTAATGTAACGATAGGGGTTTTAATTAGAAAGAGATTTCAATTAATCAACCTAGAGTCAGTTGTTTTTAGTCTCAAAAGAGATATTAACATAATTTAGGGATTTCTACAGATCAAGGCAAGTGAATAAATCATTTAATTCAGAGTCAATAATAATAAGTGAAGTCTAGGTGGATTCTTCCTTGGGTATTGTCTCTCATTGCTTTTCTTCAAATAGTTTTCTAATTTTATCTCTGTTGCGCTCATAGTTAATTAGTTAGTTAAATTTTAGATTAAAATACCCCTTAAATTATTAGGCTAGATAATAGAAAAATAGTTATTTATAGTAATTTTAGTCCTTAAGGATACGATATTTCGGACTCATGAAAGCTATACTACTGTTCGATAGGTGCGCTTGCCTTTGTCAAAATATTAGTTAGTTTCGAGCCCATCAAGTTTTTGACGTTGTTGCCGGGGACTAGAATATTAAGAACGCTTAATTTTTATTACTTTAGCCATTTTAATTTTTATTGCAATTTATTTTTATCTTTTATTTTAATTTACTAGCTTTTATTTTATTTTCTTCTGAGAGGTATTTTTAGTTTATGACTAGAAGGAACCCGTCAGGACCATTACTTTTTGACAGTGAAATAGAAAGTACTGCTAGCAAAAATCGTAGGGAAATAAGGCCGAACACTATACAAATGATTCAACAATGTGTTCAATTTGATGGTTTACAAGATGAGGATCCAAATACTCATTTAGCCAATTTTCTAGAATTCAGTGATACTTTTAAAATTAATGGCATTTCTGATGATGCCATTCCCTTACGGTTATTTCCCTTTTCATTGAGGAATGAAGCTAAATAGTGGTTGAAATCGTTACCACGAGGTTCCATTACTACTTGGGAATAGATGACCGAAAAGTTTTTACTAAAATATTTTTCACCGGCTAAAACAGTAAAGTTGAGAAATGATATCTCTTCTTTTCTGCAGATAGATTTAGAAACTCTTTACGATGCATGGGAGAGGTATAAGGACTTGTTGAGAAGGTGCCCACACCATGGGTTACCTCTATGGTTACAGGTTCAAACATTTTACAATGGTTTGAACCCCTCAACAAGACAGCTGATTCTCACAGCCGCCGGCGGAGCCCTAAATAATAAAACACCTAAGGACGCTTATGAATTCATAGAGGAGATGTCACTGAATAACTATCAGTGGCAAGTCATGAGAACAAAACTTACAAAAGCTACCAGTGCTTTTAACCTCGACACAGTCACCATGTTATCAAACCAAGTAAAGCCTTAAACAAAAAGATTGATGGCTTATGTGTTTCTACGCAGGTACATCTGATGATGCAATGTGACACAAATGGAGGAGGGATGAACACCACAAGTATCCATCCTACAACCCGAGTACAGAGAATGAACAAGTTCACTATATGGGTAACAATTCTAGACCTCAGAATAATCCATATAGTAACACTTACAATATAGGTTGGAGGAACCATCCCAATTTCTCATGGGGTGGTCAAGGAAATCAGAGACAACAACCCCTCTAGGCTTTCATCAACAACCTTACCAACAGGAGAATAAGCCGAACCTTGAAGAGATGCTAACAAAATTCATCTCGGTGTTAGAAACTCATTTTTAAAATACCGAAACAGCACTAAAAAATCAGCAAGCGTCGATTCAAGGGCTCGAGAACCAAATAGGTTAGCTTGCTCAGCTGATCTCGAATCGACCACAAGGTAGTTTGCCGAGTAATACCAAACCTAACCCAAGTGAGCAACTCAATGCCATCACCGTGCGCGACGAAGAAGGGTTAGTAGAATCTGAATCTGAACCAAGGCAAGCAGTTGTGGTAAGTAAAGGTAAGGTTGAGGTGAGCCACAATGCACAAAACCAGGAAGAAAAGAGTATACACCTCGTGTGCCATACCCCAACGTGACGAAGAAAGACCATACCAATGAACAATTCGGTAAATTTCTTAAACTCTTAAAAAAGTTACATATTAACTTACCGTTTATTGAAGCTCTTTCACAGATGCCCAACTTAGTTAAATTTTTAAAAGAGCTTTTAGCAAACAAATGGAAGTTAGATGATGCGTCGCACGTGGAGTTAAATGCAGTTTGTTCATTCATTTTATAGAACAAACTACCCAACAAATTAAAGGATCCAGGGAGTTTTACTATTCCTTGTTTAATTGGTAGTTTAGATGTTAATAATGCTTTGGCTGATTTAGGGGCGAGTATTAACGTCATGCCCTATAAAATGTTTAAGCAATTGGGTCTTGGGAAACCTAAACAAACTAGGATAAGCATTCAACTAGCAGATAAAACTATTAGGATTCCTAGGGAATTGTTGAGGATGTGTTGGAAAAATTGATAATTTATATTCCCAGTTAACTTTGTTGTTCTAGACATGGATGAGGACAGTGACGCACCTCTAATTTTAGGACGACCCTTTTTAGCAACTGCCAATACTATTATTGATGTTAGTATAGGTGAGCTCACACTTCATGCAAGTGACAAAACGATCACTCTTCAGGCTCGTGACTCTGTTAGGACATCGAGTAATGAAGGTGAGTATATAAATTCTATTCGCAACCATTTGGTCCAACCCTCTTTTCAGGAAGCACCTCAAAAAGCACAAATGAGCCACGTCCTAGTTCTCTTGCCAACAATAAAACAACTCATGAGGAGCGAAGGCTTCAGATCGATGAACTAGACGAATGGATGATACATGCCAAGGAGACACCAAGAACACATGAAGCAAAATCGAGGCAACTCCATGACGAGCTTAAAGGTGAAACAAACTACTTCAAGGTTGGGGACCAGGTACTATTAGATGAAACAGACCCCCAAATAACCACTTCAGAGCTAAATACAAACGAGCAACGCCTTTTATGGTACTCAATGTCTTTCCATACGGAATGGTCGATGTAACTCACTCTAATTTCGGCACTTTTAAGGTAAATATTACTCGACTCAAATCGTATGTTGATAGAATTGATAGCGAGAAAGAGGAGTTTCGACTCCATGAACCACCGTAACTAAGCAAAAACAAGGTAAGTCGAGCTTAGACTTTAAATAAGCGCTTCTCAGGAGGCAACCCGAGCGTTAACATGCCTAATTTACTAATTATAATTTATTATATTTTTGACATTAATTAATTAAATAAAAAATGTGTTTTAAACCCACACGGCCTAGACACACGGGCGTGTCCCTAGCCGTATGGATCCTGGGACTTAGTTTGTAAATTTCAAAGAAATCGATAGAGGGCTCCACGGGCAAAACACACGGCCATGTGTGCGATCACACGAGCGTCTCAAAATCCACACGGAACTGTCCTAGGCCGTGTGAAAACTAGAGCTTAATTTTTCAAATTTTAAAATTTAAAACAAGTCAGGGGGATCCATGCGCAAGGCACACGGGCGTGTCAAAATCCACACGGGCGTGTCAAAATCCACACGGGCGTGGGAGAAGCGAAGAACTTCGCATACGACCGTGCGACGCAGCCGTATGGACCACACAACCTGGACACACAGGTGTGTCCAAGGCCGTGTGAATACTAGGCTTTTAAATTTCGCAATGAACACGGGCTAGAATTCGAGCACACGGACGTATGGCCCAACACGGGCCGTTACACGACCATGTCACCTATAAATCCCCAAATCCCTTTTATTTCTTCTTCCTTTCTTCTCCAAAACTCCCTCCAAACCCTAGTCGTCGCTCTTCTACCTCCGGCCACCGCCTTTTTTCCTCCTCATTCCTCCTCATTCTCCTCTTTCCCCAACCTGAAACCCCCTTCCCTCTTCTTTCCCCTTTTCTCCCTCTCTTTCCTTTTTTTTCCCCTTTCCCCTTCCTCTCCTTTGCGTCGCCACCCTCCCCCAACTCCCTTTCTTTCTCCGGCCACCTACCCCCTTACGCCAACATCCACTGTCGCCCTTTGCCATTGCCCAACCGACCACCGCACCGCCCTACCATCGGTCTTTTTCCCTCTATTTTTAATTCATTTTTATTATTATTGTCTATTTTATTTATTTATTTATTTATTTTATTATTTTACTTTTTATAATTATTTTTATTTAAATTAGGCTTATTGTTTTTATTTTTATTTAATTTTATTATTTGATTATTATTCTCTTTATTTCCATTTAGATTAGGATTATTATTATTATTGTTATTATTTTTATTTTCTTTATTTATTTAGTTACTCTATGCCTATTATTAATTCCTAGTATCTTGTTAGCTACTTAATCTTTCTTTTCTACATATATTTGATATTTACTATTATTCTTTAGTAACTCATTATTAATTTTGATTCTTTTTAGTCATGATGAATTTTTAGTATATTAATTAAATTTCTTTACTTCCTAGTTTTTAATTTGTTAGGTTAAATGATGTGTTCTTAGTTTTTGGCATTAGGATTATTTATTTATTTCGATTCTTAGAATATAATGATTCGTTCTTATTTTAGTAGTACATTACTATTTCATCCTAGTGGGATCATACATCCTTAACCTTGGTGATGCTTGTTTTATTTATTGAAAATCGTTTACGTTTTTAGGTACATCATGACGAATACCCGAGGCAAGACTAAGGTCATCGTCCCCGCTTCAAAAAAGCGGAAGGGTCCTGTGCGACCTCCTCGAGCGCCTCTGTTGAAGTGCGCCACCCTTACCTCAGATTTACCGTAGACCCACCGGAGGACCTATTTCAGCTCCTTCGAGTACGACCCCTAGGTTTGGGCCGTTGCATTGATTGGGCCTCGTTGGAGCAGGTCCACCTTGTTGACGAGGTTCACACATTCATCATCACAACACCATGGGATCGCTTCTTCAGTATCATTGAGCCCAATTATATGGAGCTTACTTTGGAGTTCTGCTCGACATTCCATCTTCAGAGCATCATGTCAGTTCATGACGAGCCCGACACCATCATATTTCGCCTCGGCGATTTGGTGCGCCACATGAGCGTCCCAGAATTCAGTGCTGCTTTGGGATTATACACAGAGGAGCTCATGAGCACCGAGGACTTTTTATAGTTACATCGCCATATTCATTACTCACCCTCGTGTTGTTGGACTGACCTCACAGGCGGCCTGACAAACTACGACGCTAGTCGGTAGAAGGTGACTTCTCTCTCTCCACCTCTCAAGTATCTTCACGCCCTTTTAGCTCATACTTTAACAGGATGGAGAGAGAGCACCAGCATCATGAGCACACACGATGCCTACTACTTATGGAGCATGGCCCACGGCCATATTATCGACTTGGCGTACTTCATCGCTTTATTATTCCGCCATCAGACTGACCGCCACAAGAGGGGCCCCATTTGCTTAGGCCCTTACGTGACTCGCCTAGCTCAACATTTTAGTCTCCTCGACACACCAGAGCAGTCCTCTCCGCTCACACTTGTTGGCCAGATGTCCCCTTAGGGTATCTCGAGCATGCTTCACTTGAGGATGATTGAGAGACGACGTGGATTCAATCTTCCCCAGTACCGATTGTCTCGTCCTGATGATCAGGATGATCCCAAGGACATCACTGAAGATGTCCCTCTCCCTCACGAGGATCCACCCCACCCTCCACCTCTAAGTCACCGACCGCCTATTTCTACTGCTACTTTGAACGACATATCCGAGCGACTCACTCGCTTTGAGCAGTAGTGCTACCAGCGGTTCGACAGTCTCGAGGCCACCTTACAGCAGATCTGCCACCATCTTCATATTTCACTATCAGCACCGCCACCTCGCGACGCATCTGACGATGAGGACCTTTGAGTCCATTTTATTTTATTTTTATTTTTTCTTTTCCTTTTTATTTATAGTCTATTTTCCTTTATGTTTCGTATCATATTTTCAAATACTTATCTTTTTTATTTTGAACTATATTTTAGTTTTTATAATTATTCCTAATCGAGTAATCCTTAATCTTCTTCCATAGTTGTGTTTATTTTCTTAATAGTTGCTCAGAATTATGCACTTCACTTTATATCAACAATTCCGCGTTCACTATTCCACAGATTTCATCTAAAATTTAGGAAGTTTCACTTCTCTCCCTTTCTTATGATATTCTTATTATATTATCATTATCTATTTCGGCACATTGAGGACAATGTACGTCTTAAGTGTGGGAAGGTTGATGATATCATTATTAAAAAATCCCTGAATTATGTCTTGTTCTTAAGTAACTTTCTCATATTGCTATTAGAATGAAATCTTTATTGATTTATGATTTTTATTGATATGTTTTGGATTAAGTTATAGGTAATTTTGCATTGATTGTTTAAACCTTAAGACATTGGAGAATCAAGAATGATAAGTCTATTTTTAGAATAAAAAAATTGCTAGGTTGTTTCCCTAAATTTAAATATTATCTTGAAGTTTGAGATTTACAAGATTGACATCAAAAACCGTAATTTTTGTGAGATTTTGAGCCTTTATGAGCGTACACTTTTCTTGCTCACTTTATTATTGGTTATGAGTGTGTCAATATTGATTTGTTATTCTAGAACTTCCTTCGATTATGCATGTCGAGACCACACCTTTGATTTGATATACTGAGATGATAAAGGCACCTAGGTTTTAACCCACTTATTCCATTAAAAGCCTACCTTCATAATTAACCCTTAGTGAACCCCTTTGAACCTAATAAACCGTTTCTTTATCCACCCTTAATATTAACCCAAAACTTATTCTTTTTTTATTCATTGAGAATTTTTCCTATCGTATTAACCCTCTTTTTGTCGAGATTTGATTTGGTCAGCTGCCTAACTATGTTCTTTATTTCAGTTGTTAAATTCTTTCTTATTAATTGTAAAAAAAAAAGTGGAAATACATTTATACTAGTTCTATGTTATTTGAGCTTAAGCAATTAATTTCACATTTTGAGAAGAAGCTCGTGTTATTTCAATTAATGTAATTATTCAGTATTAGTTTATTTTTCTAGTTAGGTAAATTGTCAATTCAATCTCGATATTAACGCTCTAATTCAGCCTTCATCCACACCTTTAACCCAAGCCCCATTACAACCCTTTCAAAGACCTTTTGATTTGTGTATCATCTCATTTTATAGTGATGGAGATTTGATTTTCATGCAAGCCTATTGTAATAACTTTTCATGTTTAACTTTTGAGTGCTTAATTTGAACCTTAAACACTTTGAGTGATTTGAGTGAATCTTTAGCGAGGATGTCAATTCTTGTCGTTTTTGAATCAAAGGTAATTATTTAGATAAGGGGAAACACCAATTGTTTTCGTGCTATAAAAATTTGTGACTTGGATTGTTTGAATCTTTAGGACTCTTTTAGTTAAATTATCAATTTGTGAATTATCTGTGAATTATGATAAGACATTATTGATAAGAATTATGAATTGAGGAAGTTTAATTTTAATGGTGAGTTGAGGTTTTTGCTTAAGGACAAGCAAACGCTTAAGTGTGGGGATATTTGATAAATCATAAAAGTAACACATTTTAATCCCACGCTTAGCGTGTTTTTGGATGATTATTCATATAATTTTGTGAATTCGATGCTCTTAATCCTTTAAATTTGTATTTCTATACTTAGGTGAGCATAGGGAAGCTAAAGGAGTGGAAAACGGGCCAAAACTGGACAAAATAGGCCACCTTAAGGATCCATACGACCAAGCCAGAACCACACGGGTAGGGCACATGCCCGTGTGAACCACACAGGCTGGACACACGCTCGTGTGCCAGCCCGTGTCACTCGCGAGTCATGCAAATTTCCACACGGCCTAGACACCCTCACACGGGCTGAGCATAAGCCCGTGTCCTTGTCGCACCCTGCTTTGTTTTTACGCGAAAAAAGCCAATTTTTAGGGTTTCTGAGCATTCTAAAGCCTATAAATACACACTAGAGGAAGCCCTAAGGGGCACGCAGAGTAGAACGAAGAAATTACTCGAAGGAAGACGTCGGAATCATCTCAGAAGTAGGATCTCATTCGAGATTGAAGATCTCCATCAAGTTCCTTAGAAGTTTTTGGGTTCTTTATGTCTTGTTGTTTTCTTTATTCTGAGATGTTTTCCTCTTACGTTATGAACTAGACTCCCTAAATACTTAGGGAAGATGAAACCTAGATGAATCTTATTATTTAATTATCTGAATTACATGATAAATACTTGTTCTTGTTCTTGTTCTTAATTATGTTTCTTAACCCTTGCTTTAATATTTTCAGGATATTAATTCAAGTTTGATGTGCTTATTCAGTGGAACAAAAGTCTCTGGTTAAGAGTAGATCTAGCATAATTAAGCGGAGTTGATTGCAACCCTAGAAATAGGATGACATAAATCTGTCGGATTAGAGTCAAATCTAATAAGGGAATCCATAAATTGAGTTAATGTGACGATAGGGGTTTCAATTAGAAAGAGATTTCAATTAATCAATATAGAGTCAATTGTTTTTAGTCTCAAAAGAGATATTAACATAATTTAGGGATTTATACGAATCAAGGCAAGTGAATAAATTGTTCAGAGTCAAGAATAATAAGTGAAGTCTAGGTGGATTCTTCCTTGGGTATTGTCTCTCTCATTGATTTTCTTCGAATATTTTTCTAATTTTATCTCTGTCGCGCTCATAGTTAATTAGTTAGTTAAATTTTAGATTAAAATACCCCTTTAATTATCAGGCTAGATAATAGAAAGATAGTTATTAATAGTAATTTTAGTCTTTGAGGATACGATATTTCGGACTCATCAAAGCTATACTACTATTCGATAGGTGCGCTTGCCTTTGTCGAAATATGAGTTAGTTTCGAGCCCATCAGAGCTTAACCTATTTTTTGTCCGTGAGCGAGTTGCAGACGGGTCTATTTTGGTTGGTGAGGCTCTTGACTGTGATCAAGTAGTGGATATTCTAACTAAACCGCTATCAGTAAGAGTTTTTAATCGGTTTCGAAATACTCTTCGGGTCTTGCCTGTCGAGAAGATGGGTGAATATTAGAGTAGTAGATAGTTACTAAGTCAGTAGAAAAGCTGTTATTCAGCTTCCAATTTGTTAAGAAGCAGTTAGCTAAAGTTTTCTCTATAAATGCAATGTCAAATGTACAAGAAGGCAAGCATTCAACAATTTAGAACATAGGAATATTTACAATGTTTTTCAAAGTATATATTTATAGAATGTAATCATATGAAAATGATTATTTTCCATCCTAATGTATGAAAAGATAGGGAGATGATCATTTTACAATGTTTATGTCACCATTCTTCCAAATATCCACTTGTCAGATAAACGGGCCAATATTTCCTTTAGAAATGCAAAAGATTTAATCTCAACTTTTATTAGTGAGATCTTAACAAGTTGTCTTCTTTGACCGATCAATCCAATTATGTTCTAAAAACACTAATTACATCATCAAATCTTGAAAGAATTCAAGTTCATAAAACAAAATAGATTTAATTACCAAGTTCAAGTACTAAAGTGAATAAAAAAATTACAAATACTAAAGTGGATCTAGTTCCCAAGATCAAGGACCAAAATTTATATTATCAAATGTAATTGCCAAAATTTATATTATCACATCATCAAATCTTGAAAGAATTCAAGTTCAAAGAATAAAATAGATCTAATTGCCAAGTTCAAGTACCAAAGTGAATAAAAAAGATACAGATATTAAAGTGGACCTAGTTCTCAAGTTCAAGGACCAAAATTTATATTATCCCTTTTCTTAATAATAACTTACCATATTATTATTTACTAATGTTACATAAAACTTATACACTAACCATACATTAAATATTCTCCATAAAATATCCCTTTTATCTGTTGTCTTGGAATTTATTTAATTTAATTGCATCGTAGTACGCGTATAGTTGAGTTTTCCGTCGTCTAAATAGAAAGTTAGTTGGCGCATCAGGAGACAAACACACAATAACAATTAGTGCTTGAAATGTTTTCTTCAACAACGTTTATGTTAAATAATTTGAGCTAATTTCTCCTAATAATCAACGTTTGTAGAAATATGTTAACAGGACCCTATCAATAAATAATGGAGAGAAACAATTATTAAGCAATTGTTGTGAAATAAGTCAAACTACAAATGAATATAATGGAGCAACTATTATAACTAAAAGCTGAAATCTTCAAGTGCAAGGAAGATATAAAACAAAATTCAAATATTAATTCCATTGAAAAATATAATGGTACAATTAAACAGAAATACTAACATAGGGAAAAAATCATGTGTAATATTTTAAAAAAAATTACTTACAACACTTTTTATATTCATCAGCTTACGCTAATTGATAAAAGAACCATCACCCTCCCTGATTAACTGCATAAAACTGCAGTTAAATTAGTTAATGGCAGAGCAAATTCTTCGAATTTCGCCATTAGTGCCCGTCTTCACACCAATGTTGCTCATCTTCACCATGGACCTTGCAAATTCCACGTTGAAGTTCAAAGGCCGCGAGCCTCTCTCACCCAAGAAGCGCTGCACAAAAGTCCTGGTGGAGGGATCAGTCCACAATTTTTGATCGGACTCGAGTATTCCCCGACCATTCCTCAAGTTGGCGAAGAAGGAGGTGTCGAACCTGTTTCCACTACCGGTGTCCAAATCAATGCGCCTTGAACCGTCACCGTTTTGTGGGCAAAGTGCTTGCAGTTGAGGCACGAATGCTGGGTTGATTGTGGGGTCTGGACCACCGTTGGTGAAGTTGTATAATCTGTAACTAAAAAGCTGGCAAGCTGAAGTCCCTATGGTGTGTCCTCCTGCAACAACAAGGAACAAATGTTAAGTCAACCAGACTCGATATTAATCAGATAGAAACTTTGGAACGTTATAGAAGTAAAATTACTTACCAACGAGAGCAACAAGGTCTTGAGTGTTGAGACCAAAGGCGGCGAACTTTTGCTTTTGAGAATCAATGGACTCTGTAAATCCAGGCAAAATGGTGGTATCCGATGCCAATGAAACCCTCCCATCTCTGCGTCCAGTAGGGACCACCCAGTTTATTCCTCTCGTCTGCATTTCATATATGCAAGAAAAACATAATCAGCCATTCATTGACAGAGCTTTTAGTAGTATATGATTAAGAAAACGTAGTAATGTTTACCAGAAAGACGGAGTCACGAGCTGCAAGAGTGAGAATATCAGCGCATGAGACGACACCAGGACATGCAGCTTCGAGCTGAGTTTTTGCATCGTCAATAACTTCATACCCTCTCAACAATCTGTTTGGAGGGGCGGTTTTCTCCGTATTAGGGCCATCAATGAGGATGGAGGCGTCACATCCCTGAACAAAGCAGTCATGGAAGTGCATCCTCAGCAAGCCAGGTGCAATGTTAGGATTAGAACGGAAATGGGACTGAACTGCTGACCTAACAATGGATTCAGCTCGAGGGCATGTTCTTTCATAGAACCCAACTCGAGTTCCCTGAGCTTGCACCAATGCAGCAGCCATGGCAAGCATGGCAGTCATTGCAAGGAAGAAACGTGGGTTGGTGTAAGCACACTTCATTATCGTAATTAGTAGACTGGGATTATAATTAAGGATAAAGAGCTAAGAGAAAGATATGGTGTGTGTGTCCAGTGGATGTAATTGATTGTGAGTTTGTGGGATGGGAGAGCAGAACAGAGGTGGGGGTTTATTTATAGGCCAAAAATTTAGTCAACATAGAGAAAAAGTAAAGAAAGCCGGCTATAAGGAACCGCCATTGAAAAGGGAAAAATGGGCTAATTCAAAATAACAATAATGGAGCAATGATGAGTTGGTAGACAATTAGCATGCCTGCTTCTGCTTTAAGCATAGTGGAAACGAAAAGCAAATTGCAATGGCGAGTTGTCTTTCAGTTTCACGTGAAGAACTATTATTTTTCTCGAACATCATTTATTTATTTATTTACACTGATATAAAAACATTTATTATCAATTTAACTTGGCCACCGGCTAATTTGAAAGTAGCAGCTTACCGCTAACATGCAACTTATTAAGATTTTAGACCGAATTTAGTTTATTAAACTTAGTCAAATCTTCAAGGCTCTCATCTTCATTCTTTTGTGTATAATAATCATAATTTTGTATCGTACATGATAACGTTATAATTAATGGGTGTATAATTTGTAACTTGTAAGATTTTAATTTCATTAAGACTGGCGTTAGCTTTATATAATTCAACTTTAAATTCAACGAATAACACAAAACATGATTTTACCAACTAATATATATATATATATATATATATCAAGAAATCTTATCAAATATTTAAAATTCATTTATACCAAATTTGTCACAAAACAAACTATATCTCTATTAATTTAAGGGAAATATAATTGGGATGCTTTTTTTTTAATTTAAACTCGATTTATGTTCGATGTATTGATAATGCATAAATTCGTATCTATTATCATTGGTATAATAATTTTTTATCCTTTGATTTTATAATATATATATATATATATATATATATATATATATTTGCATCTCATGTATTTTTCATCTTTTATCAAATCACTTCCAAAATGGATGGAAAATGTAGCATTTGTTAATTCTTTTGACGTGAAATACACATGAATGACATGCCAACCAAGATTTAATTAATTTTTAAAAATTTAAAATGATGATAAAATTTATTAATAAAGATCCGGATAACTCAAATACGAGACTTGAACGTGAAAAGAAAAGTCATCGATTTGTGAAACTATAAACATGAACAAGCAATGAGATAAATTCGTAATTTGAATTATATTCTTAAATACTTGAAATATATTCTTATTGATATGAATATAATTTGGATATTCATTGTATGATAATTGATGAAGTATTGATATTCTTGATGAAAATGGAAAATAAATCTGGTTGAATGAAAGGAAAATTCGATGGATCTCGAAAAGGAATTGACGGTAAAAAGGATCTAGCCCGAGGGTGATCCTATCTGATATAGCCCTCCCAAGAATATGTGTGAAAAGGATCTAGCCGGACGGGTGATCCTCGATATAGCCCTCCCAAGAATATGTGGAAAAAGGATTTAACCCGGACGGTATCCAATTAGGATCTGAATTTAGCTTTGGACTGGTAATTGGATCCAAGCTCATTAGAGTAATTGTCGTTGCAAGGATTTAGCTTTGGATAGTAATTCGACAATACTCTTTGAGCATATGTTCTGTGGATTTAGCTGGACCGTAATCCCACCGTAAGAAATGAGGTTCATGGAGTGTGCTTTCTTCTGGGATTTAGCTCGACCGTAATCCCATTGTAAGGATGAGGTTCATGAGTGTGCTCTCTCGGAAAAAGGTGTACCCATATGTGTGCGAATTGACGGACTCAAATTGTACACTATAAGTGTACTATCGACAAATCCATCGAAATTCGAGAAATTCAACGGGATAAATATAGAAAATGGCAAGTACTTGAAATCATGAAATTAAACTTGAAATACATAGAAATAATAATTATTTGATATATTGAAATATGACATGGAAAATACATGTATGTGAAATTTGCGATAATTATGCATATTCAAGATTATGAACTCTTGCTAGAACAAATATATACTAATCTCATGAAAATGATGGTACATGAAATATTGTTATAATAAATTGAATAATTTATATTTATGAAGAAATAGCAAGAAAACGATATGGATCATGACATGTAAATATAATACTATCTTTGATACGCTTTTATAAGGAAAATTATGTATATTAGGATTAGTAATAAATTCAAGTGAGATATGTCAAAATAATAATAATAATAATAAATTTGTTAATATTAAAGCACGCTAACCAATGTAGGAAAATTTTAAGATTTTGCGAAGAATTCTCTATAATCCTAATTTAATCCCGGTTGGTTCCTAATGTATGTTTTGGGCTTTGAGGACCCAATAGAGGGATGTTATGATTATTTTTAGAATATGAATAATAAATGACTCGGAATTATTCGAAAATATTCAGTAAACTCCGGTAATGCCTCGTACTATATTCCGGTAACGGATACGGGTAGAGGGTGTTACATTTAATGGTATCAGAGCTACGGTTTAGTCGGTTCTCGGACCGAACGTAGCATATGAGAAGTCTAGAAATACATGCCATTATATAACCTGTGATACTGTGATATTTTTCGACTTTGATGGGATTTGTTTTACTTATAGATAGAGATGCTTCCCAACCGAGCCAATTCTGATAATGTCGAAAATGATACTCAAGTATATGAATAAAAGTTGATTATGATAAATCGAACTCATAAAGATATGAATAAATATTTTATAATACATGAAAATGATGAATGTTATGTTATATGTATTACGAAAAGTAAATTATATTGCTACACGAAATATTGTGTTGATGACTAAATTATAAGATATATATATATATATATATGTAAATATGTGTGAATATTGAATTATATGTGAATTGAGATAATAGATGTTTTGAATATTTGAAATTGTTGTGGAAATGAATTCGAAAAAAAAAAACCCTATTAACTTATCGGATTAGATTGGATACAAATGTCATGTCATAGGATTTGTGATGTGATGAGGAGATTTGAGGCTCGACTGAGGAGATAATTTTGTATTATATTCTTCGGTTTATCCGAAGAGGCATTTAGTGCCTTATTGGTGTGTTTGAGAGGATATGATATTCTAGTGTGTTTGGGTTGGAATCCATGTATCCGTCAAAGTCCGAATTTGTTAATAGGGTGAATAACTGAAATAAGAAAAATTAAATAAATTTGATTGATTGTAATATTGAAAATATGACAAAGAAATTATGAGTTGAATTGTGAATTGAATTGAAATGTGAGATTTGAAGCATGAACTTAAGGTTCATGAATTTGCTAAAATATCGAATTATTGATATTGAAATCATTGAATAAATGAAATGAAAAATCGAATGAATTTGATTGATTGAACTATTGAAAGTATGAAAAGTGGAATTATGAATTGAAATTGGAATTGAAATTAAGATATGAGATTGAAAGCCCGAACCAAAGGTTCATAATTTGATTAGATGATATATGATGCCATTTGATGAAAGACTATTGTTGAGATATGAAATTAAAGTATAAATTAACACATATGACTTATATTGTTACATGTTTGATGTCTATTATTTATTATTAAATGTTAAATTTAAATTATGTGTATGGTAAGTGAAGTATGAGGTAAGTGTTATTGTTGAATTGAACGGAAATTGAATTGAGTGATGTATAAATATTAGTATTGAATTGTATATCGATGAGAAAGTGAAATTTGAAATAGAAAAGTAAAATCTGAAGTACATGATAAGAATTATTAGTAAATTACAAATGACTAGTGAATTTTGAAATATATTACATGTATTAAAGATAGATAATATATAAGTATACGGATTATCGATGCAAGAATTAAATTGTAAAGTATGTAGAAGTATTATGCGAAAAGTGCAAAAAGTGATATATGTGCATAATATAATTTGTCCAATTAGACAAGATAAGAACTACTGAGATATTAGTGGCATGCCATTAAGAAACCTTAGAATGCTCTCTGATTATTACCATGTCCGTGCTCTCCGATTAGCACATTTGTGCTCTCTGTTTACCTGTTTCGGTGGTGTTATGTTTTGTTCTGTATATCTTAAGTGTTCTGTTTAATTCATTGGGCCTCTGTTAGAAAGGTAAATAATTTTTTTGTTACGAGGTAAATGATTATTTCTGATTCAAGTTTGAAACATTGAATTAAAAATAAATTGTGAAATGAAAGAATAGAAAATAGATACAAATGATAAGCTAAGTAAATATATGCAAAAAGGAACTATAGAACTAAAGAAATAATAAGTTCATGATCAAAAGAATACAAGGAAATTTCGAGGACGAAATTTATTTTAAGGGGGAGAGAAAAGTAATACCCTGAAAATTTTACAAAGAAAATATTATCTTTGATATAGTAAAATAAGGAAATAAAGCGACAAAAGGAAATTTTGGAGTTACGACAACATTGAGAAATATATTATGATATATTAATTCAAGAAAGGACCAAATGGTAAAAGTGAGAAAAGTTTTGTTGCTAAGAGTAAATATTCAAAACTTGAGGGTTAAAGTGTAAATATGAAAAGTTGAAGGACCAATAGTGAAAATATTTTAAGGGTGGAATGATCTAGAAACTAAGGAAAATGGATGAATTAGGACCAAATTGAATAGGTAAAGAATTATGAGGACTAAATCATAATTTTACCAAATTATGTGATGATTCAAGGATGGAATTTTAAAGATCACAAATGGCAAAATGGTCAATTGGAAGAGAGAAATCTAGAAAGTAATGATGATGTTGATGATATTTTATAATTATTTAATTAGATAAATGTTATTTTATTAATATTTTGATGAGATATTTTATTATTTATCATTATTTTATTATTATTTATGTAGTATATAAGGAAGGAAATATGATGAATTTTTATCATCTCTTTCCCATGCAAACCAACGTGAGAAGAAGAGAAAGAAAAGAAGTTTTCTTTTCTTTACAAATTGGTCCTTTCACCAAAATTCACCATTTTCACTTAAAATTCAAAAGAATTTCTATAGCCATCAAGAGAGAAAGATGACAAGGAGACTATGGGGAACAAAAATATCAAGTTAGATTCAAGAAATAGAAGCTGGAGGAGAGAGAAAATCAAGTTAAAGATTGAAATCAATAAAATAAGGTAAGAACATCAAGTTTTCAATATATTTTTAAGTTTGATATTGTGGAAAAAGCATGGAAATGTTGTTAATGTAGAGTTTTCTTATATAAGGTTTTATGTTCTTGATATGTTAGTGAAGGAAAATAAGAGAAAGTGATGGGAAATATTGTAGAGAAAGGAAATAAAGGTGTTATAAACTTGGTAATTAATATTTTGCACTAAAATAGTTTTCGACAGCAGCAGTAGTCTACCTTTAGAAAATCACCAAAAATTGTAGAAATCGAATTAGAGGATGAATAAAATATGGAATTAAAGCTTATTGGATTTAGTTTATTATAGAATAAACTTTTTAAGTAATGGAATTGTAAATCACGAGATATAATAGGTTTTGTTAGGCAAGGTCAGAATGATTTTGGGTTCCCCTGTTCTGAATTTGTAAAATCATAAAAAATTGTAGAAAAATAATTAGGGGCTTAAATTTATGTTTTTAAAATCCTGAATGAGTCTATTTTCAATAGAAACAAACGGGAACATCATCTGAATTCCGTATGAGGAGATAATTAATTTTTAGTGAAGAAGGGTCGGAACTGTCAGACATCAGAATAGGGGTAAATTCAAAGAATAAACTGTACTTATTGGATAAACAAAAAAATTCTGAAAATTTTATGGTAAGAATATATATGAGTCTAGTTTCAGGAAAATTAGTGGATCTTAAATTTAAATTCTATAGCTCAAGATATAAATAATTAAGTGACTATGATGCAAATAGACAACTTTGAATAAATTTATGAGTAAATAGTGAAATCATAGATAATGTTACTTGTAAACATGTTATATAAATTAAGGTTGTGGAATGGAGAGGAGGAGGAAAATATATATGAATATTCAACTAGCATGGCTAATTTGCATGTTCTAAGCTCGGGGACTAAATTGAATAAAAGTAAAACTTTATGGGTAATTTTATAAAATGTCAAGAAATGACCAAATTGCATGAAATTGATTATTTTATTACTTAAATTATAGAATTGAATGAAATTATTAATTTAGATCAAGATCGGGTGAAAATATGTTTTAGGGATTAAATTGAAAAGTGTTGAAATTATGGAAAATATTGATATTTCATAGAATTCATGGGCTATTATCAATATATATGAGAATAATTAGGCTTGAAACGAGGATTAAATTACAAGAATTTTATTTTTCTGAACCTAAGGATGAAATCGTCATTAATTAAAAGCTTAGGGGCAAAATGGTAATTTTTGCCTAAAGCATTAATTAAATGTATCAGAATCTGAGATGAATGAAAATGATGATGAAATTTATTAATAAAGATTCGGATAACTCAAATACGAGACTTGAACGTGGAAAAGAAAAGTCATCGGATTTGTGAAACTATAAACATGAACAAGCAATGAGATAAATTCGTGTAATTTGAATTATATTCTTAAATACTTGAAATATATTCTTATTGATATGAATATAATTTGGATATTCATTGTATGATAATTGATGAAGTATTGATATTCTTGGTGAAAATGGAAAATAAATCCTGGTTGAATGAAAGGAAAATTCGATGGATCTCTGAAAAGGAATTGACGGTAAAAAAGGATCTAGCCCGGACGGGTGATCCCGATATAGCCCTCCGAAGAATATGTGGAAAAGGATTTAGCCAGACGGGTAATCCAAATTGGGATCTGAATTTAGCTTTGACTGTAATTCGGATCCAAGCTCATTAGAGTAATTATCGTTGGGATTTAGCTGGATCGGTAATCCCGACAATACTCTTTGAGCATATGTTACGAGGATTTAGCTTTGACTGGTAATCTCACCGTAAGAAATGAGGTTCATGGAGTGTGCTTTCTTCTGGGATTTAGCTTGGACCGTAATCCATGTAAGGATGAGGTTAAATGAGAGTGTGCTCTCTCGAAAAGGGTGTACCCATATGTGTGCAATTGATTGACCGGAATTGTACACTATAAGTGTACTCTTGGACAAATCCATCGAAATTCGAGAAATTCAACGGATAAATATAGAAAATGGCAAGTACTTGAAATCATGAAATTAAACTTGAAATACATAGAAATAATAATTATTTGATATATTGAAATATGACATGGAAAATACATGTATGTGAAATTTACGGATAATTATGCATATTCAAGATTATGAACTCTTGCTAGAACAAATATATACTAATCTCATGAAAATGATGGTACATGAAATATTGTTGTAATAAATTGAATAATTTATATTTATGAAGAAATAGCAAGAAAACGATATGGATCATGACATGTAAATATAAGACTATCTTTGATACGTTTTATAAGAAAAATTATGTATATTAGGATAAGTAATAAATTCAAGTGAGACATGTCAAAATAATAATAATAATAAATTTGTTAATATTAAAGCACGCTAACCAATATAGGAAAATTTTAAGATTTTGCGAAGAATTCTCTATAATCCTAATTTAATCCCGGTTGGTTCCTAATGTATGTTTTGGGCTTTGAGGACCCAATAGAGGGACGTTATGATTATTTTCGAATAGGAATAATAAATGACTCGGAATTATTCAAAATGTTCAAGAAACTCGGTAATGCCTCGTACCATATTACGCAATGGATACGGGTAGGGTGTTACATTTAATGGTATCAGAGTTACGGTTTAGTCGGTTCTCGGACCGAACGTAGCATATGAGAAGTTTAGAAATACATGCCATTACATAACCTGTGATACTGTGATATTTTTCGACTTTGATGGGATTTGTTTTACTTATAGATAGAGATGCTTCCCAACCGAGCCAATTCTGATAATGTCGAAAATGATACTCAAGTATATGAATAAAAGTTGATTATGATAAATCGAACTCATAAAGATATGAATAAATATTTTATAACACATGAAAATGATGAATGTTATGTTATATGTATTACGAAAAGTAAATTATATTGCTACACTAAATATTGTGTTGATGACTAAATTATAAGATATATATATATATATATAAATAAGTGTGAATATTGAATTATATGTGAATTGAGATAATAGATGCTTTGAATATTTGAAATTGTTGTGGAAATGAATTCGGAAAAAAAAAAAAAACCCTATGAACTTATCGGATTAGATTGGATACAAATGTCATGTCATATGATTTGTGATGTGATGAGGAGATTTGAGGCTCGACTGAGGAGATAATTCTGTATTATATTCTTCGGTTTATCCGAAGAGGCATTTAGTGCCTTATTGGTGTGTTTGGGAGGATATGATATTCTGGTGTGTTTGGGTTGGAATCCATGTATCCGTCAAAGTCCGAATTTGTTAATAGGGTGAATAACTGAAATAAGAAAAATTAAATAAATTTGATTGATTGTAATATTGAAAATATGACAAAGAAATTATGAGTTGAATTGTGAATTGAATTGAAATGTGAGATTTTAGACCGAATTTAGTTTATTAAACTTAGTCAAATCTTCAAGGCTCTCATCTTCTTTCTTTTGTGTATAATAATCATAATTTTGTATCGTACATGATAACGTTATAATTAATGGGTGTATAATTTGTAACTTGTAAGATTTTAATTTCATTAAGACTGTCGTTAGCTTTATATAATTCAACTTTAAATTCAACGAATAACACAAAACATGATTTTACCAACTAATTTATATAAATATATATATATATATATTCAAGAAATCTTATCAAATATTTAAAACTCATTTATACCAAATTTGTCACAAAACAAACTATATCTCTATAAATGCAATGTCAAATGTACAAGAAGGCAAGCATTCAACAATTTAGAACATAGGAATATTTACAATGTTTTTCAAAGTATATATTTATAGAACATAATCATATGAAAATGATTATTTTCCATCCTAATGTATGAAAAAGATAGGGGAGATGATCATTTTACAATGTTTATGTCACCATTCTTCTAAAATATCCACTTGCTGTATAAACGGGCCAATATTTCCTTTAGAAATGCAAAAGATTTAATCTCAACTTTTATTAGTGAGATCTTAACAAGTTGTCTTCTTTGACCGATCAATCCAATTATGTTCTAAAAACACTAATTACATCATCAATTCTTGAAAGAACTCAAGTTCATAAAACAAAATAGATTTAATTACCAAGTTCAATTACTAAAGTGAATAAAAAAATTACAGATACTAAAGTGGATTTAGTTCCCAAGATCAAGGACCAAAATTTATATTATCAAATCTAATTGTCAAAATTTATATTATCACATCATCAAATATTGAAAGAATTCAAGTTCAAAGAACAAAATAGATCTAATTGCCAAGTTCAAGTACCAAAATGAATAAAAAGATACAAATATTAAAGTGAACCTAATTCTCAAGTTCAAGGAACAAAATTTATATTACCCTTTTCTTAATAATAACTTACCATATTATTATTTACTAATGGTACATAAAACTTATACACTAACCATACATTAAATATTCTCCATAAAATATCCCTTTTATCTGTTGTCTTGGAATTTATTTAATTTGATTGCATCGTAGTACGCGTATAGTTGAGTTTTCTGTCGTCTAAATAGAAAGTTTGTTGGCGCATCAGGAGACAAACACACAATAATAATTAGTGCTTGAAATGTTTTCTTCAACAACGTTTATGTTAAATAATTTGAGCTAATTTCTCCTAATAATCAACGTTTGTAGAAATATGTTAACAGGACCCTATCAATAAATAATGGAGAGAAACAATTATTAAGCAATTGTTGTGAAATAAGTCAAACTACAAATGGATATAATGGAGCAACTATTATAACTAAAAGCTGAAATCTTCAAGTGCAAGGAAGATATAAAACAAAATTCAAATATTAATTCCATTGAAAAATATAATGGTACAATTAAACAGAAATACTAACATAGGGAAAAATCATGTGTAATATTTTAAAAAAATTACTTACAACACTTTTAGATTCATAAAAGAACCATCACCCTCCCTGATTAACTGCATAAAACTGCAGTTAAATTAGTTAATGGCAGAGCAAATTCTTCGAATTTCGCCATTAGTGCCCGTCTTCACACCAATGTTGCTCATCTTCACCATGGACCTTGCAAATTCCACGTTGAAGTTCAAAGGCCGCGAGCCTCTCTCACCCAAGAAGCGCTGCACAAAAGTCCTGGTGGAGGGATCAGTCCACAATTTTTGATCGGACTCGAGTATTCCCCGACCATTCCTCAAGTTGGCGAAGAAGGAGGTGTCGAACCTGTTTCCACTACCGGTGTCCAAATCAATGCGCCTTGAACCGTCACCGTTTTGTGGGCAAAGTGCTTGCAGTTGAGGCACGAATGCTGGGTTGATTGTGGGGTCTGGACCACCGTTGGTGAAGTTGTATAATCTGTAACTAAAAACTGGCAAGCTGAAGTCCCTATGGTGTGTCCTCCTGCAACAACAAGGAACAAATGTTAAGTCAACCAGACTCGATATTAATCAGATAGAAACTTTGGAACGTTATAGAAGTAAAATTACTTACCAACGAGAGCAACAAGGTCTTGAGTGTTGAGACCAAAGGCGGCGAACTTTTGCTTTTGAGAATCAATGGACTCTGTAAATCCAGGCAAAATGGTGGTATCCGATGCCAATGAAACCCTCCCATCTCTGCGTCCAGTAGGGACCACCCAGTTTATTCCTCTCGTCTGCATTTCATATATGCAAGAAAAACATAATCAGCCATTCATTGACAGAGCTTTTAGTAGTATATGATTAAGAAAACGTAGTAATGTTTACCAGAAAGACGGAGTCACGAGCTGCAAGAGTGAGAATATCAGCGCATGAGACGACACCAGGACATGCAGCTTCGAGCTGAGTTTTGCATCGTCAATAACTTCATACCCTCTCAACAATCTGTTTGGAGGGCGGTTTTCTCCGTATTAGGGCCATCAATGAGGATGGAGGCGTCACATCCCTGAACAAAGCAGTCATGGAAGTGCATCCTCAGCAAGCCAGGTGCAATGTTAGGATTAGAACGGAAATGGGACTGAACTGCTGACCTAACAATGGATTCAGCTCGAGGGCATGTTCTTTCATAGAACCCAACTCGAGTTCCCTGAGCTTGCACCAATGCAGCAGCCATGGCAAGCATGGCAGTCATTGCAAGGAAGAAACGTGGGTTGGTGTAAGCACCCTTCATTATCGTAGTTAGTAGACTGGGATTATAATTAAGGATAAAGAGCTAAGAGAAAGATATGGTGTGTGTGTCCAGTGGATGTAATTGATTGTGAGTTTGTGGGATGGGAGAGCAGAACAGAGGTGGGGGTTTATTTATAGGCCAAAAATTTAGTCAACATAGAGAAAAAGTAAAGAAAGCCGGCTATAAGGAACCGCCATTGAAAAGGGAAAAATGGGCTAATTCAAAATAACAATAATGGAGCAATGATGAGTTGGTAGACAATTAGCATGCAGCTGCTTGCCTGCTTCTGCTTTAAGCATGGTGGAAACGAAAAGCAAATTGCAATGGCGAGTTGTCTTTCAGTTTCACGTGAAGAACTATTATTTTTCTCAAACATCATTTATTTATTTATTTACACTGATATAAAAACATTTATTATCAATTTAACTTGGCCACCGGCTAATTTGAAAGTAGCAGCTTACCGCTAACATGCAACTTATTAAGATTTTAGACCGAATTTAGTTTATTAAACTTAGTCAAATCTTCAAGACTCTCATCTTCATTCTTTTGTGTATAATAATCATAATTTTGTATCGTACATGATAACGTTATAATTAATGGGTGTATAATTTGTAACTTGTAAGATTTTAATTTCATTAAGACTGTCGTTACTTTATATAATTCAACTTTAAATTCAACGAATAACACAAAACATGATTTTACCAACTAATTTATATATATATATATATATATATATATATTCAAGAAATCTTATCAAATATTTAAAACTCATTTATACCAAATTTGTCACAAAACAAACTATATCTCTATTAATTTAAGGAAAATATAATTGAGATGCTTTTTTTTAATTTAAACTCGATTTATGTTTGATGTATTGATAACGCATAAATTACGTATCTATTATCATTAGTATAATAATTTTTTATCCTTTAATTTTATAAATATATATATATATTTGCATCTCATATATTTTTTCATCTTTTATCAAATCACTTCCAAAATGGATGGAAAATGTAGCATTTGTTAACTTTTTGACGTGAAATACACATGAATGACATGCCAACTAGTGTTTAATTAATTTTAAAATTTAAAAATATTAAAATTACTTTTTATAATTTTATAATAATTTTAATGATTTTAATTTTAAAAATAATTTTATAACTTTATTTAAAATTTTAGTAAATTAATTAAATGTTGACATTTAATTCACATGGTAATATATATGTATTTCACGTCAACAAAGTTAAAAAGACAATAACTTTTTATCTATTTTGGAGTTATTTGATCAAAAATACAAATTTAAAAGCTAAAAAAAGTAAAAGATTAATTAGAAGATTAAAATATTTTTAAAATTAAAAATTAAATAAATCATTATCTGATTACCATATACGAAAAGATCTCATCAAATTTTTAAAATTAAATTCAAATCGCTTTATGTTTAATAATCTCTCATCATATTCAATTCTTACATCAAATAACCTTTGACTCTTGTATATGAAAATCACTACATCAAATATAAATTATATATTTATGTCCATCTCATCTAATTATTGTTTGATTCAATAAAAAGTGTAGGTAAAAAATATTGAGAACCTTGAAAAGCCACTATATCCTGAAGTCTTTGTAATCTATTGAAAGCGTTTGTAATCTTATTAAATTGCAAGCGTTTGTAAAATAGGATAATTAGTTTTTGTAGTAAATAATGATTAAAACTGTTCGTGATTCTGGGTTTAATATATACAGTGTTTTCCGAAGCAAATCCCTTTCTGAAAAAGCGTGGTTTTCTTTTTCTATTTCCGAGTCAACAGAAATAAATATCACATTATTCTTAATTGTGGCGGTGAAGATATATGGAAATGACTATTTTAATAATTCAAACTGACATTATAATTATCAAAGAAAAACAGATAATTTGTTAATTGTTCTTCTTTTCTTCAAGGAAAACAAAATGTGACAAAGTCATCGCACGACAGAAGTCTCCTTTTGCATGCCTTCCTTAATTAACATTTAATTCAATAATAATGTGAGTTCATTTTTAATACAGTTGAATATTAATGAATCAAATCATATCATCTTATTAAATTATTGGTTTTATTTTTAAAATCTGATATCATTTTATTTTGGATGCTTGATGGTAAAACAAATAAATATATCATTTTTGACAGTGCATCACATATAGACTTTTTTTAATATATTCAACCTTTTTCTTTTTCTTTTTTAATTTTTATTTTATTTTATACTTTCCTTTATCCTTCCTGTGTTTTTTAAGGTTGACTTAATTGTTTGTCTATGGTTTAATCAACTTGCATGAAGCGAGGTCAGCAGACTGAGGAGGTCGATCAAAAATGTAAAGACTAATCGGCTACAGCTTGGCATCCTTAGCCATCACATCCGCCGTCATATTATGATTAATCCAAATATGCCATGGACGACTCAACTTTAGATTTCACCCAATTATGTATATGATGTGTTGGGTATTAAATATTGAACTTATTGTATTGTATTTAAGAAAAATAAGATAGGGATTAAAATAGTTTTATTTTTCAATTAATTTTTTATTTATTTTAATGGTTACAATTTTTAATTTTTAACATGAATCGGGTAAATGTTGTGATAAACGATAAAAGTAGCATATTCTAATCCCATTTTCAATGTGTTTTTTGATGATTATTTATGTAAATTGGTGAATTTTATGCTCTTAATCCTTTGAATTCATGTTTCTATACTTAGGTGAGCAAATAGGAGCAAAAGAAGCGAAAATCGAACAAAAAGAATAGATTTTAGAAGCCACAACGGTTGGGCCTTCCCACACAAGTTGGACACACAGCCGTGTGAGCCACACGGGCTGGACACATAGTCATGCTCCAGACTATGTTGATTTGGCAACTTACTTCCCAAACACGTGGAAAAATACATTTTTTTAGGCTTTCTGAACATTCTAAAGTTTATAAATACTAAATAAAAGAAGGGAGAAGGGAGCCATCAGAGAATATTGAAGAAAACAACTCGGAGAACACCATTACAGCCAACTCTGAAGCAGATTTCCATCAAGATTGAAGACCTCCATTTAATTTCTTTTGAAGTTTTTATGAGTTTCTTTATTTCTTGTGGTTATTCTGACTTTGAGATGTTTTTATTCAGAATTATGAACTAATTTCTTAGATATCTAGGGAAGATGAAACCTATAATGAATTCTATTATTTAATTTCTATTTTATGTGATAAATACTTGATTTTTATTCTCAGTTATTTGTGCTTATTGTTTGTTTTAATATTTCTGGGATATTAATTCATATTTAATGTGCTTAAATCAGGGGAGGAAAAGTCTCTGTTTAAGAGTAGATCTAGCATAATTGAGTGGAGTTGCATGCAATCCTAGAAATAGGACGACATAAATCTATCGGATTAGAGTCAAATCTAATAGGGGAATCCATAGATCGAGTTAATGCGATGATATGGGTTTTAATTGGAAAGATATTTCAATTAATCAACCTAGAGTTAGTTGCTCTTACTCTCGAAAGAGATATTAGCATAATTTAAGGATTTCTACGGATCAAAATACCAAGTGAATAAATTGTTTAATTCAAATTTATAATAATAGGTGAAGTCTAGGTGGATTCTTTCCTAGGTATTGTCTCTCTCATTGGTTATTATTCAGTTATTTTTCTGATTTATTTTCTGTTGAGTTCTTAGTTAGATTAATTTAGTAAATTTAGTTTAAAACCAATCACTCAATTTATCAGCTAAATAATAGGAAAATAGTAATTACTAATACTTTTAATCCCCGTGGATATGATATTTCTACTCACTATAGCTATACTATTTATCGATAGGTGCACTCACCTTTGTCGTATTTTTAGTTAGTTTTGTGACACATCATGTTGTTGTAGCCACAAGGCACGCTTGGTGGTGAAAGGTACAGCAAGTGGTTGATAAGGGCACTTACGTAGCATTAATTTGAAGCGTTCCCACGCTTTGTAAAGAAACTCTCCCTCGAGCTGACGAAAATTTATGATATCCATCTGAAGTTTCATAGTCTTTCTCGAGGGAAAATATTTGGCGAGGAATCTGCTGGTCAGCTCATCCCATATATTGATCGATTCAACAGGCTACGAATCTAACCACATGAAAGCATCATCAGTTAAAGAGAAAAATAATGGAAGACATATGGCGTCACCGATTACCCAATTATATTGAAAATTATCACAAAGGGTTAGAAATCACTTAAGGTGTTGATTCGGGTCTTTGTTCATTGCTCCTCAGCATTGAAGATTCCCTTGTATCATTTGGATCATTTTCGATTTGATCTCGAAGTTGTTAGTATTAATCGTGACGATTAATGCTTCCATGGATCACCTGCAGATCGAGCATGGCGTAGTCTCTCAACTTTCATTCTATCATCGGTCTTTGGTGAAATGGGGGTGGATGTTCTTCGACTCTCTGATCGTCAATCGCCTACTTGACAATCAGTGGGTCTATCGGTGGGGGTTGGGTTCCTCTAGGAAGTTGGTCCCTTCTAGTATGTATCAAGATTTGTTTCGGCTGCGATTCGAATAGTACGATCCCGTTACTGGTTCAAGTCATACACTACCTCCTGCAAGCAAAAGAAATTCAAACAAATCAACAAATATTTTCCAAACAAAAATAACAAATAAACATAAAGAAAAGTTGTATCTATTACCCTAGCTTTTTCCAATTATCTCCTTAAACAGTAGGCAATAATGTTAAAAATCACTTAATCTAACACCAGCTACCCGACAACGACACCAACAACTTGATCGTATGCATAGAAAAACAAACAATTTTAAAAGTGCGGTTTTGATTGTAAGCGAAAAATGTTAGTTGTAATATTTATAGTGTCCAATGGAACATCAGAGTGTTCCTAGGGGTTAACTCGAAGGAGCCGATGATTAAGTAATTATTAAACTATAAGCATGCAATTAAAGGAGTCTAGCTAGCTACTCACTAGGTACTATATTACAACAGGCCATTCTCAAGTTTAATTACTCTAATTAATTACCTAAAACAAAAAAGGACTAAATTGTAAATGAAAAAAATATGAAACTAGCAAATTCAAACAAATACGATAACAAGCAGCGATTGGTTGATTTCTATGTAGTTGGTTAACCTTTGAATTAGGGATCTAAATAGCCAATTCTCCTAAATTGGTTCAATTTTACCTTTCGTCTCAATTTTATCAATTTAGACAAATTAGTTTGATTTATCTATTGACCTCATCGAACTAAACCGAGGCTATCAAATTGGTGCTCGGTAAGATCTCCTCTCGGTCTAACTTATCTTAATTTTCCTTAAGGCCATTAATCTTAATTTTTGAAATCTATTTGATTTAGTCCCTTAACCCAAAAATCACCTTCCCCACATTTCCATCAACCAACCACCTATGATTTAGCTACTCATGTTCATATTCAAACCAAATAACAACAAGAAATTAAATAAAAGTATCATTAACTTAAACCCTAAGTAAATCAAGAAAAACCCAAGCTTTCTTGCAAAAACTTGACTAGCATAACAATGGAGGCAAGAACAATAAACAAAAACACCAAAGAAATGATTTTTAACCAAGGAAATTAAAGAAAGCTGAATAAAATTAACATGCGATTAAAACGTAAACAAAAGAGGTTGAAGGTTTAACTAAGCAAATAAACTCTATCTACAATGATAACTAACTTAACTACCAACTATGAAACTAAGAAAAGAAAAGAAATATGCAAGAAAAATAAATCCTAAGCTATGGATAAGAGAAGATAAAACTAAAACCCTAAAAGATAAAGAGAAAACATAAGAAAACTAAACTAAACTACGGCTTATATCTAATGTGTGTGTCTCAGCAAATTTTGGCTTCTTTTAGTAGTGTTTTGATCCTACTTCTTATGCCCAAAATGCCTCTTAATGTGTGTTTTTGATTGGTGTTGGAGTTGGACAAGTTTACCCCTGCAGTCATTTTTGTCTGTTCTAGTCAAGGGTATCGCGATACCCATGGTCTGGTATCACGATAACCACATCAGTCTTGACTTGGAGGATTCATTGATAGTTCGATATCACGATGCCCATAGCTGGTTTCGCGATACCACTAGGGGTGGCCTCGATCCTCTTCAATTAAGTGTTGTTAAGGGTATCATGACTTCCAAGCTTTGGTATCGCGATACCCCCTTCTAGGTGATGTTTTCGCTCACGTCGAGCCTCCAATAACTGCCTATAACACTCAATCAATTATTAGGTCCTCGATGGCATATTTGGCCATTTTAGGTCTCAAAAGTAATCGAAAACATACTAATTTACTTATTAAAGCTAAGAATGGAAATTAAGTAAAAACATAAAAAAAACATATAAATATCTCAAAAGCAAGCTCATTAACTGTACTAGGGGAGCCTAATTTGACATATTAAATTACGACAGATTAGTGGTGAAAGGTTATTCACAACAACAAGATTTAGATTATGATGACACATTTCCTCTCGTTGCTCGATTTGAAACAATGAGAATTTCTAATTGCCTTACCCGCTCAATTAAATTGGCCCATTTACTAATTTCATATGAAGTCAGCATTTTTAAATGGAGAACTTGAAGAGGAAGTGTATGTTTCTCAGTCGAAAGGTTTTGTTGTTCGTGGAAAAAAAAAAGTAAGAACGAACCTACTCATACCTTCTTTTTATAGCCTAAAGAAAGATCCGCTGGCGTAGTACAAAAAAATTAACTTATACTTTCTTTTTAATGGCTTCGAGAAAAGTAAGAATGAACCTACTCTTTACATAGGTTTCTCTCATTAATGAGTTTAAATGTGTAGAGAAAGAAAGTTTGAGATGTTAGGCTTGGGTCTGTTGCATTATTTTCTTGGGTTAGAAGTGAAGCAACTTAAAGATGAAATTTTTGTGTAACAAGGGAAATATACAATTGATTTACTTAAAAGATTCAACATGTTAAATTGCAAAATTGCAACGACCCCAATGAACTTGAACAAGAAGTTGTAGATAGATGATGTGACTAAAAAAGCTAATATAAGTCACTTTAGAACCATGGTTGATTGCTTGATCTATTCGACTCAAACAAGGCTTGACATAGCCTTTCTAGTTAGGGTAATTTCAAGATTTATGCACGAGCCTTCAAAGCATCATCTTGGGTGTAGCAAAACGAGTTTTGCTCTATGGGGCTGAAACAATTGATTTTGGGTTATGGTATGAAAAAGTTCCAGATTTCAAGTTGGGTGGGTTTAGAACAGTGATTTGACTAGTTGTTTGGAAGATAGAAGAAACACTTTAGGTTACATATTCAATCTTAGATTGACTAATATTTTCTGGAGTTTAAATAAGCTACAATAGCCTTGTCTTCATTATAAGCCGAGTTTACAACAGCAACAACATCAACATGTCAAGGAATATGGCTGAGAAAAATTTAGTTGATCTTGGCCAATAACAAAATAAAGCAAATGATATTTATTATGACAACAAAGCGTAAATTGTTATGTCCAAAAATCTAGCATATCATCGAAGAAGATAGCATATTGACATTCAAGTTCACTTTATTCATGAACTTGTAGGAAATGGGTGATCAAGTTGCAATATTGTAATACAAATGAGCAAGTAGCTGACATTTTGTAACGACCTGATTTTTAGTTGTGTCGAAAACGACAATTTTGGAACTCTATTTCTGTAATCTGAGTTTGTAAATATTAAATAGAGATATTTACGAATTATTATATAGGTGAAATGAAATTTGGGTAGTCAATTTAGCCATAATTGTGATTAATTAAGGTTTAGGGACTACATTGTAAATTCCAATCACTATAGATTTTTAATTAGAAAATTGCTTGGGGACTTAAATTGCAATTAATCAAAGATTCAAAACAACAATTAACCATGTTTAAATATAAAGTCATGGACGGTAGTGTTAATAATTGATTAACTAAGTAAATTTGATTTAATTAACATAAAACACGATTTATTTTTTAATTACAACTTAACCTATGAATAAAAGAAAAAAAAATTGGTGGAAAGAGAGATAACTTCATCTCTTCCAATAGGCCACAAGAACAAAAGAAAGGGCTTTACGCCATTTTTGTGTTTTTGGACTTTTTTGGTCATTTATTCAAGTAAGTTCCTAGCCATTTTTATAGATTTTTATATCTTGAAAGCTTGATTAAGCTAACCCAAGGATTAATTTGAACAATTATTAAAGTTTTGATGAGATGCCATTGTTGAAAATCGAAAGTTTTAGATGTTAAATTGATAGAAATTAAGCTTAGTTTTAAAAAGGACTAAATTGTAAAGCTTGGTTTTATGTGGACACTATGACACAAAATATCATGATTGCATTCCCATCTAAGTGTATCAGAGATATAAGGAGCTTCCAACAACGATATGGAACTATTAATCAACCTGCATGTCGAGTCCGGTGTTCCAATTTGCGAATCCATTAAAGGGCTCCTAGGTGAGCTTCGAATATTGACCCCCATATTCTTTTTCAATGTTGTCAAGCTCAACATACAACTCCACTCTTCCAATACCATTAGACTCATGAAGTGCAATAATTGTTTCTAGATCATCATTGTCTGCTACATAATTAATTGCAAAATATCTCACTAGATTGTCACAAGTAATAAATTTATACCTCAACAAGCCTATCGAGCTCCAATTTTTTGACCAATTTTGCATCTCATATCCATTAACTTGATGTCCTTTCTAAACATCATGTTAATCAGACTTTCACGTTCGAAAATTACATCGATATTCATATCTCGAATCCGACCATTATAGTTCACCACATCATAAAATATGTTGCTCATTTTGTAGATTATAGAAGGTAGATAAAGATTGCAAATTACTTAAAAGATAATACCAAGAAGAAGATAACAATGCTCAAGAAAAGAAGCTGAAAAACTTACTTTTCCCCTTGAACTACTGTGACGGTGTTTATATATAATCTTCAGCCTCCACACCTTTGTCATTATTATTTCAATTAACTCTTTACTAAACCGCAAGCCTTGTTCCATCATCAAGTTTCCATCAACTCATCCAGAAACTTGTTGTACTGTCTCAATCTTCCATCTACTCAACCAAAAGCGTTCAGTGCCTTGCTATATCATCAGGCTTCCATCAACTCATCTAGAGACTTGTTTTATCATCTCAGTCTTCCATCTACTCAATCAAAAGCCTCTAGTTCCATCATGCTAGGCTCCTATCATCCCAACTATGTATGCATGTACAACAAAACTATATTACTTCAGTCTTATGTGAACCCTGAATTAATTGGTTGCCTTCATGTGAGCCTTAACATTTATAGGTTGCCATAGTCTAACCCTAACATTGATTGGTTGCCTTACCCTAATATGAATACTAAAGTCGGCCCCTCAGGGTGCTGACTTCAACTATACCCCTAAATAATTTCTATACCCAACTAATTTGCAAAATAGATTTTGAAACTAGTATATATGGTTAATAAAGCCTTGTTTTCTTCGCTCATGTTAAAAATTGTGTTATTTTCTCGTAATAATCAACGTATGTAGAAATATGTTATCACGACTCTATCAATAATGAAGGGGGAAATGATTATTAAGCAATTATTGTGAAATAAGTCAAACCACAAATGGATAACTAATGGAGCAACTATTTTAACTAAAAGCTAAAATCTTAAAGTGTAAGTAAGATATTACAAAAAATTCAAATATTAAATCCATTGAAAAATATAATGATACAATTAACAAGAATGCTAACATTGCATAAATACATAGGGAAAAAATCATGTGTACTATTTTTTTTTAAATTGCTTAAAACATTTTTTAGCTTTTTTAATCAGCTTACGCTAATTGAGAAAATAACCATCAACCCCCCTGATTAACTGCATAAAACTGCAGTTAAATTAGTTAATGCCAGAGCAAATTTTTCGAATTTCGCCATTAGTGCCCGTCTTCACACCAATGTTGCTCATCTTCACCATGGACCTTGCAAATTCCACGTTAAAGTTCAAAGGCCGAGAGCCTCTCTCACCCAAGAAGCGCTGCACAAAAGTCCTGGTGGAGGGATCAGTCCACAATTTTTGATCGGACTCTAGTATTCCCCGACCATTCCTCAAGTTGGCGAAGAAGGAGGTATCGAACCTGTTTCCACTACCGGTATCCAAATCAATGCGCCTTGAGCCGTCACCGTTTTGTGGGCAAAGTGCTTGCAGTTGAGGCACGAATGCTGAGTTGATTGTGGGGTCTGGACCACCGTTGGTGAAGTTGTATAATCTGTAGCTAAAAAACTGGCAAGCTGAAGTCCCTATGGTGTGTCCTCCTGCAACAACAAGGAACAAATGTTAAGTCAACCAGACCCGATATTTAATCAGATAAAATCTTTGGAACATTATTGAAGTAAAATTACTTACCAACGAGAGCAACAAGGTCTTGAGTGTTGAGACCAAGGGCGGAGAACTTTTGCTTTTGAGAATCAATGGACTCTGTAAATCCAGGCAAAATGGTGGTATCCGATGCCAATGAAACCCTCCCATCTCTGCGTCCAGTAGGGACCACCCAGTTTATTCCTCTCGTCTGCATTTCATATATGCAAGAAAAACATAATCAGCCATTCATTGACAGAGCTTTTAGTAGCATATGATTAAGAAAACGTAGTAATGTTTACCAGAAAGACGGAGTCACGAGCTGCAAGAGTTAGAATATCAGCGCATGAGACGACACCAGGACATGCAGCTTCGAGCTGAGTTTTTGCATCGTCAATAACTTCATACCCTCTCAACAATCTGTTTGGAGGGGCGGTTTTCTCCGTATTAGGGCCATCAATGAGGATGGAGGCGTCACATCCCTGAACAAAGCAGTCATGGAAGTGCATCCTCAGCAAGCCAGGTGCTATGTTAGGATTAGAACGGAAATGGGACTGAACTATTGACCTAACAATGGATTCAGCTCGAGGGCATGTTCTTTCATAGAACCCAACTCGAGTTCCCTGAGCTTGCACCAATGCAGCAGCCATGGCAAGCATGGCAGTCATTGCAAGGAAGAAACGTGGGTTGGTGTAAGCACCCTTCATTATCGTAGATAGTAGACTGGGACTATAATTAAGGATAAAGCTAAGAGAAAGATATGGTGTGTGTGTCCAGTGGATGTAATTGATTGTGAATTTGTGGGATGGGAGAGCAGAACAGAGGTGGGGGTTTATTTATAGGCCAAAAATTTAGTCAACGTTAGAGAAAAGGTAAAGAAAGCCGGCTATTAGGAACCGCCATCGAAAAGGGAAAAATGGGCTAATTCAAAATAACAATAATGGAGCAATGATGAGTTGGTAGACAATTAGCATGTAGCTGCTTGCCTGCTTCTGCTTAAGCATAGTGGAAACGAAAAGCAAATTGCAATGGCGAGCTGTCTCTCAGCTTCACGTGAAGACCTAGCATTTTTTTCAAACATCATCTATTTATTTACACTGATACAAAATTATTATTATTATTTTATGTATATTAAAAAAATGTATATGTAATCAGATATGTACGACTCATTTGAACTTGCCAACTGGCTAATTTGAAGGTAACAGCTAACTGCAGGCTTGCAATGTATTAAGATTTTAGACAGAACTTAGTCAAATCTCCAAAGAGTCTCTCATTTTCATTCCTTTTTGTTATAATCATGATCTTGTATCATATATGTTGAGACTCGTCGAAAGATTTTCACTTAATTAAGACTCGTTAATTTTATATAATTCTTAAATCCAACGAATAAGACAAAGATCTTACCAAGTAATTTTTATATATTTTCAAGAAATCTTATCAAATAATTAACAACTCATATACGCCAAATTTGTCACATTAAATTGGGAAGCAAACCTATAACTCTATTAATTTAAGGAAATATATTGGGATGCCTTTTTTTTTTTTCTTTTAACCTAAACTTGTTTGTTGCGTTGATCAGCATAAATTCTACATCTCATCAAATGTTTTTAAAATTAAATCTAAATGACTTTATGAATAATATTAAAAAATTATACATTATCACTATATCAAATAACATCAAATATAAATTATATATATTCATGTAGATCTCATCAATTTATTGTATGATTCAATAAAAATAAAAATAAAAAGCCACTATATCTAAAAGTCTTTGTAATCTATGAAAAGGAATGATTGTAATATTATTAAATTGCAAGTGTTTGTTTTAATGGGATAAAATAAAGAAAGTAATTAATTTTTGTAGTAAATAATGATTAAAACTGTTCGCGATTCTCTAATATACACAGTGTTTTCCGAATTTAGAACATAAAACAACCCAAAATGTCAAATTTCGTTAACGCGTGCATTGGATTCCATGCAACTCCCTTTGTTGAAAGACATGAAAAAACCTGCTTTACTTTTCTACTCCTTAGCTTCATTTCCGTGTAGCATCTAGGCGTGTAAATTTCGAATAAAATCAAATTAATTCAGTTAATTGATTAAATTTAGTTAATTGGTCAGTTAATTAAATTAATTTAGTCAGAAGTCAGTTAATAATTTTTTAATAGTTTAGTTAATAGTTAATTCGGTTCGAAATCGGTCGGTTAATTAAATTAATCGAATTTAATAAATAATATTATAATATATAAGTATTCGGTCAGTTCAGTTAATTTTTAGAAATATAAATTAATCGGTTGGTTAAATCGGTTAATTTTTTTATATATTTTATACTTGTTTTAACCAAAAATAAAAAATATATAAATTTTGGTTAATTCGGTTAACCGACCGAATTAACCAAAAAAGTTCGGTTCGGTTAATTTTTTTTGAAAAAATTTCGGTTCATTTAACGGTTAAGAGTTTAAAAAGGTCGGTTAATTTAGTTAATAATAGTTTGAGTCGGTTAACCGATTGAATACCCTTAGTGACATCAACAGAAGTAAATACCACTTTATTCTTAGAAAAATATAAATATAAATTCAAAGAATGGTTTTAAATAAAATATTAAAACTTATTTAAAAATGGACCGGACTCAAGTAAAATTTTTAGCCTAGTTTTGGCTTGATTCAAATTTACAAAAAAAAAAAAAAAAAAATATATGTTGTTTAGTTATTGATACTATTTTATTATTTTCTCACAAATTTGTTATTTTTTATTATTATATTGTTACTATTTTGTTACTATTGTTTAAATATTGTATAATTCTTATTTTATTTTTTAGTGTTTTTCATGAATTATTATTTTTATAAAAAAATTAATATGATAGTGGGCAAAAAAAAATTCACCGAATTATATATGATGTCTTCGGTGTTAAAAATTAAATTATGGTTTTATATTTTAAAAGGTTGAAGAAATGTTACGAGTATTTTTTTTATAATGTATAAAAAGTTGAAATGATTTTATTTTTAGCTATATATTGTTTCAGTTTTAACAATTGTAATTTTGCTATGTTATTATAGAGGAGGATAAGGATAAGCTCGCCCTGCTTATAGTAAAGAGGTTACCTTGTACAAATAAATCACTTCACCGTACATTGCATGATAACTTTGTCTAAGTTAAGAGTGAATAAAATTTGATTCAATTTGAAAAAATAAAAAAAAATTAAATTTCGAGTTAATCGAATCGAGTTATATTCGAGTCAACTCGAATAAGAAATATCGATTTCGAGTTAAATTTTTACAATTCGAATAACTCGAATAATTCAAATAACAGATTAGTATAAATACCTTTTTGGTCCCTATCAATTTTGAAAATGAGCAAATTAGTCTCTCTCTTAACAAAAATTACAAAAAAAAAATCAAAATAATTTTCAAAATTCAAAATGTTTATAAAAATTTTAAAATTTGTATTTTTAAAAATCATAATTTTTAAATCTAAAAATATATTAAAAAGTTGAAAATTTAAAATTTTAAAATTTTAAAATTTTATAAAATAATAATTTTGGAATCTAAATAAGTGATTAATGATTTAAGTTTATCATACTAAAATATCTTATTATTATTATGCTTTAAAAAGTTTTCAAATATATATGGTTTCAAATTTATGTGCTCTAACATGGAAATAGTTATATTGTAACAAGATTTTAATTTGACATTATTAATTTTTCTAATTTAACTCGATTCGACCAAACGCTCACACTTAATTCGAGTTATTCGAAAATTCAAATTAGAAAAAATAAAACTACGTCGTTTTAATAAATGTTTACCTTATTTAAAGTTAAAAGTCAAAACTATCAAGTTAAAATGCAAAACTACGAGTTTTGATAAAAATTTACCAGGTAGTCTTACTTACCTTCTCGAATCACCCCACTTTCCCTTTTTCCTTTACTCAAAATTAATCTAAAATCTTGTACTTCGTCTACTAGTTAAATAATCGGTCTATGTAAATGCAACATTAAGTATAAATAATAAGATTAGTTAACTCGACTCGACTCGACTCAAAATTTTTTGACTCGATTCAGCTCGATTAAAAAAAATTAAATTGAGTTCAGTTGCTAAAATAGAATTCGTCAACTCGACTAACTTGAAATTTTTTGACTCAATTCGACTCGACTCGATCGAATACTCATACTTAATCTAAGCTACATTGTTCATCAACACATGTTCCCTGTAAAATGTTTGCCAGTAAAATATTTTCCGAAAATGATTTCTGAAAAATAATTTACTTTTCTTGAAATAATTTATTTTTCTGGTGTTTGGATGAATCTGTGTAAAATATTTTCTATTGTTTGGCAGATTTCCTAAAACTATTTTCCAGAAAAGCTATTTTTACATATATTAATAAATTTATATATATATTAATAAATTTATATTTTAAATTATTTTACATATATTTCAATGATTTATTTATAAATAAATAAATAAAATTAAATATATAATAATACTCAATTATTAAGCTAGAATATTAACCGTCATAAATTGAAAACAACTAAAGTCAAATAAATTATTTGTAATTGTGTTATAAAAATAAAAAATAAGGATTGAATAATTATAAATTAGCTTCCAAACTAATACCGAAATTAATAATATTATCCAAATACATAATTAGTAGTACACCACATAATAACAACAACATTGTCCAAGTGCATAAGTAATATTACACCACATTAAAAGTATCAATATCTTCAACCTTGAGAAAATTTTTGAAGCTAAATTTTTCTATGCTTCTTACTTTTAACTAAAAAAGCTTTGGCCTTGGATTCATAACTCACTAAATAATCAAAGACAAAATACAGGAAGTCATCATCAAATCCTTCTTCCTCCATCGACATCACTTCTTCGTAAAGATGTGGTGTCTTATCCGCAGTAAATTGTTTCAAAGCATTAGCAATTTTGCCAAGTTGTTCACCCACAAATTTAATTTGTTCATCAACGACATTTTCTTGAACATTTTTTCTTTTACGTTTGGATGTGCCAGATGAAGATACTTTTGTTCTTCCCTCTTCAGTCTCTTCATTGTCGCAGTCTATAGGCACTGAATCTTGGTTACCATCATCCAAATCTATGTCAGCAAATGTTCTGGCAAAACTCCCTGTTGCCATATCTTTACCAACAACCAAAGCCATTTCATCATAATGATCAATACTTTTATTCAAAAATAGTTCATACTTCTTTTGTGCCTGTTGGATATTATACACAATTAGAATAACAAGTAAAAAAAATTGAAATATACTTAACATATATATACATATATTACCATCACTGCTGCATTATATGACGCTCTATCACATGTGACCATTTTCATATTATCATCCAATCCAAAATCATTTTCACCTCGAATTTTAAATATAATCTGCCACTGGTTTTTTACAGTCTTCAAATGATTTTCCACATGCTTCACATTGCATTGGATTCGACAACTCGATTAATAGAAACTTCTTTGAAAGTATTAGAAGGCTTATTTCCTTTCTAGGCCTCCTCTGCTAGAATTTCAAGAAAAATATGTTCTATCGGTTTTGCCCACCTGAATTACTTGGAGGTCCCTTCTTTGTTGCCCTTACCCATTCTACATTAATAATTGTCATTGTCAATCATTTCAATATCCAACAAGCTTAAAACATAATAAATTCAATATCTAATAATTTCAAGACATTATAATTTCAAAATCGAACAATCTAAAATTTCAATATCATTATCCAACCAACATTAACAAAAAAAAAAAAAAAACAATTTTAATACTAAAACATACATAACATAGAAACAATAGCCCTAAGCCCTAAACCTACCTAATATTTCTAGCCATATAATCAATCCACATAGTTTGTGCAATTTCGTCTCTCTTAGCAGACCATTCTCTTGCTTCTTCTCTTTCTTCTCGCTCCGTAAGAGTTGGTATTATCAAATCAGACTCAGGCTCCTCGTATAATCCTTGATTAAGTAAATCATTAGGATCAACTCCCATTATATGATTATGAATGATACAACAAACCAAAACTTTATCCACTTGAGTTTGAAAATTCTAAAATGGTTCAGCATCAAATACACGAAACCGTTTCTTCAAAATCCCAAAAACACGTTAAATAGTGATTCGCAATGATGAATGTCAAAGATTAAAGAGTTCCTGTGCATATTCAGGCCCCTAAAAACTAAACTCTTTTAAATGATATCGGACACCATGATATGGGGTAATATATTCATTTCGGATGCCATATCTAGCATCAGCAAGATAATATTTACCTACAATTTTACAAAACATAATTAATACTAATAAATTATGAGCTTACTAGAACTATTTGGTATTTAATGATAATTATTACCTTCCGGAATTCTTAATCCTCTTAGGCGTGAAAGTGCATCACTTATGTAATAACCCATTTGTGCCCGGGCCAAACCATACAAAATCCAAAAACAGAAAATAAAACAAATAAACCAAATATCCAATTACAGTCCATTTACAAGCCCGAATTACACCCCAAGCCCAAATTACACCCTAAGACCTAAAACAGACTACCCAAAAACTAAGCCCTAGACCCAAACTCACGAGGCCCAAAAAGGCCCAATACCAAATAGAATCAGAAGCTTAGGGTTTTTAAAACCCTAGGCGCCGCAGCACCCAAAATAAATCCCCTTGGTTGCGCCGCAATCAGCCTGCGGATGGTGCTCTTCACCGTCGTATCTCTCGCCATTGACCTGCAAAAAAGGAAGGGAAGACAACAGAAGCCATAAAACCAGCAAAAAAATCAATGTACTTCGACTATAAAAAGCCCGAAAATAACTAATGTAAAGGGGAAAATTTTTTGGAGATATATATACGAGAGATATATACTTTTAGAAAGGGATATATATACAACCAACACAAAAGTCAGATTACAAAGGCTCTTTTTGTTTTTTTTTCAAACAAAATACAAAAATCAGTTAAGGTTTTTATGCATTTTTATTCTCTGTTTCGAATATGTTTTACATGCCTACAGATCTTTATTTTTTTAATTATATATATGCATATAAATACAATATAAAAAAGACGAAAAAACGTACATTTTTTGAAGTTTCGGCCACCGTGCGCGGTGGCGGCGATGGCGGTGACAAATGGCGGCAACTGGCCGGAGCCCTCACCGGATTTTGGGCTTAAAGGCAGATGATGGAGAGAAAAAGGGAAATCCCTTTTGTTTTTCTTTTAAGCTACTGCAGGAATGAAAAAAAAAATCAGAATTGTGCCTTTTATAGAAAACAGAAACGGCGTCGTTTCATGGGCCTCCCCAGACTCTAAAACGGCGTCGTTTTGGGGAGGCCAACCCGATTACCCGACCCGAGTGAGGGTAGATCAGTGTGTTTTTTTAAACGATGGTTTTATTGCTCTTTTGGTCCCTCCGCGTTTTTGTTTTTTAATATAGCTCATTCTTGTTTTCAATTTTGCCCCATAATTTTCCTTCTGTTCCAATTTAGTCCCGCACAAAGTGTCGCGTTTTGGAGGAAGGGATATTTACCATTCGGTCCCTCCATTCTATTCGCGCATTGCGATTTGATCCTCCCTCTCTCTTTTATTCCCAATTTACCCCAAAATTTTATTTTTAAGTTTAATTTAGTCCTTTTTCTTATTTTATTTTCTTTTGTTATTGTTGTCATTATTTCATTATTGTTATTTTTTTAATATCATTACTGTTATTATATTTATTATTATTATTAATATTACTAACGGTATTATTTTTATTTCTATTATTACTATTGATTATTATTTTCATTATTATTAATATTACCTTTATTTTTATTATTACTATTATTTTATTATTATTATTGCTATTAATTTTAATATCATTACTATTATTTTATTATTAATACTATTTTTATTTTTTAATATTACTTTAGTTATTATTTTCATTACTATTTATATTATTAGTATTACTATTATTATTGCTAATTTAGTATTATTATTATTTTACTATTATAATTATTATTTTGATATTACTACTTCTATTATTTTATTTATAACTAACTTTATTATTATTATATTTATTATTATTATTTTATTATTAACATTATCATTGTTGTTTTCGTTATTTTTATTTTTATTATTACTAATATTATTTTTATTATTTTTGTTTATTAATATATTTTATTATCATTGTTGTATTTTTGTTACTATTATTATTATTCTATATTTTTTCATTTTTGTTACTATTCTCTTTTATTTTATTTCAATTGTCTATTTTGCTTTTGCTTTTCTATATTTTATTTCTATCTTTATTGATATTATTATTTATCATCATCATGTTGTTACACAAGCTAACATTGTAAGTCGATTTACATTTTATGTTAAATTTATTTTCCATTTTATTACAATCACTACATTTTATTCGATTTTCAAAATAAGTAAATACTCCGCGTTTTAAGGTTCGAAAAAAATCGTATCCTAACTTACTGGATTTTGAATTTTTTTTTGAGTCTAAAGAACCTATTACTTTCTTTCTTAAAAAAAAGAGGGGGTTAAATAAAAACTTATTCTCGGGAATCCGAGATGTTATGTCCTAACTTATTGTATATGATGTTTTGTTGACTCGAGGTTAGGATTTTCTACAAATAAAGACAAGCTTAGTTTCGAGGATTTAAAATGTCGTGTCCTAACATACTGGATGTGATATTTTATTACTTCGGGACAAAATGGTCTTAACATCCATTTCAATTTATTCAAACATTTTCTTTAGATAAAAAGGATCGTATTTTAAAATCTTCTCAATTTTTCGACATTAGGACATTAGATAATCAATTAGGTACCAATTTTGGGCGTTACGAGGGTGCTAACCCTTCCTCGTGCGTAACCGACTCCCGAACCTGTTTTTTCGAATTTCGTAGACCAAAATCATTATTTTAATCAAAATATTTTTTTATTATTATTAAAATGATCAATTTCAATGTGACCTCTAAAAAAGATTGGTGGCGACTCCTGTTTTCATTTTTCAAAGTCGATCCCTGTTTTTTTTTTTAAACTTTAAAAATGCACTACACCAAAACAGACTTTTAGTAGCGTTTTTAGTGGCGTTTTAACGAAAAACGCCGCAAATAATATACATTAGCGGCGTTTGAAAGAAAAAGCCACCAAAAGTTGAGCAATAGTGGCGTTTTTTGACCAAACGTCGCTAAAAATTAGCAGTAGCGGCATTTTTTTCTCAAACGCCGCTAAAGATCTAAGCATTAGCGGCGCTTCTGCAAAAACACCGGTAAAGGTCTGAGCATGAGCGGCGATTCTGCAAAAACGCCGCTAAAGGTCTGAGCATTAGCGGCGCTTCTGCAAAAACGCCGCTAAAGGTCTGAGCATTAGCGGCGTTTTTTCAAAAATGCCACAAAAATGTTAATCTATACAACGCGTTTTGTTGTTGAGCAATAGTGGCTAGATCGAGGATTAGTGTCGCTTGTTGTTAAACGCCACGAAAAAACGCCGCAAAAAATATGTCATTAGCCGCATTTTTTTTAAAACGCCGCAAAAATATTTAATTTAAGTGTTATGATTTTAATAGTTTGGCTGTTAGGCTTTAGAGGTTAGGGTTATTAATAAAAATTTATTTTATTTTAGGGTCTAGGTAAACATTAATATTCTATTTTAATTACTTTTATCCCTTATAAAATTTATATTTAGGATTTAGCCACAACAAGAAAACAAACTTAATTATTTAATATATATATATATATATATATATTATAGTTTAAATTATTTATTTGAAGTGTGTATATATATATATATATTAAAATTATACTTATAGTTTAAATTATTTAAGAGATACTAGATAAGATTAATATATATTAAAGTTAAAAAAATTGGTAACATGCATCTATAGAGAAACAAAATTAATTAGTAAATTGAAAATGTTATTTAAATTTCGTAAAATATTGAAAGAATATATAATAGTCAAAATTTATCTAATTAATTTAGGGTTTAAGGTTATAATTAAGGGTTTAGTGGTTTGTATGGGCCGACCATGGTTTCGAGTTTAGCATATCAAGATTTAGTGTTTAGAGTTTATGGTTTACGGTTAGTTTTAGGATTAGGATTATAGCTTGGGTTTATGGGTTTGTGGGTTAATGGTTTTAGGGCCTAGGGTTTAGGGTTTAGGGTTTATGATTATGATTCAGAATTTAAGATTTATGATTTAGGATTTGGGTTTTCAAATGAAGACATGGTGAGATATATGCTATAAAAATGGTGAGATTACATTTTTTACTCACAAATTGATTTAAGCCCCTAACAATATCTGATTGTGCATCTTTTTATCCCTAAATCCTAAATTATAAAGGCCTAAACCCTAAATCATAAATCTAGATTCTAAACCTTAAATCATAAATTTAGATTCTAAACCCTAAATCATAACTCTAAATACTCGACCATAAACCCACAAACTATAAACACCAAACAATCAATCCATTAGACCCCAAAATATTAAACCCAAAACTATTAAACCTTGAAAATTTATTTTATATAGATATAATAAATAAAATATAATAAATCAAAATTATAAAAATAATTACGTAACTATTCTCTATTTTACCCACAAAACTTGATCGCAATTTAATTAAATTTAGTGTTTGCGATTCAATTAATTTAATCTTAATTTTAAAAATTCAACAATTTTTCTCTTAACTTTACACATTCTGCTAATTTAATCTTTATTATATTCTTAAAAACACAAAACTAAAAACCGTAAAATACTTTGAAAATATATATATATATATAAATGTTTAAATTTTATAAAATATATAGAAATCAAAAAAATTTATAGATAAATGAATTACCAATTTTCAATTTTCTAAACTGAAATTTATTTATTAAAGAATAAAAATGTAATTAAGTTTTAGTGGCGTTTTATTGATAAACGCCGTAAAAGGTGTGTTTTACCGATCAAACGACGTTGTTTTTTTAGGACCGAATTATCGTCACTTTCTCCAAATCATATTTCCCCGATTCCAGACTTTCCAAATTCAGTCAAGTTCTCCCCCAAAATTTACAATCCCTATTTCCCTCTTCATTCTCTATTCTTCTTCTCCTATACAATTCCAAAATTTACAATCTCGATTCCCTCTCTTTTTCACTTACTTTTGATTTTCAAGTTAGTTCCGTCACATTCCCCAAATCTCTTCATTGAAACCCAGGTCCAAAATCCTTCTAATCGAAATCCCATTTCCCTTCCGATGGAAATCCTATTTTGCCAAATCTCCACCATCGCATCTTTTATTCTTTGCTTTATTTCTATTTTATTTTCATTTCGTTTGTCATAACCATTTTTTGATAAAACAGTAAATGATGCGGTCGACTCGGGTTTTGAAAAACGAAAAAGAAGGGAGTCACCACCAACCTTTTTTGATGAGGTATGATCGGCCACCTCGTAAAATAGTTGTTTTAATAAATAGTGTGATTTATCAAAACAACAATTTTGGTCTACGAAATCCAGAAAATGAGTTCGGGAGTCGGTTACGCACGAGGAAGGGTTAGCACCCTCGATACGCCCAAAATTGGTACCAAATTGATTGATCGATGTCCTTATGTTGAAAACTTTGAAATGATTCGAAGACAGATACTTTTGATTTCTAAAACTTGAAGGGATCGAGAGGGACGTTAAGACTCTCTTATTTTCGAAGAGATAAAGCATCATGTCCAGTAAGTTAGGGCGCAATACTTTAGATCCCCGAAACTAAGCTCGCCTTTTAGAACTTGGCTTTATATTTGAAGAGGATCTCCCGTCATTTGTCAAACGAGAAGTCAGAACCCAGTAAGTTAGGGCTCGTGTTCTCGAAAGTCCAAATTAGGAATATTGCCCCTTTATTTTAAAAAAACTTATCCAAAGTATCTAGATGTCGAGTCCAGTAAGTTAGGGTGCGACATTTCAATTTCGGGATTAAGAGTTTTTTTTAATATTTGAATTACGGTTTTAAAAGGGACATTCCGTTGTTTAGCTTAAACGAGAAAAATCGAATCCAATTAAATTAGGGCTCGATTCTCTCGAATTGCTAACACGAAAATATTGGTCGTTATAAAGATTGAGATGTCGAAAAAAATAGTGAGATGACGATGAGAATATAGGCAATGGCGACAGAAAAGTATTACGATAATAGTCGTATATTAGCAGTAATAGAAAGTGAAGATAATAATGATGATATATAAAAAATATTGATGGAAATAAATAAATAAAATAATATATATAAAATAAATAAATAAATAAATATAATAATAATAGTAATAATAACGATAACATAATGATAAAAATAGACAATAATAATGAAAACCACAAACAATAATAATAATAAATAAAATAATAATATTAGCAATAGTAATAATAGTAGAAAAAATAAAATAACAACACATATAATCGTAATAATAAATGATAGTAATAGCAAAAAATAATAGTAAAAATATAATGAAAATAACAAATAATAATAATAATAATAATAATAATAATAATAATAATATAAAATAATGATAGTAACGATGATAATACGACAATAATGATAGTAAAAGAGAAATAAATTATAAAATAATAATATAAATAATATAAATAGAAAATAGTAGTGATGATAATAAAAATGGTTATGATAAAAACAAAAAAAAAAAGAAAAATAGTAACACTAATAATAGTAGCATAGGATAGTAATAATAAAATAATAATGATAATAATAAATAATTAATAATAATAATAATGAAAATATTAAATAATAATAAAATAGTAAAATTGCCAAATAATTGAAAATGGGTTAAATTGCATTAAAAGCGAAGTTTGGGTTAAATTAGAAATAAAACAGAGGTTTGGGGCTAGAAAACACGCGATAAAAGGAGGGGGCCAAAGAGGCAATTTTCCCAATGAATAAAACGCGTTTGAGGGAGGGACTAATCGCGAACCACATGAAATTTCAGGCCAATATTGCAATAACTAAAATTTGATTTTAAAACACAAAAATGCGAAAGGGCTAGTAGTGCAATTTCCCTTTGGCTTAAAAACACGCGATCCTATCTGGGCGAGGTCGGGTTCGGTCGGACCAGTGAAGCGAGCGTCGTTTTGGGGTTAAAGCCGGACCAAAACGACGTCGTTTTAAGGGCTATATAAGGCCCAAAACCACGAAAAAATTCATTTGTCTTGCTAGTTTAAAAAAAAATTCCCTTCTCTCTTTTTCTCAGGGAAGTCCGGCCACTCGGTCAGTCAGATCCTCCGTCATGAGCTCTGTCATAAGATTGTCACGGCCATCACAATGATGGCGGTAGAAAAGGTAAAATTTTATATCTTTTCCTCCCTTTTTTTATTTTTCTTTTTTTACTTAATATATGTGTTTGTGTAAAAAAAAAAAAGGATCCGAAGTGAAATAAATAAAAAAACGAAAAGGGTAAAAATCACCTCCTCAAGTTACTAATTTTGATTCTTTCTGGTTCGTCTCCCTTTCTTTGCTTAATATCCGTTCTTTTCGTGTTTGAGAGTCTGCTGCTATTGTATTGCTAATCTCTGATTTTGGTATTTGACAAAAAAAAAAACCCTTTTTACAAAGAAATAGTCGGCTTTTATAGCCTTTGCTTTTTTTACATTTTGCTACTTTCTGTCTCTTCTCGTTTAATATTTGCAGGTCAGAGGCGGTGGAAGGGCGGTGGACAAGACCGTAGTGGCAGAGGGGCAGCGTCAGAAAGTCAGGGGCAAGTGGCCTAGGCTTGCGGCTCTAGGGTTTTCAGAAACCCTAGCTTGTTGGAAAGAAAAATGGGTCTGCTGGGCCTCGTTGGCTTTGCTGTAAAACGGGCTGAGCAAATGGGCTCGTACAGCTGCCCCTCTTTGCTCATTGTCGTGTAGCGAGAATGGAGCAAAGACTTTCAAAAGAGACCATTTTTACCCAGCCTTACTAAAAATTGACTCATTTAATGTTCTTATTCTTCAAGTAGCCTCATTCCAATCCACCGCCTCTTATTGTTTTGATCCCCTCTACCGCTGCTTCAGAGAGATAGAACTTGTAGCTCCAATTTATTCTGTTGCGACTTTATGGAAATAAGACTTGTATCCGATCTGCTCCTGCAACATCAGGAATCGTTAACTCTGTTATTTTAATCTGATCCCTGCAAACTCAGGGATCACCAGACTGATGTCTTCGATCTGCCTCCTGCAACTTCAGGAATGTCAAATCTCTTATTTTCAACCTGATCCTTACAAACTCGGGGATCACCAGACTGATGTCTTCGATTTGCTTCCTGCAACTTTAGGAATGTCAAACCTGTTATTTTCAATCTGATCCCTGCAAACTTGGGGATCACCAGATTGATGTCTTCGATTTGCTTCCTGCAACTTCAGGAATGTCAAACCTGCTATCTTCGATCTGATCCCTGCAAACTCAAGGACCACCAGACTGATATCTTGATCGCTTCCTGCAACCGGGAAGGTCAAATCTGCTATCTTCAATCGATCCTGCAAACTCAAGGACCACCAGTGATATCTTGATTTGCTTCCTGCAACTTCAGGAATGTCAAACCTGTTATTTTCAATCTGATCCCTGCAAACTCGGGGATCACCAGACTGATGTCTTCGATTTGCTTCCTGCAACTTTAGGAAGGTCAAATCTGCTATCTTCAATTTGATCCCTGCAAACTCAAGGACCACCAGACTGATATCTTGATCGCTTCCGCAACTTCAGGAAGTTCAAATCTGCCATTCCCTCATCTATTCCTATAGTGTCCTTTTAAGGACATAACACAGAATGAGTACATGCTCATGCCTAATGATTAGGATGCCATGATTGGAATGAGTTAAAATGTTATGAGTATGATTCCTATTCAAGATGTTATCACTCATTTATCATCAAGGTTTTATCTTCGTTTCCCTTGCGATGAACTGTTTCGCATGAATGACTTGCCTCGTGGAAATTTCAAAGCCTATTTTAGGCCTCGAAACATGGGCCCGTCTTGACTTCTAGCTGTCTTCCTCGGGAGTCATAACTCCTACTTGAAAAATACCCGACTTGGTTTATTTTGGATTCGTTCCTTAGTAATTTAGGGTTTTTGAATCTTTCCTTATCGAAAATTGACCTGTCATACCTTTTCTAAGTGACCAAGTAACATTATTCACCCTGCCACAATTACTAAATTGGGCGAGAAACTTTGAAGAAATGGTCTCCATTAAGACCTCCTTCCTCCAATGTCTTTATCCTGTGTTTATGGAAATTCTAAACAATTGTCCTGTCTCGGTTTCCTATTTTATCTAAAGATTTTCGAACTAGTATGCGAAACTTTCCTTTGTGAAATTGTTAGTTCATCAATTGTTGTTTCAATACAGCATGTTAATGATGGGTAACAGTAGGTCGATTTCAAAAAGAGTTAAAATGAATTATCTATGAAACAAAAAAAATTGACTGGGAACATATCTCTTTTTTAAGAAGAAAAAAAACTCAAAAATAGTAAAATAAACAACATGGATTAGACGCCCTAGACATCGCCAATTGGGCGTCTATATACAAACTTCAAGAAGACTGCTTTGAGCCTGTCATGTGTTTAGAAGACTCAAAGTATTTTGTCGATGCCTCGATATGCAACGTGCTTCCTCTTTGTTGATTCTAGCGCTGCAAGATCGCGACGTGTCCATTCAAAATTCGAGCCTCCCTTTTCGGGTTTTCAACTCAAAAAGCCATTTGGTCTCAAGGTGCCCTCTTGCGGGTTTTCACCTTGGCCTTTCCATTTTTTTTTGAAGTCTCAAAGTGCCATTTTGCGGGTTTTCACCTTAGCCTCTTCCCTTTCAAGCAAAGTACTTTTTAACTGAATCTGAGTTCACGGGATTGGGCAAGCTTTTCCTGTCCATCTCAGTCAGAATCAGTGCACCTCCTGAGAAAGCTTTCTTTACCACATACGGTCCTTCCCAATTCTGCATCCATTTTCCTCTGTAATCCTTTTGTATGGAAAGGATCTTTTTCAACACGAGGTCCCCTCATGGAATTCTCTTGGGCGAACCTTTTTGTCGTAAGCTCGCATCATTCACTTTTGGTACATCTGACCGTGAAGGATAGCTCTCAATCTCTTTTCTTCATTTAAGTTCAACTGATCATATCGAGCCTGGATCCATTCAGCCTCATCCAGCTTCACTTCTGACAATACTCAAAGAGAAGGTATTTCCACTTCAATAGGTAGAACTGCCTCCATCCCATAGACCAATGAGAAAGGCGTTGCCCCAGTAGAGGTTCGGACAGACGTTTGATAAGCATAGAGTACGAACGGTAATTTTTTATGCCAATCCTTGTAAGTCTCGGTGATCTTCCCCACTATCTTTTTGATGTTTTTGTTGGTCGCTTCCACTGCCCCATTTATTTTTGGATGATATGGAGACGAATTGTGGTGTTTAATGTTGAATTGGCTGTAAACTCCCGCTATCGTACTGTTGTTTAGGTTCAATGCGTTGTCTGATATGATCCTCTCAGGCATTCCATATCGACAAATGATTTTTTTTTCAAGAACCGACTGACCTCTGACTTAGTGATGTTAGCATATGAGGCGGCCTCTACCCACTTAGTGAAGTAGTCAATGACCACGAAGATGAACCGATGCCCATTTGAAGCTTTCGGTGAGATTGGTCCAATGACATCCATGCCCCACATGGAAAATGGCCATGGGGAAGTCATAACTTGTAAAGGTGACGGAGGCACGTGAATCTTGTCTCCATAAATCTGGCATTTATGACATTTTTTGGCATAGTTGATGCAGTCTCCTTCCATGGTGGACCAATAATATCCAAACCTCATTATTTGTCTGGCCATTGTGAAACCATTGGCGTGAGTTCCACAGATGCCTTCATGGACTTCTTCTAGGATTAACTTAGCTTCGGCGGCATCTACACATCTCAACAGCACTTGATCTTTCCTTTTCTTGTATAGGATCTCTCCATCCAGGACGTATTCACAAGCTAGTCTTCTCAACGTCCTTTTATCGTTCTCAGTTGCTTGGTCCGAGTACTCACAATTTTTCACGTACCGTAGTATATCGTGATACCATGGTAGGCTAGTTTTCTCTTCTTCCTCAATATTGTAGCAATGGGCTGGGTCCTGATGAATGCTCATTCGTATAGGCTTCATATCCTCATTCTCGTTTATTAGGGCCATGGAGGCTAAGGTGGCCAAAGCATCAACCATCTAGTTTTCGTCTCTGGGAAAATAACGAAAAGTGACATCGTCAAACTCTCTAATCAAATCTTGAGCCAATCTTTTGTAGATGGCCAGCTTTGGATCCCTGGTTTCCCATTCCTCTTTAAGTTGATAGATTACGAGGGCAGAATCTCCATACACTTTCAATACTCTAATTTTGTGTTCGATAGCGGTGCGGAGACCCATGATGCAAGCTTCATATTCAGCCATATTATTAGTGCAATCGAAATCCAGTTTACAAGCAAATGGGTAATAGTCTCCTTTTGGGGATATCAGAACTGCCCCAATTCCATTGCCCACGGCATTTGATACTCCGTCAAAATTCAGCTTCCAAGGATGATCTTTTCAAGCACCCTCTCTAGTGTTTGCCACATACATCAAATCTTCGTTAGGGAAATCGAAGTCTAAAGGCTCGTAATCTTCAAGGGCTCTACTGGCTAAAAAGTCCGCTATTGCACTCTCTTTTACTGCCTTTTGGTTCACGTAGACTATGTCGAATTCAGAAAGCAGAATCTACCATCTGGCCATCCTTCCGTTCAAAGCGGTAGACTCCATCATATATTTTAGAGGATCTAGCTTCGAGATGGGCCATGTCGTATGATACAACATATACTGCCTCAATCTTCGAGTTGTCAAAATCAAGGCACAACATAGTTTCTCGATTGGCAAGTACCTTGTTTCACACTCAGTGAATTTTTTACTAAGGTAGTATATTGCCTTCTCTCTTTTTCCCGAATCGTCATGCTGACCAAGCACACATCCCATTGAATTATCGAGCACTGTCAAATAAAGGATTAACGGCCTACCTAGATGAGGCGGTGTTAATACTGGGGCATTGGACAGGTATTGCTTTACTTTGTCGAAGGTCTTCTGGCATTCTTCATCCCACGTGCCCAGATTGTATTTCTTAAGAAGACGGAATATGGGGTCACATTTCTCAGTCAGTTGTGAAATGAACTGAGCGATGTATTTAGCCTTCCTAAGAAACCTCTAACTTCTCTTTAGGTACATGGTGGAGGCAACTCTTGTATGGCCTTGACTTTGTCTGGGTCAACCTCAATCCCCTTTTTACTGACCACGAATCCGAGCAACTTCCCAGACCGAGCTCCGAAGGTACACTTTGCTGGATTAAGTTTTAGCTGGAATTTTCTTAACCTCAAGAATAGTTTCCTTAAGACCTGCACATGTTCCTTTTCAGTTTGGGACTTGGGATCATATCATCGACGTAAACCTCAATTTCTCTGTGCATCATATCATGAAATAGGGTTATCATGGCTCTCTGGTATGTCACTCCCGTATTTTTTAGCCCAAACGGCATCACCTTGTAACAAAATATCCCCACATGGTCACAAATGTTGTCTTATCCATATCTTCAGGATGCATATTTATTTGGTTGTATCCTGAGAAACCATCCATGAAGGAGAACAACGAATAGCCCGTCGTATTGTCTACTAAGGTGTTGATGTGAGGTAACAAAAATTGTCTTTCGGGTAGCCTTGTTTAGATCCACATAGTCTCGCACATTTACACTTTCCCATCTTTCTTAGGGGCGGGGCGATATTAGCCACCCAATCCGAATACTTAACCACTTGCAAGAATCCAGGCGTTAAATTGTTTCTTGACTTCTTCTTTTATTTTAACAAAACATCCGGTCTCATTCTTGAAGCTTACATTGGGCGGGCTTGTATTCTTCTTTTATGGGTAACCTGTATCTTGCGATATCGATGCTTAATCCGGGCATATCTTGATACGACCACGGGAATACATCATTGAATTTTTGGAGTAACTCGATGAGGTCTCGCTTGGTTTCTACCGTGATATAAGCTCTGATCTTCACTTCTTGTCCTTCTCCTAGGTTCACCGCTTCCACTGACTCTTTATACGATAAGATATGTTTTTCTTCTTGCTCTACCATTCTCAACAAATCTGAAGGCAAGTCACATTCTCTGTCACTTTCAAAATCTTGAGATTCCTCTAAACATATGTCTTGCTCAAAACGGACCTCTGAATCTGTAGTATCGTTGCTCATATCATTGATGGCTAGGGACCTGTGATGGGTATCAAGGGATGTACAAAGAATAAATGAATTGAAGGATAACTATTCACATGATATGAATGGGAACAAGAAATGAAAAAAAGTTTGTTAGAATTAAAAATGCATTTCATTGGAACAAAATATCCGAACATAAGCCAGTTTCACAAAAGAAATCTCATTGTTTCTAGGCTTAAAACAATGAGTGCGTTCTGAATATTACTCTATATAATCTCTAAAAACTACAGGAAATTCCTCTGCAGTCTAATTGTTCAGAATGCTTCCAGGTTCGTACGGGTGAATGCCCAACAGGTTTCCTTGATTAGTTTTCTCGTCGTGTATGGCATTGATGTGAGGAAGATTCTCCGGGTAGATTATTCTTCCTGACACGAAGGTACGGGATATGTGGGGGAATGTCATTGATTCCCACTTGACGTCTTCTCCATTCAACCTTGCCCTTTTTTCTTTCTTGTTTCTTCTCTATTTTCCTCCTCATTTGTTTTGCATCTGGTTTGAAACCCAAGCCAAAACGGTCTCTCTTCTCTTTCAACATCGGGATCTGAACTTTCCCTTGGAGATGTTTGCCCAATCATTTTCCTAGTAGAGCCCCTTTTCCTATCATCATTCGTAGGCCCATCCTTATGGTCTTAGATAGCTTAGGCACCGGGGCTTCATTCCCCTCTGAGATAAAAGTAGTATTTATGAACTCTAAGGATTGAAAGGAACATTCAACGGCCTCCTCACTTGTTTCTAGATATGGCGCTTTGTTGGTAACAGTTGCTATGATGTCTTCTTGAGCGTTTATAGTTACCAGTCAATTTTACATTACCGACTTGAGTTTTTTGCAGTGCGATGGCGAGAAAGACACTGCCGAATAAATCTAGGCCTTCCCAACAAGTAGTTGTAAGAGGGCTTGATGTCCATGACTAGAAAATCTACTTCATATGTGTTAGGCCCGATCAATAATTACACGTCCATTCTTCCCATCACTCTTCTTTAGGTGCCATCAAATGCTCTCACAATGTTCTGGCATGCTTTCATGTGAGAGCTGTCTATAGGCAACCTCCTCAGTGTAGCGAAAGGTAAGACATTTAAAGCGATCCATTATCTATTAACACACTTTCGGCGAGTGTATCCCTTGCAACGAGTAGTTATGTGCAAGGCTTTTATTGATCCCATGCCTCCTGGTGAGATTTCATCATCACTGAAGTAAATAAAATTGTTAGCACTTATGTTACTAACCAGACGGTCCAATTTATTAACGGATATATCCTTAGTAACATAAGTTTCATTCAGTACTTCACGGTGCACTTCTAAGCTTAACAGTAGGGCTAGCACGAATATGCGAGCTGGTTGTTTGCGCAGCTATTCTACCACGTTGTACTTGCTGTGTTTCAAGAATTTCAAGAATTCTTTGGCCTCCTTCTCTTTTACGGGTCCATTGACAGGGGCTTCGGGTTCTTTTTCTGCCTAATTAGCATAGTCTTTGGTTTCACTGGTTCTACTCCTTTGTTCTTAGGGTCGTACTGCTTCCTACTATGCGTATAGGACCCCATATTCTTGACTTCCTCAAAATGCTAGTGGAGCTTTTCGCCCCTGGTATCATCACATTACAATTGTAGTCCCAGGGTACCTTTTTACTGTCTTTGTAGGGAAAAGAAGTAGGTCTCTAAATTATAATCTTCGGCCTTCCCTACACCCCACCTTCCGTGTTTCGCGAGATGATGATTCTCATGTAATTGACTTCAGGCTTCATTAATTCTTCCTTGGTCACACATACATTCCTTTCCTCTACTCCTTCTTCATAAAATTCAGTTCCTTGTTGTCCATAAGGTTTTGCACCAAGATTCTAAACTAGGCACATTCTTGAATCTCGTGCCCTTTTATTTTATGGAGTTCGCAGCAGTTCTTTATGTACCTCTAATTTCCCGCAGGGTCTGAATCTGTCAATCCTCTCTTTTTCATTTCCTCCCAGACTACTCTCAATGGGGTTTTCACCTCCGTGACATCCTTCTTGATTTTTCTCACCACCTCCTCACCAATCGTGTTTACCCCTCTACCCTTGTGATTGGGTAGTGGGTTCCCCTTTTTATCAAATCGTCGAGTGTTATGACCTCCATCTTTATTAGCCTATCGACTACCTTTTTAAAGGTGAGGCAATTCTCTATTGAATGCCCCGCTACCCCTGCATGGTAATCGTATTGAGCGTTAGGGTCGTACCACTTAGGGTATAGAGGTTGCAATGGTTGCAGATAGAACGAGAACACGATATGCTTGTTGAACAAGGTCTGGTATAGCTCATTGTACGTTATTGAAATTGGCGTAAATTGAATTTTTTCAGTATTCGGTCTGGTTCCCAATTCCTGTCTTGCCGGACCTTATTATCCAAAGGTGACTGCCTTTGGCCGATTAACCGTGATCGCCTTGTGTGTGCTCACGTTATTTACTTCACCGTCCTTCTTCTTAAGAGCGGCCCTCCTAGCGCTTTCTCTGCCTCAATCTTGCCGCCCCTTATGGCATGTTCGATCATCTCTCCCGCCATTACTATGTCGGCAAAGCTTTTAGTCGTACTCCCTATCATATGAGTTATGAAAGGGGCCTTCAGGGTGTTAATGAAGAGCATGGTAGTCTCTTTTTCTAAGAGGGGTGGTTGGACCTACATGGCGACCTCCCTCCACCTTTGCGCGTATTGTCTGAAACTTTCATTTTATCTTTTTTCCATGCTTTGCAAAGTAATTCTATCCGGTGCCATGTCCGTAACGTGGCTGTAATGCTTTAGAAATGCTTGAGCCAGATTTCTTCAAGAACTAATGTTGGCCCGACTAAGCTGGTTATACCATCTAGCAGCTGCGCCCACTAAACTTTCTTGGAAACAGTGGATCAAGAGTTGATCATTGTTCACGTAGCTAGCCATTCGCCTGCAGAACATGGTGATGTGGGCCTCCGGGCAGCTAGTCCCATTGTATTTTTCAAATTCAGGCATTTTAAACTTATGAGGTAGTACTAAATCCGAATCAAGACTTAAATCTTTTACGTCAATCCCATGATGATGATTGATACTTTCTAGTGCCTTGAATTTTCTTTCCAGCCATTTGCAACAATCTTCTAGCTGCCTTGAAGATTCTTCTCTCGACCCTATTTTCTCTGCCATATCTAAATTGGGTACAACAGGATTGGCCGGGTTATCTCCTGGTTGGGATCCGGAGCCTGCGTGGAAGCTTATGGGAGGTCTGGCATCGTCCTACCCTTGTTGGGGCCTGATCGTAACTGGTGGCCTTAGGACATACTCCTCAGGCCTTGTTCTTGGGTGTGGCGGGGTAAAACCCGGGGATGCCTTCACTACTTTCCTCGACCTGAGGCATAGGGCCTTTCCCCTTATCCATTGCCCCGTTCATCATTTGGGCCATTTGGGCCACCATATTCCTCTGGGCCTCCAACATTTGGTCCCTTATTTCCTGCTGGAGTTTTAACATTTGCTCTTGCATTTGTTCCTGCATTTCTTTCTAGAATTGTTCGAACCTTTGATCCATTTTCCTGGTTTTAGCGCGCGTTCCGTAGTGATGTTCCGCTTTCATATTTTCTCCTTTCACTTCTTTTCTCTCTCTCTCTCTCTTTCTGATAATTTTAGCTAATTAGGCCCATTTTTCTAAACTTAAATACATGTAATATGATGCAATGCAAATACATGAATGTAAGAAGAAGACATCGATTCTGATCAACTTCATTTTAGAAAACTTTATTAGAAGGCAAAACCCTTTACATAAAGCAGATTACAAATATACTTTCGCCCTAAGGCCTAAGGTTTTGATTTTCCCAAGCAAAGAGATTAGCTCTTGATCATGACCCAGCGGTAGCTCATATCTCATGCTCAATATGTCAGCTTCCGCAGCCAAAGTCTATAGGTGATCAGCTACCTCTCGAATCTGGATTATCGCTTCACCCATGAGGTAGTTCCGGCTTCTAACTTGCTCACAAGAATGGCGAAGCTCCTCCTCCCAACGCCTTTCTCTTGTTTCCAGAAGCTCAATTCGAAGCTCACTACTGTGTAATGCCGATTCTAGCTCTTCAACCTTACCCTTCATTTCCTCGATTCTGTTCAGACTTGACTTTAGTTTGCTTTCCGAGTCCTGACTTTGATAGTGGTGTAGAGACCGCCCAAGCTCAGCTATTTTAGCTTTTAGTCCCTTTTTCTCCTTTTGGTTTTCTGTCATGCCCTTTTCTAAGTCCTCTTTTTGCGTTTGTATTTCTTTAAACTTTCTCTCCCAATTGCTAACTCTAGCTTTTTCCTCTCAGATCTCTTGTCACCACTGCTCCAAAGTTTTCCCTAATCCCGCGTTTCTTATCACCAGACGCATCTTCTTGTATTCTGTCTTCAAGTTATCTCGGTCTTTCTATACTTTTTATTTTTTTGAGTTTTTCAGCCTCTGATTTTTGACCGTCCACCTCTAATTGGAGGAGCATCTTTTCTTCTTCTAGCTTTTCTATCCTTTTTCCAAGTTTCGAACTCATCCGTTCAAAATCTTGTGTCACAATCTCTAATTCTGCGAGACCACTCGCAAGCATTCTTCTCTCGATCGGGCACCTTCTGGATTTGGCTCGAGAATGTTATCATTGATTCTCTTAGCCCTCCATTCACTGTATTTTGGGGTCGTCCTCGGGCCTGCGGATAATCTTCTCATTCTATGAATCTGATTCCAAGCACTAGAGATCTCTTTAACCTTTTTCTTATAGCTCCCCTTTCGTATGAGAACTCGCATTAAGCTAGCCCGTATGTCATTGGTACAAACTATCTTGAACTATACTGTCTTAGGGCCAACAAAGGGGCATATGCAGTGGCACCCCAAATTCTCAATAGAGGAACCCAGTCGAAGTTTCCACAATGATAAAAGACCTTGTCGGAAATCATCCAAGGAGCCTTCCACTCGATGTCGTCTTCTTGAAGGTTTTGAAGGAGCGCTATCCAGTTTTCTTCAGACACGTCTTCTCTCCTAGGCGTAGCTACTATCTCTTTCAACGGGAACAATTCTCCGACAAAAATCGATAAGACACTTTATCCACCTTCCAGAAATGACTATGGAACCAGGCCAATAACAACTGCGCACATCCAATAAACCTGCCTTCACCTATTCTCCGACATGCATTCAAGGATCTGAACGTTTCAGCCAAGATAGCGGGAACAGGCGTGACCCCTTTGTCTAATCGGCCAAATAGATCAATAACTGCTTCATCAATGTGTCTTAGAGCTTTTGGGAAGATTACCAAACCGTAAATACACAAGGCCAAGACGTCAATCTTTTTCTTTGCATCAGGATGCGTTAGGATCAAGTCCCTTAAATATATCCAACATATGCATTTACCCCCGCCTTTCTTCTGCATTCTAGCTGAAACCTATTGTTCATTTATTCTCGTGATATTCATCAATTTCCTCGCAAAAGTCAGGCTATTAACTGCTTTGGAATAAGCTTTATCAACTTGAATTCTCGGACAACGTAGCAAGGTCGTGTATTCCTCCACCGTGGGAACCAAATCTACTTTCTCGAATGAGAAATAGCTATAAGTAGCATTCTAGAACTGAGTCACTGCTCGGAATAGGTGCTTATCTATTTTGACATCAAGCAGGTATGGTAGATCGCCGTAGGTACTATGGAACAATTGCTTTTCCTCGTCATCCCACTGGGTCTATATTTCTTTCAACTCCTGGAGTTCGTTCTGCGTGACACTGATATTGGTGAAATTTCGTAATTCCGACACATATCCTTCAGCTAAGCTGTCCCCTCTTTCTAATTGGCTTTGCTCTGACCAGGTGCGGACGGTCGCATTGTCCTCTACTTTATCAAGGAATTCACTTTCCATAACTAGCTTTCTAACTCAGAAATAGACCGTGAATCGATGCCTCTTAAAAATGGAAATGACATGTAGAAGAAATAAAACATCGCCAATTAGTACCACAGAATGAGATATAAAGCACGTAAAATACACAAACACCTATCTGGGTAACTGCTAAGGTTCGGCATAGTTAGCCTCGGGGTGGGTTCTTAGGCTCTTTACATTGGTTGAGTTCTAAAGTTCAAGTTACCCGAACTAGCAGATTCCTCGATCCTCACCCATTATAGGCTCATACGGACCGAGTTCGGTTCAGGGGAATACATTTCCCTATGGCCATGTAAAGTGAAAACTTCACGAAGATATAGGTACGGATGTATCTCGAAAGCAGTCCACTAGCCCATGCGGAGGTGAAAACCTCACGAAGGCATAGTTTCTCACTTCCACTTAAAGGTGTGACCACAACGGTCGTGCAATACAATGTTGAAGTATTTATGAGACCCAATATTGAAAGTGCATTAAAAGAAGCATGATTTTTCAAACCATTTTAATCAAAAGGACAAAAATCAATCAATCTATGGCCTGACCCTTGGATCCCCAGTGGAGTCACCAAGCTATCGTAGCCATTTTTTGATAAAATAGTAAATGATGCGGTCGACTCGGGTTTTGAAAAAGGAAAAAGAAGGGAGTCGCCACCAACCTTTTTTGATGAGGTGTGATCGGCCACCTCGTAAAATAGTTGTTTTTAATAAACAGTTTGATTTATCAAAACAATGATTTTGGTCTACGAAATCTAGAAAATGAGTTCGGGAGTCGGTTACGCACGAGGAAGGGTTAGCACCCTCGTCGCCCAAAATTGGTACCAAATTGATTGATCGATGTCCTTATGTTGAAAACTTTGAAATGATTCAAGATAGATACTTTTGATTTCTAAAACTTGAAGGGATCGAGAGGGACGTTAAGACTCTCTTATTTTCGAAGAGATAAAGCATCATGTCCAGTAAGTTAGGGCACAATACTTTAGATCCCCGAAACTAAGCTAGCCTTTTAAAACTTGGCTTTATATTTGAAGAGGATCTCCGATCATTTGTCAAACGAGAAGTCGAACCCGAGAAGTTAGGGCTCGTGTTCTCGAAAGTCCAAATTAGGAATATTGCCTTTATTTTAAAAAAACTTATCCGAAGTATCTAGATGTCGAGTCCAGTAAGTTAGGGTGCGACATTTCAAATTTCCGGGATTAAGATTTTTGTTTAATATTTGAATTACGGTTTTAAAAGGGACATTCCGTTGTTTAGCTTAAACGAGAAAAACCAGAATCCAGTAAGTTAGGGCTCGATTCTCCCGAATTGCTAACACGAAAATATTGGTCGTTATAAAGATTGAGATGTCGAAAAAAATAGTGAGATGACGATGAGAATATAGTAGTGGCGACAGAAAAGTATTACGATAATAGTCGTATATTAGCAGTAATAGAAAGTGAAGATAATAATGATGATATATAAAAATATTGATGGCAATTAATAAATAAAATAATATATATAAAATAAATAAATAAATATATATAATAATAATAGTAATAATAACGATAACATAATGATAAAATAGACAATAATAATAATAATGAAAACCACAAACAATAATAATAATAAATAAAATAATAATATTAGCAATAGTAATAATAGTAGAAAAATAAAATAACAACACATATAATCGTAATAATAAATGATAGTAATAGCAAACAAATAATAGTAAAAATATAATGAAAATAACAAATAATAATAATAATAATAATAATAATAATAGATATAAAAATAATGATAGTAACGATGATAATACGACAATAATGATAGTAAAAGAGAAATAAATTATAAAATAATAATATAAATAATATAAATAGAAAATAGTAGTGATGATAATAAAAATGGTTATGATAAAAACAAAAAAAAAAAAGAAAAATAGTAACACTAATAATAGTAGCATAGGATAGTAATAATAAAATAATAATGATAATAATAAATAATTAATAATTAATAATAAAATATTAAATAATAGTAAAAATTGCCAAATAATTGAAAAATGGGTTAAATTGCATTAAAAACGGAAGTTTCGGGTTAAATTAGAAATAAAACAGAGGTTTGGGGGCTAGAAAAACACGCGCATAAAAGGAGGGGGGCCAAAGAGGCAATTTTCCCAGTGAATAAAACGCAGTGTTTGAGGGAGGGATGAAATCGCGAACCGCATGAAATTTTTGGGCTAATATTATAATAACTAAAAATTTGATTTTAAAAACACAAAAATGCGAAAGGGCCAGTAGCGCAATTTCCCCTTTAGCTTAAAAAACACGCAAATCCTATCTGGAGTGAGTCGGGTTCGGGTCAGACCAGGTGAAACGACGTCGTTTTAGGGGTTAAAAGCCAGCCCCAAAAGACGATGTCATTTAAAGGGCTATATAAGGCCCAAAACCACGAAAAAATTCATTTGTCTTTGCTAGTTTAAAAAAATTTCCCTTCTCTTTTTTTTCTCTGCAAGGGAAGTCCGCCCACTCGGTCGTAGCCCTCCGTCATGAGCTCCGTCATGCGTCTCTTGTAGTTAATACCACGTCTGATGGCGAAAAAAGGTAAAATTTTATATCTTTTCCTCCCTTTTTTTTTATTTTCCCGTTTTTACTTAATATACGTGTTTGTGTAAAAAAAAAGGATCCGAAGTGAAATAAATAAAAAAATGAAAAGGGTGAAAATCACCTCCTAAAGTTACTGATTTTGATTCTTTTTGGTTCATCTCCCTTTCTTTGCTTAATATCTGTTCTTTTCGTGTTTGAGAGTCGCTGCTATTGTATTGCTAATCTCTGATTTTGGTATTTGATAAAAAAAAACCCCCTTTTTACAAAGAAATAGTCGGCTTTTATAGCCTTTGCTTTTTTTACATTTTTTACTTTCTGTCTCTTCTCGTTTAATGTTTGCAGGTCAAAGGCGGTGGAAGGGCGATGGACAAGACCGCGGTGGCAGAGGGGTAGCGTCAGAAAGTCAGGGGCAAGTGGCCTAGGCTTGCGGCGCTAGGGTTTTCAGAAACCCTAGCTTGTTGGAAAGAAAAATAGGCCTGCTGGGCCTCGTTGGCTTTGCTGCAAAACGGGCCGGGCAAATGGGCTCGTACATCGTTTTTTTTTTTGCATGCAGGAAATGACCTCTGATTTTGGACAAAGTTTGAAGTGCGGATATTGCTCATAAATATACTTTAAAAGGTGTGAAAATTACCTCTGATTCATTCTTCTTCTTCTTCTTTTGTTGATATTTTGGTGCTTGACGACAGCTTGATGGTTTTGGTTGATACAAAACTCAAAACGATGTCTTATTTAGTCAGTCTATTATTCTGATTGAATGGTTTGGTCCAGCAGCAATTTCACATTCTTCTGAGGATACCCATTGGCTCGCATCTCTGATAACAAATATCTCATCTTGAATGCAATCTCTTCCCTCTTTTCCTTTTAAGTAGAGAAGCAATAAATTTCATTTTAACTGATTTACCAGTGACTTGGTTTTGTTTTTGTTTAATGGGCAACCAATTTCTAGAAGCAATAAATTAGCACAGTCTTTTGCTCACATATCATTTATCTTGAAGCTCAAAGCATTCCTCGACCCAAGGTATTCTAATCTCATCTAATTGGTCTCCTTTTGATTCTTATAGTCATAGTATTTGATTGATAGGCTAATTACCCCAACGATCGTGCCTTTCAGTTTAATTTGTTTTCTTGAATCTGTTATATATCTTCATCTTTATAAAAGGGTTTTCAAGTAATTTCCGTCATAAACAGTTTAATTTGATTGATAAGCATTAAGTAGTCTTTGTCATAAACAGTGATAGTATATCCATTTTTAATTTAGACTTGCTATTCTTCAATGGCTCTCAAGTTGTGTATAAGGTGTTGTGTTTTCTTAAAATAAAAAATTCTTCTATTTTGGATTCATTTGATTTAAGCATGCAGACCCACACTGAGCCTGGCTTGTAACACCCCTTAACCCGAGTCCGTCGCCGGATTAGTGTTACGGGTATTACCATACAAGCTAAAACTTTAGATAAATCAATTGAATCATGGTAGATCATCTTTGTCAAATATTATCTTATAATCAAATAATCCACACATGTGTAACACATTCTAGATACTTTGATCCAAGTCATATACAAAAGAATCATCGATGAACATAAGTCATCATACAATGTATATTACGTCAATATCACATAACCAAGCAGATCTCATGAAAATTCATAAATGTCTAAACTTCTTATAGCCATCTAATTAAATAAGTACACTTGATTGTCATTGCATCATAACATCTATTTAGACCAATTTCTTATAGCATAAAGACTTAGTTACAAATAAACTAATACATGCAACTTTGTTACACATCACTTGTACACCCACTTATTTGGCCAAAATATACATGGTTTCATTTATAACATTTCACGAATGTTACCTAGCACAAACCGAGTTTAGCGGTTTCATGCACTCAATTAAAATAAGCAATTTAACAAGCCAAATATATATAAATGCATACATCTTAATTATGCACCCTTTTTCATATTCGACTATGCCTAAACTACTTTAAACATTTTAACCACATTTGCAAATGTCACCTAGGTTTGGCGTAATACACATACATGTTTTATTCAATATAATTCATCTTATTTAAATCAACCAAAGTTGATACACATATAGATATAATTTTCTAATGAAGCTCAACTAGTACCTAATTATCTTGTATAAAATTATGTATATATATACAAAGGTTTACTTGAATGCCGATTCATCTAGCTAATTTAATACCGACATTGGCATTATTAACACGCATTCATCATGAACACATAATGTCTAAGCTTAAAATAAAGATAGTCCATGTCTGAATGGTTTAAAACCAAACATTTTGATCACATAGGTAAGAACAAATAAAACCTAGCTTATACTAAATGTTGAAGCCATTTTCACATGGCTATAATTTATATATAAACAAAACATCATTCACACATTTTTAGCTAGCCTATACATGCCTTTGATTCTAAATAACTAGCTTGAAATATACCAAAAGGGGTAATAGCGTGGTTGACTTCCCGACGATCCTATGAGCTAGCAGTTGAGTGCAAAATCTATAAAACCATCAATGAACGCACACAAGGTAAGCTTAATAGCTTAGTAAGTCTCAAGCAAATTTTTACTTTCACTATATAAAATATTTAAACATTTTAAACTTAAATCTCATTACACATATATCATTAAATATAAAGAATTCAACATATGAATTCACCCTTGCCGAATACTATTAAATCATTATCTTAAGTACTTGTACCTTATCAACATAACATGTAATTCACTGAAATACAAATGATATATATATATATATATGTTACAACCATTAGCATATTTCAACTCAAATAAGTACACATTTATACCAACCACATAAACTCATTTATGTACAATTGAAAGCACATATTCTATCATACTTAATTCGAATCATAGTACGCTAACTTACTTTACTCATTGCAAACACAAACGTTTATACTTACCTGAGCTATTAGCTCCTAACAGAAATTCATGTTCCACCACGTATAAGTCACGAGTCATTTGTTTATAACATATCACCGGCATTAAGCCTGCTAGGCGTTAAGCCCGAAATATACACCGGCATTACGCCTGCTAGGCATCAAAGCCCGAAATATACCATTGGCACAAAGCCTGCTAGGCATTAAAGCCCGAAATATACCACCGGCACAAAGCCTGCTAGGCATCAAAGCCCGAAATAACCACATAATTAATTTGATCTTTCAATACATATATTTAAATACTAATTTCACCAACACATTATATACCTCATATTACTTTCACATATCATATCAAATACACTTATTCATATCACATTTACAAAATGTATATTCAATCCAATTCAACACTTTTACATTCGGCTAACTCATAGTTTTATACTCAAGATTATCAAATATCATCATTTAACATATTCATAATTAACTCTTTAATAGATATTTGCTTAAGGACTTACCTCGATTATCAAGGGCGACTTAAACCGACTATTCGACAACCTTTGTCTTTCCCCGATCCAAATTTGTTTTTCTTTGTTCTTGATCTAAACATATCAAAAATAAGCTCATTCAAGTACATTTCATTTCAATTTAGTCCCAAAGCACATAAATAGGTAGATTACCATTTTACCCCTACTATTTCACATTTTAACAATTTAGTCCTAATTGCACAAAATACAAAATACACAAAATTTCAATATGATACCTTAGGGCCGAATATTCATAGGGACCTCACAAGTCCATTTCTTTCATTTATTTTGCAAATAAGCCCCTCTAAATTTTATTCTTTGAAATAAAGTCCTAAATACTCAAAATCACTAAAATTTCTAATACAAAACAAAACAATCTTTAACATATCATTAATATAAAATCATCAAATACCAAAAACTTCAAGAACATATCAATGGCCGAATGTCACATGTACAATAATCTCAAAAATTTTAGCATGGGTCGAATAATATACTAAGCAACGATCTCAAAAACGTAAAATTAACAAAAACCAAAGTCGACTAACCTTTAATTTGAACTTCTAAGTCTTAAAATTCAAAGGAAATAAACCCTTTCTTCCTTCACCAACATTCGCCAAATGAAAAATAAAATGATAATAGCCTTTGTTTTTGTTTTATTAAAGTATATAATATGTTATTTTAGATTACTATAATAACCTTTTACTAAAAATAAAACTATCATATATAATAAGGGCATATTAGTCAAAAGCCATCCACTAACTTGTAAAATGGGCTATTTGCCTTTTACTACTCCATACTAAAAAGCCATCATCATTTAAGCACTTTCTACTATAGTATGTAACTTTTACGCTTTACGCGATTACGTCCTTTTTATCAAATTAAACACTTAAACGATAAAATTTTTCTACGAAACTTTCACACACATTAATTCACACAATATAAGCACATAATATAATATTTAAATATCTCTTAGACTCGAATTTGTGGTCCCGAAACCACCATTCCGATTAGCGTCAAATTCGAACTGTTACAACTCTCCCCCTTAGGGATTTTCGTCCCTGAAAATCTTACCTTTAAACAAAGTCGGATATTGGTGCCTCATTGAATCCTCAGGCTCCCACGTAGCCTCTTCAACTCCGTGCTGATTCCATAAAACTTTCACTAAGGGAATTCTTTTGTTTCTCAACTCTTTCATTTCCCAGGCTAAAATACGAATCGGTTTCTCCTCATATGTCATATCGGATCGAATTTCAATTTCAGACGGAGTGATCACATGTGACGGGTCTGATCTATATTTACGAAGCATCGAAACGTGAAATATGTCGTGTATCTTTTCTAACTCCGAGGGCAATTTCAATCTATAAGCAACAGGTCCAATACGTTCAATGATTTCGTAAGGTCCGATGAATCTCGGACTAAGTTTGCCTTTTCGACCAAATCGGAGTACTTTCTTCCATGGAGAAACTTTCAAGAATACTCGATCTCTGACCTAAAATTCAATATCCTTGCGTTTCAAATCAGCATAAGACTTTTGACGATCCGAGGCAACTTTCAAACTATCTCTGATTATAGGCACTTTCTATTCCGTCTCTTTAATCAAATCAACCCCATGTATCTTATTTTCACTGAGCTCGGTCCAATACAACGGGGTGCGACACTTACGGCCATATAGAGCTTCATAAGGTGCCATTTTGATACTCGATTGAAAACTATTACTATAAGCAAATTCAATCAGAGGTAAGTATCTTTCCCACGTACCTTCAAACTCAAGGACGCAACATCTCAACATGTCTTCCAGTATCTGAATAGTTCGTTCAGACTGACCGTCTGTCTGCAGATGAAAGGCTGTACTAAAGTGAAGTTTAGTACCTAAAGCATCTTGCAACTTCTTCCAAAATCGCGATGTGAATCTCGGTCTCTGTCTGAAACAATGGAACTCGGCACACCATGTAACCTCACAATTTGTGACACATACAATTCAGCAAGTTTATCGAGCGAATGGTTTGTATGAACTGGCACAAAGTGTGCTGATTTAGTCATTCTATCCACAATAACCCAGACTGTATCTTTCTTGCTCGGTGTCGTAGGCAAACCGGATACAAAGTCCATAATAATTCTATCCCATTTCCATTCAGGTATCATGATTGGCTGAAGTAATCCAGAAGGCACTTGATGCTCAGCTTTTACTTGCTGACATATTAAACACTTCGAAACAAATTTAGATATATCCCTTTTCATGCCAGGCCACCAATAGAACTGTTTCAAATCATTATACATTTTCGTGCTACCTGGATGTATCGATAATCGACTATTATGAGTCTCGTTCAAAATCATCTGGATCAAATCTACATTCCTCGAAAAACATATTCGGCTTTTGAAGTTCAAACAATCATTTTCATCAATTTGAAACTCTGACTCTGCACTATTTTCACACTGACCTCGTCTAGCAATTATCTCTTTGTCGACTTTCTGTGCATCACAAATTTGTTGAATAAACAATGGTCTTGCTTTCAACTCGGCTATGATCGAACCATCACCAGACATAACCATATGTGTGTTCAACGCACGAAGAGCAAACAATGACTTTCGGCTTAAGGCATCTGCAACAATGTTAGCTTTTCCCGGATGGTAGTCAATTACCAATTCATAATCTTTCAACAATTCTAGCCATCTGCGTTGTCTCAAGTTCAAGTCTTTCTAAGTCATCAAATATTTCAGACTTTTATGATCCGAATACACGTGACATTTCTCACCAAATAAGTAATGACGCCAAATTTTCAATGCGAAAATGATGGCTGCTAATTCCAGATCGTGAGTCAGGTAATTTCTTTCGTGAGGCTTCAATTGTCTCGAAGCGTAGGCTATGACTTTGCCTTCCTGCATCAAAACACAACCCAAGCCATTCAAAGAAGCATCACTATAAACAATAAATTCTTTACTAGATTCAGGCTGAGCTAACACTGGAGCTTCGGTCAAAAGGGCTTTCAACTGATCGAAACTTTTCTGACACTTTTTCGACCACTCGAACCTGATATCTTTCTGTAGTAGTTTTTTCAAAGGTGTAGCTATCATGGAAAAACCTTTGGCAAATCGTCTGTAGTATCCCGCAAGTCCCAGAAAGCTTCGAATCTCAAAACATTCTTTGGTGGCTTCCAATCAAGTATAGCTGATATTTTGTTCGGATCAACCTGAATACCTGATGCTGAAACGACATGTCCCAAAAAGCTGACCTCTTTCATCCAAAATTCACACTTACTAAACTTTGCATACAACTGTTGATCTCGCAAAGTTTGTAGCACCAATCTTAAATGCTCGGCATGCTCGGTTTCATCTTTGGAGTAGATCAGAATATCATCAATAAACACTACCACAAATCGATCCAAATTCTGTCTGAATACTCGATTCATCAAATCCATAAAAATAGCAGGTGCATTAGTAAGTCCAAAAGGAATAACCAGAAACTCAAAATGTCCGTACCTCGTTTGGAATGCAGTCTTTGGCACATCTGAATCTCGACTCGCAACTGATAATAACCCGATCTCAGATCTATTTTTGAAAAAACTGATGCTCCTTTCAACTGATCAAACAAGTCATCAATTCGAGGCAACGAGTATTTATTTTTTATTGTCACTTTATTTAACTGCCGATAATCAATGCACATTCGCATAGTCCCATCTTTCTTTTTCACAAACAGAACTGGTGCACCCCAGAAAGAAAAACTCAAGCGTGAAAAGCCTCTGTCTGTCAACTCTTGTAACTGTGCTTTCAACTCTTTCAACTCAGTAGGTGCCATCCGATACGGACCTATTGAAATCGAAGTCGTCCCCGATATTAATTCAATGCCAAACTCAATCTCTCTTATTGGCGGTAATCCTGGTAATTCATCAGGGAACACTTCAGGGTATTCACATACAACTGGTACGGATTCAATTCGTTTTTCAGACACTTTATTATCCAACACATAGGCCAAATAAGCTTCATCCTTTTCTCACATATTTACGAGCTAACATTGAGGTTATTGTTGCCGGCAAACCATTCAGATCATTAGATTCAACCCGGATAATCTCACCACTCTGACATCTCAAGTCAATAGCCTTTCTTTTGCAATTCACCACAACATCATGTAAAGTCAACGGTCCATTCCCAAATTATATCAAACTCGTCGAAGGGCAACAACATTAAATCGGCTGGAAAGCAGGAATCCTGAATCATCAATGGGCAACCTTTACATACTTTATCAACGAGTACCCATCTACCCAAGGGGTTGGACACACAAATCACAAACTCCGTAGACTCAACAAGCAGAGTCGTACTGGGTACTAGAGTTTCACACACATACGAATGAGTCGAACCAAGATCAATCAATGCAATCACAGTAGTATCATAGAGTGTGAAAGTACCAGTAATAACATCTGGGGAAGAAGCATCCTCTCTGGCACGAATAGCATAAGCTCTGGCTGGTGCTCGAGCCTCAGATCGAACTGCAATATCCTTCGTTCCTCTCTGACTGCCACCTACACTCCCTACATGTCTAGGGTGGTCTACCTCGTGTTGATGCGTTGCTCGTTTTAGTGTTTGAGTCGTATTTTGCTCAGCTAGCATCGGGCACTCTCGAATAAAATGGTCCGTCGATCCACATTTAAAGCAAGACCGATCACGGAATCTACAACTCCCAGAATGCCATTTTCCACAATGCTTGCACTCAACCCGGTCCTGCTGAACATTACCAACACTAGCCATCGAAGTGGCTCGAGAACTCACTGGAGGTCGATCTCGTCTAGAGAGGTCTGTAGTAGCTTTATGTCGGTTAAAGTCATCTCTGAACTTCTTAGGCGAGGAATGGAAATTCTTACTCGATGATCTTTTACGAGTGTCTCTAGCTTCTATCTCAGCCTTTTTTTTCTCTTTTTCGAGCTCTTCAGCTTTGCAAGCTCGCTCGACCAGTACCACGAACTCTTTGATCTCAAGAATGCCCACAAGTAACTTTATGTCTTCATTCAGACCATCTTCAAATCTTTTGCACATAATGGCCTCTGAAGAAACACACTCTCTAACATATCTGTTGAGTCTAACAAATTTCGATCATATTCTGTCACGGTCATTCGTCCCTGTTTCAGTTCAAGAAATTCTTTACGCTTTTGATCGATAAATCTCTGGCTGACATATTTCTTATGGAACTCATTCTGGAAGAATTCCCAAGTCACTATTTCTTTTGGAACCACTGATACTAGTGTATTCCACCAGTGATATGCAGTGTCCCGAAGTAACGATATAGCACATTTCAAGCATTCGTCTGGAGTACAAGATAATTCATCAAGTACCCGAATAGTGTTATCAAGCCACATCTCCGCTCGCTCTGCATCATCATCATCATTAGCTTTAAATTCTTCGGCCCCATATTTCCTGATTTTATCAATGGAAGGCCTACTAGATCTCATCGGATCCATCATCGGAGGTGCGAAAGGTACCGGAGTTGAATTATTCGGGGGTGAAGGTTGTTGCACAGCCGGGTTAGTTTGCATAAACTGATTAAACCACTCGTTCATCATCTGGTAGAAGGCTTGTTTAGCCTCCCCCTCGTGGCTACCAAAACTGGTCGAGAGTCTATCGGTGCTGATCCGCATGCACAGTCAGGCGCTACACTCTCTACATCATCCGCTACGGCTCTGTCGGGATCAGGATCCATTTACTATATAAAACACAATGTTAGAAGTCACCACACTATCAAGTATACAATAAAGGCATGTATAGCTAGACTCACACGCGCTACGGTAGTCCTAGAATCGACTAAACCGTAAGCTCTGATACTAATCAAATGTAACACCCTTTAACCCGAGTCCGTCGTCGGATTAGGGTTACGGGTATTACCATGCAAGCTAAAACTTTAGATAAATCAATTGAATCCTGGTAGATCATCTTTATCAAATATTATCTTATAAACAAATAATCCACACATGTGTAACACATTCTAGATACTTTGATCCAAGTCATATACAAAAGAATCATCGATGAACATAAGTCATCATACAATGTATATTACGTCAATATCACATAACCAAGCAGATCTCATGAAAATTCATAAATGTCTAAACTTCTTATAGCCATCTAATTAAATAAGTACACTTGATTGTCATTGCATCATAACATCTATTTAGACCAATTTCTTATAGCATAAAGACTTAGTTACAAATAAACTAATACATGCAACCTATTACACATCACTTGTACACCCACTTATTTGGCCAAATATACATGGTTTCATTTATAACATTTCATGAATATTACCTAGCACAAACCGAGTTTAGCGGTTTCATGCACTCAATTAAAATAAGCAATTTAACAAGCCAAATATATATAAATGCATACATCTCAATTATGCACCCTTTTTCATATTCGACTATGCCTAAACTACTTTAAACATTTTAACCACATTTGCAAATGTCACCTAGGTTTGGCCGAATACACATACATGTTTTATTCAATATAATTCATCTTATTTAAATCAACCAAAGTTGATACATACATAGATATAATTTTCTAATGAAGCTCAACTAGTACCTAATTATCTTGTATATAATTATGTATATATATACAAAGGTTTACTTAAATGCCGATTCATCTAGCTAATTTAATACCGACATTGGCATTATTAACACGCATTCATCATGAACACATAATGTCTAAGCTTAAAATAAAGATAGTTCATGTCTGAATGGTTTAAAACCAAACATTTTGATCACATAGGCAAGAACAAATAAAACCTAGCTTATACTAAATGTTGAAGCCATTTTCACATGGCTATAATTTATATATAAACAAAACATCATTCACACACATTTAGCTAGCCTATACATGCCTTTGATTCTAAATAACTAGCTTGAGATATACCAAAAGGGGTGATAGTGTGGTTGACTTCCCGACGATCCTATGAGCCAGCAATTGAGTCCAAAATCTATAAAACCATCAATGAACACACACAAGGTAAGCTTAATAGCTTAGTAAGTCTCAAGCAAATTTTACTTTCACTATATAAAATATTTAAACATTATAAACTTAAATCTCATTACACATATATCATTAAATATAAAGAATTCAACATATGAATTCACCCTTGCGAATACTATTAAATCATTATCTTAAGTACTTGTACCTTATCAACATAACATGTAATTCAAATACAAATACAAATGATATATATATATATATATATACAACCATTAGCATATTTCAACTCAAATAAGTACACATTTATACCAACCACATAAACTCATTTATGTACAATTGAAAGCACGTATTCTATCATACTTAATTGAATCATAGTACGCTAACTTACTTTACTCATTGCAAACACAAACATTTATACTAACTTTGAGCTATTAGCTCTAATGTAAATTCATGTTCCACCACGATAAGTCACGAGTCATTTGTTTATAACATATCACCAAAGGCATTAAGCACGCTAGGCATTAAGCACGAAATATACACCAAGACTAAGCTGCTGAGCATCAAAGCCCGAAATATACACCTAAGATTAAGCACGCTGAGCATCAAAGCCCGAAATATACCATCAGGCACAAAGCCTGCTAGGCATTAAAGCTCGAAATATACCACCGGCACAAAGCCTGCTAGGCATCAAAGCCCGAAATAACCACATAATTAATCCAATCTTTCAATACACATATTTAAATACTAATTTCACCAACACATTATATACCTCATATTACTTTCACATATCATATCAAATACACTTATTCATATCACATTTACAAAATGTATATTCAATCCAATTCAACACTTTTACATTCGGCTAACTCATAGTTTTATACTCAAGATTATCAAATATCATCATTTAACATATTCATAATTAACTCTTTAATAGATATTTGCTAAGGACTTACCTCGATTATCAAGCGACTTAAACCGACTATTCGACAACCTTCGTCTTTCCCCGATCCAAATTCATTTTTCTTTGTTCTTGATCTAAACATATCAAAAATAAGCTCATTCAAGTACATTTCATTTCAATTTAGTCCCAAAGCACATAAATAGGTAGATTACCATTTTACCCTACTATTTCACATTTTAACAATTTAGTCCTAATTGCACAAAATACAAAATACACAAAATTTCAATATGATACCTTAGGGCCGAATATTCATAGGGACCTCACAAGTCCATTTCTTTCATTTATTTTGCAAATAAGCCCCTCTAAATTTTATTCTTTGAAATAAAGTCCTAAATACTCAAAATCACTAAAATTTCTAATACAAAACAAAACAATCTTTAACATATCATTAATATAAAATCATCAAATACCAAAACTTCAAGAACATATCAATGGCGAATGTCACATGTACAATAATCTCAAAAATTTTAGCATGGGTTGAATAATATACTAAGCAACGATCTCAAAACGTAAAAATTAACAAAACCAAAGTCGACTAACCTTTAATTTGAACTTCTAAGTGCCGAAATTCAAAGGAAATAAACCCTTTATTCCTTCACAACATTCGGCCAAATGAAAAATAAAATGATAATAGCCTTTGTTTTTGTTTTATTAAAGTATATAATATGTTATTTTAGATTACTATAATAACCTTTTACTAAAAATAAAACTATCATATATAATAAGGGCATATTAGTCAAAAGCCATCCACTAACTTGTAAAATGGGCTATTTTCCCTTTTACTACTCCATACTAAAAAGTCATCATCATTTAAGCACTTTCTACTATAGTATGTAACTTTTACGCTTTACGCGATTACGTCCTTTTTATCAAATTAAACACTTAAATGATAAAATTTTTCTACGAAACTTTCACACACATTAATTCACACAATATAAGCACATAATATAATATTTAAATATCTCTTAGACTCGAATTTGTGGTCTCAAAGCCACCGTTCCGATTAGCGTCAAATTCGGACTGTTACATGGCTTGTGTATGTTTTATTGGTTTTTAAGGTCTTTCCCAATTTAGAGGAACTGCAGGTAGTAATATTTGCTGATACGGATCAGTTTCCACCGGACTTGTTTCACAATTTTAAACTTTTTCGACTGAGTTGTTCTTCCCATGGTGGATCTACTTATATATTTCCTTTCCTTCGAAGTTTCTACAATTTGGAAAGTCTTTTGCTTTCTGGTTTTGAATTTAAAGATGTAGTCCATTGTAAAGGAGATGCTAGGACTCTCACACGAATAAAAAATCTGAAATTGCAATGTTCTAGAAATCTTAAGCACGTTTGGAGGAAAGATTCAGTGTTTGGTCATATTCTTTCTAATCTCCAAACACTTGAAGTTTGAAATTGTGACGATTTGATAAATATATAGGAGCCTGGTCATTATCTTTTCAAAATCTCACAACTTTTATAAAGATGTAAAGAACTATGTATATGCTTTCAATCTTTAAAAGAATTGTCTTTTCAATTATGGGTTTGTTTGCTTACTCGCTTTAGTTTTGTAACTCGGGAATTGCTTGAAACTTGTTATTATAATATTGAAAAGTTCAGCAGTGAGCATTCTTATAGATATTATTAAATTACTATTAACACAAACATTAGTTGGACTAATAAACTAGCTTTGTGGCTAAAAGGGTGTGTTCCTTACATCTCTAAGTGTTATTGTTTTCTTTATGTGAGTTCAAAGTTGAGGCCACTTTTTCTTTTTAAGCCATAGGTTAATGACTTGGTTTTTCATAGTATTAGCTTACATGAATGTGATTCTTTGAACAATTTTCCTGTAATGTTTTGGGTTTAATTCAAATTTGTGCCAATCAGTGGATTAATGGTTTAATTCAAATTTGTGCCAATCAGTTGAGTATGTCTTAATCATGATAATAGATTTATTTAATGACTACCGTTCGATTATGAAATGTTCTTTGAATATCCCAATAAATTATGATGGATTTATTACTTGACATCTTCTATGAAACTATCAACATCTTGGTGGGCACGACATGTGAGCCTTTTGCTTTGAAAAAATCGAAATAGGATAAATACAAATACAATTGGAGCTAAACTTAGAGATTTTATGAGAAGTGATAGAATAAATACAAATACAAATCTTATAGCTACCGCTCAATTAATCGTGTTGTTGCATAGAAGGAAGAGTTGCTCTGTTTGTCTATGATGCTGCAAAATTCAAATGTTACCATGTCATCAAAACTCCAACAGAAAAACACAAGAAGAAGGTAAGTAAATTGAACATGTAACACCCCTAACCCATGTCCGTCGCCAGATTAGGGTTACGAGGCATTACTCGACCCAATACAAGTCAGTACACCTTGATAAATACTAATACATTAATTGATGCATAATCAGTTACTATTATCATGATTAATCATGTAATTTGCATTTACAAATCATTTACGACAACAAACATATCACAAGCAATATCATTAAAACTTATACAATTAAATTCCATCACATATGCACCTTAGCAAAATAGTTACTTCTAAAATTTAGCTATCCAAACCTCATAGCCGAATGCACACCAACATCCATTAAACAACTTAAAATTTACAACTAAAACAATGTCATGACCAAATATTTACAAGGAGTTGGTTTTCATTCAATCTTTCATAAATCGAATTCATTTATGACATGCATAAATTTCATCCTATGTCCTTCATAGCTTATCACATAATTGCATTGTAACACCCATAATATTACTAACCAAAACGACAAGTTCATTAGTACCATTCTCTTGCTCTATTCGGCTTTGTCCATATACATATGGATATTCGAACATTTCATGTATCCATTTTATCAATTCTTTTTGTTACTTCTTTAACCCTTAAAGCATACGGGTTGAACATGGGTCATTTATAGCATACACATGTAATATATGCAGCCCTTACTAAAATATTCATAGTCATCAAACTATACTTATGACTATATGCCGCATATATCCAGAACCATTCAAATATCATATAGACATTTAAATCATATCACATAACAAATTTGACCATTGCTTGAGAAAATGAAAGTTCAAAACAACCAAAAACTTAGCCATTTTCGCATGGCATACATAATTACATCTCAACCAAAAGAGACCAAAATATCCAAGCTATTACATGCCATAATTTTTCTAAGGTTTAACGACAAAAGGATGGTACCGAAATAGTGATAATGTGCTGAACTTGACGGGATCCACGAAAAGCGAGCTTCAACTTTAAAGATCTATTACAAGAGCAAACGAATACACAACGGCAAGCTATTGAAGTTTAGTAAGTTATAAGCAAAGATGAAAGTACATAATTGTAACAATCCGAACTTGACCATAATCTGAACGATGGTTTTGGGACCACGAATCCGAGTCAAAAAAATAAAAATATTTAAATATTATTTTCTATGTTTATGATATGTGAATTAATATGTGAAAGTTTCAGTATAAAAATTTAATCTGCTTGTGTGCTCAATTAGTCAAAAGGACTAAATCGCATAAGTGGTAAAAGTGACATTTTATTTGATTTAGGGCTAAATTGATGTGGCTTTATTTTAGTGAAGTCCTTAAAGGGCAATATGCCCATTTTAAGTTATAGTGGATGGCAACATGGTGATATAACATGTTTTTATGCATTATTTTATATGTTAAAGGTTATATTATATTTATTTTATAATTTATAATTATATTATAATAAAACCAACATGAAAGTGGGATTTTATTCATTCTTTCTTCCACCGAATAACACAAAGAAAAGAAAAGGTTTTGGAGCTTTGTACATTCGGCTATTTACAAGCTAAATTAAAGGTTAGTTTTAATGGGTTTCGATAATTTTTACGTTTTGTGATCGTTGCTAAGTTATCTTCAAAGCCCATGTCTTAATTTTTGAATTTGATGATGATTTTGTGTTTTTCCATTGATGAGCTTATGAGTTTTATGATATTTGATGATGAATTATGAAATATATGTGTTAGATTAACATGTTTTGTCTTTGGATTTTTGGATAATTTTGAGTAATTTGGACTAAATTGTGAAAATAAATTTTTGAGGGGTTAAAATGCAAAATAAATGAAATGCATGGACTTATATGGCTATGTGGAAGATTCGGCCTAGCTATAATGTTGGGAGATTTTGTATATTTTGTGTTTTGTTCAAATAGGACTAATTTGTAAAAATGTGAAGCGTTAGGGGCAAAATGGTAATTTTCCCATTTAAGCTTTTTTTGGATTAAATTGAAATGAAATGTGTTTGAATGAGCTCAAATTGAATGTATTTAGATCAAGAACAAAGAAAATGGACTTGAATCGGGGAAAGGCGAAAGTTAACGAATAGCCGGTTATTGACGCCTAAAAGTATCCGAGGTAAGTCTTTAAGCAAGTTAATACAGTAACTATTGCTCATAACCAAATTTATATGCTGAATTTTGATTATTGAATATGAAATTGGTCAAAGCCGAATGTAATAGGTGATGTTAATAATGAAATGTTGCTAAATGAAATTGAGTTTGATATGTTAAAGTGATATGAATTATGTGTGTTACATGTGATATTGATAATATGTAAAGTGTGCGAGATGGTTTGATAATATGAATACTCGGGCTTGAGCCTAGCAGGCTCTCGTCTTGAAATGTATCGGCTTATTGCCTAGCGAGCCTCGTCTTGAAATGTATCGGGCTTATTGCTACAGCGTGCCTCGTCTTATGAAACGATCGGGCTTATTGCCTAGCGGTGCCTCGTGCTTGGTGAAACGATCGGGCTTATTGCCTAGCGTGCTAAATGTCGGTGATTAAAATTCAGACCTCGGTCTAGCGTGCTTAATGCCTGCGATTTTAATATGAGCTTATGCATATAAAATCTTTGGAGTTATGGTGACAAAAGAACCAACTAAGGTTTATTCATATGAATTAATCTACTTGGCCATACAGCAAGTGCCTATGAACTATTTAATTGAGTTTCTATGATCAATCAATTATGAAAGCATATATGTGAGCTTTGTTAGACAAGAAGGTGATGCATGATTGTATAGGTATATTCGGCCTTTTAGTTATGTGATCATATTATCATTATGTGGATATTGAATATTTGGAGTTATAAAAGGTTATATGGATATGTGTATACATATATATGTTCTTGTATATGATTCTAATTAATGAAGTGTATATGAAGTGAGTGTATAGTTGGAAATTGATATTTACCATTTGAATCTTGAACTGAGATAGTGAGTTAATGTCAAGGTAAGATAAGGAAAATGTTAAATTATATAAGGTATTGAAGTTCGGTAATGAGATATCATATGTGTTTTGTTAAAGTTTAATTGTTATTAAGTATATGATCTAAAGTGTTTGAGTGTTAAATCGAATCACTTTTAATTGCTTAAGGTAAGAAAATGATAATTACTATGGTAAGTATGGTAATGACATTCTACCATAAAGAACTTTTGAGTTAAATAAATTGTATTCAATGTTATAAACAAATTGTTTATAATGCTTGAAAGTTTGAATGCCATGCTAAAATTTGCTTAAGACTTACTAAGCTAGTAAGCTTACTCTCTGTGTGTTCATTGTTCTATTTTATAGATTTTGATCAAGCTACAAGCTCAGGGGATCGTCAACGAAGTCATCCACACTATCAATCTATTTTGGTACCTTTTTGAGTTTGGTTTTGAATTAAAGGCATGTATAGGCTAGATTATGTCTGAATTAATGACTGATGTCCTTGTATATATATAGCCATGCGAAAATGGCTAGATTATGGTATTTTAGTCTTAAGTGTATTCGGTCTTGGTGCTTGCTCATTATGGTAATAATTTTGATAGACTAAGTATGCTTGTGTTAGTAGCATGGTTAAGCTTTAGTTGTGTATCGTTAATGATGCTATGATAATGATTCTTTAGTCATGCATTAACTTAATTTGTAAATATAGATAATAGACTTTTATATAAAATGTGGTTCTACCATAGTGGTTTAATTACATAGATAATTGCTAATAATGGATTTGGTTGAATCAATATGTATTAACTATGCTATATTATGGTTATTTGTCAAATTGAAATGGTTCAAATCGTTATGGTCGTATGTATATATATTTGCATTAAAAGATGAAGTTATTAAATGCTGAAATGATGCTTGATTAAGTGTGTATATACGTATGGTTAATATGTAATGTGGTTAATCTATCTTATATTAATCGTATAGCATGTGAATTGTTATAATCAATGATTGATTAAGGGAATGAGTTGGTATGGATTTGGTAATTATGTTAGATATGGCTTTGACTTTAGGAAAATATGCGAATGGTATATTGGCAACTAAAGTTAGTTTGGTTATGTTTTATATCACCAATATCGTTTAAATGAGTGGAATTTTAATAGTGACTGTGGATCATTTGATGTTTAAATTTGTACTTGTTTTAAGGTTACATAACAATATGGTTTAATAGACGCTGGAGTATGGTTTAACTATGAAAGTTATGTTTCTTTTAATTTAAAGACTTGATATTTGTTTAGGTTTCAAATGTTGAAGTGATTAGACTTTTGAGTTATGAAATGTAATAAATATCTGTGTGAACTGTATTATGACTAATAACGCCTCGTAACCCTAATCTGGCGACGGATACGGGTTAAGGATGTTACAATAATCGAGTAGTAAATAGACTTTTCCTTTGTCTAATCCATAATAAAATATTGAATACGTTTCAACCTCATTACAAGCATTAATATACCATTCATCACATACTAACTCATTTGGTCGCCAAAACCAAACATTTTCATAACTACTATTTAAGTCGAAATAGCATGCATAATTTATACCAAAATGAAATAGCTGTCACCCTTTATACACTTACCTGAGATTTCCATTTACCTTTTTCTTTTAAAAGTATTTGTGTTCTTGAGGAAACCTGACAACCATAACGTATCGCTCACATAGAGCCGTTACTTAACATATCTGCACACTTAGTGCCCCTTTCCATAACATATCGCTCACATAGAGCCGTTACTTAACATATCTACACACTTAGTGCCCCTTTCCGTAACGTATCGCTCACATAGAGCCGTTACTTAACATTTCATACTCTCGATCGCATAATACACATATACAAATGCTCACATTTCAATGCATATGTCATTCACATATACCTATTTTATTTCAATCATCACTTAAGTCAAGGTTCACATTTAATTACTACCCATTCCAATATATATATATCAACCCAAGCACATTAGTTGCTTACATGATTCAACTCGCATTAGGTGGTGTCCATGTATGATCTCTTCTCATATCGCATTTATAAAACCTATATACAATCTTATACTTGATTCAAACAACCAAAGATTTATTTAATGACTACATATCCATAATCATATATTACTACATTCGGCAATCACATTTAAGAATCACAAATCTCCTTTGACCATTCAAAAGTTAGATGATAATTCATTCGAAAATATACATTTCTATTTAATATTTATTCATGTATTATCAATTGCTTATAAACTTACTTTGATAGTTGAAGGGTAAAGATGTTCCGGCTACTCGTCTAGTTTAGCTTTCCCCCGATCCGTTTCCAATTCTTTCCTCCATTGATCTAAAGCAAAGTTCGAAAAGAGCCCTTTCAAATAATTTCCATTCATTTTAATTCGAAACACATAATTGTACCATTCTTCCAATCTATCATTCATAGTTTGTAATTCCTACAATTTAATACTAATTCTTTTCATTCATTCGAATATATAATAATTTATACACCTTTAAGCTAAGGTCAGATACTCCTCAAGCTCCTTTAAGTCCCTTTATAACATTAAAATAAATCATAACATGTAATTTACCAATTTACAAATTTACCCTCTAGTTTCACTTTCTTACAATTTAGTCCCCAAACATAAAACACAAAATTTACATTAAATTCAGACTAACCCCTTAAGGACCAAATTTTCTTCATTCATATACAAGTCTATATAAGCCATTTATTTTTGCATTTATACCCTTAACTAATTATTTTCATAATTTAAGCCTTCACACATCCACTTCATCTAAATTCCTATTCAAACATGTTGATGTCTAATCTATGCTTAATATTCTTTTATCAAACATAACAAAACCAAGATGTTCATCCATGGCCGAACCTAGAACAAGCTTCAAACTCCAAAATTTCCACATGGATTTGATAATATTCAAGATAACTAACACAACCATTCAAGAACTTACAAAAATTAAGCTTAATTACTCACCTTAGGAAGATATGCAATGACCGAAACTATGGAAGCTTAAGTTTCTCCCCTCTTCTCTTTGTTTTCGTAGAGATGATGAAGAAAGTGGGGAGAGAAAAAAATATGTTTTCTTATTATTATTATTTCTTTATTCTCTTCATATTATAAAATAAATAAATAAAATGCCATTAACTAAAAACAACTTAATTTAATATATATGCTAATCATTTTGCCGTCCACTACCATGAGATTTGGGTTATTTGACATGCAAGTCCATTCATGTAGGAAACAATTCAATTAAATCATCTCACTTAATAAGGCCACTTTTACTACTTTAACTATTTAATCCTTTCACTTAAAGCAATCACCCAAACACACAAATTAGTAAATAATATTTTAACACATGCTTGACCCCATATCATAGACATCAAATTAATAAAGAAAAATATTTTTCTAATTCGAATTTGGGGTTCCGAAACCACCGTTCCGATTAGAGTCGTAATTGGGCTGTTACAGAACAACTCAAATTATCAACCTTTTTCTAAAAAAAAAAAGGGGTTTTATTTGATTCAAAATTTGGAGAAATTTTAAACCTTTTCTTGTTGCATGTAAGGAATTTGGAGGAAAGACATGCAAATCTTGTCATGGACTTGGTAAGAATCTTTGGGGATTTAATTTTCTTAATGTTATGATCATCCAATGGTTGAATGAAATGTAGGGCAAAGCAGGTTTGGCACTTTTTTAATATAGAAATTTCTATTTTTTTTTCAATTTGGTACACTTTAGTAAAGTTATATATTTTGGTTCCAAAAGTATCAATATAAATTTTTAGCATTTAATTACGGTTTTAAGGTTAATTCAATGAAAGTTAATTATTAGTATTACTAGTGTTGAATTTTCATGATTTTGTTAATAAAATAGATTTAGTTTTAATTGTGAATTTGTTTGATTTTGTGTTTAATTTGTTAAATAAGTCGATGCTTATGTTTTTTGGGTTATAGAGTTGAATTGATGAAAGCTAATTATTGATATTATTAGTTAAGGGTAAATATAATTTTGGTAGTTGAATTTAGATTTAATGTTCAAATTGATACATATGTTATATGTAACAGTACATCTCGCTAATGATGTGGCATGTGTGTCACGCGTCTAAACCTAAGTGGTCCACGTCATCTAAATTTGACTGAGTTACAAAAATAAGTTGTCAAATGTGTGACTAAAGCCAAATTTAGATACCAGTTTAAACAATAAAAAAAGTGTATATTCTTAAGCTTTTATTTGTGTTATATTGTTAATATCAAGATGCAAAAAGGTGCTTTAAGTATGCTTTTTAAGTTTTACTTTTCGTGAATTTTGGTTTGGTTTTGTATAATGCAATTCATTTACCAATTGAAGCGAATTTAACTCACATCACTCAAATATTGAAGATAATTGGCTTTTTCTTCTCCATTTCCACGATATTTTGCGCTTTATTTAGTATATTATCCCGGTTTGGGATAATTGGTGTGCAAGATTGACCAACAAAGTAACATATAGGAGTATATACGTATGAACTAGCAAAACTGCTTTCATCAACATGTCATAATAATTCTCAATTTTGTAAACATGTTTTAGCAAATGCCCTTCATGTTAAATGCTCATATTTCATTGTTGCTCATTGTGACAGGATAGAAGTACTTTGGTTCGTGCCCTCTCTACAAATCCAGAGTATCCAAGAATAAGATTTAGTTTTCTTACGTGTTGATGGAAATTTTGATTTTGCCCAAACCTCAAAAGTTTTTAGTTACTTTTCGTAAATTGGTTGTACATGTTTGATATATAAGACATATTGGTTTCAGAAAATGGTCGACTCCAAACCAACCAAGACACGGTTTCTTATGCACATCATAAACTTGCCAAGTTAGTGGTAGCTTTGTAGTATAGGTTTTGTGGAAATGAGCAATGTAAGTATTACTTGATATAAAAGGGTTGGTGATTGCGAGATGTTGGAGGGCAACAAATTCGTGTAAACAAGGCATAAAATAGGTGCTCCATCTCATCCTCAGATCCATTTCACATTCATTGCAAAATAGGGTAGTTGTTTTGTTTCATTGAATGGACAATCGCTCAACTTATGAGGTTGTTGTAATTATAGGAGGTCAAGCTTAATTTGTTGAACTGGAAAAGGAGAAAGAGGATAAACACTTTTTCATTTGGGAAGTCGAGTCGATGCATATTATACCAAATTTTAATTAATTGTTTGTAAAGCTTAATTTTAAATAATTAATTTTTTTTTTTTCATGACCTTTAGTGGCGTTTTTCCTAAAAGTATAATATTTAAATTTTTTTATTTTTCATGACTTTTAGCGGTGTTTTTGGAAAAGTGCCGCTAAAAGTATGATATTTTATTTTTTTTTATTTTTCATGACTTTTAGCGTGTTTTTGGCAAAAGCGTCGCTAAAGGTCATGACATTTAGCAGCGTTTGTAGGGAAAGCGCGGCTAAAGGTCATGACATTTAGCGGCGTTTGTGGGAAAAGCGCCGCTAAAGGTCATGACTTTTAGCGGTGTTTGTGGGAAAAGCACCGCTAAAGGTCATGACCTTTAGCGGCATTTTTCTCATAAATGCCGCTAAAAGTTTACGGCGTTTGTTTTAGCGGCATTTTTGTAGTGCTTTTAAAAGCGGCGTTTTTACGGTGCTTTTAAAAACGCCGCAAATACTATTAGTGGCGCTTATAAACGCCACTAAAAGCCTTAAAAAATGCCGCTAAAAGTCTATTTTGCTGTAGTGATGGTTTCGACAACTTAAAATACGAGAATCATGTGCACTACCTTCCCAACCAGCTAGAACATAGGAAAATTTCAAATCAAATGTAATAGCAGCCAATACATTTTGTGTCGCTCCCTTTACTTCTCCACGAAATCTTCCTTGAATGCTAAGTGGAACGGATGCACGAACATGAGTTCCATCTAATGCTCCAATACAATCTTTAAAATAAGGATAAAACCTTGGATTGTTTTTGATTTCACTAGGAGTTGACTCATCAGGTGATCTAATAACTAGTTTATACAATTTCAAAATAGCTCTCAATACAACCCTAAAGTAACGGTAAATTGTCTCAGTTGATCTATAATATCTATATCCAATCACTCGAAACCTTACATTATGACCAATTATATGTAAAAATATAACTACTTGCTCCCTAATATTCACAGATTTGGTTGATTGTAACAAATTATTCCTACTAAGAATATCACACAAATTAAAAAAGGCAATCGGTCTCATCCTTACCACATTAATACAATGTTGATCACCACTATATAAAATACTATTAATATAATTTTCTCTTTCATAATCTCGATTCATACAAGGGTGTGAAGCAATTTCCTTCCTAGTTTTTAATTTTTTAATCCAAAGAGCCCCAAAAGCTAAAACTGAAGCCACGACTCTGACAATTGCATTTTGATCTTGACTACGATCCATCTACACAAAATAATGCCACAAAAATATTTGATCACTACAAAAAAGTTGCAAGCTTTTCATAAGATCACATATATGAATAAAGCTACCATGACTAAAGTGCATACATACATATATGAAAATATTAGAAATTGAGGACCCCCAAGAGAGATGGGGAACATGACCATGTGGAAGCTGTTGGGGGCATTCATTCATTGCCGTTAGTTTATGCTTTATTATATGAATTGAATTCTATGAGGATCACCAACATTTTGGGTTTATTTTTATAAACATGTTCCTTATGGTTCCGTTTATCTTTGATTTTTTATATATTTTTTGGATTTGGCATTGTGATGTAATCTCATGCTCAATATCTTTGATATAAAATATATGCAATTTGGCCATGTTATGTACTAACTCATGCAATGTGGAAGAGCAGCAAAAATACAGCTTGATATTTCAATCATTCCTTTTAACTGTAACAAATAGTAATATTCAATGATTCAGGGAGATTAGCAGATTTGTTAATTCAGTCAACCAAATTACTATTCAATTAATCAAAAATTTTAAAAGTTTTAATGAGATTTTTTTTCCAAAAAAAAAAATTGATACCTCTTTATCTTATTAGTGCCGCAAGATAGTCCTACAAGTTGAGCTAATTCTGCTTTAGAGATGGTTTTAATTACTCTATGGGTTTATGAATTGAGTCACTCGTTAGACTCGGTTGGGCTCATTTTATAAAAATCTACTCCGAGTATTCTTACTATGGTTCTGTACTTGTAAAGATACAATAACATTTCTGATATATATGCCCACTTTGTCATCAATGTTTATGATTGTTGATGTATTGAGCTTTATCATCTGCACTTTCTGGAATAGGCATACCAAGATTCTCTTGTTGAGGATTTATATAGGCATACACATCACTTTTAATATATTTAATAAATTACGCACTATAATAGTGGAAAATTTCCAGGGTTTGCATTTCAAGCCAATAACAGTTTTTTATGGCAAAACAATCAAAGCTAGGAAAAAATAAAATAATTGCCACATAATATGCCATGAGAATTTCTACATTCCTCCCACCACACTTATCTACCCAGAAAATATGGACAATATATTCACTAGACCCCCAATATGTCTAAACTTTAATGCATTAAAAAATCACTTACATTTGCACCAAATATTTGGTGGCATATCACATATGAGCTTGTCAGTTTTAATATAAACATTAGCAAAACAATAGCACATTAATTATTTAAGGACAAAAAAGAAATGGAAACAACCAACATATGACCAAGCTAAGCATATAACCATAGCTAGGAACTCCAGATAAAACAAAAGAAAATCAAGCACCCAAATTCATCATTTATGTTCTATCTAGATCATTTGCATCACACTAATCAATATTATTAAGTTATGGCAATAATGGCAACAGAAGTATAGGTATGGCTTGACAAAAATACACATGTTAAACCACTGCAGCATGTTAAAACCAACAAGATAAGAACAACACCTGGCACTATAAAGAACAAGCGATGAAGATTTTGTTGGTAAATAACAAGCTAGTGGCAAACCAAATTCATATATTGGATAAACAAGGAAATTGACAAAAAGAGCTAAAGGGAGGCATAGCTTAAATTCTTTTTTCTAACCACACAGATCATATATTGGCCAAGTCTTAAAATTTCTTATGGCCATTACATTCAGCTGTTAGCTAAGGAATTATTATCAGATACTGTACATGAACAAACTCATATTCCCTTCTTTTCTTCTCTTATTTTCTAGCCTCTCTTCTCAACCCAAGCTCCCTGATTTCTTATCTGTCTAAAATGTACAATAAATTAGACTAAGCCTTCTTATCCTAACAAATCTATAATAGCCATTTATGACTTAATACATTATTGATTATTATTTTTATATTAAAGCCAAGAACACAAGGAAGAGATTGGACACTTTATTTTTGCTTCCCTTGAATTCAAGTATTAACGGTTCCATGCTTTGCAGATTTTGAGACAGCTATTGTTGCCAAGGAGGCCTTAGAAGGGCACTGCATATACAATGGAGGGTTTTGTAAACTTTATCTCTCGTATTCACGTCATGCCAATCTTAGTATAAAGGTAATTGAACAATACAGTTTACGAGTTGTTTTCTAAATCGTTTGCTTTAATGCAATAGTTTAGCTGGGAGGTAGAATCCAACTATGGTTGCATTATACTGTCGGTTTTGTTCGGTCCCAAAGTTGCATTATACGGTTGGTCTATTCTTTATAGGTCAATAACGATAGGAGCAAGGATTATACAATCCCTAATCCTGCCATGGTGAACCCACAGCCTTCAGTTTTGGGGCAACAACCAGTTCAAACAATGGGTCATCAATACAATGGGACACAATACGCTCCGTATACAACAAAAACAACCTACAATGTGTCCACAACCTTCAGCTAAACCCAAAACAACAATTAAACCCAAAACAAAACTGTAGCTAAGATCAAAACAGTTGAGTCCCAAGCTAAGATCAAGCAATCATTCACTCAATATCCACATCATAACACAAAACTGTAGCTCAAATTGATCGGTTAAATTTGAAAACCGAAGGGCTTCGATTTTTCTTTTTAATTAATTAAAAAAATCTGTATTACATGAAACAAAAATTAGCAGAGAATAAAGGAAGGAAAACATGACAGTACCTCAAGGAGATCAGAGATGAATTTTTCCAAGAATACCTTAAGCCAAGACCAAGCGAAACAAGAGGAACAGGAAAATTTCTAAGAAAGAGAAAGAGATTTGCCTGGGAAAGAATGAAGGAAGGAAAAAGGGGAAAGACTTACCTAGATGAAGGAGGAGCCCCGGAAAATGTCTTACATAAATGAAAACCATAAGACAATTTCCCTAAAATGTAAGAGATTTTACCCGTGTATTGGAAAATATTTTCCAAATGGAAAATATTTTCAGTCAACCAAACATTGGAAAACCAGGAAAACATTTTCCGGAAAATGAATTCCTGCAAACAAACGCAGCCTAAATATATTGTATGAGCCCATTTGCCCGGCCCAATTACAAAGAAAAAAATTAAAATTACAAACCCGAAGCCCATTCTTTTACAACCCAAATTAACCCAACCAAAACCCAAACCCAACAACAGACCCATTTTACGAATGGCCCAGAAGGCCCAAAAGCCAAATTTTTCTGCAGCAGGCTAGGGTTTCTGAAAACCCTAGCGCCGCAAGCCTAGGGCACTGCCCTCTGCACCACGCCCCTCCACCTGCCCTCTGACTTTTCGGCTTCTGACACCACCGGCCACCTGCTCCACCATACCCCGGTCACCTGCAACACGCAAAATGAAGTGACAAAACAGGAAGCAAACAAGAGCAGTAGTATTATATGATATTTCAATGGCTATAAAAGCCGATTTTGAATATTGTAACAGGGAGGTTTTTTTCTTCTTCTTTTGAAAATCAAAAAGAAACAGTGAAGATTGAAGCAAACAAAGGTTTTTTTTTTTCTTCGAAACGCAGAAAAGAAATAGAGATTCGAGCAAAGTTTTTTTTCGAAAGCAGATAAAAGAAAACAGAGAGATTTTCGTGATTTCTTTCCTTTCTTTCTGGAAATCGATACAAAAAACCCAAGTTTCGAACACCAAAATAAGAAGAAAAAAGAGCAAAGATTCAAGTACAAAAAAGGAAAACAAAGAAATAAAGCAGATCAGCGAACGAGAAACAGAAAAACCGAAGAGGTGAAATTTTATTTCAAAAATTTTATTTTCTTTCCAAGCATACTGACTTAAAATACTAGTAACAAAATAAAACTTAAAAATATACAAAAAAAATAATAAAAAAATATAAAATTACCTTTTCCGACCACCGTGGGCGGTGGCCGGAGCGCCGGCGCCGGCGACGGTCTGCGGCGGCCCCCCTGGCCGGAGCTCACCCACCTGCAGAGAAAAGAAACGCCCAAAATTTGTTTTTTTTTAAAAAGGATGCAGAAATGATTTTTTTTGGCTGAAAATTGGCTTATATAGCCAAACCAAAACGACGTCGTTTTGGTGGCCATAAGCCCCAAAACGACGTCGTTTCACCCCGAGCGGCCCGACCCGATCCGACCCGCCTAGGATCCGCGTGTTTTGCGAAAAGATGGTCTATTTATGCGATTAGTCCTTCCGCTTTTAATATTTTAAAAATCAAACTCTTGATGATTTCAAAATTAGCCCAATAATTTTATTATGGTTCGCGATTAAGTCCCCATTTAAATCTTTGCGTTTGGTTTATGGGATAATTCTGTTTTGATCCCTCTTTTTTATACGCGCGTTCGAATAAGTCCCCTGTCCTTTTGTTTTATTTCAAATTAGCCCCAAAATTTTTATCTTTAATGCAAATCAAATCCTGATTTAATTATTGTGTAAATTTTTTAGTCTTTTGTTAATTTTATTAATATTGTTATTATCATTATTATATTTTGATATTTTATTATTAATACATTTCACTAACTTTATTTTTTACTTTTATTATTTACTTGATAGTATTTTCGTTATTATTTGATTCTATTACTTTTATTTATTATAACATGTTATTATTTGTTATCTTGGTTGTACTTTCACTATTATTTGTTCATATTACTATTATCATGACTATATCATTATAATGATATTTTTATTATCGTTATCATTTTATTATTAATACTATTATTTTTATGTATATATATTTGTTTATTTATGATGTATGTATTATTTTTATTAGTATCCATCATTTTTTATTATCATTATTATTATTTTCATTTCAAGTATCGTCTTTACTATCTTGCCATCGTCATTTCATTTATTTATTTATTCAATTCTTATTACTACTTTGTATTATCATAATATTATTATTATTATTCCTATCATTTGTATTTTTATTTATAATATTCACATCCACATTTATTATCTTTGTTTTGTATTATATTTTGAATAAAACATCTTTCATAAGATCATCACATTTCATCTAAAAGATTTCAAAATGAGGCAATGTTTTGGTATTTGGAAACTCGAGAAATAGTGCCCTAACGTCTTTGGGTTGCGATTTTCGCTTGACCAAATAACTTAACATCCTTTTACTGACTTTGCGAATCACGAGATGACTTTGCTCACGAGAGATTAAAACATCGTGTCCTAACGTGCTGGATGTGATGTTTATATCTTTTTGGGACAAAGAAATTTCAAATTTTGATTCAAGCCTTTTCTAGAATTCAATCCCATACGACGCATTTTGAAAAGTCGCTACACTCTGTTAAAGATTTTTAAAGTGAAGGCAATGTTTTGTATTTAGGAATTCGGGAAATAGTGCCCTAACGTGCTGGGTTGCGACTTTCCGTTTGACTAAATAACTAAACATCCTTTTGATAAACTTCGTGAAACCTCGAGATAGCTTTGATTACGAAGGTTTAAAGCATCATGTCCTAACGTGCTGGATGTGATGTTTGTATCCTCTCGGAGCAAAGAAATCTCAAAATTTTGGCCCTAATTATCCAAACATTTTTAGAGGATCTGTATTTTAAAACCTTTTAAAACTTCCGACATTAAGACACTAATTAATCATTTTGGTACCAATTTTGGGCGACGAGGGTGCTAACCCTTCCTCGTCGTGTCATCGACTCCGGACCCAATTTTTAAAACTTGGACCAAAAACACTGTTTTAGTAAAACAAAATGTTTTATTAAAATAAAGGTGATCCGATCACACCAAATAATGGTCGGTGGCGACTCCGGTTTTTTTTTTCCTATTTTCAAAACCCAAAGTCGAACCCCTTTTGTCGTCTTCAAAAAATGGTTACTGACGACTTGGCGACTCCACTGGGAACCGATTTAGAGTCAAGCCATAAATTGATTATTTTCGTCTTTTGTCGAAAGTTTGAAAGCTGATTTGAAAATTACAATCTTTTATTGCGTGTTGTTTCGGTTTGGCATTGCATTGCATGACCGTTGTGGTCACACCTTTAGGTGAGAGTGAAACTACTCCTTCGTGAGGTTTTCACCTCCGTGCGAGGATAGTGGATCGCTTTGGGATACATCCGTACCTATGTCTTCGTGAGATTTTCATCTCCGTGCAGCCATAGGGAAATGTATCCCCCTGAATTGAACTCGGTCTAGATGAGCCTATAATGGGTGAAGATCGAGGAATCTGCTGGTTCAGGTACCCCCCCTAGAACTAAACCTCATATAGTAAGCCCTAAAGAACCTACCCTAGGTAGAGCCATGCCAAACTCTAGTGGTTAACGAATTAGGTACTTTTATTTTTTGCCATCGTGTATGAAATCTTGATTTGCTTTATTTTGTTTTTGCATGGCATATTCATCAAAAGGTGTTGATTCACGTTCAATTGCCCAAATAGATAGCTTTGTCATGGAAAGGGGTTTCTTGATAGAGTGGAAGACAACGCGTCGTCCGGGTTTGGGCCGAGGCGTGCGAAAGAAAAAAGGTGATAGCCTCGCAGAAAGTACGTGTCGTAATTATGGGACTTCACGCGTATCGTTGTCACCCAAAACAATCTTCAAGAGATGAAAGAGATATGGGGTCGATGGGATCATGAGATCAAGCAATTATTCTCTTCACATTACGGAGATCTGCCACATCTGCCGACGTCCAAGGTAGACCAAAGACCTATTTGAGCTATGGCCCAATTTTGGAATCCCGCTTATAGCTGTTTTACCTTCGGGAAAGTGGATTTAGTGCCTACTATAGAAGAATACACAGCTTTACTTCGTTGCTCGAAAATTCAAGTCGACAAGGTTTATACGAGACCTGTTAACGTTCCCACCTTCTTGAAAAAGCTGATGAATATTACGGAATGAGTGAAGCGTGGGTCGCGGCGCGGATAAAACAAAAAGGAGATTGTAAGTGTATCCCTTGGAGAAATTTAAGGGACTTGATCATAGCACACCCGGATGTGAAGAAAAGGGTTGACATCTTTGCCTTGAGCATTTATGGATTGATCATCTTCCCTAAAGCTCTAGGGCATGTAGATGAGGCGGTCTCAGATCTATTCGACAGGTTAGATAGAAGAGTCACGCCCGTTCCTGCAATTCTGGCTGAAACTTTCAGGTCTCTAAACGCGTGCCGAAGAGCGGGCGAAGGAAGATTTACCGGGTGCGCACAGCTCTTGCTAGTATGGTTCAACAGTCATTTTTGGAAAGTGGAAAAGGCACCAGGTCGAATCTTCTCCGAGGACTATTCTCCGCTAAAGGAATTAGCAGCCACACCAAGGCGAGAGGATCTTACGGAAGAAAAATGGATGACAATTCTGCAAAACCTGCAAGAGGAAGACGTGGTATGGAAAGCTCCTTTGGTGGTTCCTGATGAGATACTATATCGATGTGGAGATTTTGACTGGGTTCCGTTATTGGGAGTATGGGGAGCTGTTGGATATGCTCCTCTCCTTGTGTTGAGACAATACCGATCGAGACAGTTTATACCCGCAACACAAGGTCTAATTCAGTGTGAATTTGAATACAAAGGGGATCATTGTAAGAAAAGGGTTCGTGAAATAGCAAGTGCTTGGAGTCAGACTCATAGAATGAAAAGGTTTGCCGCAAACCCGATGACAACTCCCGAATACGACCGATGGAGAAGCCAGAGAATCAACGACAACATTCCCACACCAGGCCAGGAAGACGCTCGATCAATGGAGGAACACCTACAAGTAATCCCATCAGAGCTCGAAATCATTAAACAAGATTTTGAGAAAAGGAATGCGGAATTGGGGAAAAGGATAGAACGGTTAGAAGAAGAAAAGATGCATTGGGTTTGGACGTTGACATTCGAAGCTAGAGGTAGAAAAATTGAGAAAAGGAAAAATAAAGTCGAGGAAGATTTGGATAGTTTGAAGACGACTATAAGAAGTCACGAAGATCAATGAAGCTTCTTTGGATTAGGAAAAACATCGAGCAATGGGGTCAAGAACTCGGAGAGGAAAAAATAGAGCTAGCCAATGGGAACGAGAACTCAGAGATACTCAAGCTCGAGAAGATACTCAAGAGAAGTCCGCAAAACCCAAAGCGAGAAAGAGGATTAAAGACTCGGGTGGCAGAATTGGAAAGAACCCTGTATCAGTATCGTAGCCGCAACTCTGCAGTAGAATTAAAAGCTAGCTTGGGTAAAATTGAAGAAATGAAAGCGAGAATCGAAGAGCTAGAGTCTGCTTTACATGGTTGCGAACTACGGGTGGAGCTGCTGGAAGTCAATGAGGCGTTGGAAGCAACAACTTCATCACTCCCAAAATCAAGTCGTGGATCGGGATTACATCATGGGGAAGTCGTGGCTCAAGTGCGAGAGGTCATGAGCATTTGCAAACCTTAGGAGTCAAGTCGATGTACTAAGTTTATTTTATGAATCAAAGTCAGAACAAGGACAAGAGTTAGCTAGGCTTCTTGAGGAAGTCAAGGCCTTAAGCATTAGGGCGAGGCCTTATATGTAATCCATTCTATGTAAAGAAACTTGTTTTCTAGAGAGGTTATTCTAATGGAAATTGAATCAGAATTAATGCCTTTTTTTTTGCATACATTTCAGGCATTAGCATTACATTGCATCATATTACATACATTAAAGTTTATAAAAAGAAGCCTAACTGGTTAAAATTATCAGAAAAAGGAAAAAGAAAAGAGAAAATCTGGGAACTGAACACTGCTACGAGACTCGTACTAAGACCAAAAAAATGGATCAAAGATTTGAGCAATTTCAGAAAGAAATGCAAGAACGGATGCAAGAGCAAATAATGAAGCTCCAGCAAGATATGATGGAACGGATGCAAGAGTCCCAAAACAACATGATAATCACCGGCGCAACTATTGGCCAATGAACGAGGAAAGGGCGCGTACCGCTAGCTCGAGGGAATAATGATGACCTCGCTACCCTCCCGGATTTACCCCGCCAAATACCCAAGCACCACGGAAATATGTCCCCAAAGGACACTGTTGTTATCGAGCCACGATGCAGTTGAGACCGCAATGCGGCCAAGACTTCTCATCGGTTCAGCACTAATCCCGGAGAAGGTCCGGCTAACCCTATAGTTCCCGACTTCGATGAAATGGCTGAAATGGATAAGGCAAAGGCGAACCTTCCCAAACAACTCGAGGACCGTTGTAAATGGTTAGAAGAGAAGTTTAAGGAAATAGAGACTGCTGACCATCGCTACGGGGTGGACGCTAAAGACTTGAGCCTAGTCCCAGATCTCGTACTTCCTCCAAAATTCAAGACTCGGACTTGAAAAATACAACGGACCAGGTTGCCCAAACGCATATCACAATGTTACGTCGACGGATGGCGGGCATGTCAACAACGATCAACTCACCGATTCATTTGTTTTCAAGATACGGTTGGGTCCATGACCAAATGGTACAATCATTTCAAATAGTACCAGATCAAGTCATGGAAGGACCTAGCAGGCCTTCCACGAAACAATCTGAACACATAGTCGATATAGCGCCTGATCGAATCACGCTCCAAAACATGGAGAAGAAGCCAAACGAAAGTTTCAGGCAATATGCCCAGCGATGGAGGGAAGTGGCCACACAAGTTCAGCCGCCGCTTTTGGAAAAAGAGACTGCCATGCTTTTTATTAATACCCTGAAGGCCCCTTTCATAACCCATATGATAGGGAGTACAACTAAGAGCTTTGCTGATATAGTAATGGCAGGGGAAATGATCGAGCATGCTATAAGGGGTGGCAAAATCGAGACAGGAGAAAGCACCAGGAGAGTCGCTCCTAAAAAGAAAGACAGTGAGGTAAATAATGTGAGTACATATAATAGAGGATACCCAAAGGCGATCGCAGTTAATCAGCCAAAGGCAGTTACAACCGGGCAACCAGGGCCAGCAAGACAGGAATCGGGAACTAGATCAAATTCTGAAAGGATCCAATTCACGCCGATTCCGATAACGTACAAAGAATTATACCAGATTTTATTCAATGAGCACATCGTGTCCCCGTTTTACTTACAACCATTGCATTTTCATACCCTAAGTGGTACGACCCAACGCCAATGCGATTACCACGCAGGATAGAGGGCATTCGATAGAGAACCGCCGGCCTTCAAAAAGGTAGTTGAGAGGCTAATCAAAATGGGTGTTATAGCGCTTGATGACTTGGTAAGAAAGGGAACCCATTGCCTAATCATGAGGAAAAGGGTGAACGATAATCGGTGAAGAGATTGTGAGAAAGATCAAGAGAGACGTCACCGAAGTGAAGACCCCGTTGCGAATAGTCTGGAAGGAAATAGTGAAAAGAGGATTGATAGAGTCAGATTCTACAGGAAGCAAAATACATATGAAGAATTGTTGCGAATTCCATAAGACGAGGGGGCACGAGATCCAAGAATGTGTCGATTTTAAAATTTTGGTGCAAGGCCTCATGAACAACAAAGAGCTAGAGTTCTATGAAGAAGGAGTGGAGGAAGAGGAAATATGCGCGACCGAGGGAGAATTGACAAAGCCCAGAGGTAATTACAAGAATCATCATTTCATGGAACACAGAGGCGAGTATGGGAAGACCGAAAATCACAATTCAGAAACCTGCTTCCTTTCCCTACCAAGATAGTAAAAGGGTACCTTGGAATTATAATTGCAATGTGACAACACCAGGAGCGCAAGGTTCCACTAGTATCTCGGAGGAAGTCAAGAACGAAGGTTCCTATACGCGAAGTGGAAAGCGTTATGATCCTGAAAACAGAAAACGGAGCGCGGCGGCGAAAGACTGTGTCGATTGAGCGGAAAAAGAACCCAAGTCATTATCAATGAGCCCGTAAAAGAGGAAGAGGCTAAAGAGTTCTTAAAATTTTTGAAACACAGCGAATACAGTGTGGTGGAACAACTGCACAAACAACCAGCCCGTATCTCTGTGTTAGCACTACTTCTGAGCTCTGAAGTGCATCGCGAAGCGTTAATGAAAGTACTGAATGAGACCTATGTTACTAAAGATATATCCGTCAACAAGTTGGATCGTCTGGTTAGTAACATAAGCGCTGATAATTTCATCTACTTCAGCGATGACGAAATCCCACCGGAGGTATGGGTCAAGAAAGGCATTACATAACTACCCGTTGCAAGGGATACACCTTGCCAAGTGTGCTAATAGACAATGGGTCAGCATTAAATGTCTTACCACTAGCCACACTCAAGAGGTTGCCGATAGATAGTTCTCATATGAAATCCTGCCAAAACATAGTGAGAGCATTCGATGGCACCGAAAGAAGAGTGATGGGAAGAATAGACATACCATTATTGATCGGCCTAATACCTATGAAGTAGACTTTACGGTCATGGATATCAAGCCTTCTTACAACTGCTACTAGGGAGACCTCGATTCATTCGTGGAGTCATACCTTCATCATCGCACGAAATTAAAATTGGTAACGAAAAATCGGTGGTAACTATAAACGAAGATGATATCATAGCAATCTGTTACCAACGAAGCGCCATACCTAGAAACGAATGAGAAGCCATTGAATGTTCATTTCGGTCCTTAGAGTTCGTGAATGCGACTTTCATTTCGGAGGAAATAAAGTCCCGCCACCTAAACTATCCAAGACTACCGGGATGGGATTGCAAATGACAGATGGAAAAGGAGCCCTCACCGGAAAAGGATTGGGTAAATATCTTCAAGGGAAAGTCCAGGCCCCGATGCTGAAGGAAAAAAGGGATCGCTTTGGTTTAGGGTTCAAACCAGATGCTAAACAAATGAAGAAGGAGATAGAGAAAAGACAAGAAAGGAGAAATGCCAGGCTGAATGGAGAAGATGTTAAGTGGGAACCGATGACATATCCCCACATATCTCGCACTTTCGTATCAGGAGGAATGATTTACCCGGGAAAAGAGTCTCCTAGAGGGGAATGTCCTCACATCAATGCCATACACGAGGAGGAGATTGATCAAAGAAGCTTGTCGGGCATCCGCCCATATGAACACAGAAGCACATTAGACAATTGAATTGCAGAGGAATTTCTGTAGTGTTTAGAGATTTTGCGAGTAATATTCTAACACTCTTGTTGTTTTTAAGCCTAGAAACAATGAGATTTCTTTGTGAAATAGGCTTATGTTCGGACATTTTGTTTTAATAAAATGCATCTTCAATTCTACTAAATATTCTCTTATTTTACATTTTTACCATTTATTCTTTGTTCTCATTCATATCATGTGAATAATTGTCCTCAAATTCATTTATTCTTTATACACCCTTCGATACCCATTACAGGTCTCTAGACATCAATGATGTGAGTAATGATACTACAGAATCGAGGTCCTTTGAGCAAGACATGTGTTCGAGGAATCTCGAGATTTTGGAAATGACATGAGAATGCGACTTGCCTCCAGTTTGTTGAGAATGGTAGAGCAAGGAGAAAGATGATCCTACCCCATAAAGAGTCGGTAGAAGCGGTGAGCCTAGGAGAGGGCAAGAGGTGAAAATTAGAGCTTGTATTACTGCGAAACCAAAGGGACCTCATCGAACTACTCCATGAATTCAAGGATGTGTTCGCATGGTCGTACAAGATATGCCCTGACTAAGTAATCGATATTGCAAGACAATCGATTACCCATAAGGGAAGAATGCAAGCCACCCAATGAAGCTCGGAAGAATGCGACTGACGTCTTGTTAAAGATAAAAGAAGAAGTCGAGAAACAATTTAATGCCGGGTTCTTACAAGTGGTCAAGTACTCGGATTGGTGGCTAACATTGTCCCCATCCTCAAGAAAGACGGAAGGTACGAATGTGCGTGGATTACAGAGACTGAACAAGGCCACCAAGGATAATTTTCATTGCCTCACATCGACACTTTAGTAGACAATACAGACAGGGTATTCGTTGTTCTCTTTCATGGATGGTTTTTCGGTACAACCAAATAAAATGCATCCTAAGGACATGGACAAGACGACGTTTATAACCATGTGGGGAACATTTTGCTACAAGGTAATACCATTTGGGCTAAAAAATGCGGTAGCGACATATCGTAGAGCTATGGTAACCTTATTCCATGACATGATGCACAAAGAGATTGAGGTTTACGCCGACGATATGATCGCCAAATCCGAATCAAGAAGAGCATGTGCGAGTCTTGAGAAAATTGCTCTTGAGGTCGAGAAAATTCAGTTGAAGCTTAACGGCAAAGTGTACCTTGAGCTCGGTCCGGGAAATTGCTTGGGTTCATAGTCAGTGAAAAGGGGATTGAGGTTGATCCAGATAAAGTCGAGCCATACAAGAGTTACCTCCACCACGCACCAAAAAGAAGTTAGAGGTTTCTTAGGAAGGTTTGAATTACATCGCTTCGGTTCATTTTACAACCGATCGAGAGATGTGACCCCATATTCCGCCTCCTCAAGAAACACAACCTGCACGGGGATGAAGAGTGCCAAAAGACCTTGAAAAGGTGAAACAATACTGCCTCAGCCCCATTATTAATGCCACCAACCGGACAAGCCCTCATCCTTTATCTAACAAGATGCTTGATAATTCGATGGGATGCGTCTTTGGGTCAACATGATGAATCGGGAAGAAAGAAAAAGCGATATACTACCTTAGTAAGAAATTCACCGCATGTGAAATGAGGTACCCGCTAATCGAGAAATTATGTTGTGCCTTGATTTGGACAACTCAAGGTTGAGGCAATACATGCTATATCACACGACATGGCTCATCTCAAAGCTAGATCCCCTTAAGTATATGATGGAATCTACCGCCTTGAATGGAAGGATGGCGGTGGCGAGATCCGCTTTCCGAATTTGACATCGTTTATGTAAACCAAAAGGCGGTAAAAGGGAGCGCGATAGCAGACTTCCTAGCCAGTAGAGCCCTTGAAGACTATGAGCCCTTAGATTTTGATTTCCCTAATGAGGATTTGATGTACGTGGCAGACATTGAAGAAGGTATCTCCGAAGACCATCCTTGGAAATTAAATTTTGACGGGGCATCGAATGCCGTGGGTAATGGAATTGGGGCAGTCCTGATATCCCCAAAAGGAGACCATTATCCATTCACTTGCAAACTGGATTTCGATTGCACTAACAATATGGCTGAGTATGAAGCCTGCATCATGGGGCTCCGCGCTGCTATCGAATACAAAATCAGAGTATTAGAAGTCTATGGAGATTCCGCTCTGGTAATCTATCAACTCAAAGGAGAATGGGAAACCAGGGATCCAAAATTGGTTATCTATAAAAGATTGGCCCAAGAACTTGTCAAAGAGTTCGATGACATCACTTTCAATTACACCTTGAGGACGAGAATCGATGGTCGATGCTCGCCACCACCGCTTCCATGGTCCGAATAAATGAAAGCGAAGATATGAAGCCAATACAAATGAGCATCCATCAAGACCCAGCCCATTGCTACAATGTCGAGGAAGAAGGAAAAACTGGCCCACCGTGGTACCATGATATATTGCGGTATTTAAAGAATCGTGAGTACCCTGATCAAGCCACTGAGAATGAAAAAAAGACGCTGAGGAGATTAGCCTGTGATTACGTCTTGGATGGAGAAGTCTTATACAAGAAAAGGAAGGATCAAGTGCTGCTGAGGTGTGTAGACGCCACCGAAGCTAAGCTAATCCTAGAAGAAGTCCATGAAGGTGTCTGTGGAACTCATGCTAATGGTTTCACAATGGCCAGACAAATAATGAGGTTCGGGTATTATTGGTCCACCATGGAAGGAGACTATATCAACTATGCCAAAAAATGTCATAAATGCCAGATTTATGGAGACAAGATTCACGTACCCCCGTCACCTTTACATGTTATGACTTCGCCATGGCCATTTTCCATGTGGGGCATGGACGTCATTGGGCCAATATCTCCGAAGGCATCGCATGGGCATCGATTCATCTTTGTGGTCATCGACTACTTCACGAAATGGGTAGAGGTCGCCTCATATGCTAACGCCACTAAATCGGTTAGCGGTTCTTGAAGAAGGAAATCATTTGTCGATATGGAATGCCCGAAAGGATCATATCGGATAACGCTACCGAACTTAAACAATAGCACGATAGCAGGGGTTTGCAGCCAATTCAACATCAAACACCACAACTCATCACCGACGCCTCGAAAATGAATGGGGCAGTGGAAGCAGCCAACAAAAACATCAAAAAGATAGTGGGAAAGATGACGGAGACTTATAGAGACTGGCATGAGAAGTTGCCGTTCGCACTCTATGCTTATCGAACGTCCGTCCGAACCTCTACTGGGGCAACGCCTTTCTCATTAGTCTATGGGATGGAGGCAGTCCTACCTATTGAAGTGGAAATACCTTCTCTCCGAGTATTGTCGGTGAAACTAGATGAAGCTGAATGGATCCAGCTCGATATGACCATTGAACTTAATTGAAGAAAAGAGATTGAGGGCTATCCGTCACGGTCAGATGTACCAAAAGCGAATGATGCGAGCCTACAACAAAAAAGTTCGCCCAAGGGAATTCCACGAAGGGGACCTCGTACTAAAGAAGATCCTTCCCATACAAAAAGACCACAGAGGGAAATGGATGCCGAACTGGGAAGGACCGTATGTGGTGAAGAAAGCTTTCTCGGGAGGTGCACTGATTCTGACAGAAATGGACGGGAAAAGCTTGCCCAACCCCGTGAACTCAGATTCAGTTAAAAAATACTTTGCTTAAGATAGAAGAAGCCAAGGTGAAAACCCGCAAAGGGCACTTTGAGACTTGAAAAAAAAAAAAAAACCGAGAGGCCAAGGTGAAAACCAGCAAAGGGCACCTTGAGACCAAAGGGCATTTTGAGTTGAAAACCCGAAAAGGCGGCTCAAATTTTGAACGGACACGTCGCAATCTCGCATGGCGCCATAATCAACGAAGAGGAAATACGTTGCATATCGGGGCATCGACAAAATACTTGAGTCTTCTAAACACATGACGGGCTCGAGAGCGTCTTCTTGAGCTTGTATATAGAAGCCCAATTAGCGATGTCTAGGCGTCCCGATCCATGTTGTTATTTTACCATTTTTGGGACCTTTTCCCAAAAAAGGAGGAATATGTCCCCAATCAATTCTCTTTGTTTCATAGATAAATTCATTTTGATTCTCTTTGAAATCGATCTCATCGTTATCCATCATTAACATGATGCATTAAAAAACAAATTGATGAACTAATGATTTTACAAAAAAGTTCCACGATCACTTTGGAAATCTCTAGATAAAACAGAAGCCAAAACAGAACATTTGTTTAGAACTTCCACGAACACAAGATAAAGACATTGGAAAAAGGGTCTCAAGAAGACCATTTCTTCAAAGACCTTCACCAATTCAAAGAATTGTGGCAGGGTGAATAATGTTGCTTGGTCATTTAGAAAAGTATAACGGGCCAATTTTCGATAAGGAAAGATTCAAAAACCCTAAATTGTTGAGGAACGAATCTAAAAAAAACCCAAGTCGAGTATTCTTCAAGAAGGAGTTGTGACTCCCGGGGAAGACAGCTAGAAGTCAAGGCAGACCTTTGTTCTAAGGCCTAAAATAGACTTCGAAATTTCCACAGGGGCAAGCCATTCATGCGAAAACGGTCACTGAGAGGAAAACGAAGATAAAACCTTGACAGACACTTAAATAGGAATCATACTCATAACATTCTGACTCATCATACTCATGGCATCCTAATCATTAGGCATAAGTATGTATTCATTCTCTGAGTTACGCCCTCAAGAAGGACAAGATCTGATTGAGCGTCTCGTCTCCCTGAGTATGCAGTGGAGCAGATCAAAGAAGCAGATTCGACATTCCTGAAGTTGCAGGAAGCGGATCGAAGACATCAGTCTGGTGATCCTTGAGTTTGCAAGGATCAGATTGAAGAAAGCAGATTTGACGTTCCTGAAGTTGCAGGAAGCAGATCAAAGATTCGGTCTGGTGACCCCTGAGTTTGCAGGGATCTGATCGAAGATAGCAGATTTGACCTTCTTGAAGTTGCAAGAAGCAGATCTAAGATAACAGATTTGACATTCCTGAAGTTGCAGGAAACAGATCAAAGATTCAGTCTGGTGATCCTTGAGTTTGCAAGGATCAGATTGAAAGAGACAGATTTGACCTCCTTGAAGTTGCAAGAAGCAGATCTAAGAAAGCAGATTTGACATTCCTGAAGTTGCAGGAAGCAGATCGAAGATAGCAGATTTGACCTTCTTGAAGTTGCAAGAAGCAGATCGAAGATAACAGATTTGACATTCCTGAAGTTGCAGGAAGCAGATCAAAGACATCAGTCTGGTGATCCTCGAGTTTGCAAGGATCAGATTGAAGAAAGTAGATTTGGCGTTCCTGAAGTTGCAGGAAGCAGATCAAGGATTCAGTCTGGTGATCCTTGAGTTTGCAAGGATCAGATTGAAAGAAGCAGACTTGGCGATTCCTGATGCTGCAGAAGCAAATCGCAGTGAGCGGATTAAAAACAAAAAATCCCACACCTTTGAAGTTGTGGCGATGGGGTGGATCAAAACAACAAGATGCGATGGACGAAATAAGGCTACAAGAGAAGTCGGGCTTAGCGCACGGGCAAAATGGGTTTTTGAAAATCTTTGCTCCATTCTCGTTACGATAATGAGCAAAGAGGGCAAACAGATGAGCCCATTTGCCCACCCAATTACAAAGAAAAAATTAAAATTACAAACCCAAGCCCATTCTTTTACAACCCAAATTAACCCAACCAAAACCCAAACCCAACAACAGACCCATTTTACGAATGGCCCGAAGGCCCAAAGCCAAATTTTTTGCGGCGAGTTAGGGTTTCGAAAACCCTAGCGCAAGCAAGCCTAGGCACGCCTCTGCACCACGCCCCTCCACCGCCTCGACTTTTCGCCACGACACCACCGCCACCGCTCCACCATACCGGTCACCGCAACACGCAAAATGAAGTGACAAAACAGAAGCAAACAAGAGCAAGAGTATTATATGATATTTCAATGGCTATAAAAGCCGATTTTGAATATTGTAATGAGGAGGTTTTTCTTCTTCTTTGAAAATCAAAAGAAATAAAGTGAAGATTGAAGCAAACAAAGGTTTTTTTTTCCAAACGCAGAAAAGAAATAGAGATTCGAGCAAAGTTTTTTTGAAAGCGATAAAAGAAAAGCAGAGATTTTCATGATTTCTTTCCTTTCTTTCCGAAATCGATACAAAAAAACCCAAGTTTCAACACCAAAATAAGAAGAAAAAGAGCAAAGATTCAAGTACAAAAAGGAAAACAAAGAAATAAAGCGGATCAATGAGCGAGAAAGAAAAACCAAGAGGTGAAATTTTATTTCAAAAATTTTATTTTCTTTCCAAGCATACTGACTTAAAATACTAGTAACAAAATAAAACTTAAAAATATACAAAAAAAATAATAAAAAATATAAAATTACCTTTTCCACCACTGGCGGTGGCCGGGCTGCCAAGGCCGTGACGGCGATGCATGGCGGCCCCACCGAGCTCACCCACCGCAGAGAAAAGAAACGCCTAAAATTTGTTTTTTTAAAAGGATGCGAAATGATTTTTTGGTGAAAATTGGCTTATATAGCCAAACCAAAACGACGTCGTTTTGGTCGGCGCCCATAAGCCCCAAAACGACGTCGTTTCACCCCGGAGCAGCCCGACCCGATCCGACCCGCCTAGGATCCGCGTGTTTTGCCGAAAAGATGGTCTATTTGCGCGATTAGTCCTTCCGCGTTTTAATATTTTAAAAAATCAAACTCTTCAGTATTTCAAAATTAGCCCAATAATTTTATTATGGTTCGCGATTAAGTCCCCATTTAAATGCTGCGTTTCGGTTTATGGGATAATTGCTGTTTTGATCCCTCTTTTTTTTACGCGCGTTCGAATAAGTCCCCTGTCCTTTTGTTTTATTTCAAATTAGCCCCAAAATTTTTATCTTTAATGCAAATCAAATCCTGATTTAATTATTGTGTAAATTTTTTTAGTCTTTTTGTTAATTTTATTAATATTGTTATTATCATTATTATATTTTGATATTTTATTATTAATACATTTCACTAACTTTATTTTTACTTTTATTATTTACTTGATAGTATTTTCGTTATTATTTGATTCTATTACTTTTATTTATTATAACATGTTATTATTTGTTATCTTGGTTGTACTTTCACTATTATTTGTTCATATTACTATTATCATGACTATATCATTATATGTATATTTTATTATCGTTATCATTTTATTATTAATACTATTATTTTATGTATATATATTTGTTTATTTATGATGTATGTATTATTTTATTAGTATCCATCATTTTTATTATCATTATTATTATTTTCATTTCAAGTATCGTCTTTACTATCTTGCCATCGCTATTTCATTTATTTATTTATTCAATTCTTATTACTACTTTGTATTATCATAATATTATTATTATTATTCCTATCATTTGTATTTTATTTATAATATTCACATCCACATTTATTATCTTTGTTTTGTATTATATTTTGAATAAAACATCTTTCATAAGATCATCACATTTCATCTAAAAGATTTCAAAATGAGGCAATGTTTTGGTATTTGGAAACTCGAGAAATAGTGCCCTAACGTCTTTGGTTGCGATTTTTCGTTTGACCAAATAACTTAACATCCTTTTCTGACTTTGCGAATCACGAGATGACTTTGCTCACGAGAGATTAAAACATCGTGTCCTAACGTCTTGGATGTGATGTTTATATCTTTTTGGGACAAAGAAATTTCAAATTTTGATTCAAGCCTTTTCTAGAATTCAATCCCATACGACGCATTTTGAAAAGTCGCTACACTCTGCTCAAAGATTTTTAAAGTGAAGGCAATGTTTTGTATTTAGGAATTGGGAAATAGTGCCCTAACGTCTTTGAGTTGCGACTTTCCGCTTGACTAAATAACTAAACATCCTTTTGATAAACTTCGTGAAACCTCGAGATAGCTTTGATTACGAAGGTTTAAAGCATCATGTCCTAACGTCTTTGGATGTGATGTTTGTATCCTCTCGGAGCAAAGAAATCTCAAAATTTTGGCCCTAATTATCCAAACATTTTAGAGGATCTGTATTTTAAAACCTTTTAAAACTTCCGACATTAAGACACTAATTAATCATTTTGGTACCAATTTTGGGCGTATCGAGGGTGCTAACCCTTCCTCGTATGTGAATCGACTCCGGACGATTTTTAAAACTTCGCGGACCAAAAACACTGTTTTAGTAAAACAAAATGTTTTATTAAAATAAAGGTGATCCGATCACACCAAATAATGGTCGGTGGCGACTCCCGTTTTTTTTTTCCTATTTTCAAAACCCAAAGTCGAACCCCTTTTTGTCGTCTTCAAAAAAATGGTTACGACATATATGTTTGGAAGGTCACCATGAATAAAGCACCTATTCTTCTTAGCAATACACCTATTTTAAGCTATCCATATCAGAGCATATAAATTTTGTATGCTATTTAGACCCAAAAAAAAAAAACTTTTTATACTCCTCTTAAACCTCCAAAATTACCTTAGACAACTCTCAACACATTGTATGAATTTTCACCGATCCATTATTAAATTTTATATGAGATTCTATGTCTTTAGTTAAGAATAAATTAATTAAAAGTTGTCACCAACTCGAGTTAGGATTTCTTGATAGCCTTGTTAATATAGATTACATTAGCCTAACTTGTAAAAAAAAAAAAATCATTTTTTTCAATGAAATGCTTTTTCTCAAGAACACGATATACTATTTAAGTCACTCACATTTTCAGGTCAAAAGGAAAACACTATATAGAAAAGTATACATGTTATTTCTTTTGTAAACTTTTTTTTCATATAAAAAGCTTTTTTCAATTTTTTATAAAATAGTAAAGATTAATTACAAATATAATTATATTATTTGATAAAAGTAAAATATGATAATTTGAATATTTCATTTTCTAAAAGATCATTTTAAAAATAAAATTAATTTAACAATTTCAGCATATTATAAGTTATATGTATTTAATTAATATGATTGCTCAATCTTAGATTTTAATTAAATTCATCCATATTAATAAATAATTAATCTAAGTCTATTTTAGGTTTGACATATAAAAATAATTTATATTATTTTTAATTTAATATGTAATATTTTATATGTTTTTTTCTTTTATTAAAATTTTAATAATCAATAACTTAACATATTTTTATGCTTACATTATAGTATTTTATGATATTATAGATTTAATTTTATGTGATATATATTATATAATATATAAAAATAAAATAACATATGACAATATTAAAACAGGTTGGGAAAAGCTCGGGCTATGGATGTTGGAGTCCAAACCCAATCTATATTTGCAACATGCCTAGTCTTCTTGTCGAAGCTAATTTTGTGGGCCCAATATTTGTATCCAAACTTTTTCAAATATTGAACCAAACTCTTTAAGTTTGGACAAATAACACAACCCTTAAACAAATCTATTAGGGGTTGGCCGGCCCCCTAAAATGAATTTTTGTGTGTTTAGGCCTATTTATAATTTATAAAATTTTAAATTAATAATGATAAAATTACAGTTCGGTCTTGCAAAATGATAAAAATTTGATTTAATCCTTTAAAAATTATAAAGATATAGGCTATTAAAATGGTGAAATTGCTTTTTTTTACTATCGTAAGAATATAAAATTTAATTTCGGCCCCTCCAAAAAAAATTTTCTAGCTTCAACCTAGACTTGGTCATGGACCAGACGATGCCAAGTCGATGCAAAATTTAGGCTTGTTTTTGGGCTTGAGCCAAAAAAATGGGCCTAAATTTTTGTCCAAGCCCGACCCAGATAAAAATGTCAAACCTGACCCGGTCATATTAAATTTTTTATATTATTTTTAATATAAAAACAAATTTAATAAATATAATATATCAAAAAATACATTAAAAAAATCTTTATACTTAAATAATAGTTGCAACTTAGCAAAGCAGATGCCTCTAAAATAGTAGAAAAATTAATAATAAAACAAGAGTTATACAAATATCCAAATAATAACAAAATAGTATTAACATAATAGCAAAACATCAACAAAACAATAGCAAACAATAGCATGAAAAAAAATTTAGGCAGATTCGGGTGGGGTCGAACTAAAAAAATCTTACCCGAGGCCTAACCAATTTAGAAAACGGGCCTTATTTTTTGTCCAAACTTATATTTTTGTCCAAACCCTCCCACATTCCATACAGACTTTTGGGCATAAGTGAATGGCCCGAGTCATAATCAAGTCTACTTTCCCTCAATCTATAACAGGTGAATACGCCACTATTTATAAGTTTAAGTATTTCTATAAATTTAAATATTAATTCTTTGTATTTCTAGTTTAAATGGTCCAATCATTGATCCCGAAAATTTCTACAATAAAATTAGGTAGGTCACAAGTATAGCTCCCTAACCACGATTCCGCTATTTACTTTTACTTAAAACTAAAACTAAAACTAAAAATGACTAAAATAGAGGAGAAATTATATTCTCTTGATGAAAGAGTAAAGTAAGTATGACTTTGCATGCTTTGCTTATCTCGAAAGTAAGAAAGATTATAATTGAATCCGTGAATCATTTTTCAGTCATTTATTGAATGATAAATAACTACAAGTGACAGAGATACACAATTTAAATAACGAAAGATCTAGTATTTACAAATTGTATCTAGAATGACTGGAAAGGTAGAAACAAGACCATATATAATTTGATCAATATAAGCAAATCCAAAATCTTTGTAGATGGAGCCAATCATTAGTTCCCAACCTTCGGGGGAATGAAATCCTATACATAAATCTGTTAATAAAAGAATAGAAAAAGCTTTTATTGTGTTGCTTAAATTATATAGGAATTCTTGAACCCAAGAGTTAAGAATAAAAAGTTCTTCATTCCTCAAAATAGAATAACCACTTAGAATAACGAAACAAATTAGATTGGCGAGAATCCGTTACTTGAACGAAACTAAATCTTATGGAATCATATTGAATATTTGACGATACATTTTGTACCTTGCTAAAAAATCGATCCCTATTTACCAACCATACATTGTCTAACCAAATCCAATTCTCTCTCGATATGTTCCTCATAATATCTGATTCGTGTGGATTCTTCCCCCAACTAACGAAGAGATCTTGGCGGAATTGCTACATATGAAATTGACCACAATTTTGCAAAGAAATAGCCCACTTGCCTCTCGAGAAGAGATGGGAAACATGTTCAATATCATTTAATTGAATAGTTGACATAACTCCTTGTTGTCTGAAGAAACCCTCCACTTCAATTAGTATTTTTTCACGAAAGGCAAACATGAGATAATAGATCCAGTCTTTCACTAAGATTTCAAAGAGCTGTCTCGAGTTTAAGTTAATTATGTTTCACCTCTTACTCGGAGAAAAGACGATCAAACAATTCTCAATTATAGTCCTTGCGGATCAAATCATTCATATAATATACCAAAAAAAACTCTAGATATCAAAATTTAAAATATTTTGATATAAATTTTATATAAAGAATAAAAATCACCTTCATAGTTTCTTTGATAATAATTAAAAGAAAAAAAAAAACTCTTAATAGTATGTATACGACCCATTTTGCCGACCCATGACCCAATTACAACCCAAAACCCAATAGCCCAATACCAACCAAGACCCAAACAACAGGCCCAAAACAGACAACCCTAACCCTAACCCACTTGCTTTGCTTTCTTCCTCGACCCTCGACTTGACTCGCCCCCACACCCTCTGCAGCCACGTCTGCAGCACCGCCTCTGCCAAAGCCCCAGGTCACCAACGCCTCGCCACCGCCCAAGTACCTGCAAGAATTAAAAAGAAACGACAGAACAAAACAAGTTGTAAACAAAGATGGCTATAAAGGCCGATTCACATTCGGTTGTAAGGACCTTTTTTTTTATCAATAGAATACAAAAAGAGATTTAAAGCAAGCTATAGATAAAAGGCAAAATATATATATATATAAAACCAAAGAAAGATCTCAAATCGGAGAAGGAAAGTACTGAAAGATCGAAACCAAAAGCCCGAGGTATTTCCTATTTTTTTCTCTTACGTTCGGATCTGGCTTTTCATGTTTGTGTATATGTAAAAAACGCGAAATATAAAAGGATAAGAGGAAGTAAAAATATATAAAAAAAAAGGGAAAAAAAGGAGGATTTTACCTTTCCGGCCACTGCACAGTGGTAAGAGCGCTTGCCACGGCGACGGAACCCATGGCCGGAAATCGCCCAGTAGACCACCTGCAGAAAAAAAAAAAAGAAAAGAGTCATTTTTTTTTTCCAAAGAGAAGAGAAAATGAAATTTTTTGCAAAAAAATGGCTTATATAGCCAAATCAAAACGACGCCGTTTTGGTCGGCGCCCATAAGCCCCAAAACGACGCCGTTTTACTCGGCCCGACCCGAATCCGACCCTACCCTCAGAGGATCCGCGTGTTTTTTTGCAGAAGGGTTAATTTCATTTTTAGCCCTTCCGCTTTTTTAGTACTTTATAATCAGATTTTTAGTATTTTAAAATCTAGCCCAATATTTTATTTTGATTTTTAATTTGGTCCCCTTGCTGCTGCGCGTTTTGGCCAGAGGGGCTTATTTCATCTTTAGTCCCTCTGCTTCTTAGGCGCATTTTAAATAGGCCCTCCCCTCTTTATTTTATTTCAAATTTACCTCAATAATCCGTTTTTGGTTCGATTTTGGTCCCTTTTTTTTATTATTTTGATTATTTTTACATTATTAACTACCTTTAATATTATTATTGTTATCATTATTATTATTATTATTATTATCTATTTTTTATTATATTATCGTTATTATCGCTATTATTATACTATTATTTTCATATATATGTATATATATTTATTAGATTTTTACTCGTTATTTTATATCATCACTAATATTATTATCTGTATTTATTTCCACTACTATCATCCTATTTATATTATTATTTATCTTTATTTTATTAGTGTTGTCTTATTATTATTTTATTATCATTTTATTATTATTGTTAATTTTATTATTTCATTATTATTATTATTTTACCAAAATTATCCTTATTATCACATTTTATTTTCATTATTATAATTATTATTATTATTCTTATAATTCTTATTTATTTCATTTCTATCTCTTTTAGTACTTCTACCTATTATTTCTCTTTTAAATTATTTTTCTGCTTTCTTCTATTTTTTGTCGTCAGATTACTCTTTATTATTATTCCGTTATGCTTGTTAATATCATGATTTGTTTCTTCTTACAAATTGATGTTATATTAGTTTTCACCCGATACGTAAATGATTCTTTCATAAAGGCAATATTTCAGATTAAAGATTTGAAGAAATCGAGCCCTAACTTCTGGGTTCGATTTTCTCGTTCAAGTTAAACAACGGAAGACCCTTTTCAAAATCACAAATTCCAATTTTAAATCGACATTTCGTATTAGCAATTCGAGTGAATCGAGCCCTAACTTACTGGGTTCTGATTTTTCCTCGTTTAAAGCTAAACAACGGGATGTTTCTTTTAAAATTGCAATTTAAATTTTAAAACAAAATACTTAATCCCGAAAATTCGAAATGTCGTGCCCTAACTTACTGGACTCGACACCTGGATACTTCGAGATAAGTTTCTTTTTCTTCTAAAATAGAGGCAATATTCCTAATTTGGATTTTCGGGAAAACGAGCCCTAACTTACTGGGTTCTGACTTCTCAATTCAACAAATGACGGAAGATCCTCTTCAAAAACGAAAATCAAGTTTTAAAAGACGAGCTTAGTTTCGGGAGTCTAAAGTATTGCGCCCTAACTTACTGGACATGATGCTTTATCTCCTCGAAAATAAGAGTCTTAACGTCCCTTCCGGTTCCTTCAAATTTTAAAAATAAAAAGCATTGTATTTTCGAACCCTTTCAAAGTTTTCAACAAATAGGACATCAATCAATCAGTTTGGTACGGTTTGAGCGTGTCGAGGTGCTAATCCTTCCTCGCACGTAATCGACTTCGAACCCGTTTTCTCAAAGTTCGTGGACGAAAAAGTATTATTTTAGTAAATTAAATGTTTTATTAAAATAAAGGTGATCCGATCACATCAAATAAAGATCGGTGGCCACTCCTTTCCTTTTCTTTTTTAAAAATCGAGTCGACCGCGTCATTTACTGTTTTCCTAAAAAATGGTTACGACAGTATGAACATGTTGATTCCATGTAGTGCATGAAACGCGTTCAAGCGAGAGAAACCATTTCAAGATATATATATATATATATAAAAGAAGGGAAATATTCAAAGGAAAAAAGGAAAAAAGATTGCTTTGAGGCAGCCGAAAAGAGGAACGTCAACGTCAATGCCACCCTAATTAGAAAGTAAATCAGAAGGCCAAGACAAATGAAACTTCGTCATCATCATTCTGTCACGCGTTTTGCCGCTTCGGTTATATCATATCTCACCAACTCTACTTAATCCCACTTTAACATATAATTAGCTAAAAGCCGAAGATAACTAAAATTATATATAATATACAAAAAAGTTGACTATTTTAAATACATTATTGAACGCTATATCTTATAAAACAATTGTATACAATAAGTAAATTACATCTGAAATGTTTCAATGACATACTCGATAAAATAGAATGTTGATAATGATAATGTATCATAAAGAAAAAAATAAAAATAAAACATACAGATTTTACGTGAAAATTCTTTCAAAAAAAATTACTGGTAGAGAAAAAAATTTACTGTGTCGAATTCGAATAATTATAAGTAACATAGAGTGCGTCTATTTATAGGTTTAGAGAACCTTATTTTAATCAACATCTAATAGAAATAATACAATAATGTTAAAACACCTTGTTCAAATCAATATCAAATAGAAGAACATATTCTTCTTGTGCAGCCTATATTGTACCATCTTAACAAGAATTCTCAACGAACAAGTTCTCCACCCATCTTGTACAGCCTCTAGCCTTTGATCTTTGCTTTTGTAGATCCCCATCTTACCACATATATTTTATTTTAATAAGAATTTAGATCACAATTCTAACAATACTTTTAACTTAATCAGCTAAAATTAATCATAAAATAATAATAATAAACAAAAAGATGGAACCCTATTTGATAAAAGGTGCAAGAGAGTAGTTTGTCATTTCATCTCTCTTTCGAGTAGCTCATTTTGGTCCATTCATGGCCCTATTCCTTTCTTGGACGACGAATTAACTATTCATAAACCAACACCTAAGCACCATATGGTGGAATCCACTTTAAAGTTTTTAAATGATATCATTTAACCATTTAATTAATATAACTTTGGTCACTTACTCTTGCAAAGTATTGTGTTTACTAATTAACCATTTAAATGATTCCTTGCCTATCTGCGAAGCAGTCCAAGTCAAAGGCAAATAAATTAGATAAACACTACTCAAAAAATCCCATTCGTGATCGACGACTTTGTCACTAGGTAGGAAAAATAATGACATGGGACTCACATGCATGCAAGTTGATAATGCGAGAGAAAGTAAACTTCTTCTGGCTTTACATTTGGCATGTACCCTAAATCCCAAAGTCTTAGCTGATCCATTTTGAATCTCTCTCTCGTATACACAGTAAAAGTATAGCTGACTTTCTTTTGCCTATAAGTACTTCTCAATTGTCAATCCTGAATCAAAAGCCTCATCTCTCAAACACTATCTTAATCAAAGTTTTTTATAAGCTCTTAGACAAGTATATCGTGTCTTACAACAATGGAGGTCAGTTGTTTCAGCCAAAATGTCCTTTTAGTTACCCTATTGCTTGCCATAGCTGTCAACTTGGTGGAAAGCCAGGGCACCAGGGTTGGGTTCTACTCAACTTCATGTCCTCGAGTTGAATCCATCGTGAGGTCGACGGTTCAATCCCATTTCGGGTCTGATCCCACTATTGCTCCTGGTTTGCTCCGTATGCATTTCCATGACTGCTTTGTCCATGGATGCGATGCTTCCATCCTTATTGATGGACCTGGCACTGAGAAAACCGCCCCACCGAACCTCTTGTTGAGAGGTTACGAAGTCATTGATGATGCAAAGACACAGCTTGAAGCTGCATGCCCTGGAGTTGTTTCGTGTGCTGATATTCTAGCCCTCGCTGCTCGTGATTCTGTAGTTCTGGTAACTATATGTTCCTTTGATCTTCGTTTCGGATGAAAGAATTAATAAGGATTATATGTAGTCAAATTATTGGTTAATAATGTGTGATGCAGACCAGTGGAGCCAGCTGGGCAGTGCCGACAGGCCGCCGAGATGGAACGGTTTCACAGGCATCTGATGCGGCCAATTTGCCAGGCTTCCGTGACTCGGTCGATGTGCAGAAGCAAAAATTTGCAGCGAAGGGTCTCAATACTCAAGATCTTGTCACCCTTGTTGGTAAGCATTTAGATTTCTATTTCATTCGAATTTAACCCTTAATTAAAAATTTCACACTGTAACTGATGAAATTCAATGCATTTTATGTACTCCAGGAGGCCACACTATCGGTACTACAGCCTGCCAATTCTTCAGATACAGGCTTTACAACTTCACCACGACCGGAAACGGAGCCGACCCTTCTATCACCGCCGCATTCGTTTCCCAGCTTCAAGCGCTGTGTCCGCAGAACGGTGATGGGTCAAGGAGGATTGGATTGGACACAGGCAGCGTTAACAGATTTGATAACTCTTTCTTTGCCAACTTGAGAGATGGGAAGGGAATACTGGAATCTGATCAAAGGTTATGGACTGATGCTTCCACCAAGACCTTTGTCCAACGATTCTTGGGCATTAGAGGCTTACTTGGATTGACCTTTAACATTGAATTCGGAAGGTCCATGGTGAAGATGAGTAACATTGAAGTGAAGACAGGCACTGTGGGTGAAATCCGCAAAGTTTGTTCTAAAGTTAATTAAACCAAACATAATTTGATGTTTTTATCAGCGTAAGCTGATAAAAAGTAAAAGCTCTTCATTCAAAATAATACAATCAGATATGTGTTTATGGATAGATACGCAAGTGACTGATAGAAGGGAAGCACTTGATTTATACAATCAGATATGTGTGTGTCTATATCAATTTTTTAAGTGAGATTGCTTAAAAGCAGCCTAATTTATTTGTAGCTGGAATTGCTGACCTTTTGTTTTGAAAAGCTATGGATTTTGTCTATGTTAAGTAATTCGATGGGTATCCATAAAACATGCAACGCATGTAATTGTCGAGAAAATTCTAAACATGGTTCCCTGCCTGGCTGCTATCTTCTCCATATTTCTACTCCAACGTAAAGAAATTAATTCTATAAGCACTTAATGCAAAATACTTCAGGTTATTTTATTAATCATTAATAATTTCTTGATAAAGCAAAAAATTTCTATAAAAAATACGTTATTCTCTTAGAAAAAGAATTTAAATTGAAATTTTAAAGATAAAAAATATAATATGAATTTCTAAAATTTAATTATCGTACATATAAAATGAATATGAAAATATGTCGTCAGTTTAACTAAAATAAAAATTTATGCCGTGAATGTAAGTATGACGATGTTGTTGTTGATGCCTAGATGTTGATGGGTGGGGATTCTTTATAAGATAAAGATAGTTAATGTAGGAATCCATACTTTAAGTAGATTTTCGATGCTTAAGTTCATATTTTAACAAGGCAATGTGAAATTGTGAAAGTAAGGTTGAAAACAATAATGACGTAAATTAATATAAGTGAAAGATTATATCTGAAATGGGGTTGAGAATTAATATTTTTTTAGGCTGAATAAAAAAAAAGAATTGTATGAAACAGGGACATTATCACTTTTTATTTATAGTTTTATGCTACATTAATATTCTTATCCTGAATTTCAGTATTTTAATTTAGATTTAATTTTTTTAGGATGAAAATATTGATGTGGCATAAACCTATTAGAAAAGGGATACAGATGATGTGGCGTCACTATTTTATACAATCCTTTCTCGAGTAAAAAATAATTGAGAAATTAAAAACAATTTAAATTTAAAATACTCAAACCAAATGGAATTCTATTGCTTATTTAATTTATAATTAATTTTAATTTTTATTATGTAAAAATATTTTATATTTTAAATAGTAAAAAACTTAAAAGAATTATTTTTCAAAAATACTTTATAAGAGTTATTAATTATTTTTATTTATTAGGACATTATAAATCTTTTAAAATTTTAAAGTGAATCCTCCATAGTCCATAGCATAATATATTTTTACAAATTGGATTGATATTTATAGTCATCTATGTTTATATTAAGCCTTGTTGAATTAAAAAAAGAAATGGCTACAAGTGGAGTTGGTGGTCTCTCTTGGCCAACCAATTAACTAATTAGGCAAATTTGTCCAAAAAGAAAAATCATTACTAAAAATAATGGGGCAAAATGCATGTTGAAAACATGTTCATATTTTCCCTCCTCATTGCAAAAGAATATTTTTTTTTTTTGCCAATCTTAATTTTACTCTTTTTTTTTTTTTCTGTAAATGTTTTCTTTCACTATCCAGAAGCAAAGTTGTGCTACATTACGACTTTCATGTACAACAAATCACTACCCTGTATATTAATAACTCCCAAGTCCCAATCAATACAAAGCTAGGAATTAATCAAAACTTTTCTTTTAATATTTTTCCTCCCTCTAACATTCCAAATTTCTTTGATTATCTATCTGAAATGCTATATGAGAAATTTGATTTATTTGGAATTATTAGGATTTAAATCCTAGGAAGGTCACGTGATCACATTTTTCAAGTTTTGGACTCAAGGGGTGAAAATTATCATTCTGCCCATCATGAGCATTTTTGTCATTTGACACACTTTTTTATAGTTTAATAGAGATGATTTTAAGCCTTTGAAACAATTTTTCTAAATTAAATTAAATTAAAAAAGGCCACATAAAAAGGAAGTTTGACCTTTGACCAAGATTTTTATATTTTAAAATACAAATAAAAGATGAGGGATTCTGGGGTGTTTTAGTTTCATTCTAAGCCCCAGTGCTTGCATGTCAGGGTGCATCAAATTGTTAAGTTTGTTTGATTAAAGGAGAGTTTCTTAAGAGGGCATTTTTATTTGGTGTTTAATATGTTCTCTTATGATGATTTTGTTCAAAATTTTGCCAAAGAGAGAGATTGTTGAGGTAGTTTTTGAGCAATGCTTTGACCTGTGTCAATTAGTTTAGACTATATTTGCTCAAAAAATTTATTATGTTTAATTTAATAAATTTTGGCAACAAAAATCCTTGTTTTTTTATTTTAGTTGTTACTTTAGATGTTTTTAGCCCATATTTGGTATTCAAACTATTCATAGCAATATATCTTGAAAATTGATTTGGATTAAATCAAGCAAACCAATTTCTCTATTTTGAAGAGATTGAGCCGGGTAACTTGGTAACTTATCTTAAAGATTTGAAGATTTATCCTAGTCATATTGAAGATATTATTTATACTAATTATCTTGTTATTTTGGCGAGAATTTGATTGTAATTAATCTTTATCTTAAGAAGCCTTAAAATCTTATACATTGAAAGACTTGCGGAGAATTTCAGCATTTATTTTGTTATTTAGAATTTGTTTTTTAAAGTGTATAATGTAAGTAATCAAGCTAACCAATTGATTGATATCCTAAAGTTTTAGGGAAACTTAAAATATTTAGATATTAGGCATAAAAGTAAGGTTGCTAACCTAATGAGTGTTAGTACTTATAATTATTCGTTGTATAAGATGTTAAGATAGTAAATTATCTCTCTACTACACATATGTAAAAAAACAAAGTTGCTTAAACATATCTAGTGTTGATTTTTTTTCTGCTTTATTCTTCATTCGAGCTTGAAGCAGTTAGTCATTACCAAATTTCTACTTGCAGTTAATCAATTTTGGATCTAACAATCAGAAGAACCATTTTATAATTAGACGGATAGGATGTTGGCACACATTTTTATTTTCAAGTTTTTTTTTTATTTTTTGTCAAAATTTTAGTTAGATCAATTGGAACTTATAAATTAGTAATTTCCATGAGAAACTAACAAATATGTCCTCTTTTTTTTTTTTTGCCATGAATATTATTACCATATGGTTCCTGAATTGTTCTCTTTAATTTTTAGCAAATTCACCTTTCATTATGTCTGAGAAATTCCATGGAAATGATAGTATACTACATCAGTAGACAGAATCTGTATTTAATCAATGAACATTAGACATTTTACTTTAGAATTTTGAACTATTGAGGGAACTCATCAGCTCAACAAACATCATTTCCAGTTTTTTTCTTGCTCAACTCTCCTTACGTCCAAGACATAACTCAGTTATCTACATCCAAACAGATCCTTAAAGTTTTCTTTTACAATCCAAGAGCACCAAGCGGTGTCTTTCCTTGGCCAGCCTCAAAGTAGAAAATCAACATGGCTAACATCGCAATTCTAGCATGCTTAATCTCAGCAAGCTTAAGTCTCTCGAGCTTGTCAAAATCAGGGACGTAGACCCCATTCTGGATGGTTCCTGCTAGCCCCAGTGGGTCAAAGAACTTGCCTCCTGGGTACCCTTGCTCGCCTGTGGCGTTGGCGAAGTTCTCAGCGGTCTTAGACCACGGAGTTGCCCATTCCACTGATTGTGATTGGGGGTTGAAGAAATCAACCCACCGCTTGCTTTCAACCCAACCCATAAGGATGAGCTGAGTACCAAGAAGTGAGCCGAAAGAGAATGGAGCTATCGCACCTGGGTCAGCTCCTGCCTCGAACCATGGAATGCCACTCCAAGCTTGGCCGACGAAGATGCCGACGACAGCAGCCATGGCCCAACGTCCATGGATCAGCTCAGCTTCTCGATACCATTTGAGGAATGCTGGGTCTTTTCCAAGACCTAGTGGGTCAAATCCGTAGTCTCCAGGGAGCCTGAAAAAGCAAACTTTATACTAAGAACTGCAAACCACAAAGACTAGAACAAGGGGAAGGGGAGATTTAAAGGGAAAAAGAACACATACGATCCATCGAGCCACTCAGGGTCAATGAAGTTGCCACCACCTTTAACAGCAGGGATCCAAGACTTTTTAGGTGCGGCGGCTGCCACAACGATCAACTTTCTAGTTCCAGCAGCAGGGGAGGGTGAGCCTTTGGCCCCAATGCTAGCACCCAAAAGGGCTTGGCTCCTCTTTCCCCCACAAAGAAATGAAGAGCCTAATCCATTTAGTACAGCCCCAGATGTAGCAGCCATTGTTGTTTGTTCTCTCTAAAATCTCTGAACCTTCTGGACACGCTTATGGTGGAAAATGGTAGGAATCAAAGGATTTGTAGAAAGACAAGTAGAATGATGAAATCTAAAGAGGAAATCTAAGGGAGTAAGGAGGATAGATTACGGACCAATGGGGAGTTAAGGTCAATCTACATCTCTATGTTGCTCCCAACCACGTGGAACCTATATTGGCCTCTTCTTGTTTTTGATCCTTTGATTCCTGGATATGATTCACCCTTGTGGGTCCTGTTTTCCTTCATATGATAATAACCTTCCCCCTACAATGATAGTAATTATAAAAATATATGTTTGTATTTAATATATTGTAATTTATATATTATTGAGTGAATTATGTTATAACATATGGTAATAAAGTAATGACAATTTTAAATTTATTAAAAATACATATAATTATTTTTTAATAGGTGACTGTCTTATCATTTATTAATAATTATTTATACCAACAAATATATAATGCAGTCACAAAACATATCATCATTAAATAAAATTGTAAAAAATTATAAATAAATATTAATAATTTTATTTAAATATAATTTAATATTCATTAATTATAATTATAATAATAATTCACAAATTTAATATCTCAAATTTAAGATATAAGGTCTAAGCTCTCATGTTTGTACATTATTTTTATCAAATTTATATAAAATATAACATGTAAGAGAATCATAAATCAATTTGCCATTGGGTGTCGACTGTTTTCATAATTATTGAATATAAACATAATAATTATTTTTAATATGTGATATTCATTGTCTATATATTAAATATCGCATATATGGATCATTTTGATTTTTCTTTTCTTTTATTGGATGCTTTGAATTTATGAAGTCTTTGGTCATTGTCGTCATAAATAAAACTTGCAAGTCAGTTATTTCAAAAAAAAAAAATTGCATGTTAGTTTAAGTAATGATCCAAAATTTATGGGTACCGAAAAAGTAAATTATAGGGCTTTCGTTTTAATAAATCGAGTCCGTAAATAATTATTATGAGTAATTATGAGTCTATTAGTGTGTCTAATTAAGTTTTAATTAGATGAATTTAGTTTAATTAAGAGAAATTAGGAAAAGGACTAAATAGAATAAAGTGTAAAAGTTGAATTATAGATTAAAAGAAAGTATAAAGGGCCAAAATGGCAATTAAGCCAATTCATAAATATGAGGCGGCATAAGTTGATTGAATTGAAGATATTACATGATATTTAATTAATAATTATTAAGGTTTAATATTAAATTATGAATTATAATAATTATTATTATATTATAAAATAAGTTAAATAAAGACAAAATGTATGGTAATGATTTAATACAAGTGTATTAATTAAAATACATACAATTGTAATACATGTATTATTCAAGTTAAGATATTTATTATTTATTTTATTAAGTAAAAGATAATTATTAGATAATTAATTGAATTATAAGATTTTTACAAGTGTATGGTATAGATGATATTGTACATTTATGAATAAAATATATATGTACATTTGTAATATTATTATTTGTTGTTTAATAGATATTTATTAAATAAAAAAGAAAATTGACAAATATATGGTACAAAATTTATACAAGTGTAATAATATAAATATGTACAAATGTAATTAAATAATTGATTTACTTAAAATTTAAGCATAAGGTATTTTATATTGATATTATATTAATTATTAAGTAATTAAAACAATAAAGTAAATAAAAGAAACTAAAGAAAGAAAAGAAAGAAAAGAAGTAAAAGAAACAAAAGGAACAGCAGAAGCCATTCGAACAGGGGAAGAAAGAATAGGAAAGAAGAATAAAAGGGAAAATTAGGGATTTGAAGCTTGAAGTTTAATTGGTAAGTTAAATTAATTCCTTTTCTCTTAAATTTGATGTTTTAGAAGTTTTAAAACAACGTTTTGATGGAATTAAGTTGATATTTTGTAAGTTCATAGGTTTTCAAGTATAGTTTATGATGAACAAAAAGATGAATTAGGGATTTAAATGAATGAAATTCAAGTTAGAATACATAAAGGGATTAAATTGTAAAGTAAGCTATAAGTTTTATGTTGTAGGGACTAAATTGAGGAAAATTCGAAATTAGTGAAATATGCTGAAAATTTAGTAGTTAAATTTGAGTTTGGATGAAATTTGAATAGAAATAGAGTGTGAATTAAATTAGAAAAGTAGATAAATCTAGTTAGGATTAAATTGGAATTAGGGTATAAATTGAATAGAAATTCAATTATTATTATAAATTAATGCTGTAATTAATAGTGTAAATTATTATTATTTTCGTAGCTAACAAGGAACTCGAGGCATCGGCACACAAAGGAAAGGAGAAGGTTATCGAAGAATAATCGAGCAAATTCGGGTTTGTATTACTATAATTCAAGTTATTTATTATTAAATAAAAATTTTAAATTTATTTATTTTATGGTAAGTAAATATTGAAGCAAGTAACTTTATTGAATTAAATTTAGAAAATTGAATTGAATGAGAAATATGTGTTAGTATTGAATTGTATTTTGATTAGTGAATGGAAAAATGAATTTGATATTGAAAGTAAATTTTGAAATGAAAGTGAACTTGAATTGAGAATTGGAAACCCTATTAACTAGTCGGACTGAGTCAGATATAGTTGGCATGCCATAGGATTGGAAGAGTTCAAGGATTTTTCAACCTCAAGTCGATGAGACACTGGATGTCATTTTATTACTTCGGATAGATTCGATGAGGTACTGGGTACCAACATTCTTCGGCTTGGCCGATGGGACACTGAGTGTCAAATATTGCTTCGAACTATCCAGTGAGGCACTGGGTCTGGGTGCCAATTTGGTGTGTATGGTTGGATCCGTGTATCCACCAAAGTCCGATTCCGTTAATAGGGGTAATTAAATGAAAAGTTAAATCGAACGAAATGAATCAGTTGAGCCATTGGAAAGAAATGTGATTGTGGAATATGATTTGAAAATGTGAATTGAATATGAAAATGTGTGGAATATGATTTGAAAATGTGAATTGAATATGAAAATGTGAAGGGAAAGCATGAACTAAATGTTCATGAGATAAATAATGGCTCAATGGGAAAGTATATGATGTTAATTAATGAAAAGTTATATATATGAATTAGTTTGGTAAATCTTAAAGTTATATAATTTAATTTAATTGGTTATTGTATTCTAATTTGAATTATGGTAATACCATTGAGTATAGAATACTCAGCGTACGGTTGTTTTCGTGCGCAGGTTGATAAGGGTCCAGTGTCCCAGTCTAGCATCTGAACGATCCCAACTCCAGCATAAAGATTTTGGTGATGTCTTCTTCCTTTAAGTGAAAGTGACATGTACATAGAGATTATAATAGTTATTTTGGTATGTTATATACTTTTGTTGTAAAGAAATGTATGTTTTGATCATTAAATTAGTGAAATGGTAGAAATTGTTTATGGCATTGATATTGAATTGAAATGGTTTGAATAGTTTTATGAGCTAATTAGAAATGATAATAGGGTTTTCATTAATTAAGTTGTTAAGTCAATATGTCAAGTATGATTTAAGTATGTTTGAGTATATAAATGTATTGGTTGAAATATTGGAATTGGTTTAGTTGCGATTTGAAATTTGCGAGAGAATGTTAAATATTTATAAAGGAGTTATATTGAAATTTAAAAAAAAAAATGAATGATGTCAATTAACATAAATTTTTAATAAATTTATGATATGATTGTTATTTATTTAAAAATTATTTGTAAATTATCTGATATGTTCGGTAATGCCTCGTAACCCTGTTTCAACGACGATTTAAGGTTAAGAGGTGTTACGTTTAATCCCTATTTCTCTAAAATATCTTTCTCAATGACTGGTTTTTTCATGGTAAACCCCAAAAATAAAAATATAAAATGGGAAATTTCAAATATTTTAATTACGTGTTTAAAATATGCGAAAGTTTTTCATTTTTTATAAATTAGGGATTTAGTTTTATATTTTTACATTTAGTTTTATATTTTTTATATTTCAAATTAAGGTTAAATTGTTAATTCTACTAAAATTATTTAGTTAAATTTAAGTTTATTACAATGTCATTTTTAATTACATGAGTATCAAGTAAGTATTTTTCTTATTCTAAAATGTTACACTAATAAATTTAACAAAAAAAATGACATTGTTAACAGTTAAACCTAAATTTTGAGATTTAAAAGTAAAATTTTCTTGAAATAAAAGTACAAAGACTAAATTTTAAATTTATGAAAATACAAGGACCTATGGCATATTTTAACATAGAGTGTGTCTAATAAACTATTAAAATTTCAACAATAATTGCTTGATAACCATATTAAAATTTTAAGAATATGTTTTTAATTGTGTTTGATAACGTGGACAATATTAAGAATATTATTTTTGAAATAAATTAAATCCTCATTTTATTAAAAATTAAAATCTTCAAAAAATTTCAAAATAAAATAAATAATATCATATTAATAAGATTAAAATAATGAAATAAATAAATTTTAAAATCCAAGATTTACTATTATCAAACAAAATAATTATATTCATGCTTAATTTTTATTAAATATATATCAAACAGTTTTATAATATAAATTCATGCACTACTTTTAGCAAGAGATAATATAATTTTTGGCCTCTTCGGCAACTAGGTACATTTTGGTACCTATACTTATTAAATTTTCAAATGATGATATATTGTACAATATCAGAATGTCACATTCAATTAATAAAGACAGGTTGTTGAACAACATGTTCCCAATTCAACTAGTTCAATTGGTTCAACCGCCAAACTAAGAACAATTAAATAAATAAATAAATTCATAAAAATCTAAAAATATTATTAAATCGATTCAACGTGTTCAACTATTTATATTTATTCTAGTTTTCAATTTTTATCAATTTCAAGTAGTTTTCCAGTAAATTGGTTCAACCCCTTTGTTCAAACGTTATATCAATCAATTTTTGGTTCGTCCAATCTAATTTTGTTCCAATAATACTGGTCACATCATCGAATTTTGACAAGCTTCAAATTTAAATATCAAAATAGATCTAATTATCAAATTCAAAAAAAAAAAAAAAAATCTAACTACAACACTGCCGTGGTGAAGCTACAAAGGGCTCCAAGTATTTACTATGGTTACAAAAAAAGGACTGGATTGATCAATAAAATCAAAGTTAAATTGTGCTTTCCTATATTATGAGTTTATTCTCTTTATTTTCTTTTCTTCATTTTTAGTTTTATATTTTTTAAATTTGACCTTTAATACTAACTAAATGATAAATATTAAATCCGTTAAGTTTTTTTTTTATTTTCAAAAATGATTCAACAAACATATTATCATATGTAATAAAATGTATTTTTTATTTCACATATTACTGAAAAGAAATTTAGTTAATGAATTTAACTGTTGTCATTTGTGTTAAGGCTAAAATTGAAAAGTATATGAATTAAAAATGATGCAATTAAAAAAACATGAACTAATTGAACAACTTTATGCTTGGTACATAATTGATATAATAATTTAACCAAACGAATTTAACTACTACTATTTGGTCAGGATTGAAATTTTAAATTTTGAAAATGACACAAACTAAAATTGACCAATTTAAAAAGCACATGAACTAAAATTTACAAAATTAAAGTAAAAGAATTAAATTTAAAACTTACGCACTATTTGAGTACCTGAGTTTTTTTATTTATTAAACTTGATATTTGAATTATTTTTGCTTCAATTAAATACTTAAGTTTGGCTTTAACGTTTAATTTGGTACTTAATTTTTTTGTTTTAATACTTATGTCTTTTTACTAAAGCACACATGTCAAATATTCTTTAGTCACATGATTCTGTTTAATTTAGATAATAAATTAAATATTGAAGCCAAATTCAAATTTGATTAAAAAAACTCTAAGTAAATTCAAGTATGAAAGGTTACATTAATCCAATAAATGAATCCAACGAGTATGCATGGCAGCCGCCACCAAAGCGTGGAAAAGGATCTTTGTTTTCAGTTTCTTTAATAGGAAGGGGATAAAGAACCCTAGCGTTTTTAGGAGACAGTTAACTACCTTAACCCATCTTTCCTATTTTATCTCAACCTACCACTCTCTTTCTCTCACATTCAGTTTTTTTTTTTTCATTTTTTCTCATGATTTTATCAAGTATCTGTCTTCTAAAAATAAAAAATCTCTGTGTCTCCAGTCTCGACAGGTCAAGAACCACTAAAACTTTTGACAATTTTCCATCCTTGAAATCCCTTTTCTAAGTTTCCTTGTAATTGTTTTCCCATTTGCATTTCTGGTTTTGCTTGTTTTCCTTTTCAACAACAACCATGGTTTTAAGTTCATATTACTCCAACTGCGAAACCGATGTTCAGAATCTTAACTCGGAACCCACTCATCAAATTACAAAAGCAGTTCAAGCTGATGATCATGATGAACAACAACAGCATCTTCAATATTACTGTGATCCACCATTTGAGCTCCCTTTAACTTTTCTCGATCCTTGCATTGACCTAAACAACAATTTCCTTCACCCTGAAAACTACTACAGTGCCCCTTTACTCCCTTACGACCCTTTAATCACCCCATACGATAACTTCAGCTCTTATCCATGCCCTAAACGCCACAAACTCATCGAAGATCATTGTTTGATGCCTGGTTTCTTTGATGGAGTTGCTCTAAATTCATGCCCTCAAAGCATGAATGGTGTTTATAACTTCGAAGGAGCACACACAGAGGGAAACTGTAAGAAAATAAGGGATGAAAAGTGTGTGTCGGTACAAAGCATTGCGGCGAGAGAGCGGAGGAGGAAGATAACTAAGAAGACTCAAGAACTTGGGAAGCTTGTACCTGGTGGGACTAAGATGAACACTGCTGAAATGCTTCAAGCTGCTTTTAAATATGTCAAGTATTTACAAGCTCAACTTGGAATCCTTCAACTTATGAACTCCTTTCCAGTAATTTTCTCGGCTATTTCTTACATTTTTTTGCTTTTATTTTATTTTATTTTTGTAATTAGATTACTGTCATCTTCTATTAAAAAAAAAGAACGAAAAATTCAGTTTCCTCTACCCCAGGTATATAGAAACCTAGATTTTCTTCTTAAGAAACCTTTCCAATATCTATCAATTTCGATCGAGTAAATTGGTTTTTTTTTAAATTGGAGTAATTTAATCTTTGTTAATTTCAAAAGTGAGCAACTAAAGAACATTAACTCGGACATTAATGTTTTCTATCAATTGTACGCAATTTTGATTGCTATATAACAAATTTAGCTCTCAAAATTTAGACATTTTGTCAATGTGATCCCAACTTGACAAATTTAGCTTACAACATTTGTGTATATGTGCAAATGTTGAGCCTAAATTTATTGAATCTTTTAGAACCAAGATCAAATTGACAAAACATGTAAACATCAAGGGCTAAATGTGCTGTTATTCCAATCAAAATTATGTACGATTGATGAAAATTGTCTTTAGTTGTTCATGTTTAAAATTGACAGAGATTAAATTGTTCTCTTTTTTTAAAAGGGACCAATTGAGAGGGATTGGAGGGGTATTTTTACCATTATATGATTGGTAAAATAAGCAAATTGCAGGAAAATAAGGAAGGGAATCGCAAGGACAAGGAAAGCATGCAAATTGTAACATCTTCAAAGGTACAAGAAAAGCTTTACATAGAAGAAAAGTGTTTGGTTCCGAAGGATTTTGTTCTGTCTTTGACAACACTTTCAAGGCCTGCACTCTCTGATGAACTCACTCGCCTTTTGTCTTCTTCACCTTAGCTAGTTAGCTCGCCATTTCTGAAATTACTCTCTCACGGTTCTTCTACATTTAACCAATTATGTTCTTTTTTTTAATTTGATTAACGATCTCTGTACTTAGTTTTTTTTTTTTTCTAACATATGTAAGTATCTTTGATTTCATATGAATTGCCTAACAAATAGAATTTGAGATTCTATGTTGGAAGTTTCTAAATAACTAGACCTCCATTTATTAGCTCAAATGAGCATAACAGGTAAACTGGGCGCTCGAAACTCGCAACCAACTGCAGCTAAATTTTTGCTATTGGATAAAGCCTTCTATTAAATTTTGTTTAAAGGTAATTACGGTTTCAAGTATACTAAAACGTATGAACTCTTATTTAAGCCTATTGAAGCGTATCACCTTCAAATATTGTTTACTTTTATTTTTTATATTTTTAACAATAATAGTAAATTTTCAGTTTTAGTACCCTTAAAAGAAAGTGAAATATCAATTTTAGTCTCTATACTACAATAAAATTTGAGTTCTGATCTTTATAATTGAATTTTTCTTATATAATTTGGTACCTCAACGTTTATAATGCCATTAGTTTATTTAAATATTTTATTCTAATTAGAATGCTAATATAAATTTAAAGAATTGTTAACATTGTTAAACTTTTGTTAAATTCAAGTCTATTATAATGCTATTTTTTGCGACATGATTATCAAGTAAGTACTTTTTTAAAAATTTTAGAATTTCGCATCAATAAATTTAACAGAATTAATAATTGGACTTGAATATTTAAATTTGAAAAATAGATAGACAAAATTCTTAAAAATAAAAAAGGGATTAAATGTCAAATATAGAGAGAGTACAAAAACTTAGAATATATTGTAACATTTGAATTTTAACTTTTAGCCCAAAATAATGAACTCAACATGAAGCGTGGGTTGAAAACTAATTTAATAAATTAAACTTTTAACTAATGTTACGTTTCATTAATTAAATGTACAATGATAAATTTATCCTCAATATTTATGTCTTTTGTCAATTTAGCATTTGTTCCTTTTTGTTTAGCTAAATTTGACCATTAACTTTTAAAAGAAAAACTCAAATCCCTTTTTTAATGGAAATCTGACTAAAAAAAATTTTTTAACGATGTTAATGTGGCAACCCGTATGCTAGTCTATGTATATTTCATGTTGACATGATACTATTTATCTTATATATCACGTTGACAAATAATTTAAAATGATAAAATATTCAACAAAGTTCAATATGTATATAAAGTTAATAAAATTAAAAAAAAGTACAAGTGGATTAGCATGCGAGTTGTAATGATTTAAAATTTTAAGGTTTTAGTAAAAAAGAAGAGGAAGTAATTCCAACTCTTTTAAAATATTGATAGTTAAATTTAATTCTTTTTAAAAGGTTAATGCCAAATTTTGCTAAAAATAAAGGCTAAATTGAGAAAAAAAATATAAATATTAGTGCTACATAGGTTATTGATGTAATAACACGAGAAAAAATTTATTTAACACATATATTCTAAAATAATTAGACAAAAATACTTAATAAAAATTTAAACTTAAAATTAAAAGGTTAGTAAAAACTCTTAAAAAATAAAACCTCTTCAAAATAAACAAAATATTTTTTTTTCTTTACCATAAACAAATAATATAAGTGACTCAAAATTATGATAGTTTATAACTAATTCATGATTAAAGCATATGAACACGTGTAATCTTAAAAATTTTAACCGCCGGTAATTTATTGTATAACTTTTTCTGACTGTTTTACTGAAAAAGAAATTTTGATCTGCACTGTTGCCATTTCTACTGAGAATAAGGGACCTCATCACCAAAATCGCAACAACATCCCCCAACTAGGCACTACTATTTGTGGCGTCAAAAAGAAAATGTGGGGAGAAAAATATGTGCTCAATTTTTTTCTCTTTTGTTAATTTTTTCCTACTAATATTTTCTTCTTCTGACACGTGCAAAACTGTAGATTTGAACCCCTGGTCATCTGCAGCCGATCCCCGCCTTCAATCATTCTCCTTATCCATAATATCACGCTAAGAACAGTAGAATAAGCTATGAATTCCCCAGCTTTAAAGCTTAAACTCATTCTAAAATAAGCTTGCAACGTTGCGTTTAGTCTTTTGTAAAATGGTAGTATAAATTTTGCAATGGCTGCCGATCCTTTCTTCTTCGCCTCTCTTGAAGCTCGCTCCATGAGTTTTCCCAGCTGCAACAACTCACTCTTCTGGCGCTTCCGCTTCCCTCCATTGCATTTTCACACACTTCGCTTCTCTCCTCCCAAACTTAAATTCAATCACCAGTTCGTCGTTTCCAAGTGCTCAAGTTCTGATTCCGTTTCTGCTGATGTAGATATCATTTCAGCAACCGGTACGCCGTTTAAAATGATCACTTTAATTCCTTCTTTTTTTTTTTTTTTTGTTTTGTTTACTTTGGAATGATCGAATTCGAATCTACTGTTTGTTGAATCAACTATTGTTAAGAACAACATAATGCTATGATGTTTGAAAGGGTGTTGCATTTTTAATAACTGGTGAATTTCAAGCAAAAGAAGCTTAGATTAAATTTTGTTTGTTAGGATAATTGTGAGTGTTGGTGAAATGTGCAGAGCATTCTGATGGCAGCGTTATTTTCCGGTTTGGAAATGCGAGTGAAATGGCAATAATTGAAGATCAAACGCAAACAACAGATGAAAGTGCTAAGGTTGTGGCCAAAGTTGGTGGCAAAGATTTGGACAAGGTAGATAAGAGCAGTATTAAAGCGGTTGGTGTTTCTGATGGAGATGCTGTAGCTGTAGAACCTATGAAGAAGAAAGTTGGCTGTAATTTTCAGGTTAAATCTCAACCTAAGAGAAAACTAAGACGAAATGCAACCAAAGTAACTGAAGTTGTTAAAGAGAAACCTGCCTCTGTTGTCAGTGATGACAGAAAGGTTGAGAAAAAATCAGTTGATTCTTCTAAGAATATAAATACTAAAGATCAACCTGATGAGCTTGGGGATATTGTAAAAGTAGAAAATAATGTTGCCCCCAAGGAAAATGGTGAGTGCATTAGTAAAACTGAGGGTTCTAGTAAATTGAATGTGGCATTAGATCAGGACTTAGTTCATCATGTAGAAATGGTTTCCACTCCATTGACAGCTTCTGTTGTTGAAAGTGAAACTACTACTCTAATGGGTTCTCCAGAGTTGGGTTCCGAAGTTGAAGTGCCCCATAGTGTTAAGTTACAGGAGACAAATAAGGGTGGTTCTGAAGGAAGTGGTGAGAATGATGGTAAAACTGAGGATACTGCTCTGAATATGGTATCAAAGATGGATTTAGGTCCTGATATGGAAAAGGTTTCTCCCCCACCGGGAGCTTCTGATATTGGAAGTGAAATTAAAACTGAATTGGCTCCTTCAGAGTCTGGTTTGGAAAGTGAAGTTCCCCACAGTGTTAAGTTGGAAGAAGAAGAAAACGCTGGTGCCGAGGAAAATGGTGAGGGATTTGGTAAAATTGAGTGTACTATTTTGAATACAGAGTCTAAGATGGCTTTAGTTCTTGATACAGAAAAGGCTTCGCTTCCACTTGAAGTTTCTGCTATTGAAAGTGAAATTACAACTGAATTAGCTCCTTCAGAGTCCAGTTCCAAAAGTGAAGTTCCCCACAGTGTTAAGTTGGAAGAGGATGAAAATGCTGGTGCTGAGGAAAAAGGTGAGGGAACTGGTAAATTTGAGTGTACTATTTTGAATACAGAGTCTAAGATGGCTTTAGTTCCTCATACAGAAAAGGCTTCTCCTCCACTGGAAGCTTTTGCTATTGAAAGTGAAATTACAACTGAATTAGCTCCTTCAGAGTCCAGTTCCAAAAGTAAAGTTCCCCAGAGTGTTAAGTTGGAAAAGGAAGAAAATACTGGTGCTGAGGAAGAAGGTGAGGGAATTGGTAAAATTGAGTGTACTATTTTGAATACGGAGTCTAAGATAGCTTTAGTTGCTGATACAGAAAAGGCTTCCCCTCCACTGGAAGCTTCTGCCATTGAAAGTGAAATTAAAACTGAATTAGCTCCTTTAGAGTCCGGTTCCAAAAGTGAAGATCCCCAGAGTGTTAAGTTGGAAGAGGAAGAAGACACTAGTGCTGAGGAAAAAGGTGAAAGAATTGGTAAATTTGAGTGTACTACTTCGAATATGGAGTCTAAGATGGCTTTAGTTCCTGATTTAGAAAAGGCTTCTCCGCCATTGGAAGCTCCTGCTAGTGGGAGTGAAACTAGAACTGAATTAGCTTCTTTAGAGCTTAGTTCCAAAAGCGAAGTTCCTCACAGGGTTAAGCTGGAGGAGGAAGATAATAGTGGTGCCGGGGAAAATGGTGAGAGAATTGGTAAAATTGAAGGTATTACTTTGAATATGGAATCTAAGATGGACTTAGCAGTGGAAGAGGTTTGTGCTCAAGTAGCAGATTCTGAAAATAGCATTGAAAGTGAAATTGAAATTCAATCTACTTCTTTAGGAGCCTGCTCCAATATTGAAATGCCTAATAATCTTGAGTTCCAGGAAAGCGGAAAGGATGATGCTGGTGTAGAAGTTGCTCAAAAACCTGTGCCTTCCAAAGAACATAGCAATGAACAAAGCATAAATGCATCAAAAATGTTAGTGATGATAGAGGATGCGACTAAAGGTGAAGTTGGTGAAATTAAGTTGAACTCCACTTTATCTGAGGTTGAGTCAATTCTCAATGAGGCTACAGTCTATACAACAATGAATCAATCTGTTGATAATGACATAGTCAAGAGCTCAACAATGGTTAGTTCTCTATTTTTGTTTATATTAGCAGCTACAACTTGTCCCTTTTGAGCGTTTATATTCAATTTGGATATCCCAGTCAAATTATATAAATGTAATACTATAAATAATAACAAAATTGATGATGGGATATTGAATGGTTTTCGCTCTTCTCCTAGGTCAAATAATTTTACATAGAAAGTAATCATCAATAATCCTTATTGCTTTTTTATGCCATCAAAGCTGTTAAGACTAAGGCCTAAAGAATATCACAGTAAGGATCCTGTTTTTGTGTGACTAAGCCAAGATTCAAATATAAAATATGTGCTTTATCTAAAGATTCTGGCTGTCTAGTTGCCAGAGAAGTTCTGTTATTATCAGCAAAGCAATACAAATGGATTTAGGATTTAACTATCTAATATAGAGTTACAATACAAGACTTAGGCATGTTTTGGGTTTAATTTTCTGAAAAACGTCTTTAAAATTGTGGAATTCTCATGAGTATGACTAGTTGTTGGTAACATATTTTTATTTTCTTCAGAGTTTTATGCTTTATTAAGTTCCAGAAACCCAGAACTACCTTAAAAAAAATATTGATTGGGCTTCATATGGTTTTTCCATCCTAATTGTCAAATGCTGCCTGCTTGTGCATGTCACCGGTTTTTGTCTATATAATACTTTATTTTAAAGCTTATTGCATTATCATCGCAAGCAAAGAACTCACTCATTGAGGATCTGAATTTATTTGTGCTCTCAAATCAAATTGCCTGGAGTAATATGTATATTTGTTGTTTGTAGTTGGATGAGGGTATGGCTTTCTCAATTTCCCAAGCAGAGATAACTGAGGCTCATGCACAAAGTGATAACAAAGTCAGACAGCTGACAATGCTTGAAGGTGTAGAGTTACAGTCTGGTGGAACTTTGGAAAGGTAAACTACTCTATTGTCAAACGAATACACAAAGAGGTTCCTGTCTATCTTATAGATCACTGCATCAGTTATTTATAGATCATTGCATCGAGTTCAGGTTGAAATTTTTCTACTTATGCTTGTCTTTTGGCCAGATTGTTGCTGTTCTCTATGATTTACTCTTTTAAATAATTGGTTGATCTTTCTCCCTTCTACATTTTGACAAGTTCTCTTACATCCTCAACTTTTTTTTTTTTTTTTTTCTAAATGTGTTCAAACAGGGAGGAAATCTCAACAGCTGGATTTTTCTTATATTCTGGTGCTGCTCTGTTGTCAAATCCGACTAAGGTACTTAGGATAGTCATAATCAGTTTTACCTCTTCAACTAATTGTTTTAATTTGCCAGAATCATGAAAACTTTGGAATTATGGTCAAAGTGGATAAAAATAAATCAAAACTCTTTGTTAAAATTACCGTCAGGTTTTGTCTAGCTTGACTTTTTAACATTTTCAGATCAATATAATACCAAAAAAAATGCATCTCTCGTTATTGAGAGTAGCTTAATGAACTTTGGATGTAAAAGTAACAATTAATACCTTAGAAATTTTTAATTTTGAAAGATATCAGCTGCTTGGGCACTTTGGGCACTTTGATATATATTTGACTTGAGTTTGAGAATTCTGTTTGAGTAATTCAAATAGTAATAATTCCAGGCCTTCGCAGGTGGAGAGGATGCCTATTTTATTGCCTGCCAGAATTGGCTAGGTGTTGCTGATGGAGTTGGTCAGTGGTCATTTGAAGGTATTATTCTTTTTGATTATCCTCATTTTTGTTTTCAACAGAACCAATTCTTTGTATGGTATGAGTTTATGTTTCATTTTGATCCTTGCACTGCAAACCTGGAAAGAGTTGCTAGGAAATATATCAAATTTACATTAAATATATGTTGAATCCCTAGCAGCATACCGGAACGCATAATGAATGTCATCGTATGTTTTGCAATGTCTGGACTGAATTATTTGTTTCCTATCGTATCCTTCAGGGATTAGTGTTGGAATATATGCAAAAGAACTTATGGAAAACTGTGAAAGAATTGTGTCTAATAGAAATGGAGTTCCAATAACTGACCCAGTTGAGATCCTTAATAGAGCTGCAGCAAATACTCAATCTTGTGGTTCGTCTGCGGTTTTGGTTGCTTTCTTTGATGATCAGGTATGTTGTCCTTCAACTTGACACGCTTTTCTTCAATGCAAATTTCAATCAGTCATTATATCATGGAATGAACTTACAACCTAATCCTAACCAAACTAAGACTCACAGTTTGCAAACAAGTCTAGGATTTTACTAACAAGCCTTGAGTCGAGAAATATAAGCAAACCTAATTAACTTCACTAGAGGAATGGTAACTTGATATACAAATAGACTTGTCATTTGATGAAAACTTAATTGCTCAACTTTTCTGAATTTTTTTTTCTCTGAACTTTTTGTCTGCGCAAAGTACAAGGTTAATGAGTTAACAAAACATTTTCAAATTCTTATTGAGAGTCTTATTTGAATGAATAATGATTTTTCCAAAAGATTGCTTTCTTGACGTAGGAATATTACTAATCATATACAAGAAGGATTCTTCATATTCCACTAGTCTGATTGAAATAGAGTAGTTCATATTGCTATTGGATCTAAAGATAACATATTTCCAAAAGTTCATAATGTTCATGCTTACACTGAAATTTATCTTCTGTGTATTATGATTAGTAAAAACTACTGTTGTCAAAATATGCATGAACTGACGACTGATGCTAATTACTAGCTAGTCAATCTACTTTGTGGGAATGAATATATTTCTTTTCTCAATGATATAATGGCTTGATTTAATTATAATTCAAAAAAGAAGAGGCTGAGAATGAACTTGGTGTTCCTTTTTACAACTCATACTTGGAAGACTATGCCTCTATAAATCTGCAGGCTCTCCATGTGGCAAATATTGGTGATTCAGGCTTCATGATCATAAGAAACGGTGCTGTGTTTAAGAGGTCTTCTCCGATGGTTTATGAGTTGGCTTTTCCTGTACGGATTGCAAGAGGAGATCAACCCTCTGACTTTGTAGAGGTATACTGTTTGAATTCCATTTATAATAAGATAAAAAATCATATTATTGCATACAAAAGATAAAAATATATTTGTTATTGCCTCCTACACTTTGAAAAGCTGATATGATCCTATATCTTCTTTTTCAAACATAAATTGAGTTTCCTTTATGTTAGAAGGTGAAGTTAAAAGGTTCTTTTCTCCCCCTTTCCCATTTCCTCCTCGTATAGAGGTAAAATAAAATGGGTCAATCTTTTTACACATGGCTGCTGGTTCAGGTTTACAAAGTTGACTTGTATGAAAAAGATGTGATTATCACTGCAACTGATGGACTTTTTGATAATCTTTACGAGCGAGATATAGTTTCAATTGTCTCCAAATCATTGCAAGAGAGTTTAAGGCCCCAGGTGCTTATCCCTGTTTTTTTCCATTCCCATCTCCTTTCCCAAATATAGTAGTAAAATGCATAAGGTGCATGTGTGACATGATAAGATAGTCTTATGTGCATGGTAACCCCAACATTTATCTAATGGGCAGGAAATAGCAGAACTATTGGCAACTGGAGCGCAAGAGGTTGGTCAGTTATCATTGGTGAGGAGCCCATTGTCAGATGAAGTGCAGGCAGCTGGGTATGTGGGATATAGGGGCGGCAAGCTTGATGATGTTACTGTTATTGTGTCATTGGTGAAAAGGCGATTCAGTAATCATGCACAGTAAGTTTGTTATCTTTGCCCTAGTTTAAAATTGATTAATATCATGTGGAAATTCATCATAAGATCATAGAAAAATATGGCTGACTGTTGCAGGCTTAAGATTTTCAAAGGTGAACCCTTATTTGTCCATTTAGAATGCTATCGTCATTCCTTTTCATTAAATAAATTATCAGCAGGAGCGAAAATTATTCATTGACCTGATTCTTTGGCAAAGTGTCTTCATATTGGACCAGTGCTAATCCGGTTTATCGGTTCCTCTTTATAGTAAATCTCGTTGTGTCAAGGTGGTAGAAGTTTTTCTGTTAAAGCGAGTTCAGTTGACCAGCTGTCTTAATTTCTATCAACCCGTTGGGATTGTCTATTCCATATTAGATTACTTTGATATTGATGTAGTCGTCATAGCAATTTGGCATCTAAAACTGTTTGGTGATTAATGCTTGAATTTGTGAACCTGAGCTCGACTGAAAAACAAAATTTGCTGCATATTTGCTGCAGCTTATTGGGTCATGGCCTGAAGTAAAAGTTTCAGGCCGACAGATATACACCATGTCTTCTTTTGTTTAAGTGACCCAGAAGGTTTTCTTTCATAGTATACTTCCAAGTTATTTTCATGATGAGATACAGCTTATGCTGACGGAATTGAATTAAAAAATGGCATATTTAGATGTCTTCGGTATTAATTATCCCCTTTTGGATGAATTTCTAATAAACTGCCGTCACCTTTGGTCTCTTCATATCTTCATATATCATCTGTGGATATGGAGGACCATGCAGGATCCACTAGCTCAACTTGACTAACAACTAGAGAACTAATTAGATAATAAAATAACCTTCTGTGCACATGCATTGCCTCTGACCAAATGTTTTTGCTACACAAGACATCCATGCATGTTTGTTAAACTAACTCGGGAGTGTAATACAAATGTGTCAATGCATGAATAAGTTACTTCAGGACAAAAGGGGGGAAAAAGTGAAGTGTGGGTAAACATAACATTTAGGTGTGCCAAGCATGCGGGTGGTTGAAGTGATTGGTTTTCATGTATTTGCATATTGCCAGATGTAGTTAATTAATAAATTGTTAGCAATAAGTTTCCTAACTTTCATTCCCTCTAATTGCTTTCTTGTCAAAGGAGCTAAGACAGCCATTCCTTGGGGGCCATCGGCTGCCATGGATATATATCGTCTAGGTCTAGCCTTCTGCTGATAACACAATAATTGAACTTGAGTTGGCACTGCACCTAGGAAGGTCAGCACAACTTCCCTAACACCCTGGCACCTTCAATTATTGAATGATACATGAAATGCAGGCATATGGGGGATTAATTGCGTCTGTAAATGCAGATATTTTGACTTGGATTATCGACGTAGAGCTTGTTGGCCTGCGAATAACATGGAGATCTTTGAGAAATAATACAAGGGATGGATGGGAGGCTGTATAAAATTTAGATTTAAGTTTATTTATATCTTCGTACCTACCGTTTATCCTGAATCCTTTGATAACCTTATTTAATGATCATTCGATCATATCATATATTTCAGCTTGAAATTGGTGTAGTATAACGAGTTGAAAATAGCAAATAATACTCGGACAAAGCTGGCTTGAATACAGTATTTTAAGAACCTGTATTTTTCCTCATAACACAATAGAATTTGATTATGTTACACCCTATAAACGGTGCGGACAATCTTCTTGGAAGAACCGCTCAAACAAACCCCTCAGGGGAGACTCCTCAGGCCAACAATTGCGTGAGCCCTGCTCGATAATTGCCACATTAAATTCTTGTCACAACATCCCATTTGAGATGACACAGGTACAATCATACCACTTGGTCGGTCACTGCGAATAGCAATTAGCCATGTGGTGTCTAGGGATAAGGCACTAAAGGTATATAAGAACTGTAAAAACTGGATATCAAGGAATTCTTTCTTAAGGCTACGCATCCCATTCCTTGTGATTCCTTTCTTCTTTCTTACTCTCAACTCTGACATGACGGTTCTTCGTTTTGTATCAAACGAGATGAATCGTACATTTTTACCACCTTCTCCGTCTTACCCAAATAACTTTCAATAGATTAAAATTCAATTAACTCATTTCAACTTATATAAAATAGAAATAGATTAAAATTTCAATTAGTTCATTACGAACTTATTATTTGTTACTTCTTTGAAAAAAAACTATTATCTATTAACAGTTTGCATGATTAGTAATTTCCTATTGTTAAGAAATACATGGTGTAAGAAATTTTAATAACAAAATTTTTATAACCTAAATAACTGACTTAGATACTTATCCCACTAAGTAAATGAGTTTACCTATTGGTTTTATATAATTCCAACATGACTTTTCTAAAATGTTTCACTTTACCTTGTGTCATAAAATATGTACAAATATATTGGAATAACACAACACTCCTTTTGCCATGAAGTTTGTATAAGAAACATAATTTTGGCATAAAATATGTATAAATATATTGAAGAAGTGTTATGACAACACACTTTGTGCCATACGATATATATTAGAAACATAATTTGTACCAGGAGACACATATTTTATGTATTATTTTTACTACTCTGCTCTGTTTTTATTATTATGATGATTTATTGTATTTTAGGGTAAAATTAAAGGCTTAAGAAAAGTGATTGATACCTCAAAAATATTTTTCCTTAATTTTCTTTCTTCCACGCATATTTGATTAAGTTTTACATATTTGATTGATTTTTATCAAGTTTTTCTTTTATCTATTTATAATAAAGTTTTTAATTGATTGATATCACTTTTTAATCAGATTTCAATTTGATTATAGAATAATAAAAGTCAATTTTACAAAATGATATCTTGTTAAATCTTTAAAATATATATAATTGATGAGACTCATATAAAATTTTATTTTGCCATTTTAATTAAAATCAAATAAAATTTTTATATCAATTTTTTTATGAATATATTACATATTTTTTCACTCACACTGTGAGTGGGATATAATCTAGTCAGTTTTTTTTTTTTTTTTTTTGAGGAAATAAATTTTATATATTTAAATATAGTAATCACGTGTAAACGATGGTCCATAGTCAGACAAACTAGGAAGTTGAAGAGAAACTGAAGAAATGTGCATAAAGAAACTAGTTAGAAAATGAAACGTTTAATATTGGTGCAGGAATAAAATATTGGCATTGAGCCATTTACTCAAGTCTGCTAGTTCAATCTAGAATCGATCATTGATTTCTTTAATTAAATTATTGAATTTTGGAATAATTGTTAATAGAAGTGTGGAATAAGCAACTTTTGGAAACATAAATTAATGCATTATGAACTAACTAACGCCCTATACCTGAACTAAAAGTCTTTCCCATTACTCACCACTACCCAACAAAGCTAATGGAGGCTTATTAACACTATCTTCCAACTAAAATTATAACAAGATTGAATTTTACTCCTTTTTATTAAAAAATAAAAGAATTAATTTTGTACATTAAATTAAAAATTAACGTGATTAACAGAATAATTAGACATTAATATCTAACGTTACTTGTTACATATACCTCATTTTAATATATATTAGATTAAATTTTAATAATAAATATGAATAATTTTTAATAAAAATAATTTATTATTTAATCTAAAATACAGTTTATTCATTTTAAAATAAAACGGATAAAATAAAATTTAAGTTTTAGAGAAAAATGTTTTATGATAGTTTTACCAAAAAGTAATTACAAAATTTCGAAATTGAAGGCTACTATGATTACAATTTACAACCCATCATAACAGGATATAAATTTCACCACTTTCATTTTTTTTTTCTTTAAAAAAAGAAACCCCACCATGTTGGTATTTTTATGGGAAGTTGATTTTTATTTTACATTTAGAGGTTGCGTATCCCAAGTAGGGATGAGCAAATCTCGATTCGATTCGAAAAATTCAAAAAAAAAAATCGAATTTCGAATTATTCGAATCGAGTTAATCGAGTTAATCGAATCAACTCGAATTTTGAGTTTCGAATTTCGAGTTCGAATCGAGTTGAATTTTCAAATTCGAATAATTCGAATAATTCGAATAAACCGAATATAAATTATATTTTTTTTTTTTTTTTAAATTTTAGGCTTTTACCCATTTCTCCCCAAGCCCATCAGCACTCAGCCCAAAATTTTTTTTCCTAAATCCTAAGTTCCCAACCCAATTCCTCTTTCTCCCCCAAATTAAACCCCCAAATCAATTTTTTTTTTTTAAATTTTAAGATTTTATTTATTCACTTATTTACCTCAATTTTTTATTGTATGATCATGTTTTAAAAATTTAAAGAAAATTATTTTTTAAAAAATTACATAAAAATAAACAACACTAAAGTCATTTTTTTAAAATTTAACTCGAACAAATATATTCGATTCGATTCGATTCGAATTTCGTCTCACTCGACTCGATTCGAAAAAATTTTAAATTAAGTTAGGATGATAAAATGCTATTCGAAAACTCGATTAACTCGAAATTTTTCGATTCGATTCGATTCGATTCGATCGAATGCTCACCCCTAATCCCAAGTGAAAAAAAGTAAATAAAAAAAAATGCACAAATGGAATAAGGTAAATTGAATCCAAAATTAAATTCAAATGGAAGGTGATAAAAGGAAGAGGAAGGAAAGGGAATTTCTTTGACGACATTTGTCTGGGATGCGGTCCCCCTTTAAACATGGGTTGTAAGCATCTGGAATCCTTTCATATCACCGGTTGGCATGCATCCCACAATCCTCTACTTCCACGTTCCAACCATAATTTGAATGAATATTTAGCTTTAAATGTTTACCTTTTGATTTTTTTAATAATTTATATTAGGATGATATTAAAATTAAGGTTTTAGATATCAATAATTTTGTCATATTATCAAATTTTAAAGACATAAAATTATTATTATACATTTATTCATAAAAAAATTATTTTATAAACCCTTTTCATTACATTATTCATGGTCCATTTCGAATTATTTAATAACATTTCAACAATATTTTTCATGTGATTAACACATAATTTTAGTAATTTTTTACTCTGAACCCTAAACTCAAAATTTTGAACCCTAAATCTAGAATTTTAAACCATGAAACCAAAAACTTTAAACCCAAAATCATAAACTTGAACACCAACCACGTAACTCCAAACCTTTGAACTTTAAACCTAAATCTAAACTCATAACCCTAAATCATTAAACTCAAATCTCGAACCCTAAATCTGTAACCTTAAACCCAAACTGAACCTTGAATCTTAAATCTTGAACTCAAACATTGTATCTCAAAGTTTAAGGTTTAAGGTTCAGGGTTTGAATTCAAGGTTCGACATTGAAGGTTTGGAGTTCATGGTAAAATAATTACCAAAATTGACATGGAAAAATTGCACAAAAATGATTAGTTTTTTTAAAAATTAGTTGCAAAAAATAAAAAAGATTAACTTATGGAAAAAAATAAAATGATTAAAATTTGTAAAAGAAAAAAGATGTTAAGTAATTTAATTAAAGTTAAATTAAGTTGGAAAAGATGTTAGATATAGATGAGTGTATAATAATAATTTGTTATCTTTAAAATTTAATGACGTGACACTATTTTGTTGGTGCCTAAAAACAATACTTTTAGTATTATCCTAATATAATTTTTTTAGTTAAAGTTGATCTTCAACTTTTAAAATTATCGAATTTAATCATTAATTTTTTAAAAGTCAAACCATTTTTAATAAAATATTAATTTTTAATAAAACAACTGAAATATTATTAAAAAAATTTAATAACCGAAGATATGATAATTTGCATCACAATTCATATTTATTTTACTTTATTTTATTATTTTTTAGATTTCAAATTTTTTAAAAATATTTTTATAAAATTTAAATTATTTATTGACATGACATATAAGATAAATAGATGTGGAGTGTCATGCGAATAGACTTATTCATGGGCTAGACCACACACGCCTAGGCTCGAAGGCCTTCTTGAAAAGTAAGAGGATTTTGATAAAAATACAGCCCAAAAAATGAGTTAGGAAAAAAATAAGGCTCGTTTTCTTGGGTAAGAATTTTTTGACTTGGGCCTAACCCGAATTTGACTAAAAAAATTTCCCCCTGTTTTGATGTTGTTTACTATTGTTTTACTGTTATTTTGTTATGATATTGTTACTATTTTGTTGTTATTTTTTGGATACTGTATAACTTTTATTTTATTATTAATTTTACCACTATTTTAGAGGCATTTGTTTGTTAAATTGTAACTATCTTAGTGTTATTTTTAATGTATTTTCAATTTGTTGGGAAACATTTATTTTAATTTTTTTAGTGTATTTAATGTATTATATTTTTAAAATTTGTTTCTATATAGAAAAATTTTAATACGGGTAGGTTGGATTGAACTTGAAAAAATTTTAGATCTATTTTTCAGGTCAGATCGAACCTAGAAAATATGTCTAAAATTTTACATTAGGTCTACACGGGAGTTGCCATACCAACATTGTTAAAAAATTATTATTTTAATTAACATTTCCATTAAAAGGATGTGATTTGAATATTTTTGAAAGGATAATGCTAAAAATAAAAAAATAAAAATGTAATTTATTATTATATAACTAATATATATGAATGAACATGGCTAGTTATTGTGAATTATAACAAGGCACAGCTCATTGGGCAGGCCTACATCAAACTTTTGGAATGTGGGGCAACCATGCTGTCTCTGCTTATATTAACATATTAAGCAACGGATCTATTCAAAGGATAATTAAACGTTGGTAAGGTTATTCCCTTGTTGCCTCATTCCTTTTCAATATCAATTTTATTTTATATTTTTTGAAAAAAATTATATTTAAAAATATTTCTCTTCAATTAAATAGAAAAAATTCTTACAAATAGCATGACAAGTGGATATGTTTAAATTAATTAATGAAAAATTTATTCTGTTTATTTATGCTAATTTTTATGAATTATAGATATACTTATAGGAACACTTCTATTAAAAGAGAATGGATTGTATAAAATTGTAATTTTACGTTATCTCTATCGCTTCTCATAGGAGAATGATAAATCGATTTTTCTTAATTTTAACATTTTAGTTGAATAGTAAAAGATGAATGATGAAATAGTTTAAATAAATGAAAAGAAAAATAAAACGAAAATCATGGGTGAAAAAGATTTTTTATTATAAAAATTACGATATTTACGGTGAAATTTGCATATAAATAAATTCCAGAATTTCAGTTCTTAATATTTAAGGAAAGAAAATTGTTTACTTTATTAAAAATAATTGAAAAATAAAAAAGGCAAATTAATGTTGTTTCTTTTTTTTTTTTCTTTTACTCCAAAATTGTACGAATCTTGTTTAGGTGAAGGAAAGTAAGAAACCACTTTGGCCAAAGTTGTCTAAAATTGTAGTACCAAAAAGCAAATGTAAACGAAAATTGTTGAAAAAGAAAAATGATTTTTGGCTATGCAAAGGAGTGGTCCAACCATAGCCTTTTTTCCCTCTCCTCACTCTCATGGAAATTATAGAATTACAACCATTAAATTTTATTCAATCTAATATATATTTCAGTTAAAAATTATAATAACTTCAACAAAATCAATTTAGTTTTAAAATCTAAAATTATAAGTATTAAGTTTGATGTAAATAATTTCTTTTAATTAATTATTTTATATAAAAAACTTTCAATCATTAAATATATATTAATATGGATAATATTTTAAATTTATATAATAAAGATAGATATATCTGATTCATTTAAAACCTTAATGGTATAATAAGTAAAATTATGTTGATAAATTTAACAATTGAATTGTTAAAATATCAATAATAAAAGTTAAAAAATTAAAATTATGTTAATTTTACACCAAGGTAAATGAATTTTTTGACAATTCATGATATATAAACTTTTATTATATTAAATAGATAAATTATGTAAACTGACAAATAAATGTAATGTTTATTATTTTTATAAAGGAAAAACAAATAAAGGGTCCTTCAAAGGGTAAACTTTAAAATTATACATGAATTTTGATTTAACTTGTAATTGTATACATAAACTTTAATTTGATACAATTATACACATAAAACTCTAATTGTGGTTCAAATGTATACTTGAAACTTTAATTTTAATTTAATCATGTAAATTAAAGAAATAAATATATAATTTTATTTTTACATTAGATAAATATAATTTTTATGTATGCAATATATAAACATAAAATAATTTATATGAATAATTGTATTAATAATTTATAAGCATTGAATTAAATCAAAATTTCATGTAAAATTACATAAAATTAAAATTTATTTATATAATATGAATAGATTTTTATTAAATTTATCAAATTATTAGATAAATTTAAATCTTTTATTCATAAAATAAATTTTAAATTCAAATTTTCAATTTGCAATCAAAATTCAAAATTCAAAGTGTTTTTTTTTTTTTTTTGGTTTCGATATGGTAAGAAACTTGGATGAAGGGACCTTGACACCTAGACCCTTCTCCTTTTCATTGTACCGACGAGTGTGCCCACATGCCTCCCCTCTAATAAATTCCCCCCACTTCCACCATCCACTTCCCCTCGCCTTTTCTTTTCATTTCTTTCACAAATCTCCCATTTTCTTCTTCTCCCTGAGACGCTTCGCCCCATAACCTATCTAACAATGGTAGCCTCAAAATTCTGTTTTGCTTTGTCTCTTGCTATTCTCTCAATCTGGGCCGTTGATGCTGCCCAACACCATGCTCTGGCGCCCTCTCCTTCTTCCCCCGTGGACTGCTCCTCTCTGATTCTCAACATGGTGGATTGTTTGTCCTTTGTGTCGAGCGGGAGCAAGACGTCGAAGCCTGAAGGAACCTGTTGTTCTGGCTTAAAACTGTGTTGAAAGCTGGACCCCAATGCTTGTGTGAGGCTTTTAAGAGCAGTGCTTCTCTGGGTGTCACTTTGAATGTCACCAAGGCCTTGACTTTGCCCGCTGCTTGCAAAGTGTCTGCTCCTGCCACTCAATGTGCATGTGAGTTAAATCGCCTTTTGTTTCTGTAACTTTTTTTTTTGGCATTACCAACCTGTATTGTGGTTGAAAATGTCATCAATGTTTGTTCAGTATGTTGTTGGGGAAGGGATTCTTCAATTGCATGGGGGTTTTAAAATAGTGAAAAAAATTGTAAAATCTTCACCAAAGTTGTCATCTTTTTGGAGAAAATCCCCTGCAAAGCTTTTGCTTTTGCATGTGTAAAAAATGGTGAATTTCATACATTTATTCATTAACATGGAAAAACAGTAAAAGAAAAAAGAATAGAAAAGAACAGGATTTTGGGTTTTAGCAGCACTGATGATTCTTTTTTTTTTTTTTTTGCAGTGTCTCTCAGTCCTACTGGTGCACCAGGTATTATTTTCTGATAAATCTGATCCTTGTTCATACCAGAGATATAACTCGGAACCTTTTTGGTGATGACCCTTTTTACTGAACAATTTAACTTGTAGGTATGGCACCGTCAGCAATAGCAGGTGCGCCGGCAGCATTCGCAGGAGGAGCAAATGAGGCAGCACCGGCACCATCTCCCGGCAGCTCAGGCTCTCGTGTTGTTTCTGCTTCAATGGGATCTCTTATCTTAGGCTTCATAATTATGTTAACCTCTATGTACTAAGCTATCCTCTCGTGTTGATTTACTTCCCCTTTTGTATTGATGATGAGGGTGGAGTAGGTGGCATTGATTTTGTGAGCTTTGGACCATCCTTGTGAGCATATTAGATTATATATTAGTCTGATATTTGGAACTCGTATTCTATACTAATATCCCATAATGTATGTCAAATTTTTCTATGCTTAAACTGATGTTTGGGAGTTCGTAGATCAAGGGATCAGTCCCCACCATGATAGAACTGGCCTTTGCTTGCCTGTGCATGTTTTAACATTCATCAGCAAAGGGTATTCTTCCATTACTTAAAAGACTCGCTTTTATAAACTTTTAGGCCAAAAACTAAAGGTAATTGGCATCCCATTTTGTCGTTTAGGTCTGAGTCCTTTTTAAAGGGTTTATTGGGCTTAAATAAAACTTTCTATTAAGCTTTCATGTAAACCCTTTGATATATCCCTCCAAATATAGAATGTTAAGAGACATGAACATGAATACATTCATTTAGGGTTCTAATTCCATGTTTGAAGAACACATCCGTACAGCATCAGCCACAGTGAGGAAGATCCTTCCCTCACCTATCAACTCTTGAAACTTTGAAGCATGGAGCTTATCAACCACTACTGGCCCTGGATTTGCTAATACCAGCTGCAATTTTTACAATTCCAGAAAATAAGACCTCAGATTTATTTACTCCACAAACTTTGAGCTTTTTCTTTTAACTGTTGATTTACCTTAATATCCCTCTTTTGAAGAGCTCTGAACAACTCTTCAAGGGCATTAATCCCACTAGTGTCAATGTCAGTAACAGCTGTAACAATGCAATTTCGTAAGAAAAGAAATCTCCCATTGGGCTAACTTGAGAAAGGAAAAAAAATGGAGGACTGCTTACGGCCCATTTCAATAATCAAATACTGAAATCTGGGTTGGGAATTTTCTTTCACATGTTTTTCTTCACCAGCCAGCCATCTCAAAATCCTGCAAGGATTTATACTTAACACGTTTAAAATGGAGATCCCAATGTGGAAATGCTGACTGTTACCTTTCTTTTACATAGTTGGAGTTGGAAAAATAAATTGCAGAATCAACTCTAACAATGAGAATCCCTGACACTTTTGTTGCATCTGGATATTGCTGGATGTTCCTATAAACAGTAGCAGTCCTTGGTACCTTTCCAAGAATTGCTGTCCTAGGTCTTGTAACTTGTAATAGGATCTTTGCAAATGATATCGAAACCTATAGCAACATCCATGTTATTTGGATTCAAGTGTTAGTGTTGAATATAGACATGTGATTGATACGAATCACTCACTGCAATTAAAAGGCCGACCTCAACGGAAGAGAAAACAACACCAAAGAAGGCTCCCATACAAGCAATGAAATCGAATTTATCGATCTTCCATATTAGAGTCACTGCCTCAATGTCTACTAATCCAACCACTGCTGATATGATAATGGAAGCAAGTATTGCATTTGGGGTGTACTTGAACAGCGGTGTGATGAGCGCTAATGTCAACAGCACAACGCAGGCCATCACTATGTTAGAAACAGCTGTTTCACAACCAGACATGTAATTTACTGCTGACCGAGAGAAGGACCCTGCAATGTGCATGCATACATGAAAAAAGAACATTACAATGATTTATATGTATACATATGTGTTGAAAAGTTTGTGTTTTTGTCACCTGTGGCGACATAGCAAGATGTCATTGAACCAACAATGTTCATGGTTCCTAATGCTATCATTTCTTTGTTACCATCCAACTGGTAGTCTTTCATGGAAGCAAATGTTCTTCCAATTGCAACAGCTTCCTAATGAAAGTAAATATATAAAAATTAAGGTGATTTGAATCGTCTTAATTGAAGCAATGAAATCCGGGGCTGCGTTTTTTCGTACCGTCAATGCTATCATACCCGACACGACACCGATCTTGAAACCTTTGCCAGCATACTGTCCGGAGAAAAATATTTCTTTCACAGATGGTGGATTGATCCCCTTTCTGATATTTTTCACCTATAGAAACCACAAAAAAACCATAGGAATCTTCATTGCTTTGTAAAAATGATAACGGTATACGTACGATCTCAACCCCATGCTTGTCGGCTCGTGTGGCATACACTGAAACGGTGGAGATGATGACAGAGATCAATGGAGCAATGGCTGGCACCCAAAAGAATTTCTTTTGTTTTTTCCCCTGTTTCCATTTTTATATGATCATTATATTAGATGAACAATTAATACTGTTCTTCATAGATGATGAAGCAAAGGATTGGATCTTACAATGTATTTTGTAACCGAGAGGAAGATCAAAAAGGAGATTCCTATTAGTATAGTGTGCCAATTCCACTGTAGAATCAGAGTTAAACATTAGGATTATTAGCAAAATAAAAACATGTCTAACCGCAGAAATAGTAAATTACTTACACCATGACGTGCTGAACTAAATACTGAACTCATGACAGAGACAATATCAGTGTTCTTTGTAAATTTTTTTATTCCAAGTAGACCTTTAAGTTGTTGAAGTGCAATGGTGACTGCAGCACCCCCCATAAACCCAACTATGGCAGCATGAGATAGGAAGTCCATCAAGAATCCCAACCTATAACCAATCATACCAACCATTAAGCATGATATACGTAACCCGAAAAATATGTGCTCAGATATATATATATATATATACCTGAAAAATCCGAGTATGAACTGAGTGAGGCCAGCAAAGAAAGTAGCCGTGAATGCAAGGTGCCGGTAACCGACCGGATTAGCAGACGAGTCGATTTCATCCTGCAGGAGACTACCAAGCAAAAGAGACACCACTGCCACCGGTCCGATAGCCATATCCCGTGAGCTTCCCATGAATGCATATACCAGAGGTGGAACAAAGCTACTATCTGTCATGGATCAAGTTCCTTGATCAGTAACTAAATGATTAATTGATTGGTTCCTAGCTTAGTAACTTGTAAGAAACATACATAGTCCATATTGGGGTTCCAAATTGGCAAGCTTTGCATATCCAATGTCCTGTTTTGAATAAAAAAAAGTTGTATAAAAGAGAAAATTTTCTACTACATTAATTCATGGGTAAATTACATTATTAGTCACTAAACTATGGGCAACTTTTAGTTTTCATCACTTAACTAAAAATGTTACAATTTTGTCAATGAATTATTTAAAAGTTCTTATTTAAGTCATTGAATTATTCAAAAAAATTATTATTTAAGTCGCTAGACTATTAAGTCTTTCTTTAAAAAGAAGTTCCGCTAGCAAGCTCTAAGTGTCAATTTGACGGTCAGTACGGTGGATCAATACCCTTCGACGAGTAGAAGAATATACCTTAAATCCAAATCGACTTGACAGTCAATGTCAAAGATCGAAGAAAAAAATTATTTGAATTTTGGTTCATAGATTTATAAAATCCAAAGTTGTTTTATGAAAAAAGAAATTTAACTATAGAAGAGAAAGAAAATAGCTTTCGATTGGAGCAAGCAGTACGAATAGAGAAAAACATATAACATCGATTTTAACAACCCAATAACTTAAATAAAAACTTTTGAATAGTTCAGTGGCTAAATTATAACTTTTTTTAGTTAAGCAACCAAAATGAAAATTTATCCATAATTTAGTGACTAATAGTATAGTTTACCCTTAATTTTTTTCACAGATTGGGGGATACCTGTGGAATGCAAAGACTTGCAATAGTAAGTCCAGCAATCAAGTCGCCTTTGAATTTAGAAAGATTGTAGTGTTTTCCCCATTCTAATATAGGAAATATTGCTTGAAGGCCCAGAATAAACTTTTTTGAGCTCGGTTGATCCTTGAAATGTCGCAAAGGATCATCTGCAAATAAAGTTTCCTTCACAGCTGCTGCAATTTCTTTTAACAGGTTTTGCTTCGGAGGCACTCCCACTTCGTGAACATATGGCGAACTCCGAGGCGACGACGAACTCTGACACGACGACGAACTACTAATCGTTTCCACACCCTTGAAGCCATGCTCATCACTCACATTCTTAGCCATTCTGTTAGAATAGTGTCGAATACATGTATATTTTTCTAGATTTAGTAATTGAAAAGTTCTTATAAAAAGATGTATAGATTCATCGCACTTGCATAGTTTTTATGTGGAATCTAAGCCACTGGAAACAAAAGGGGGAAAAATCCAATATATAACAGTTGAGATTTGAACAAAGCATGAAATGCTGGGTAAATTAATTACAAAGTCAAAAGAAAATGTAGAAAAATATTGCGTTTTCTTCTTATATTCGAGATTTAATGCCTTCTTAATTTAGTCATTATGTATACTATATATATCCTTGGTTGAATACATTGATCTCGAAATTAATTTATAACAAAAAAATGGGAAGTTGACTACGAAATTGGGGTAATATGCTTTTTTTCCCCTTCCATTTATCACCTCTTTAATGTGTGTCCTTTTTTCTTGGTTAAATGCTGCTATTAGTCCCTATACTTTGCAAAAGCTATGGATTTAGTCCCTGTACTTTTCAGATTTTAGAATTTCAGTCATCATTAAGTTTTGTTTTGTTTTTTTTCCAAAATCTGATGAGCAAAGCATATTATCATATGTGTAATGGCATGCCAATTTGTTATTTCCATATATTACTAACTAAAATTCAGTTAATAGATTAACGACTATTATTTGAATCAAGACTAAAATTTGAAAATCTGTGACTTAGAATGATTCAATTGAAAATATAGACTAAATCTATAATTATATGTATAGTACAAGATTAGCAATTGAATTTAGAAAAACAAATTTGACAACTTATACTATTTGAGTTAGGATTAAAATTTCAAAATTGAAAATATAAGAACTAAAATTGACCAATTCAAAAGTATAAGAATTAAAATTGGTCAAATTAAAACCCAAGCATACTACAAATGCTGATAGTAGAATTTAACCTTTTATTATTATAATTTATAATCACTCAATTTAGTTAAATAACCCTGATTTTGATTTTAGGAAATATAGTTAATTTAGCTTAATTTTATCATTTTCACTTTAGTGTCTAAACATAACATTATAACTAAAATTTAAAAGTTGACGGTAAAATAAATTTTAAAAAATTAAAATTAAAATTAAAATCAAAATAAAAATAAATTTATTATTATTACTAAATTTTATATTTGCATTTAAGCAAATACCATGTGTAGCGCATGATATGGATATATTGTTGGTTTAAAACCACGATAATAAGAGCTTCTATATTTGTATTTAATACACTAAAATAAATAATCATATTAAAATATATCATCAATAAATTAATAAAAATTAAAATTATTAAAATAAATATAATTATTATTTTAACATGTTATATCTTATTTAATACACTATTAATACATCAAAAATATAAATCTAATTTTTATTTGATAGGCTAGATAGTGAAGAATTAGATTAGGTCACTTCAGTTATTATTTAAAATAAATAAATACAGATAATTTTCATGATATCAAGTTGAATAATATAATACTTACTATATAATTGGCGGCCCATAATAATAAAATTCAGTGTCAAGCCATGCATCACTTCACAATTTTCACATATTCCAAAGTCCACACCTACTTACCCCTCCTTTTTATTACCACACACTAAATATTAAAATGATTTTTGCTTTGTTTTCCATTTTCGTCCTAAAGAGGCATTTCAACAAGGCCAGAACTCAGCCTTTTTCACCTTTGAAATGCTCTCCAATACACCCACCGGCGATACGTGCCCCATCACCGTTACCCTCTTGGTTTCAATGTCTATACTGAATGATGTAACCCCTGCTTTTCCAATACATGAAAAAATGTTAGAGTAGTAGATAGTCAGTTAGTTAAGTCAGTAGTCAAGTTGTTATACAACTTGAAGTTTGTTAAAGAACAATTAGCTAAAGATTTCTCTATAAATACAAATACCAAATGTACAACAAAGCAAGTAATCAAGAATTCAGAATAGAGGTTATTCTGTTGAGCTATTTTTCATTCTGTCAAAACTCTTTCATACCTTAGTTTCTATCAAAACTATTTAATTCATACCTTAGTTCTTAACATGGTATCTTTCGCCGGTTGACCTCGGGATCCATGGCCAACACCAACTCCGTTGACTCCGCCTCCTTTGAACCTGGCTCGACTACATTCACTGGTGACCGTGTCGTAAATTCATTCCCTCGGTATGAGGTAGTTAAGCTTGATGATGGCACATATGTTCAATGGCGCAAACATGTGAAATTGATTACTGATGGCTATGACCTAACCGGTTTCTTAGACGGAATCGCACCTTCACCGCCGCGCTTTGTTCAAACTCATGAAGGAAATCTTGTTCCAAACCCCTCGGCTTCGGTGTTTATGCAACAGGACCGGCTTCTGACGTCGTGACTCCTCTCCATTGTTAGCCCGTCAATTTTGCCATCTTTTATTGATGCTCACACGGCATGCGACGTCTAGACCATGGCAACAAATCTGTTTCCGGCCGATACAGGAGCGAATCAGTCAAGAATTCGCCATGAGCTTCACTCATTGAAGAAAGGTACACTCACAATCAAATCTTATGTTGCTCGTATTACAAACCTGTGTGCTTTTCCAGAATCGTCTGGATCTCGCATCTCGGAAGAGGAGAAGGTTCAAATCATGCTCGCTGGTCTTCCACTGGAGTTTGAGGCAATTGTTTCCTCCGCATCACTGACAGCCGGCGTCCTGTCTTTTCAACGATTGGTGGATGCGCTGGTAGAGTGCGAGAACAGGCAAGCGCGTTCGATTTTCGAAGTCGTCTTCCATGCGAATCTTGTGGAAGGTGGGCTGCTGCATGCGCCATCGCAAGGGATAGAGACGTTTGCCCGTGGTAGTCATAGATCCGGCCGTGGACAAGGGCGAGCTTTTTGATCTAGACTTCAATATCAAATTTGTACTAGATTCGATCACGACGCCAAACGATGCTCTACCACTACCACCGAAACATGGAGGCGCCGTCGTTGGTTGCAACAATGCCGTACCAAGGAGACCATGGCGTGAAACCAATGCCGTACCAAAGAGACCATGGCATGCCACAAGGAGAGGGAGTCCAAGAATGGGGGATTCCTCAAGTTAAGTCAACAAAAGTATGCTATGGTCAAAGTGCTTGTGATAGTGGTCAATACCACTTAATGGCCGGTTACTATGATAGTGCTCCATATAGGTACATGCCATCCATGCCACGTGGGCCTCCCATGCATGCATCACACTTAAGTGGGCAAAATATGGCTTGTTATTATAATGGGCAATCAAATGTGAGCTATCTACAAAATGGGCAGCAGCCGAATATGGGTTGTTACCAAATGCTTAAGTTTGCGCTTAGACCATATGCGAGTAGGCCGAACTTAAATGGGCCGAATTTGAATGGCTATGATTTTGGAATGACAATTAGTGACGGGCCGTGTGCAAATGGGCCTCCTAATGCCAGGCCAATGGCTCCGATGGTTCCCAATACACCCACTTCTAATAATGTCCAAGTTGACTCGTCTCCTCAGATTAGGCCAAATTTTGAACCGGTTGGTGGTTTCTCAGTTTCGTGGTCCACTAAACCCCGAGCTCGAGTTTACATAGGTCTGACCCGTGCATTGGACTTCCTCGGGTAGGCGATCTACATGCCTCGGACTACTTCAATTTTTTAGGATATCATGTTAACACTACTCAATTTGAGTCAATCGGTGGCGAGAATGACTCCTACATTCCTATGCTCGTTGGTACCACATCCTGGTACCTTGATTCTAGTGCTAATCATCATGTCTGCCGAGATCCGTCAGTCTTGCGTGACCCCACTCCGTACTCAGGTAAATCTTCTCTTTTAATAGGGGACGGGACTCCTGCTATGATTTTGTTGGTTGGTAGTGGTATTTTACCTACTCAGTCCAAATTATTGCGTTTGTCTAACATTTTGTGTGTCCGGTATACGCAAGAATCTACTATCAGTATCACAGTTTACTAATGATAATGCTGTATTCTTTGAATTTCATCCGACACATTGTGTTATTAAGGATATCGTGACCCGGGAAGTTTTACTGACGGGCCACATTCGTGAAGGACTATATCATTTTCCTGTACCTGTTGTGACTGCTCCGTCCACTGAGACTCTTTTTGTTGCTCATACGAAGGTTCAAAATAAGACTGCTGAGTGTCTGATTTTTACTCTGTGGCATAAACGCCTTGGCCACCCGTCAGCATCCGTAGTTAAGAATGTTTTAGATAAATGTAAAATTATATCTACTAAGTATTGTTTTGATGGTATATGTACTGCTTGTCAACAAGGACGATCACATAAACTGCAGTTTCCTATGTCTAATACTGAGTATCAACCTTTCAATTTGATTGTTTCTGATCTTTGGGGTCCTGGGTCTGTTGCTTGTGCTGACAACTGGTTTAATGTGACGTTTATTGATATGAGCACTAGATTTACATGGATTTATCTTCTCCGTCAAAAGTCTCAAATAGTAGAGTGTTTTACTAGATTTCAACAGTTGATAAAAATACAGTTTGGTAAGGCTATTAAACAATTTTAGAGTGATTGGGGTGGCGAGTACCGGGCCTTCACATCTGTTTCTAGCATCTCAAGGGATTGTTCATCGGTTGACCTGCCCGTATACTTCTGAACAAAATGGAGTGGCTGAATGCAAACATCGCCACATTGTTGAAATAGGCTTATCACTGTTGGCTCAGGCCGGTATATCTATGAATTACTGGTGGTATGCTTTCTGCTGTGCAGTTCATCTTATTAATCACCTTCCTACTGTGATTTTCAAAGGTCAATCTCCGTTTAAGGCTCTTTATGGATGTGATCCAACTTATGATCATCTTCGAATTTTTGGCTGCTGCTATTATCCATACCTACGACTGTTTGCGGCTCATAAATTAGAGTTTCACTCTCAATCTTCTACTTTTCTGGGCTATAGTACTCAACATAAAGGTTATTAGTGTCTTTAATCGAATGGCAAAATAGTTATTTCCTGACATGTTGTATTTGATGAAAATAGGTTTTTGTTATCTGAGCATGATTCACGAGGACTGACAACGGACTCTAATACACCTATTTCAACAGTGGTACCTTTGATTCGGACTGTTTCAACTCGACTTGTGGAGTCTGTTACAGCATTCCCACCAATGATCACTTCATCACCTCGATCTATGAAGCCATCTATAACCACTTCATCACCTCAATTTATGGAGCCAATTCAAGCATCACCATCTATGACCACTTCATTGCCTGGAGATAGTGCATCTACTACTGCTCTTGAATCTCATCAATCAAATTTTGGGGTAAATAATGAGGAATTATCATTAGACAACATCAATATTTCATCGTCCACTGGTGAAACAAGTTCTCTCATGCCAATGACCAACACTCATCCTATGGTAAAGCAAGTATCTTCAAACTGAAAGCTCTATTTGTTGAAGCTATCGAACCATCTTCGATAGAAGAAGCCCTATCTACAGCTAAGTGGCGTGCTGCTGCTCAGGCTGAGTATGTCGCAAAGTTATCGATTCAAATGGCTGTTCAAAATAAAAAAGAACCTTGATGGCACAATTGCCCGTAAAAAGGCTCGATTAGTAGCAAAAGGTTGCTCTCAAATTTTAGGCTGTGACTTTAAGGAAACATTTAGTCCAGTGGTGAAACCTGCCACTGTTAGAGTTATTCTGTCCGTTGCTGTTTCCAAGAGGTGGCTACTACGACAGGTAGATGTCAATAATGCCTTCTTAAATGGCGACTTGAATACTGAGGTATTTATGCAACAACCTCTGGGATATGTTCAGTATGATTCAAAAGGAAACCCTCTTGTGTGCCGTCTAAAGAAAGATTTATATGGTCTTCGGTAAGCCCCTCGAGCTTGGTTTGAAAAGCTGAAGCAGTTCCTTGTGTCTATTGGTTTCAGTGCCTTGAAATCTGACGCTTCCCTGTTTATTCGGTTCAAGACTGCTCCACACTTTATGTTCTGGTATATGTTGATGACATTATCTTTACTGGGAGCGTCTCTACACTATTGATTGGTTTGTTCGGTTGTTAAATGATAAGTTTTCACTTAAGGACATGGGTGATCTACACTATTTTCTCGGCATAGAGGTGACATGCTCTTCCTCCGGATGTCTTCATCTCTGTCAGACCAAATACATATGAGATATTATTGCTCGAGCCTTAATGATCAATGCAAAGAGTGTCCACACTCCAATGGTTAGCTCATCCACTCTCTCCAAAGAGGATGGCGATCGTTTAGATGATCCGACAGAATATAGGATCCTTGTTGGTGCACTTCAGTATGTTGTAATTACTAGGCCCGATATTGAGTATGCAGTAAACCGAATATGCCAGTTTATGCATAACCCTACCATGGTTCACATGATTGCTCTAAAACGCATATTTCGGTATTTGTGTGGGACTCTTGAACTTGGAATTGTATTTTGACCATCTACTCAACTTTCTCTAGTTGTATATGTTGATGCTAACTAGGGGCTAGATTTTGACGTTCGTCGGTCAACTTCGGGGTATTGTGTTTATTTTGGATCCTCTCCTGTGTCATGGTGCTCCAAAAAGCAGCAAGTTGTTTCTCGCTCCACGGTTGAGGCAAAATATAGGAGCCTTGCTGCAGGTACTAGTGAGGTTACCTAGTTAATTTCATTACTTCAAGAACTACAGATTAAGTTTGATGATACTTCGAATATTTGGTGCGATAGTTCTAGTGCTATTGCAGTTGCAACCAATCCTGTCTTACATTCTAAGTTCAAACATGTTGAACTTGACTCGTTTTTTGTTCGTGAGTGAGTTGTGGACGGGTCTATTTTGGTTGGTGAGGTTCCCGCCTGTGATCAAGTGGCGGATGTTCTAACTAAACCATTGTCAGTGATGGTTTTTAATTGGTTTAGAAATTCTCTTCGGGTCTTGCCCGTCGAGAAGATGGGTAAATGTTAGAGCAGTAGATAGTCAGTTAGTTAAGTCAGTAGTCAAGTTGTTGTACAGCTTGAAGTTTGTTAAAAAACAATTAGCTAAAGATTTCTCTATAAATACAAATACCAAATGTACAATAAAGCAAGTAATCAAGAATTCAGAATAGAGGTTATCCTGTTGAGCTATTTTTCATTCTGTCAAAACTCTTTCATAGCTTAGTTTCTATCAAAACTATTTCATACCTTAGTTCTTAACAAAGAAAAAAAGAAACAAATCACGAAATGAAATTTCATCGTATTTATTGCTCTAGCAAAGGTAGGTGAATCGATGTTTGTTGACCAATATCATGGGAGCTTTATGTACTGTCGGTTTAATCCATGTGAAAACAATTGCTAGTTAACTATATGTTTTTTTTTTTTTACAACTGGTTGGCTGGCTCAGCTTTTGAGCTTGAAGGTAACATTCAATGCCCTCTTGGTGGTTGGTGCTACATGCAACTTGTAAAACAAGTTGAAAATGATATGACGAAAAGATAATATGGTCTGTCCTTGACTCTTTTATACGAAATAAGTGGTGGGCCAATGCAGATTCATTTCTTCATAAATAACCTCACCTCCATATTGGGTGAAGAAAATAAAGAAAAAAAGCATCACAAGGTATGTTATGGTTAACTTTTAAGCTATCTTACACTTAACTGAAACGCTATGGTTTAACTGAAAATAGGTCATATTAGGTGGAGATACCAATGCTTCATGTTATGATCTTAACGTTGTGTGATAAAAAAAGGTTTAACTGAAATTACATGATGAATTTTAAGTAGAGCATGCACCGATTCGCCTATATATGTGTATATACCTTCCATTTTGGATAAATATTTCTTCACTTTACCAGCACAACCTTGACAATGAATGGCGACCCGCATGACAACCACCTGCCATAAAAAGGGTTATATAGCCATTTACAAGATCTGTTTGTTAAACATTGGTTCTTTTGAAGATGATGTATACGTATGTGTCTATGTTTTATTGAAGCAAATATTATTGGCATAATCGAACACATGATGATGACCACCTGGAAAACATGCTCCGATGAAGCTAGTTGAACTGGTTTCTCAAGGGTCTTCTTCGGCTTCTGTTGTTGATTTTGTTCCCTTCTTACAAAAGTGGTGACAATCGGCCTCTTGTCAGCTCCAACAAGCCTAGAATACCTAGCATTGTTGATTACTCTTTTATCATCATCATCATCATCATCACCTACACGGAGTCTGTCGACCCTTCTCGGCATCACAACGGAGCGAGGATCGGCCGCCATGCAGGCAGTGTTTATTGCCGTGGATTGGCACATGAAGCCTCTCATCATCTTCCCATTCTTCATCTTTGAAACAATGAGAGGAGTAGGGAGGAAAGGAAAGAATTTTCAACGTAAACAGCTAAGGAGAGAGAGCTATTTAACATATGGAAATCAAAAGTAGGCTCGGATTTAATGAGTAAAAAAATGTGAGAAAGTGTAGATAAAAATAGAAAAGGAAATATGCATGCATATACGCACATTTATGACTTTAGCTAACGGGATCTTGGGGCAGCGATAGTATTATTCTTATCCGCTCTTCATATTTGCGATGAATACACATTTAAATATAAAAGTATATATATCGTAGGATCAATTATTGTGCGGTGGAGTTTGAGAATGTTGAATTATACCCACTATATTATTAATTATATCCTTTCTTTTGTTGAAAATTTTATAAAAAAACACAGAAAAAAGTATTTTAATTGATAGAAATACAACACTTTAAAAAAGCTTTTAAAAGAATCGACTCCCATGGAAAATAAAAAATAGATCAAATGGTAACATACTTATGTTGAGAGATCGATGGACTGTACTCAAAAACATCTCTAAAAGTTGTCCGTGGACGACTATATGTATATTAATTCATGAAATCAAAATTTATGTTTTGTAAAAGATTTTGGAGTTGAAACCTTCAATATTAAGAGTTGTAGCAGTTGGTAAAGTATATTGGTTGCAATGAAGGGTTAAATCTTAAATGGGTTAAGTCAAAAGGGCAAAATGTTGAGCAATAAATAAAGAATGATATAGCATATTATGGTGGAGAAGGAGAAAGGAATAAAGAAGGAAATATTCAGTTAAAAGAGGCAGAACAATAAATGAATGAAGGGAGGTAAAAGAGTGAAGGACTGCAAAAACACAGAGCTGCAAACCAACTAACACGTCAGAATCAAACCAATCTTTCACTGTCCATCTCTGTTGTGCGTGTTCCATGTGAGAGCATGGTTTTAAATAAAGAAAAAAAAAATGAAACCAACAATTAAAAAAAAAACTAAAAACACGTTAGTAGGAAATTGAAAAATTATAGCCACCACTAATTGAATTATCAAACTATGTTATTTGAGTAAAAGTTAAAAAGTGAAATAGAAAATAATTTAAAATGGAAAAAGAAAAATCAACTGCTTGAAATTAATTTTTTAAAAAGAAATTGGTTGCACAAAAATAAAAAATATTAACATTTGGAAAAAATAAAATTGATTAAAAATTGTCAAAAGAAGAAAAGAGGTTTGTTTATTATTTTAAAAATAATTATTTTAAATAATTTAATTAAAGGTTAAATTAAGTTGAAGAAAATATTAGATATAAATAGATATAATAATACTTTTTAGTATGATCTTTAACATAAGTTATTCCTTTTATGTTTTAGGTGACGTCTGTTTTACTTGATGCGACACCGCAATTTATTATAACAAACATATCATTTTTGAAATTAATTGTAGTTTTAGTATTATTTTGATAAATTTTCCTATTAAACTCTGATGCTACTACTTTGTATTTAAAATCTTGCAAATGGATATCTATTTTAAATTACTATGACAAGATTTAGCAACGGCGGGGTGGTGGCGCAGTTGGCTAGCGCGTAGGTCTCATAGCTTAGTGAGTGATCCTGAGGTCGAGAGTTCGAGCCTCTCTCACCCCAAAAATCTCTTTTTTAGTAACCCAAAGGAGCAAAGGGGCGGCAAACGTGGAGGCCTACGCGCCGTCCTCTTGTCCGTCCATTCTTTCATATAAAGACGTCCGAAAAGGAATATTTCATCACCAGCCGTCAACTCGACTTATTAAATGGAGAAGTGAAACAAGCGAAGCCAAGATTCTCCGTAAAAAGAGAGAGTATCTGACAAGCAATAAGAAAACATAAAATAATGCCAAGTTAAAAATTAAATCAAAATAACAAAATTCATATATATATAATAGTATATAGTTGAAACTAAAAGAAATGGCTTAATAACGTACAACATGCAGTATACAATAATTGCGAAGCAAAAAAATGGACCCAAAAGTTATTAAATTATATACATCAACCATGACATGTGAAAACAGTTACTATTTGCCATTCTTAAATTCCACCACCAAGAGTTCCTTCCATTTCAATCAACCGTACAAAAATGTCAGAAACAAGCAAGGACCATCCCCCACCTTAACTCCCACTAGTTTTGGATTCAACCAATATAGGTTTTATTATTCCAAGTTCTGTGGAGTTAAATTTTTACGGGTTTTATCATTTTTTTTTTATTTTGATTATCATAAGTTGGTATCATTTTAATTTATTTGTTCAAAGTCATTTTATATTCGAATCGTTTTCAACTTCTAACTCATTTTTTTATGGGTTACTAATGTAAAATAAGATTACTAACTAACTTAGAAATACTTTAGTATCTTTTTGAAAGTTTTTGAAAAGTCACGTGAAAAGTCTTTGAAAGTCATTTGAAAAGTTTGCTTTAAAAAATTTGTTTAGATTCTTTGTCAAAAGTCTTTTGAAATAAAATGTCCATTTTAGACATGTTATTATCAAGTAACAAATATACATTTAAATAAATTTTAAATTAGTTAATATTATTATATTTTAGTAAGAATATAAAAATTATCAGAACTTGTTAATATTTTAATATATGAAATATAAATTTTAATTTTAAATATTTGTAAGTAATAAATATTAATTAGTTATAAAATTTAATTAGAATATATAAACTACATTTTAAATATTTAAATATAACCATTAAATATTTATAATTAATATTTTAAAATATTTTTTATTTTTAATTAATAATTTTAACACATTTATAATTAAGCCCCACTAAAAAAAAAAGAAAGTACTATGTTATTAGAGGGTGAAAAGTAATTAAGCACTAAAAGTATTTTGGGAGAGGAAAAGCTAAAATTTTAAACCTCCTTTCGTAAATAAGGTTTTAAAAGACTTCAAAAGCCAAAATTCCAAATAAAAGAAATTGTTTCGCATGACTTTTCTTCCAAAAGTGCTTTTGGAGCAAAGTCTTTTGAAAAGCAATGCAGAATCGGCCCTTAGAGTTGCAAGTCGTCGTTGTGCGGTTGCTTAAAATTTGGAGGAGCACAAACATGGACACCCGATTCTGCATGTTTGCTTACTCACTCAAGTTAAGATTTTTAAACATGGTGGAAAAAATCTAATGAAGTTTGTGATTTTCAGCCAATCAAAATCTTTTCTTTATCTCCTTTGTGAAAAATATAATGTCGATAATGACAATATATCGCAAAGAAAAGAGAAATAAAAATTTAAAGAACACACAGATTTTACGTGAAATCCTTTCGGAAAAAAAAAACACGGGTAGAGGAGAATAAAATTCACTATGCCGAATTCGAATCTATTACAAGAGGAATAGACTATTTCTATTTTATAAGCTTGTAAAGCCATATTCTAATAGAAGTGTAGTAAGATTGAAACACCTTATTCTAATCAATATCAAATAGATGGAGTTTAATAATATTTAAAAAACCTTATTTAAAATAAAATAAAAGAAGTGTAGTTTTATAGGAATTCTTCTTTTATTTTATTTTACCATTGTATTTTATTTAAATAAGGATTCAGGTCACTTAATTCTAACAATTTCCACCTTGATGCGAATTCTCAATAAACAAGTTCTTCATCGCGAACTCTCAACGAACAAGTTCTCCACCTCTTCTATAAAACCCCTTAAGGGTTTAACTTCAACATTGAGCACCAACGAAGTCTAAGTAATGCTCAAACTTGGTTATAGGAAGTGACTTAGTTATCATATCTGTAGGATTTTCATGAGTACTAATTTTGCTCACAACAATATCACCACGAGCAATAATATCACGAACAAAATGACACCGAACATCAATGTGTTTTGTTCTCTCATGAAACATTTGATCTTTTGTAAGGAAGATGGCACTCTAACTATCACAAAATAATGTGCTGATTTGAAGGTCTTCATTGAGCTCACTAAAGAGTCCCTTCAACTAAATAGCTTTTTTACAAGCTTCAATAATCGCCATATAGTTAGCTTTAGTGGTAGACAAAGCGACTGTAGTTTGCACAATAGCTTTTCAACTAATTGCACAACCTCCGATTGTAAAGACATAACCAGTGAGAGATCTTCTTCTATTAAGGTCTTCAGCAAAATCAGCATCAACATACCCAATGACTCCATCTCTAGTTCTTCCAAACTGTAAGCAAGCACCAGTAGCACCTCGTAAGTATCTTAAAATCCACTGAACTGCTTTCCAATGTTCTTTACCGAGATTCGTCATGTATTTGCTAACTGCACTGACCGCATATGATAAATCTGGACGTGAACAAACCATAGCATACATGAGAGATCCCATTGCACTAGAGTATGGAACATGTGACATGTACTCAATGTCATCATCTGATTATGGAGTCAAAGCCGATGAAAATCTGAAATGGGCTGCTAAAGGAGTACTAACAGGCTTAGCACTTTGCATATTGAACCTGCAAAGAACTTTTCTCAATGTACCTCTTCTGACTTATGTACAATTTACTTACTTTTCTATCTCTGAGAATCTCCATACCAAGTATCTTTTTTGCTGGTCCCAAATTTTTCATCTCAAATTCTTCACTTAGTTAGGCTTTGACTTTTCTTATCTCTCCTTTATCTTTTGCTGCTATCAACATGTCATTAACATAAAGAAGTAGATACACAAAAGAACCATCACTATTTTTCTTAAAGTAAACACAATTGTCAAAACTACTTCTTTTAAAATCATGAGAAGTCATAAAGAAATCAAACCTCTTGTACCACTGTCTTGGTGACTGTTTCAAACCGTAAAGGGACTTTTTCAGCAAGCAAACATAGTCCTCTTTTTTGAGATCAAAACCCTCCGATTGTTGCATGTAAATATCTTCCTCAAGTTCTCCATGCAAAATGCGCTTTACATCTAACTGCTAAAGCTCCAAATCATGCATGGCCAAAATACTAAACAAAGCTCGAATCGAACTATGCTTCACAACTGGGGAGAACACATCAGTAAAGTCCACTCGAATTTGATCAGAACCTTTTGCAACAAGCCTTGCTTTATATCCGGTTCTTCAACTCCCGAAGTCCCTTCTTTCTTTTAAACACCCATTTACAAATGAACAACCTTTTTACCTTTAGGAAGTTTCACAAGATCTCATGTTCTATTTTAATGGAATGATTCCATCTCCTATTGCATAGCAAACTTCTACTTTTCCGAGTCTTCACAACCGCCTCAAAATAACCTTGGTTTGCATCTATATCTTCGGTCAATAATTAGACTAGATCACTCTTGGTTTGCATCTATATCTTCGGTCACATTTAAAGTATAAGCAACTAGATCAAGTGGGCCTTCATTTACATACTTATGATAAGTTGGGAGGTTTAATTTCTATGGATTAGAGTAGTTACTTTTTTTAAAAAAAATTGGGTTAGGTGGCTAATAAATGGTGTTAGTATAATTTGAAGATGGTTAAGAAGTGACAACTTGTGGCCCAAAGAGGACAGCAATTAGGCTACCTTTTAGGAGTTATTTCTTTTATTTTAACTATTAAAAATCGATAATTAATAAGGAGTAGTTGGATTTAAGGGGGCTCTCTTGAAGGTAAGATAAGGATTGAGTTATCGATGAGATGAAGGCTATCGAGAGAGGGAGAGTTGGTAGAAATTCCAACTCTCTGTGTGTGGGTATGCCAAAATTTCTCTATAAATAGGGTAGTATTCTTCAATTTGATGATACGAAACCCTATTCTTCTCTCATTCTCTGTCAAAATTTCCAAGCCTTCTCTACGTTTCTCTTTTCTTTTCTAAGAGCAATTCCTTTGTTCATACCTCATCTCCCATAGCCGAATCTACAAATGAGATCTCTATTTTCCCAAGGTACACCATAAGCCACATACTCCTTAGTAATTTGGTAAGTTTGGGATTTTATTCTATGCGATTTCACTATTTCTTTTCATTCAAATCTAACCCAAACACTTATTTAAGGCTGTCGATTTTCTCTCTCTGCTTTTAGTAGCAATCATCTCATTAAAAGTCTCCATGCGATTTGGTGGAAAAGCCAAGGTAGGAAGGTGACGTTTTCTTAAGGATTTTCGGGATTCGACAAATAAGGCTCTACGTTAGGGATAATAGATTTTCGCGGTAACTGGTGTGTAATACCTCCCACCATCTAGATCGCCTATTATTGTATGTTCATGTATTTTTTTTTTATGTTTTGATAAATCTGAAATCTCGGTTTATTGATGCAAGCCAAGGGAGGGTAAGCGGATCCCAGTGTTAGTAAATAATCTGTTTAAATGTTATAAGTAAAATGCTTGTATGTGATTGCATGGGTTGGGTTGATGAAAGGAGGAAGTTATCGTTATATGAGTAGCGGCTAATCTAGTGAAGCTATTATCTGAGCTTGACCATTAAATGTTATCTGAGCTTGGCCATTATATGTTATAAGGCTTCGGCCATCATATATGGATGAGCAAAGATGATCCGCCATCATGGTGTGTAGTGGTGTGTGTCGATTGTAGAAATCCCCAATGGTGTGAACGGTTGATGTACGGGGTGTGTAGCGGATGGAAACCTAGGCAAGCAGGTTGGGCCTTGCATATTAATTGCTATTAATTTTATTATGATTATTACCTTTGTTTATTTTGTTTAATGGGCTTAAGGCCCAAACTCTAGTGGTGTATGAGGTTGTACATCGAGTCTCATGACTCACCCTTTAATTAACATTTGGTGATCCTCTTGTGGAGTCTTTTCTTAATGGCAATAGATGGAGATCGCTTGATCAAAAACATGCAGAGGTTGCTTTACCAAAACGACTTTGGTAAGTTGGCATTTGACAACATACATCGAACCTTCTCCATAATCATTCCATTTATTCATTTTGCAACGCTTCTTTGTCAGGAGAATGACGAATCATAAGTGTCTCACGATTCCTTCCGACTTGCATAATTTATTAAACTCATCGAACAAAACTCTAAGCCATTATCTCATGGAGGTATTTTATTTATTTTTCCGTCTTTTTTTAATCATAGTTTTCCAAGACTTAAATGCGAAAACACATTGCTTTTCTCGTCAGGAAGAATGCTCAAACTTTTCTCGAAAAATCATCAATAAAAGTTAGCATATAATTAGCTCCACCTCTCGAAGGCACTCTTGATGGCCCCCATGCATCGTGATGAATATACTACAATATTCCCTCGTTATGGATTCCTCCGGTGAATCAAACTCTTTTGCTTCCCAAAACGCAATGCTCACGTAACTTTAGTTTGCAAATTCCTTGCCCATCAAGAAGTCCTCTTTTGCTCAATTTTGCCATGCCATTCTCACTCATATGCCCTAGACTCATATGTCAAAGTTTAGTAATATTATCATCCGACAAGGAAGAGGAAGCGATAGCATCACCAATGACAGAGAACCTCAGAAACATATAACTTGGCGCCTTTATCCGCTTTTCATCACAACGGGAACCTTTAGAAATCTTCAAAATCCCACTTTCGTTGTGTATTTGTACCCTTTTGAATCAAGAGTACTTAACTAAATTAAATTTCTCTTCAATTTCGAACATGTCGACGCCACTAACTATTCTAACAACTCCATCAAACATCTTAACTTTAATTGTTCCAACACGCATGCGATTTTACACAGTATTATTTCCCATCAAAACAACACCTTCGACATAATGTTTCGTAATTTGTAAACCAACTCGATTGGGACACATGTGGAAGGTTCAAGAATCCTTTAATTAACATTTCAGGTGATATCTAGTGACTCGGCAAGGTGGAGAGGAACGCAAGGTGGCCATGCAGAAGAATATGTAGATTTGGCAAAAAGAGACTCAAGTTTTATTTTATATTTTTAATTAATGGACTTCAAATCTCGTTGTAATAAGGCCATGGGCTATTATGTTTTATTATGGGCTTCTATGACTTTAAGTCATTTAAGTTTTTTTTTATTTTAATTAAAAAGGCATGTATTTAAGTTTGGATTTTTCTTTACTTAAGCATATTCTATATAAAATATATTTGGGCTTTTCTGAAAATGCGACATGTTTCGATAGAATTTTTCTTGGTGACATACCAGATCCGGTTGTAGTGTTTGGGCCGGGTTTGGGGTGTTACAAATTGGTATCAGAGCCCGATTCAAAACTCGACTCTAAAGGTTTTTGGGCTCAAACGTTTTCTAAAGATGGGCTTCAAATATACATGTTTTTAAATAATAACAGGTTTGTTAGCTCGATGGCACTGCGTCTCCGGCCCAAGTCCGCCAGTAAGTACTCCGAACCATTGTGTGATATTTATATATGTGGGCTTAGTGGGCCTAGTGGGATGTAGACTAAGCTAGAATTAGAACTTGATGGACTCTAGGCTTAATGAAACCACTTCTTAAAATTCATAAAGCTTAATTTCACTGAACAAACTCATAACGAGCCGCAAGGCTAGGTGTGGTAATGTAGTCATCGCATGTCTAGGAAGGATCCCAAGAGCACAGTATTTAAGCATCCTAGTGGCTCACCTCCTCTTGTTGGAATCCTACAGTGCGTGGTGACTGCTCACCTTAGTCGAGTTAGGGTGTGGCAATAGGCATACGCATGTCTAGGAGTGGATTCGGGGAGAGCTTGGTATTTAAGGTCCCAGTGACTCACCTCCTCTTCACTAGAATCCTACAGTGCGTAGTGACTATTCACCCTAGTTACGAGGGTGGTTGATGGGCTAAACCCTATGATTAAAACCCAAAGGGACCGACCACTTTTTCCTAAAAAACCCCAAGTTTTGTAAAATTTTCAAAATACCTTTTTTATAAAAAAATTCCAATCAACCATGTTTCAAAAAAAAAAAAAACCATCAACGTTTGAAAAATTACGCTTATTTTGCGAAATGACCAAAATGACCCTAATTTTTAAAATTATCGAAATGCCCCCGAATTTCAAAATTACCGAAATACCCTCAGATTTCAAAATTTTTAAAATGCCTCAGATTTTAAAATTACCAAAATACCCTCAGTTTCTAAAATTACCAAAATACCCTCGAGTTGGAAAATTACCAAAATACCCTTATTTCGCCAAATCACCTGGAACCTTATTTTAGAAAATTACGAAAATACCCCTGGGTAGTAAAACGATGAAAATACCCCTAGGTGGTGAATGTAAGTTTATAAGGCTATTTTTATGATTGATGTGTGCTGAATGTTGACTGAAGGTGAACTCTAGGACTAGGAAGAATCGACTTGAGAACTAAACCCGTAGATAGAATTCGAATTGAAAGAACTACTATCGAAATGATTTTACATAAGATTGTTCGCGGTTAATAAGTGGGAAGAATTAATTATTCATAAAATTCTTAATCGATAAATGTCGATCAAAAGAATGAGTACAAGGGGCGAAGACGCTCAGATCACGAATAATGGTGCGTACCCTACCGTAGTATACTAAGTGTTTATTTTGGCTTTAGAATTAGAGTGCACAGCGAAAGTCTAGTGGTGAGACTTAAATAGTATGATTTCTAGTTAGTTGGAAATTTTGAGGACGAAATTTCTTTAAAGGGGTAGAATGTAACATCCTCAAAGTGGGCCTACTCATTTATATGATAGTCTAATATGATAAGTTGAGATTGTAAAGGTTGGGCTGACTTTTTGATTAAATATATGGATTAGAGTTTAAATTAAGTGATATTTTGGGCTTTTAAAAAAAAAATTGGGTTAGGTGGCTAATAAATGGTGTTAGCTTATAATTTAAGAAGATGGTTAATTAAGTGACAAGCTAGGCTTGTGGCCTAAAGAATTAAAGTGCATTAAGTGGGCATAAGGTGGCACCATAAGAGGGGAAGAATTTGGGCCCTTGTGTGGCCGTTTGGGCCCTAAAAGATGGGTCAAATTTGACAGTTAAATGGGAAGGGGGTGGACAGCAATTAGGCTACCTTTTAGGAGTTATTTCTTTTATTTTAACTGTTAAAAAGCTGATAATTAATAAGGAGGAGTTGGATTTAAAGTGGGCTCTCTTAAAGGTAAGATAATGATTGAGTTATCAGATGAGATGAAGGCTATCAGGAGAGGGGAGAGTTGGCCGAAATTCTAACTCTGTGTGTGTGGGTATGCTAAAATTTATCTATAAATAGGGAGTAGTATTCTTCAATTTCGATATTCTGAAACCCTATTTTTCTCTCATTCTCTATCGAAATTTCCAAGCCTTCTCTACAGTTTCTCTTTTTCTTTTTCTAAGAGCCGAATTCATTTGTTCATACCCTCATCTTCCATAGCCGAATCTACAAGTGAGATCTCTGTTTTTTCGAAGGTGCACCATAAGCCACATACTCCTTAGTAATTTGGTAAGCTTTGAGATTTTATTCTATGCGATTTCACTCTTTCTTTTCATTCAAATCTAACCCGAAACACTTATTTAAGGCCTGTCGATTTTCCCTCTCTGCTTTTAGTAGCGAATCATCTCATTAAAAGTCTCCTGTCTTGATTTGGTGGAAAAGCCAAAGGTAGGAAGGTGACGTTTTCTTAAAGATTTTGAGATTCGACAAATAAGGCTCTACGTTAGGGATAATAGAAGTGCTTGGGCTATTCTCAATTTTATACTTGGCTTGAGGAGTTGACTCAGATTAATATGATGCTCCACCGCTTTTGATTTTCTTTATTAGAAGAGTCTTTAAGAGATAAGTTAGGTAGCATAGCAGTTTCATCAAAAACAACATCTCTGCTAATCACGACTTTTTTATTTTCAGGACACCATAACTTATACCCTTTTACACCAGCTTTATAACCAAGAAAAACATATTTAATGGATCTCGGTTCCAATTTTCCATTATCAACATGAGCATACGCAGGACACCCAAAGATCTTTAAATCAGAATAATTAGTAGGATTACCAGACCACACCTCTTGTGGAGTCTTTTTCTTAATGGCAATAGATGGAGATCAGTTGATCAAAAAACATGCAGTAGAGGTTGCTTCGGCCCAAAACGACTTTGGTAAGTTGGCATTTGACAACATACATCGAACCTTCTCCATAATCATTCCATTTATTCATTTTGCAACGCCGTTTTGCTGTGGAGAATGACGAACTGTCAAGTGTCTCACGATTCCTTCTGACTTGCATAATTTATTAAACTCATCAGAACAAAACTCTAAGCCATTATCTGTGCGGAGGTATTTTATTTATTTTTCCGTCTTTTTTTCAATCATAGTTTTCCAAGACTTAAATGCGAAAACACATTGCTTTTCTCCTTCAGAAGAATGCTCAAACTTTTCTGGAAAAATCATCAATAAAAGTTAGCATATAATTAGCTCCACCTCTCGAAGGCACTCTTGATGGCCCCCACAGATCAAAATGAATATACTACAATATTCCCTTCGTGTTATGGATTCCTCTGGTGAATCAAACTCTCTTTTGCTTCCCAAAACGCAATGCTCACAGAACTTTAGTTTGCAAATTCCTTGCCCATCAAGAAGTCCTCTTTTGCTCAATTTTGCCATGCCATTCTCACTTCATATGCCCTAGACTCATATGTCAAAGTTTAGTAATATTATCATCTGACAAGGAAGAGGAAGCGACAGCGGCATCACCAATGACAGTAGAACCCTGTAAAACATATAACTTGGCGGTCTTTATCTGCCTTTTCATCACAACGAGGGAACCTTTAGAAATCTTCAAAATCCCACTTTCAGTTGTGTATTTGTACCCTTTTGAATCAAGAGTACTTAACGAAATTAAATTTCTCTTCAATTCTGGAACATGTCGTACGCCACTAACTATTCTAACAACTCCATCAAACATCTTAACTTTAATTGTTCCAACACGTGCGATTTTACACGAAATATTATTTCCCATCAAAACAACACCTTCAGACACTGTTTCGTAATTTGTAAACCAATCCTGATTGGGACACATGTGGAAGGTTCAAGAATCAAGTATCCACTCCTCGCTCACTTTAAAATTGTTGACAGAAGCGACTAGAAGTTCACCATCGCTGTAGTCTTCTACAACATCAACTTCACCGAAACTTTCTAGTTGTTTTCCCTTTTGATTCGCAGCCTCCCTTTTAATCTTGTTCTGTAGCTTATAGCACTTAGATTTAATGTGCATTTTCTTCTTACAGAAGTTACAAGTTTTACCTCTGTTTGAAGACTTTGATCTACCCTTAGATTTACCGCGAGGATTTCGTTCCTGTGTCCTTCCACGATCATCATCAGTATTCCGATCTTGTCTCCCATGAATAATGAGACCCTCTCCCTGAGAGTCGGGTTTAATCACAAGATGCTTCATCTTATCATACGAGGTCAAAGAATCATAAACCTCATCAACTGTGAGAGATTCACGGTGATGTATCGTTGAAAGCACCAAAAATATTTTATTCCCTGTAAAATAATAAAAATAACAGTAAATGGGAAGTAGGGTCGAATCCTCAGGGACTGGATTGTACGAATGATCGTTCTTGAAATCCTGGACAATTTCTTGACCAAGAAAACTTGCGTTCCTGAAAAAATAAAAAAATAGAATTAATAATTTTGATCTAGAAACAAAAACAAAATAAAAACAGAATTGAAATTGCGAAAATTAAAAATAGGAAATAGAGTTGAAATAAGGAAATTCTTATGGGGAGATTCCAACCTCCAGTTGCCTCGATCCGCGTTAGGTTCAATCATTGGCTTTTAGATGATCCTTCTCAATCAGAATAAGCCAGTTATAGTGGAAGAGGATGCCTATGACCACCAGCTCTAAGGATTTAGACTTCGATTTAGTGGAACCTGACTCTAGCCAAAAATCACTCTTGTGGGATCATCTTATGCTAGATCAATGTTTTTTAATGGCGAATCCCACGCCATTTTGTCTCTTGGGCTCGCCAACCTTTGACGCAGTAAGCTAACGAACCGACTATGCAACCTTCTCAAAATATACAAAACGGCCGTTCCTTGCACACGTTGAAAAGATCACTTTTTAAGGGACATGGATGGAAGCGTCAGCCCCGTAATGTGGAGAAACGATGAATACCCTGTTGAGAAGGCTAAGTACGGATTCTATACCTTAAGAATCTTTTTTGGGGATTTTCGGCAACCTTTGGCTAGATGGATTTTAGTGGCTCATGGATGGGATGTAAAAGAAAATAATTATAAAAATAGAAAAGGAAATTTTATTAAAGGAAAATATGGAAAGAACAAAAGACTAGTATTTTTCAGAAAAAGAAGAACAATTTGAGTCACCTCTCCTCCTATTTATAGTGCTAGGGGAGATAGTCTAATCCTACTTAAACTCCCAAAAGATAAATACAAATAATTAAAGATAAATAAAGTAAATCCTAAAATTAAATAATCCCTAATAATTATCTTAATATTAATTATCCTAATATAATTAAAATAGAGTATAATAGAATAAAAACTCTTCTTTTTGTATTTCAACCCTTGTGTCCTCCATGATTGCACTTTTGGCACCAACTTTTCCCTATGTTGCACATTGGCCTATTTTATCTCTAAATTCACGCTTTTGGCCCTTAATTTCACTTTTGCCTCTAATTTAGTCCCTACAAGATAAAAGACCATAAATAGCCCAAATTAGTAGAATCATACTCAAGATAAATATGCAATTAGCAAATAAAAATATGACGTTCTAGAGTATTATCAAATTCCCCCTACTTAGCCCATACTTGCCCTCAAGTATGGTTCCTATCCACTGTGAAAATTAGATCCTGAAAGAAATTCTATTCCAAAGTTTTATAAAAATTAGTCAAAAGTGCATATGAAAAATAAAGAAAACTTCTAAGCTTGCTTTAAGTAAAACAAAAAAAATATTCTAATTAACACACACAAAAATTAAAATCGTCTTGAATTATTTCATGCTATTTAGGTAAATTACCAAACTTACCAAGACACTCTATTTATTTCCTCCTTTAGTCCTCAACTGCAATATTATTAGTACTATTTTTCTTTTCTTTTTTATTATTATTTATTTACTTAAGAATATATTGAACCTCTTGACTCAAAAAGAGATGACAACCCAAGCACCCCACCCCTACACTCATTTCAAACATACTCCTAAAATTATTTATTTCTAAGTTAGCGAGTTTTACTCATCACGTCACACAACCTTTTGACGCCAAGTAGAATGACAACCCAAGCACCCTACACCGGTTACTTTCGATCAATCCACGCTCGAGCCACACTCATAACCTTGGTTAGCGGAGTTTTACCTATCACGTCACACAACCTTTTGACGCGAAGTAGAATGACAACCCAAGCACTCTACCCCGGTTACTCAGTCAGTCACGTTCTAAGCTGCACTCATAACCTTGGAAACATTTATTGTCATTAAACCAAAATTTACACACAATTTTAATTTTGGAGGACCTAAGAGAAATAATCAAGTGTCGAAAATAAGTTTTAGTAACCACCTAATAGACATGAACATAATTTAAGCATGCAATTGTATTAAGTATCCACTTTATATTAAACTTGATCAATTTTACAAAAAGCAAGATAGAGTTAACTTATTAATCATAATTATTTTTAGCCTAATAAAAATAAAACAGTGGAGATAAAATCAAACAGACAGAATCATAACTAACCCAGTAGCCTAGAATCATGCATGTAGGTCAAACGCAAGTCGTGGTTAAATTCTTGGGCATGAAAAATGATAGAATATTCTTAAAAAAAAGGGGACAAAATGGAATCTCAAGCAGCAAACACAAATCACATCAGAAGACGACAGTAATACGAAGAATACTTCCCCCTACTTAAAACACATTGTCGTCAATGTGGACGCAAAAGAAATAAATAGATAGAAAAGTTTAGAAAAACTCCCCGTGTAGCTACTGTTGATTATGGAGGATAGCAATGAATTCGGTGAGTTGCTGGCCAAAAGTGTCGAGTAGAACCTCAATGCGCTCCGTTTTACCTAAGCAAAGAAGAAAAATTTATTAATATTTAAATAAAAAAAATTAAAAAGAAAAGAAAAGAAAAGAAAACAATAAATAATAATAAAAATGAAAATAAATCATAAAAGAAAAATAAAGATTGGGTTGCCTCCCAACAAGCGCTTGTTTAACGTCATTAGCTCGACGACTTAAGTGGTTCTACGGTGGCTCAAAATAAATCTTTTCAATCGTGTGTGCTTGGAAATTATCATTTTTTATCACATCCACCATATTTGGGTTTAATCGTCCTTGCGCCTTTTTCATTGGTTTCATATTTTCCTCCAAGGGGTTAATCCCTTTTAAGTTGGCAATGGTCTCATCATTCTCTAAAAATGTGAATTTGAGATGCTCGAGAAGTTATTTTAATTTCAAATCTGATGCCTGCACAATAGAAGGTAGAAGTTTAGTATCCATAGGAGCCAATAATTTATTAACAGATTCAAAATCATCAAACATCATTTTAGATTTATCTCCATAAGATGACTCAAAAGTTTTTTCTACTGATGAGTTAATTATGCCGACACGGTTTACGTCCAAGACTTCACTTGGGTGGCTAATTATGTCATAACGTTAAACTTCACGATCTCCCATCAAACTCTATCGTGAGGGTTCCGTTTCATACGTCAATCTTAGTATTTGCGGTACTAAGGAAATGTCGCCCCAACAAGATGTCTAAAGACCCAAGAGCATTATCCTCCTCCATTTTTATCACATAAAAGTCTACAGGGAAGATAAGTCCATTGACTTTGACTAATACGTCCTCGAGGACTCCTTCGGGATGCACAACGGACCTGTCTTCCAATTGAATGATAACACCTATTTTTGTCAAAAAACCTGCGTTAAGTGATTCATAAATAGAATATAACATTACATTTATGGAGGCTCCTAGATCACACATAGCCTTTTTAATTCCCAAATGACCTATTTTGCATGGTATTGCAAACATGCCCCTATCCTTACATTTTACCTAGATTTTTTTCAGAACCTCATGGACACATTTTCACCAACATTCACCATATCATTACCTGTTAATTACCGCTTGTTGGTGCAAAGCTCGTTAAGAATTTAGCATACCTCAGTATTTGCTTGATGGCATCCAACATCGGAATGTTGATCTCGACATTCCTAAATGTTTCAAGGATTTCCTTGTCCTCTTTACCTCTTAGACACTGGTTGAATCATTCTAAAATGAAGGTTGAATTTTAGGCAATGGAGGTTTCGATTGGACCTGTTCTCTTTCTCATGCTTTTCTTGGGCGATTTCTTGGCCAAGATTCCTATCACGAATTGGTTCCAAGATTTTCCACTTCGCAATCACACCGCATTTACGTGTTATCTTGGATTCGATTCTATTTGTGACAAAGAACTTCCTCGAGAGTTTAATTTCTCAACTGATATGGTCAATTCTCTTATAGACGCCTCAGTTTTCTGTTGAAAATCCTTCATTTCTCTTTTAAAATTAAGAGTTTGCTGTTGAAAATCAAGGACATTAGCTGCTAATTTATTAACCATGGTTTCTAAGAAATTACGTGAATCTTGTGGCTGCTGTGGAACTTGATTCTAGTATGGCTGGTTATATCGTGGGTTGGCCCCATAACTTAAGTTAGGTTGATCCCTTCATCCTGGGTTGTAGGTATTAGTGAAAGGGTCGTATCGCCTCTGTGGTGGGCCAGGAAAATTTCCCACTACATCTAAACGAGCCATAGAGTCATCATACAAACTGGGACATGCATCAGTTGTGTGCTCAGGTGTAGCACATATTCCACATAACCGAGCTGGTTTAGCTTTTTCTGCAATAAGAGAATTCATCATATTAGTAAGTTAAGTCCCTTGTTTGTTGGGGAGTCATGTTGACCAACGCTCCTCCACTAGCGGCATCTACCATATTCACCTCTATTGGTTTCAAACCTTCATAAAAGTACCGGAGGAGAGATTGCTTTGTTATACCGTGTTGTGGATAGCTCGCACACAACTTTTTAAATCGCTCCCAATAATCGTAAAGAGTCTCTGCTTCTTTTTGCCATATTCTAACGATCTCCCTTCTTAGCTTAGTTGCTCTAGATGCTGGAAAAAACCTATTGAAAAATAAACGAGATAAATTAGCCCAAGTAGTAATAGATCTAGGAGGTAAATAAAATAACCATTCCCTAGTTGAATCCGCTAGGAAAAAAGAGAAAGCGTGCAATTTAATTTGATCCTTAGTTACGCCTTGAGGTTTCATACTCAGACAAACCATATGAAACTCCTTCAAATGTTTATGGGGGTTTTCATTTTGTAACCCTCGAAAAGTTGGCAGCAACTAATTAACCCTGACTTCAGTTCAAAATCGGTATCCATAGTAGGATATGCGATGCACAATGGCGGTTGTTCTGTTAGAGCTTCAGCTAGTTGCCGAATTATTTGAGCCATTGGTTGAGGTGTTAAATTAGGGTTTTCATTAACTCTAGCGTTAAGTGCTTCTTCAGGGAATCTACTTCTACTTTTTTGCCTTCAAACGTTTGAGTAGGGTTTTCGTTAACCCTAGACTCTGCTTCATCGTCGATTCTGATTTTTGGCGGTGGATTACTTTGAGTCCCAACCACCGTTGACTGCTTTTTTCTTAGCTTTGTTTCCTTACTATTAGCTCTCAGAGTCTTTTCAATCTCCGAATCAAACGCAAGAGTTCCTGGAGTAGATCTGGTCATAAGAAACAAAAAAAAATTAGTATGTTACCGATCCCCAACAATGGTGCCAAATTTTGATGCGTCGTTGAAAGCACCAAAAATATCCTATTCCCTGTAAAATAATAAAAATAACAGTAAATGGGAAGTAGGGTCGAATCCTCAGGGACCGAATTATACGAATGCTCGTTCTTAAAATTCTGAACAATTTTTGACCAAGAAAACTTGTGTTCTGAAAAATAAAATAAAAAATAGAATCAATAATTTTGATCTAGAAACGAAAATAAAACAAAAACAAAATTGAAATTGTCAAAATTAAAAATAGGAAATAGAGTTGAGATAAGGAAATTCTTATGGGGAGATTCTAGCCTCCAGTTGCCTCGATCCGCCTTGGGTTCAATCCTTGGCTTTTAGATGATCCATCTCAAACAGAATAAACCAGTTATAGTGGAAGAGGACGCCTACGACCACCAGCTCCAAGGATTTAGACTTCGATTTAGTGGAGCCTGACTCTAGCCAACAATCACTCTTGTGGGATCATCTTATGCTAGATCAACGTTTCTCAATGGCGAATCCCATGCCATTTTGTCTATTGGGCTCACCAACCTCTAACGCAGTAAGCTAACGAACCGACTGTGTAACCTTCTCAAAATATACAATGCGGCCGTTCCTTACACACGTTGAAAAGATCACTTTTTAAGGGACATGGACGGAAGCGTCAGCCCCGTAATGCGGAGAAACGATGAATACCCTGTTAAGAAGGCTAAGTACGGATTCTAAACATTAAGAACCCTTTTTTGGGGATTTTCGGCAACCTTTGGCTAGATGGATTTTAGTGGCTCATGGATGGGATGTAAAAGAAAATAATTATAAAAATAGAAAAGGAAATTTTATTAAAGGAAAATATGGAAAGAACAAAAGACTAGTATTTTTCAAAAAAAAGAACAATTTGAGTCACCTCTCCTCCTATTTATAATGCTAGGGGAGATAGTCTAATCCTACTTAAACTCCCAAAAGATAAATACAAATAATCAAAGATAAATAAAGTAAATCCTAAAATTAAATAATCCCTAATAGTTATCTTAATATTAATTATCCTAATATAATTAAAATAGAGTCTAATAGAATAAAAACTCTTCCTTTTGCATTTCAACCCTTGTGTCCTCCATGATTGCATTTTTGGCACCAACTTTTCCCTATGTCGCACATTGGCCTATTTTATCTCTAAATTCATTATTTTGGCCCTTAATTTCACTTTTACCTCCAATTTAGTCCCTACAAGATAAAAGACCATAAATAACCCAAATTAGTAGAATCACACTCAAGATAAATATGCAATTAGCAAATAAAAATATGACGTTCTAGAGTATTATCACGTGGCTATATAAAATCGTGTCTCTGAAGGTTGAATAAGACGGGGGCAACGAACAAAGTAGAATCAACCCTAGATCTTCCTTATCATACTGAACCTCCATGGCCTCTAAGTTTGAGAGAATTTCTTTAAACACTGTTAAGTGTTCGTGTACAGATGCACCTTCCTCCAAACGATGAGCATAAAGACGTTGCTTCATATGCAACTTGCTGGTTAGAGTTTTTGACATACATATTTGTTCTAGCCTCTTACATAATGCAACGCAGTCTTCTCCTTCATCACATCCTGCAAAATTTTGTTAGACAAATGTAGATGTAACTGTGTTAACACCTTTCGATTCTTGCACTTTTTCTTTTCCTCCGTCAATGTCGAAGATATCTTGTCTACCCCTAGCAGGGCTTCCTCTAAATCCATCTGTGCAAGAACTGCCTGTATCTTTATCTGCCACAACGCCAAATCTAGTGTTGCGATCCAACAGCAAAATTTCATACTTTAAAGACGCCATTACCGTGATCAAGATGAAAAACTCAGAAGCTCTGATACCAATTTGTGAAAAATATAACTTCGGTAATGAAAATATATCGCAAAGAAAAGAGAAATAAAAATTTAAAGAACACACAGATTTTACGTGAAAACCCTTTCGGAAAAAAATTACGGGCAGAGGAGAAGAAAATTTACTATACCGAATTCGAATCCATTACAAGAGGAATAAACTATGTCTATTTATACGCTTGTAAAGCCATATTCTAATAGGAGTGTAGTAAGATTGAAACACCTTATTCAAATCAATATCAAATAGATGGAGTTTAATAAGGTTTAAAAAATCTTATTTAAAATAAAATAAAAGAAGTGTAGTTTTATAAGGATTCTTCTTTTATTTTATTTTACCATTGTATTTTGTTTAAATAAGGATTCGGTCACTTAATTCTAACATCCTTCCACCAATCAAACTCTTCACCCTTCATAATTTATTATTATTTCCTTTCTTTCATCTTCTTCACTGCCCTGTTCCAACCCTGCTATTAACTGCTCAACAACTCTCAGCAACTCTACTGTGCAACATGTAATATCCTGATTTTGTGGGTCTGTGCATTTGGTATGTTGCATGGCTAAATTAGTAGGTTAAGGCTTTAAGGTGTGAATTGGGCTCGGATTTGGGCTTTAAAATCGGGAATAGATTGTTTAAAAATAGTGTTGGTAGTAATTAAATCTAAATAGTTATGTTTGGCAGCAAGCTGGGCTCGTGGCCCAAAAATCTGGAGTGCTTTGAGTGGGCGTTAATGTGGCACCACTTAGGGGGATTATTGGGCCATGTGTAGCCACTTGAAGCCCAAATGGATGGGTCAATTTCGGCACTAAGAAGGGAAGGGGGTGGACGACACATTGGTTTTAATTTAGGAGCCTTAAATTCTTTTATTTTGTGTAATTAATAGATGATAGTTAAGAGGGAAGAGTTGGTTCTATTGTGGGCTCTTCAAAGGGTGAGATAGGGACGTGATAGTAGATGGAGGAGATAGAGGATAAGGGCTATCGGGATAAGGGGATAGTTGGCAAACTACAACTCGAGGTTTGTGCATGTGTAGCCAAATTGGTAGCCGCTTATCATCTCTTTTCATTTGTTTTTCTCATCTTTTCTCTCTAAGCCGAATTCTTTCTTCCATTTTCTTTAGTTCTTCCCAAAACCAAAACTCCCTAATTATTTCTCATCTTCTCGAAAACCCTTTGAAAATCGAATACTCCTTGTGCACATTTTTTTTCTCTTTAAGCCAATCATCGTGGGATCTCTGCTTTCCGAAGGTGCACCGTAAGCCAAATACTCCTCTGTAATCCGGTGAGTTTCGAGATTTTTTCCTCTGTGATTTATCTATTTCTATCGAGTTTCTAATCCGAATCACTTGTACTTAGGCTCGAGATTTTCCTCTCTCATCCATAGAAGTTTAATCCCGCCTATCTATAGTCGGCGCCGATTTGGTGGAAAAGTCAAGGTAGGTGGTGGTAGGTTTGACCGAAAGGCCTTTCTTGATTCTTCCCATTTAGCCGAATGCCATATAGGTTGGGATGGTTGTGATTTTCAATTCGTTTAATATTTGGGGAATGGCCGAATGTAGGTAGGTTGGTAGTGGTGTTTTCTCAAGGACATTCGGGATTCGATTAATCAGGTAAGAGTTTGTTTTAAGCGTTATAATTGTTTGAGTAATTAGATCTCATCGTTTAAATGGTTTAGTGATTAAGGGATTGTTATGGACTCGAATAACAGTCAAGCAAAGGAAGTTGGATCTGTAGACCCAACGCTGAAATACAAGAGATGATCAGTATCGGGAGTGCGAGATTAGCCTTTGGAGTGTGGGCTGACATCGGAAGTAGATCGTAGGTCGATAGTGGTAGTGTCGAGTGACAGTAGAGTAGAAGCAGTAAAAGCGTTAGTACGAAAACCAGGTGTGTAACTCTTACACACTTTCTATGCTAAATATGTTATATGTTATGTATTGTTAAAAGTTGGAATGACGGCAATGGTTACTAAATACCCCTGTGAGTAAAAGCGATGATGCCATGTAAGTTGTTATTGTTTCTCGCGGTAATTGAGATCTATGAAAGCATGTTATTTTGTATTCATAAATCTTGTATGTTAATCATACTGATATTGTTGGCATATATATGTGTTATGGGTGATGAGAGGAGGGGAAGTGTGATCTGTCACCAACCAATGATTTGGTATCACACAGTTGGGTTGGCCCCACATATTATAAATAAATTGTGACTAAGTCTCGTAGTTTGGCACCACCAATGGTTTGGTACCACATACGCTATTTTCATAACTTCGTTACTAGTGGTTTGGTACCACATAATATCTCTGTGGTTTGGTACCACAAGGTTTGGTAGTTTTGGGAGATACGTTTGGATACCTAGGTTGATGGGTTGCATGACATGCATATTTAGGTCTGAATTTGTGTATGAGCATATTTCCATTTGGGATGGGGAAAGAGTATATTTCCATTTGAGATGGGGACTTACACACGAGTCTAGGTGACTCACCCCTTCCATTATATTTTGCAGATAATCCTTAGATCGTGGATATGGAGCCGGAGTGGACTCGAGGTGGCCATGCTCAGCATTTGGTTTATTACGCATTTTTCCATTCGGACTTGGTAGTTTTATTTAATTTTGGTTTTCAATACTGTAATAAGGTCGCTCAAGTTTAATTTTGGGGATGTTTTATTTAATTGGTTCTTTAATTTGTGTTAAGCATATTCAAACGTTATGAAGTGATTGTTTTGGAAACCTAATAAAACACATGTTTTCTAAAGTGATGACTAAGTAATAGTTATGAGGTAACAATTAGGCAATTAAGAAATTCTAAAACAAGTTCTAACATGTTCTAGATGTCACAAGATTCAACTTTGTTTTCTCTAAAATCTCACGTTGGTTTTCTTTCGAAAATAAAGTCGACAAATCGGTTTTCCAAACGTTTTCTTCTCCGTGGCATGCCAGATTCGGTTGTAGTGTTTGGATCGGGTTTGGGGTGTTACACAACACCATCTCACCATCCTAACGCCTGAACCAGCGCACTCCCCAAACTTGTTCCAGCTCCATCACCACCAAGGCTCGCCATAACATCACCGAGAGTCCCCACCGGCAACATCCTTCAACCACGACATATTTCTCTTTTTCTCACGTTAAAACTCTCTGATAAAGTTGTGCTAAATCACGTTTGATATGGACTGGTTTCAACTATTCTTCAAGAGTGGACTGAACAAATGAAAGATATTCTGGAGGTAAAAAAGCGTTCCATCATGAGGATTTTAAGTGTGTTATTTCTCTAGAAGAGAAAAGATTTTAAAATCACAATTATGGTGATTGTTGTAACCAAACATGTGAGTTTCATGTATGGTAGAAAGTTTTGAATTGTGCTTTTTTTCCAAGTATGTAATGTTATATTCAGCCAGTAAGGGAGTTGTTTTCGCACTGGTGCTCCTATTTGGCTCTGTCATCACTCATCACATCTTTCTTTTCTTTTGTTGTATCTTAATGAAAAAAAAAGCAAGAACATAATGGTGAAACCATTCCATTTTAATTCATGGTCACTGTTGTTAATATGAACTGCCGTTGTCCTTACATTTCCTTTTTTTGTTCAAGTCTTTGCATTTCTTATTGATTCTTAAATCGCATAATAAATAAAATGTCAGAATATAGTCATACCAACTGTTGTGTGTAACTCTTGCAACCAGCCTCGTGGCTTTTGTTAATTACAGAAACAAAAAAAATATGAGATTTGAATTTATTCTTGTACAAGAACAAAAACTCAATGGAGACTTAAGTCAAAGACAGTGCAATCTTCAACTAAGAAACATATAGCTTAGGCTCAGCTTTTCTATCAATGAAGAGGCTCATAAGCTTTTCTCCAACAGCTGAGCAAGCGTGTCAATGTAAGATGTACACAGTGAAGAACATGAAAGAAGAGAAAAAAAATACATTATGGAGGGGGGAGGAGTTTGATGCGTAGAAGGAGATGAAAGAAAACATGGAGAGGAGTATACTTCACGAGTAAGGATATGTCGCATATGATATTTTTATTCGCTAAATTTTTTATTAAAAACTTTATCCAAATAATAACTTTATTTACTAAATTGAGATAAAAGAAAGTTTAGATACTAAAATGAGAAATGAGTATATTTTAAGAGCCAAATCGTGAATTAAATTATTAAATTATTAATTAAATTAGATAAATTAAATTAAAATAATATATTAAATGAATATAATTTTATTTTAGATACGATAATAATAATTAATAGTGTTAAAACCAATATTTTATAATTAATAAAAATTAAATGTGTGGGATTAACATTATATATATAAAGATAATATTAATATATTGATAATCTAATTTATAATGTATACATTTATTTATTAATAATACTTTCATTATCAATGTAATACTTATTATTTAATTTGCCATTTGGTTCATATTAAATTTTAGATTAATTCTCACTTAATTAGTGTTACGATTATATACCAATTAAAACTAATATTTACCACTATAAATATATGCATTAGTAACACATTTTCATTCAAAACAACATTTAAAAATTACTAGAAAAATAATATCTTAACATTATTTAATAGGCATTGTTTTCATCACCAAAAAGATTGTAGGTGAAATTTTGACTCATATTTAAATAAAATTTATTTTATCTAATTACTTAACATTTTAAATAAAATAAACACATAAAATTACGCTTGTAACACAAGTATATGAGAAATGTTTAAACAAAATGAAAAAATCAAAAAAAATTAATCATTGAATACATTATTTAGCAAAACAACAATATTACCTTTAAACTTGTATTGTGTGATATTGTTGTTCATTGGTGAGTATTTGATTGAGTCGAGTCAAGTCAAATCGAGTAAAAAATTTTCGAGTTAGTCGAATTGACGAGTTCTATTTTAGCAACCGAACTTAACTTGAAATTTTTTCGAATCGAATAAAAAAATTTCAGGTCGAGTTAACAAATCTTATTATTTATATTCAATGTTACATTAACATAGACCGATTATTTAACTAATAGATGAAGTACAAGATTATATAACTACATAAACAATATAATAGTTTTGCCTTTAAACTTAATAGTTAAAACGATGTAATTTTTCTTTTGTTATTCAAATTTTCGAAAACTCAAATTGTGTAATTCATTATAGTTAAATAAAAATTTTAATTTTTTATTCGAGTTAATTTGAATAACTCGAATGACTCAAACTATTTAACTAAAATTTTAAATTTTTATCAAATTTTTCAATGGAATTAAATTTTATTAACCCTAATTATCGTTTGTTTATTTTTCCTTAATTTTGTTCCTTTCAAGTGTGCGTAACTTATGTGCCTAACTTTCGTAAGTTAAGCAAAAAATATAATCATATTATTTTTCCTTTATTTTTTTATAGATTCAATGTAATTTTCCTTAGTTTTTGGCTTAAATGTTTTGTGTAATTATAAACTTCCCGTGTAAATAATAGAATTTCTATGATAATTATCAAATTTTCAATTATATTTACATGTCATTTTTTATTGGTGACACATAGTATGCTTTAAAGTCTTTATACATGTGCTAAAACCTTATATATATATATATATATATATATATATATATAACTAAGGATGATAAAGGTATAGGGCGGGCTAATATTGTTAAATCTATCACTATTTTACAGTTGATATTCTCTGTTCTATTATCTGCTCTTGCTTAATTATGAATGTATAATTTTAAAAATCACTGTTATCTCCATGAATTTTGAGTACATTCATGCTCACTCGCTTCAATTTAAATTTTGTTACTTATCTTTAATATTTTTAATTTTTAAGTCAAATAAATATTTAAACATAATTCTTCAAAAAATTAAACATAAAATATATGAATTTTTATAATACATTATTACATTTTTACCATTTTTAAAGTTTATATATATAAAGATAAAATGATAACTTCTTATAATGGAGCAGGTTGTGGTGTGAAAGCAATTACCATAAGTGCTCCAAATCTACTAACCAAAAGTAAAAATCCACCTCAACTTGTCTTACATCCACTTTTTAAAAAAAAAAATCAGAATGAATTAATTTAAAATGTATAAGACAAGTTGAAAGAACTAAGTGGATATTCAATATGAACTATAAAATATAATATTTTTTAGGCCCAATAAAAGAGTGAGCAAATACAGTGAGGTGAATCTTAACAGTAATGATGTTGAGATGATGGTGTTTAAGCACAAAAAAAAAAAAAAAAAGTAAGGATGTTGCAATGGAGTTGTTAGTAGAGATCAATTATATTCCCAATATTGGGTATGGGATTTCGAATTATGAAAGCGCTTGAACTATCCCAATACCTTAAAATAGTCCAGAGATTCCACCAATTCTAGATGGTTTGGGTCATTTTCTCCATTATTATTTCATCCATAAATAACTTTTTTCATCAAAAAATTAAAATTAATAATTATGAAAATCACAAATTTTTTCTTATATTTATGCTTAGAGTTCTGCTCAAATAATAATTTTATTGTAAAATTAGAACAATTCTTTTTAACTAATAATCGTAGCGTACATCCTAATTATTTTTAAATGTCTAATTACCACAACTTCTTTAAATTATAATTTTTAAATATATAATTATCATAATTTCTATTTTATTTCAACTTGTTAAACTAATAATTCTAAATTAAATCTTATAATTAATTTCTTTCAATATTTTTCTAATTTAAAATTAAAATCCAATGATAATACATAACATTTTATTATTTTCAATTGAAACTAATTATTTTTAAAGAACAATCAAGTGACAAATAGAAGGTCCAAGAATTAAAAAGAGAGATAAGTTTCAAATTTTTAAGAGTACAGGGACTGGAGGCATAGTTAGACAAAAAAAAAAAAAAGAAAACTAAAGGAAGAATATAAGGTTGCTCACGCAGAAGAGACGAAAACTCTCTATCCTTGTACCAAAGGTGAATTACGTATGGATCGCTTGGAAACCTCAAATGATTCGTCTTCTGGGTCTCTTCGTCTTGCCGTAAAGATTAAGGTTCTTTTTTCTCCAATTTTCTATGTTTCAATTCTTTTCTTTTCTTTTAAGAAATGAACTTTGCTCTTTAGCTTAGTTTTCTGGGATTCTACTGCTTAGGATTTTGTTTGTAGCTGTTTTATTGGAAATTTTATCCCTTGGAATAAAACATAGAAGGTGGGTTCTTTCATTTCTTTTTCTTCAATTTGTTTCATCAGTTTTACTATTAGATCGATTGTAGATACATGTACTTAATTTAGCTGTTTTCCCCTCTGCTTTTAGATTAATGCAGTTTTTTTGTTTAATTAATTGATGACTTAAGTGAGGAGCCCTTTTTGAATCGTTGTAATTGGGAATTTGGGGATTTTAGTGTTGTTGTTGTTCTTGCTAGATGGGAAGTGATCAAAACATTGACCTTTTTATTTGACTTTATCTGGTCACTGCGAAAAATTAAGGATACGTGAGGAAAAGTAACTTCTGAATCTTTTCTTTATCATTGTCCTGATCTTGGTGACCTTATAGGAAGAAAGATATTATAATCTATTGAATAATAAGGAAAAACTTACAAAAAATTAACCTCCCAATTTCTTGACGAGTATTTGTTCTGAAACTGATTTATTTGATCAAATTAAGAAAGTGATATCATTTTTTGACGGTCTTTCGTAACTCTTAAGTTACCCTCGTGCTCTATGCTCTTTCCTGTTGAACATATACTGGATTTTTTTTAGAGAGGGTCTTTGATATTTCTTACACTTCCCATATTTTCTTATCAGGAGGGTGTGGTTTTGATTGGTGAGATATATTTATTAAGCTGAGAACTTCTTGCCACCATTGAGAACAAACTAATTTAACTGGGAACAGTTCTATTCCATTTCTCAGCTTTATGGTAAAGTGCGGTGTCTCTTTGTTTCACATTTCTTTTCTTATCAAGCTTTCCAATTGTACACAAGGCATTCCAATTCCTTTGCTCCTAATACAATTGGCCAAGGGGATGGTATCTCCCCCCATTGGTACTGATTGTTAAATGCTTCTTCTTCTTTTTTTTCAATTTGGTGGATTATATTATTTTTTGATGGTCTTCTTTCATGTAAATGGTTGTACTGAAATAAATTTAAGGTTTTGGCCTTTTAATTTAACTCTGACACCTTCCATTTTACTCTGCTTTTTTCTGCTCTTATCTCAGATACTAGATAGAGTCTTGGTGGTTTTGAGCAGATTCATCTAGGATAACCTTTTCTTCTGATTAAGATATTTAGCCATCAAAGGTTGTTCTGGAATTGATTTACTAATATATTGCAACCAATAAGATATTGATGGGGGCATTCTTAAGTCTAAACAATTCCAGGGCTGGAATGAGTGAGCCCTTAGACGTTTCACAAAATGGAACATGCAAAAGGCAGAAGTTGTCATCATGTCTTTCTGAAGAGAATCCAAGATTGATTCCTAGCCTTCCTGATGAGATATCTTATCAGATTCTTGCCAGAATTCCGAGGATTAATTACTTGAATGTGAGGTTAGTATCTCGAGCCTGGAAAGCTGCCATCATGAGTACTGAACTTTTTAATACAAGGAAAGATCTAGGAACAACAGAAGAATGGCTCTATATATTGACTAAGGTTGAAAGTGACAAGCTTTTGTGGTATGCTTTGGATCCATTGTCAAGAAGGTGGCAGAGGTTGCCTCAAATGCCCAATGTTGCTTTTGAAGCTGAATCCAGGAAACGTTTAGCTAGCCTTCGGATGTGGAATGTGGTTGACTCTGGCATAAAAATTGCAGATGCCATTAGGGGTTGGCTTGGTCGGAAGGATGCATTGGACAGAATGCCCTTTTGTGGGTGTGCTATTGGTGCTGTTGATGGCTGCCTCTATGTGTTAGGAGGATTCTCTAGAGCGTCAGCCCTGAGCTGTGTTTGGCAGTATAATCCAGTTCTAAATTTGTGGAATGAAGTAAGTTCAATGTCAACTGGTAGAGCCTACTGTAAGACTGGCATCTTAAATGATAAGCTATATGTTGTTGGAGGGGTTACCAGGGGCCATGGTGGATTAACTCCACTTAAGTCTGCCGAAGTTTTTGATCCTCATACTGGTATATGGTCCCAGCTTCCAAGCATGCCCTTTTCAAAAGCTCAGATTCTACCCACGGCCTTTCTGGCTGATCTACTCAAACCGATTGCCACAGGAATGACTTCATATAAGGGAAGGTTATTTGTGCCTCAAAGTCTATATTGCTGGCCATTTTTTGTTGATGTTGGAGGGGAGGTATACGATCCTGATGTAAATTCTTGGGTTGAAATGCCAGCTGGCATGGGTGATGGTTGGCCTGCAAGACAGGCAGGAACAAAATTGAGTGTCACTGTGGATGGTGAGCTGTATGCACTCGATCCATCTAACTCTCCTGAAAGTGTGAAGATTAAGGTATATGATTACCAAGATGATGCATGGAAAGTTGTAGTCGGAGAGGTCCCCATTCCTGACTTTACTGATTCAGATTTTCCCTATTTACTTTCTGGTTTACTGGGAAAGCTTCATGTGATCACTAAAGATGCCAACAACAATATTTCAGTCTTGCAGGCTGATGTGCAAAACCATTTTACTTCCCTATCATCAGCTTCATTGGATAGCTCACCTGGTGCACATCCCGAGTCTGCAGAACCTGCAACAGCATTTGAAACGGATCTTTGGAGGGTTATTGCCACAAGGAGGACCGGATCTTCCGAACTAGTAAGTTGTCAGACACTCAATATCTAGTGCCACTGTTGGACTACTTAGGGATCTAAGTTTCAACTTTCCGAAAATTATTTGGTTGCCCTTATTTGTTTCACTAGATCTGTTGATTTTACAAGCGGCACATTGAAATTGTGATTTATGTAAGTTTTACTTTTGTATCCTTGTATAATATAAAGCAAATGAATTCTCTTGAACTGGAAAACAAGTGCCTGTTGTTTATCTTACGTTGATTTCACGGCTCCTTTAAGTGACGGTACAATATTCAGTATTCTTGTGACTTTTCAATTGATCTTTCTAGTGGCCCACGTATTTAGCCACTTTTGTAGTTCGAAATTATGCATACGCCTGTATTAAGCCCAGTTACACCAACACATTGAAAAGAACCACCAGATAATGGATATTGTAGTTCCTGTAGAATAGCTTAAGTTACAAATGGGATGCCTGCAAAAAAGATTTATAGCCAACCAATAACATAAAGGATCCAACTTACATGGCACTGGTTATTTTATTATTTTACACAATGATTATACCATGAGATGGCATGGCCGGTGAAACACACCATTTTTTTTAAATTTTATTTTAGAGAGTTAAAAAGGGGTTTTCCCTTGGAGAAAAGTTTTTCCAGCCTCCATGATGCTTCTATGATGTGCTTTCTTTTCCCAAAAGCACTGATTCTGATATACTCTGCACCACCAGGGCCAAAACCAGATCCTGGTACCGTTATTATATGAGTCTTTTCAAGAATTTCTGCAAATATATTCCATGATTTTGAACCAGGAAAATGCACCCAAACATACGGGGCGTTGACACCGCCATAAACTTCTAAGCCAAGAGAGGCAAACGTATCTACCAATATCTTTGCATTCTCCTTGTAGTAGTCGATCACTACACAGATAGCCTGGGAATCATAAAAAATACAAATTCAGTAGTCCTCTAGAATTCTCAATCATAGAGCGGTTAAAAGAGTATAGATTGTATTTTATTAGACTTGCATGCCAAAATAATGTTCTTTCACCAACTATTGTTTCTTCCTCAAAGGTTTGGCTCAAATCAGAGTCGACTGCAGCCGTTTCAACAGAACTAATTTGGCCATTACGATTCATTACTATCATCAAACATACCTATGCCCGCAAGCAGAATACCAGCACACCCTCATACTCCTTATACACATTTGACTGAAAAGCTGAACATTTATGTGCAAGGCTTTCTTGGACTTACCTGGAAACCTTCCGGAGAAAGGCATGCTAGTCCACCAGCCTGAGCTATATTGGATGCTCCATTGAAACAGGTGCATACAATGCGGTTGAAATCATGTATGACAGGAAACCCACCTGAAAACAAGAGTTCTTCAGGTACCACCGTCCAACCAAGACGAACTCCAGTGAACCCAGCAAATTTGGAGAATGATGAAATTTCAATTGCAACCTGAGGAAATTTTCTTTTCTTTTTCAGTCTCAAGACAAAAGGGTAGGTTCAAAACTACATAAATTGATATACTATGTTTCAAGGACCCTGAGAGATTGATTTCAAATTCACTTTTCCATCCAGGTATTTCATTAATCTATAAACATAAAATTTATGTTCTCATGAACCCTCTAGAAACAATTATACTTTTGAAAATGCAAATCCTTGTTAAAATGGTGAGAATCAGTTTTTACAAGCTGCCATAGGCAGTTTTATCAAGTCTATTTAACAATCCCAAAATGAAGAGATTCTTCTTCAAAGGCTTTCTATATACCATTCATAAATAACTAATCATTAGCCAAAGCCTTGCAAGTAACTGTACTCGAACAAATGTTGACTGGTGTCTAGGATTTAGTTCCACTTCATTAGAGCTTAATCTATTGAAAGGCAAAAGGGTCAAATGTCGTTGGTTAGCTCTCAATTATAGAACCATTACACCCTGACATTCAGAAGACTGAAGCAGGACCTTTTTTCTTAGCTAGATGACATGTCAGCAACGTACCTCTTTGGCACCAGGAATTTCAAAGATTGATCTAGGTCTGTCATCAGAGATATAGGCTGCATAAGCAGAGTCAAAAATAATAATTGATCCATTATCCCTTGCAAACTCTACAAGCTGCTGTAATTGCTTCCTTGTAGCTGCATGACCTGTAGGATTATTTGGTGAACAAAAGAAGATGATATCCGTTCTTGGAGTGACCGTTAAATCAGGGAAGAAATTATTCTGAGGGCCAAGCTGCATGTACTCAATGTTTTGATACTTCCCAGTTTTGTCTTGAAAATCACCAGCCTGGCCGATTATGACACTTGAATCTATATAACCCTGTTACAAAGTACATCTTCCATATTAAATATTACAGCTCTAATTCAAGGATCCATCGTGAAATGTTGCAAAAGGCAAATATGATCAGTTATCCTTTTTATTTTTTCCCCTTTTGATCATATTAAAAGATTAGTTCAATTTTGGGAAACTAAATTAAGAAAATGGTACAGACAGAACAAAAAATATGATGACGACAGACACAACTAAATTGTGAAAAGTACACTACTTTGGTTCCTGTAACACCTAATCTTTGGGCAGAATTCTAATTTCTTTCTATGAAAAAATTAGTTTCACGTTTTGTGATATTTTTGTATTTTCAAATGCAAGTGCCCCACATTAGTATAGAACATCTTCAAAGTTACAAGCAAGACATTGATTTATTATGGTAGTTTATTACTAAAATTATATCCATATTCAGCTTGTTCGAGGATATTTTCCGCTATTAGAAAAGCAACATGCAGTGGAACATAAGGTTAAACAAATAGAAGCATGATAACATCACCGGAAAAGATGGATCCTGCACGGCTATTGTCACTTTTGAACCTAAAAGCAGCTGCAAATATCGACAGAGAAAAGTGTTTAGTACTTTTAACACAAGAAATCTGCAGGTTAGCTCAGTTGTAACATTACTTGCATAAGATGCAGGCAGCTGGCTAAAGGAACAAAGACGGGCATAAAAAAAAAAAAAAAAACAATCTTATATGAAGAGTCACCTGAAGGCGGGAAATATCACACTGAGAACCATCTGATACAAAAACTTCTGTGTCCTTTATGGCGACATCCTTGTAAAATGTTTCGGCAATTGCTTTCCTCAATGCCTGTTATTCATGCAACGTTAATATTTGAAAAGTTTACCTGATAAATAATTGTTTAAACAATCATTCCTACTAAAGCACAATAAGCTCAAAGTTACAATTTAGGCATCAGAAGGGAATTCAGTATATTAGAGCAGTGTTAAACTTCCACAAAGCATCATTATGTTTCAAAACTGTATAATGCCGTCTACTGGAAGCAGGATAAGTAAATGATTTATCCACTGAATTTCCAACTAGGCTTAGAAAACAAATCTAATACGGGAGAAAGTCATACTACTGTCAAATACTTGGCATGAATCGGCAACAAAGAGACAAAAAGGTCTAAGAATCATAACTAATGGCAGTAACAGATGTGCTGAACCTCAAGAAATGAATCCGATATAGAGTAATCAGCTAACAAACAAGTCTTCTTTACAATAAACCAGAACAGGTGAAACAAAGACCTATACCTGATTCCCTTGCTCAGCTCCATAGCCCCTATAACCGTCAGCAGTTGAAAGGGCACGTGCAAACTGCAAAATAACAAAGAAGTAAAATATTTATCTCTCAATAAACGAAGCAACCTTCCTTTGCTCCCGTCACAAAGACAGACATTGGATTATTTAAGATAGCCGTAGAAGGCGTAGGCGCTTTTGTTTATGTGTGCAGCACCTAGGCGTGCACCTTGACAACGCTGGCCTTAGGTACAAAACACTTTCTTCAAGCGGGACAAGAGGTGGCTTATCCCATGGACTCGTTATCAGGAACAGCCTTCTTAAGTGTTAAAGCTTAAACTCAGAACAGACTGATGACTGCCAAAACATATGGATAGGTTCAAAAAGAACATTTCGTATGTAGGGTTGCAATTTTATGGGTTTGGTTGCACTGGGACGAACCCTGAATTAGACCGCAATCAACTTGCCAACCATCAAGTTTAACAGCCATACGTTTGAAAATTTTGAAAGTTAATGATAACATAAGCCAGTTGCATAGAGACCGTAGCAACACAAATTACAACAGACTGGAATTGAGCAAGACTTACATTAGCCATGCTAAGGCTGATTTGCTCGGGAATTGGCTCTGTGGTATCACCAATTCCAAGGCTAATCACTTTTGCATTTGGGTACTTTTCCAGGTGCTGCAGCTTCCGCTTTGAAATCTGGTTAGAGTCCAATTAGAATCAATAGAATCATCAAATGGTAAAATGTTGGGTCACCTTGGGACACCCAAGAGAAAATCCAAGCAGTGGTAAATTTAAAATCAGTAAAGAGCTTGGTAGAATGAATGTAACCAAGAAACAAGCTGAAAAGGCAACAACATTTTGTCCTTAAAGAATCAATTTGATCATTTAAAAAAACCTGCGGTATGAGAATAAATAAAATGTCCATCACCAGTGACAAAAGAAGGGCTACAAGTATTCTCCCCGCCTATTATATTGAAGTGCTACTATGCAGAAGCTAAAATTTTAAAATGGTAAAAATAGCTGACTTAAAAGCCGAGCAAAAAATGATGTAATATGAGATTTTAACAACCACCTCAGGAAACAAATAGTTATTTTGCAGCTTTTCCAAGTTTACATTACGGGGTACATTTGTGCAACGACCTGCGATCAGACAAGTTAAACAGTTCAAACCAGTTTGTAGCTAAAGAAACCTTAATAAGAAAATGAAAAAGAAAAACAACAAGTTAAGAGGGATATAGACAAATGCAATACATGGCACGTACCGTTTCCCTGCTTACGTACTCTCAAACTGTATGCCAATCAACAAACAATGGCACAATTTTAGAGAGTGAAATGCATAAAATAATAGCAGGGATGTAAGAAAATTTTATCCATGTTTCAAGAACATATACCTGGCCAGGACCATCTTAGGCTGCAAAGAAATTCCACAGGCCATAGAACTGCAAGCTGATAGCTTGTTCATTTTGGTTTCGGATATTTTGCAAAAACACAAGCTCCTTTAACCTTCTTGCTTTTATGCGGGATGAGTAGTAAGAATGCAACCCATCCGCTTTGACAAATATATAGATCCATGCCACAGTCAAACAACACTCTAAAAGTTCATATAATAAGCCATATGTCACCCTCAACCTGGATATATTATAAATATCAAGGAAGTGACCTATGCAGAAGCCAGTGCCAGGAAGAAGACGCGTGTGAAATCGATCATTTCACACCAGATGTCAATTTTCATAGCTTTTAATTTGTTGGTAGTTGTGGTTGGACAAAGAGAGAGAGGTCTACATTCCACACCTTCACCTAATGTCCTCCTTTGTTTCTTTTTCCCCATTTGCGTGATGCTCTTTACTTATACAGGTGCCCAAATGTATAGTCTAGTCTCAAAATTTTTTTCTATATAGAGAAAGGTCAATCAACCTCTAATTGCAAGCTATTTTTATACATTTTTGCTATAGACATAGTCAATCAACTAAAAGTTAACATTGAAGGATATCTTTCACCCTCAGCCTGGATTTATTATGGATATCGAGGAGGTGACCTATTCAAAAGTCATTATTCAGAGATTTTCATTTTGATAGTAGTTATTGCACTACAGCATGCATTGATCTTTCAATATTAATTCAGCAAAGAGTGACATGTCTATTTCCACAGCTTCACCTAGTATCTTCCTTTTTTTCCTTTTTCCTCATCTCCATGATGCACTTGCCTTCAATCATACAAGGATCCAAAATTTTCCCTGGTGTTTGATTTGAAACAACGTCTGAAGTGCCACCGTCTCTTTTGAAAGGAAAAGCACAATATACCAGTCCAAATGAAATGTTCTAAAAAGGAACATAGGGATTCCTTTTTGTCAATAAGATCTTTCTTTGTTACATGTTGGAAAAACCATATTGCCACTTGAATGTTAAAAGTAGCAATGTAGCATAATCTAGAAGCCTACTACAGGGATTGACTCCATAATTGATAAGAGTTCTTTATCCTCTTTGATAAGTCAAGTGAGCACTCCCTCCGTCATGTCTCGCGTCATGTAAATGCATGCACCATAGGAAAACCTTGACTCAAAAGTTTCTAGTCATTCAAATAACACTTATTTACTCCTACTATTAACTTCTGAATTTGGTGAAATAAGTATAATATATTCGTTTGTATACTAGTAATTTTTTCGACCAGGTTTGCTAATAAAATTATCCATTAATTACATTAATACCCTTTGTATATTATTTTTACGCAATGCAAAATAGAAATAAATATTAGCTCATTAGTTGTCTAATGTTTAATTAATACAAAGCAGTATTACGTGGTCGGACCCTAATATGAAAAGACAACTTATATTAGTAAACGAATCTAAACATGTCATTAGTCTAATCGGAAATGAGCAAATCAATTGAAAGACTAATATGTCATCTATCAAGTCCAATTGGGGAGATACTTTTTCTTGGGTATCGGAGCTGATAACTCCTAGAAGATAGAGACATAAATGTGACTGACTAGATTAATAATATATCGGATAAGGCCTAAGTAGAATAGATCCTGAATCAATTTATGGGTTTATTCACTTTTGATGTTCATAGTGTGGCATACCTTAATCCTAGGTGGATGATGGACTATGTATGTGTGAATCATATATTTTGTTGTAAATAAAAGTCTGAATTCAAATAAATAATTAATCGAAAGTTGGTGCGTTGGACATATGACTTCTGTAGTATATATCATCATTCACAATAATGGAATTCATAATCCAAGATATAGGTAAATGATATCCTCTCATTGACATTACATGATAAATGAAAAGGAAACGTGGCAACATGTCATTTATCTTTATGATAAATGACTTAATTACTATATAATAGTAATAGACATGGGTAAATGATATCCCCTTTTTCCTGATCGACAGGTGCCTGCTTAGGCCAGTCATTCGCACGACCAACCGAACGGAGTGCAACATACCTCAGCTAGGTGTTTGCATGCCTGGCCCGATGTTGCTAATGGGTTTGGTCGAGACCCTTAGCAGGCTGTTTGAACAGCTTGCTATCATGGTTGAAGCATCATCGACTAGGCATTTGCATGCCTGGCTGGTTGGTGGGATAGTCGATTTGGCTTTTGCTAGTTCAATCCGGGCGAATGTTGGCTTGAACAATCCAGTCCAGCCACCGGTTGGACCGTCGACCCAATTTCATATGCTAGACCCGATTCAACCAATTTAGGGTTTCAATCTTGATTTTTTATTTTCGAGTCCAATTTTTAAGTTCAATTGCCCATTAAGCCAATTGTTTGATTTGAAAATTAATTTTAAAAAATTTCATATTTATTTTAATTCAATTTTACTTAATAAAAATTAATTTTTCTAAAAATCATTAAGATTTTCCAAATTATTTTTTCAAGAAATTTTTAATCAAATCTCTAGTTTAAAAAATTCTCATGATCATCTAATTTAATTCCCAATCAAATAAATCAACTCAATTAAATTATTTCTAAAGTCGTAGAATTTTCTTCTGATTCAAGTGCTTTGGTCGAGCTTTTGTTGAGCTAGCAGAGGGACCAATCATACATATACAATTAAGCTTGAGTAATTGCAATTATGTCTAGAAGTATCGCTTCGATAATTCACAATTTACTTAATCGTGGAGTCAGTCTACAAGAAATACCATGATTGAAAACGCCTTATTGTATATTTTTACGAAAACAATTCATGAGGGCTTTAATATAAATATAAAGGGAGAAATTGCAAAAATCTTAAACCTTAGGGGGCCTATTTATATTTTTGGGAAGGCCATGGCCCCCTGGGACTTTACATGGCTCTGCCTTTGAATTCATCCAATTGCTTTGTCCGATGACCTCGTCATGTGTGTGTTACCTTCATATGATATCATTGATTCCTTTGAGTTAAATACATTTCCTCAATACAATCTTATTTTATCTCATTGTCATCATTGTGTCTTCTTAATGATTAATATGATCACTGTCAACTAATAATTTTGATAAATTGCTCGTTCTAGAATAAGCAACACATGATCACATTCCATGTTTATCAATCCACACAATGTCGATGAGAAGATATCACGTGGCCACATTCCATATTTATCAATCCACACAATGTCGATGAGAAGATATCATTAACTCTTTAATCGAGCTATGAATTCCATTGTTGTTAGTAAAGTCATGCCACATACAAGTCATGTACTCAACATATTGGTTATCAGCACGATCATCTTTAGAGTAAATGTCTCCACTTATATCAAAGCACATGAGTTACATACACATAGTCAATTACTAACTCAAGATTTAGGTAAGTCACACCATAAACGTCACAAGTGAATCAATTTACAAACGAATTCAAGATTAACTCAACTTGGATCCAATCCAATATATCATTTTTCCAATTAGTATATCTATGTCTCTACCCGTGGAGTCAACTACTCAACCAAGACTAGTTATCTCCCTAATTGGAATTGTAGATAACATAATAGTCCTTCTAAGTATTTGAATCAAATGGTCACTTTGATTCTTTTACGGGATCTTTCTTGCAATGTAAACATTCTTACTGTGCCACTTATCATTAGTTTAAACTTAGACAATTAATTAGCTAATATTTACTTGTCACAATTTCGCTATATATGCAAAACATAAAAGACAGAAACACAAAAGATATAATAGTGAAATATGAAATTAACTTTATCTATTTATTCATCATTCAAATACATAGAAAATAGTTTAATACAAATGGGCACATTTCCCAACACATTAGATGAGAGAGCTTTCGTAATAGTATGTTATTAAAGAGAGCTCAATCATAATATTATAGTAGAATGACTTCGTTACTAAATAAGTTTATAATTAATAGGCGAAAAGATGAAATTTAATTATAAAACATTTGAGCCCTAATTACTTATGTCTAATCGGTCTCTCCACTAACTTGTTAAAACCAGAAATGAAATGCATATCGAATCAAATGAACAGAAATAGATAGAAATGATAAAATTAGATAAATGAGTTACATTCAAAAATGAATGTGGGATTCACCAAGTATGGAAATGACTCAAGAATTAATTTAAGTTTTTAAAATTATTATTTAATTAATTGAAGTTTAAAATTAAATTAATTAATTTTTCATTATGAATCCATTGAATAGAGAAATTAAATATTTTTTATAAAAAAATTTACAGTAAAGTTGTTATGATTTTAATGGAATTAGAATTGAGTTAAGAAAATTATTTAAGTGGAAAATTTAATTTAATAAATAATATTTATTTTGGAAAATGGAAAAACATGTATTGAGTTGAGTTATATTATAAAGTGTTGAGTTAAAAATCTAAAAAGTACATATAATTAGATCCAATACAAGAGAGACTCGAATCTCTATCATAATACATATGAGAGGAAACACACCCAATTAGTTGCTTCTCTCTTCTAGTTCAACTAGGGCATTGTCTTTTTCTATTAAATAAATATTACTTCTACTAATTCAACTAAGGTTTTACTTCCTCTCCTTATAAATAGATGTGCTAAAAATATAATAAATTATACACAACTTTTGAGATATTGTTATTTTACCCTAAAATAGTCGAATTTATTTTTAGATGTAAATAATATTTTCTAAAATAAAATTTTACTAATTTCTATAAGAGAAGAAAGTAATTTGTGGTATGAAAATAATGAAGAAGATCGTTTGATTAAAATAAAAATAAGAAAAATTGTTTCGCTCAAAGAATATATATTATTTAAAAAATATATTACTATAAATATTAAAAACAAATTTTACTTTTCCGTTATATAAAAACACCGTTTTCAACCCGATTTTTTTCCAAATAAATTCGAGGAGAAAGTATTCTACTAATTTCCACTAGGAACCACACAGTTCATTCCAAGTATCATGTTGAAATTTTCCAATCTAAATTTCATAAGTTCTCCAAATGTTTTTAAAAAACAATATCTTAAAAGGTCATCCTCGCATGCCACAACCAAAATTCCAAGAAACTTCAAACAACCAACCATCAAACGCCAAAAAAAAAAAAAGAAAGAACCTTGACTAAAAATGTCAACATATTCAAATGCAATTTTAGTCTACCCAAATTATTGTGGAAAAAAAATCCCATTTTGACTTCCATATATGTGGTCAACCCTATAGTATTTAATGTATCAAAGGTTTGAAATAACAAAGAAATTATATGGAATACGACATGTTGATGGTATGAACAGCATTTTCAGGGAAGGCAATGAGTAAACACCTACCTTTCAACCCATTCCAATTAATAAAGATATAAGAGATGGCTTAAAATATTTATGAAACGAAAGGGTATTCGACAGTAACCAGGATCTGAAGCAGGGAAAATAACAAGTCAATGAACACCCACAAGAACCAAGTGGTTTTAGATTTCATTTTAAATTATTATTTGAATCTAAGCATTTTCTAAACGGAGAAATTTGCATAAAACCAAAACAATAGTAGATAGCAACAAAAAATGACGGGAAAATTAAAACAACTAAGCACCTAATCATAAACCTGGAAAGTATCATACAAAACCAAATAAAAAAGAGACAAAAGCTAAAGATTGAGACATTTTACCAGTGTTTTTTTAACCCTGTTTTTCCTATTGCAGAAGTGCTTTGTAATCATCTTCCACTTTCCGACCTTGAATAGGTCTTCCATTATTATCCAAAAAAAAAGGAGAGCTGCTCTGCCTGTATATCAACTTTCAATGCAAAAAAACCATGAATTTTGGAAATTCCAAAACTGTGTTCCGGAGAAAAAACATAATAAAGAAGCGTTGGGAACTGACAAATTATTGTACTATGTTTGGAATCTTGTCGAGTTTGGACTTTTTAAGCCACACGGGTCATTCACTCTCTCGCTGTTTTTCTGGGCATATACTTAGGTGAATAACATTTGGCACCATGATTGCAGGGGGGCCTCGGCCCCCTCCAATTCTTTTAGTATTTTGACATATTTTGGATCAATAAAGGAAATTGTGTTTGGCCCTAAAATTTAAATATTTTTAATGAGTTTTTTTTTTTTAAGATTTTGTTTCATTATATTTTGATTCTTTTATAATTGTGATTTGTATTGATTTGATTTTAATTTGTAATTACTAAATATGTATATACAATTGTGACTATATTATATTTGTTCTCGTAACCTTTAAAAGAAAGGTTATTTAAATTAGAAAAATTATTTGATATATTATTAGTAGAATTTTTATATTTTAAAAATATAAATAAAAGATTAAATTTTTAAAAATACAGATAGAGAGATTAAGTTTAAAAATATAAGTGTATTATGAAAATTATTGCCATCAAAATGCAGAAGTTTTGCGTACCATCGTTTTCAGCAATCAAAGCACCTTTATGGGAGGAAACTTGTGAGTGATGTTTTACTTGCCCATGAGGTGATTAATGGTTGTAGTAGAAGGAATTAGTTTCTACGGTGTCCTTTGAAGATTGACCCCTTAAGTGAGCATTTGATTTTTTCAATTAATTTATTCTCTAAATTTTGAGAGTATATGGGTTTCTAAAAGTAAAACATTACTCACAAGTTTCCTTCCATAATGATGGTAGGCAAAACTTCTGCATTTTGTTGGTAATAATTTTCATAATACACTGATAAACAATATTTTGTTATTTGGCATGGTTTTGGAATTTAACTTTTAACATATAATTTTTGTATATTAATCTTAATTTTAATTAATTCACCGTCAATTAAAATTTAAATTATATAATTACTTGTACTTTATTTAATAATTAAAGTTCAACAAAATTTAATCGTATTTGGTCATTTTAATTTAGACTAACTTTTATGATAGTTAAAAAAAAAAAGTTTAATATATCATTTAGTACTCAAGTTTGACTATTTTTCTAATACGGTACTTGTGTTATTTTTGGTCCAATCCGTATATGTATTTGACAAAACTATATATTTTGATACCTAAATGTAATTGTGTTAATTTTTAGTGTCTAATTCGGTTTTAGGATTAATTTAATGAAAGTTAATTGATAATATTATTAAGTTTTAATCAATTGATAATATTATTAAGTTTTAATTTTCATGATTTTGTTAATAGAATAAATTTAGTGTTAATTGTGAATTTGATTAATTTTACATTTAATTTTTCAAATATAGTCCGATGAATGTAATTTAATATCGGTTTTTGGATTTATTTTATGAAAGTTAATTATTAATATTAATAGCTAACTTTATATTTTTATCAAATCAACTCCTAAAACTCGAATTATATACTACAAAGTTAATATTATTACCTTGAAGTATCAAAATATATAACTTTTATCAAATGCAGATACTAAATTAGACTAAAAATAATATATATATCACATTAAAAAATAGTTAAACTCAAATATCAAATTATATATTATGCGAAATAATAATATATAATTATTTTTTAACCAATAATATCTAATTATTTGCATCATATATATTTAATATCTATATATTTCCAACAATTATACATATATCACTATGGTATTGAAATGTCAAACTTATAATTACTGATTTCAAATCTAAAATTTATTAAAATCGATCTCACTGTCTGTAAAGTAGATCCAAGTCTACTATTGTTTTTATTTCCCTTTAATGACAATACCATGCCAAAAGTGATCCCTACAATTCTCTATTCTTTTTTTTTTTTTTAACAATAATTACCTTATTTTATGTAGCCTCCGTATTTGACCCTTTTAATAAGGTTCTTAAATTAATTTACTTTTTTTATTGCATAAATACTATGGAGAAATTTTACCATAAGCCCTTCACCCCACCTAGGATATATACCAAAGTAGGCCTACTTATGGGTCGGGCTACCCACCAAGATTCGAAAGCTTGTCTGAAATTTAGAAGAATTTAAATAAAAAAATTAGGTCGGTTTAAAATATGGGTTGGACTTGGATTTGAACATTTAAGGTTCGAGCCTGGTCCATTTTAAGTTTATAATATTTTATATTATGTAATTTATAATACATTAAACTATACTAAATATATAATACTACTCTAATGTAAATATTAAAATAGTTAAGATGATTATATAAAAAATTTTAAATAGATAAAAATTATATATTTATTAAATATTAAAATAATATAATATAAATATTTTAAAAAATTTTAAATATAATATAGGTGGACTTAAATTGAGCTTGGATTAGTCTTTTACATATATAGCGAGTTTGAAAAACATTTTAGGCCTAGGTTTTAGATCAGGTCAAGCTTAGGCAAGTATAAAGTATATTAATATTATGTTTAGACACGATCCGAATCCTGCTCGACCCCACTCATAAACACCTCTAGGCTCAACCAATAAAAATAATTCGCTTTTTTTTACATGTCATCTCTGCATGTAATCCTTGATTTTTTTTTACCCTAATTATTAAAAAAGAAAAACTTTATAATCTATTTTTTTTTACACAATGAATATTTTTTTCTAATTATTAAGATTAAAAAATTAAGGATTGCATATAGAAGTGACATGTAAAAAAAGCTGACATGAATTATTTTCATTGATTGAAATCCACTGATTGAGCCTATATCCTAAGTGGTCACAAAGGTCTATGGTATAATTTTTTTTAATTTGATATTTAAAATGTAAGACTCAAGTTTTTTTTTTCATTTAAACATTAAAATATAAAAATACCTTTCATACATCTTGAATGAAGAGGTTTTAAATAAATTTTGTAAAAGACGGTTTAATAAAATATTTAAAATACTAATTATCAAACATTAAAGTTTTTATTACCAATAAGAAACTTTATTACACGGGCATGTGAAAATTATTATAGATTTAGAACGTATATGTGTAATTAAAATAATATACAATAAATAATAGAATGTGTAGTTTAAAACTAATTAATTATAATAACATATGAAATATGTATGATGTAAAATAAAAATAGATTAAATTGTGAATAAAATAAAATTTAAACACATAAATATATCACATTAACAATATTAAAAGCACTACAATTATTTATTATTAATATCTACAATTATTTGAGGTAATAAAATGTGCATAATAAAATTAAAATATAAAAAATTTAAAACAAAGTCTTGGTTAAATGATAAATTTAAAGTTTTTCAAATGTAATTGGCATGGATTTAAATATTATCATATGCATGTTCTTCTTGTTTTTTAAATTAAAACGACTAAAGTATCCTCGAAAAATATAACTTATTTTAAATACTAAAGGTTATTTTTGTAATTTCTTTAACCAAGTTGGTGCTCGGTTGGCTCGTGACATCAATCTAGTCAAGACCTTTTGTGTTAAAACATTTGGTGAGAGAAAACATTTTGTGTTAAAAGTTAAATTTTTTAAAAGTTTATTTAAAAATTATTGTTGATGTAATGGTAAAAAATTGTTTATAAATTCATTAAACATAAGTTCAATATCTAGACATGTTAATTTCAGTTCTTTTATTTAAAATTATATAAATTTATGAAAAGACAAAAAATTATCAAAATAATAACAATAGTCATTTAATAAAAAGATATATTAATCATTTTCTAACTTAATTGTATCTAGCTAACGTGTAATACTAACTCAATATCATAGATTTTATTAATATTATAGATAATTAAATTCAAATATTATTTATGAAAAATAAGTTATAATATATAATTATATGAATAATAAAATGATATAACATAATAAATAATTCTGCAAGCAAATTCCATTTAATATATATATATATTAATATTTTATAATATCTTTTTTATGAGCTTATATATATATATATATATATATATATATTGTTTTTTATTGTTTTTGGAAAAGAAGTTGTGTAATATTGATATAATTTATAATTAGCATACTTAATTTTGCTGAATTGAATTATTTCTTCAAATTTTAATCCAAACTCAACTTTTTCTTTTCAAAATCAATATTTTGTAATTTTCTTCAAATTATTTTTTAAAAAACCTTTTATCTTTTTTATCTCAAATATCTTATTTGTTTACATAATGATGATTTTGCTCAAAACTATGTCATATGTTTATCAAGCATATAAACCACAAAAGGTTTTTAAATAAAACATTACCGCAAGTTTTTCAATTATATGTGGTTAAATTATTTTTGTCATTCAACTCTTAAAACATTTAAAATGTTCATCTAATTAATTATATTTATTTTTATTTGGTTAATTTTCGTGCTGTTAAATGTTTAATGGAAGAGTGAGATTAATTTATAAATTAATATAATAACAAATTTAACTCTCAATGTTTACATATTATTTTAATTTAGACATAATTATAAAGGAAAATTATATATATATATATATATATATATATACAAATACATAATATTTTCAAATATATATAATAAATTTTAAGGAAAAAACATTCCATATGAAGACATATGTGACACAATAACTTGATAACCAGTAGGGAAGTGACTGGTTTTGCTAGTTTTAAGCAAGCCTCAGTAAGCTAGCGAAGCTGAGAAGTTCTGTGGTATGCTCCAATTTCTAGTGCTAATTTCTAACAAAACATTAAAAACTTTGGTAAAAGTTAACAAGAAGTGTTACAAATTTTGGTAAATATTAGATATGTGTGTGCTCGAAGTGCATGGGAAGTTTGTTCACTGAAACCGTGTGTGAAAACTACTGTATTTTCCAATAAAATAAAAAATATTTTTATTTTTCAACATTCAAAAGTTAGTGGAAAAAATAAAATATGAGAAAAGTCATGGATGAAAACGAGATACTAATAAAACATCAAAGATTATGAATGGTTAATAAACTTTGAAGGGTTATATATAAAATGAAACATGGATACAAAATTATGTATAGTCAATAAATTTTACTCTAAAGAAATTGTCAATTTTGAGAATAAAAGTATAATATATATATTATAAAATTACATAATATATCAAAATTATTTTATAATTCCAGTCACCATTTTCACTTCCATCATACATTCATGCATGCCAATTTCTTTCCCCCTTTTTTTTTTTTTTTTAACAAACAAGCACTGTTTCACATTTCGGAGAAACACACCCACACACAGTTTCATCATTATAAATATTCAATCTTATCCGCCACAATTTAAAAATAATAATAATATCATTTAAATAGTTAATATTTTTATAATTTATAAATAATTAAATTAATTTTTATCATTTTTAAGGGAGTTAAAATATTATTTTAATTTTATTAATTTAAAATTTTAAAAAATTTAAAAGAATAAAAAAAATCAAGGCCCTGCCACCTGGTGCCAAATATATTTGTCAAAGTTCAACAAAGTTCTGAACTCATTCCGTTTCCTAAACGCAAAATAAAACATTTTTTACATTATTGTTAAATTTCTACATATATTTATCCATTTAAAATTTATATTTTATAATTTTCAAATACATAAGATTAAATCTCAATTAATTTAGACACAATGTTAATTTATATAGCATAAATCATCAAATCTGTGTTTCAAAAGTATAGCATTTATTTTCTAAATTCCTAATTGTTTTGTGACATGAAATTGGTGAAAGTATTTTTTTTTTTAATATGTAAATGCAAATACGAGTAAATTCACAATTATAAAACAAATAAACAATTCAAATAATTATAAAACACAATCATAGTAATAATCGGAACATATTAGACTAGAAGTTGTTAGAATTGTAAAACAAAGTATGATATAAACTTAAAATTGTAAATTAAGATCTATCATGTCAAATTATTTAGAACAAAATAAGAATAAAATTATATGTGGAAAGCATACCTAAATTCATTGATTTCTTGAAATCTATGGATCTTGGGATTTTGATTTTTCTAAAGATGGGATATTAGAAAAGTGACCTTATGTGTAATTTGGGAATCATAACCTAATATATAACTTTTGCACATTAACCTTAATTTCTAATTAGCACGTCATTAATTAGAAATTAATTACTAGAGTATCTACACATATTTGACCCATACTTTATTTAATAATTAAAGCCCAATAATCATTAACCAAATTAGATAACTTTCATCTTGAATAACGACAATAGTAAGATCATTAGATTATTTTCATCTTGAATAAATATTTTCGATCTTCTACAAATAAGACCATAATTGCAGGAAATTCTTATTTTTATATTGATAAAATATTATCTCTTTTAAAATTTATCTCCGATTTTTTATATAAATTATAGTAGTTTGACCCTTGAAATTTTAAAATTATTTGCTAAGTATTTGTATGATATAAAATATTTTTGGACACAATTAGATATTATCAAACCAAAATTTCATTATTCAATAGTTGAAAATATTAGCATATGTCAACATGAAATATTTTGACCAAGATTTGCAAAACCAAACCAGTGGATAAATAGGTTAGGCCACCAGGCCACCAGTTCGATCAACCCACCCAGTTCAATTAAATAAACCATTAAAATTTTCAAAAAAAATCTAAGTCAAACGGTCCGTACTGATTCTCGATTCAATTAATCTAATGACTTTCTTCAAACTGGTGCTCTTGTTAATTCTTGGTCTAATCGATCTGGTCCAGTTCAAACAATTCTCCAAGGGTTCGCATATATATATATTCCTCCTAGGGTTCGCTTAACAATTCATGCAGTTCGCACAGTAAATCACATAAGGGTTCGTAGGTTTACTTATAAAAGAGGGGTTCATATGTTTATTCCTTACGCATTTAACCTTAATTTCTTAATGATTCAACATAATTTATCATATACAATGATTTTAAATTAGATCACACACCTGATTTGAAGACACAAAAACCTTAATTTGGATGAAAAGATTGACGATCTACAATTTTGAAAACCTTTGAATTCCTCTATTGATAATTGATTCGATAATGGAGGGGAGAAAGAAAAGCTTTGGGAATTTTTTTGGAAAAGTTCTCTAGGTTAAAATTCTAGGGTTTGTACAAAATTGGCTATTTATAAAACTCTTTTTCCCTAATTGAAACAGGTATTAGGAATTCATGTAGAGTTGAGACTATTTTAAATCAAGGATTGAATTAAAAAAATGGTTTTTGGCTGGGCTAGTTTGAAATTTTAACACTTTTGTGGGGTAAGAATAAGGAAATAAAATATTTTGGCTAAATGCATATAAGAGGGTTTTGAACTTTGAACCTAAAGGTAAGTTAAAGCCTTACCACTGAACTAGCAAGTTCATTCTTGCTAATTTCTTAACAAAAATAATCTGTAAGGCATATTAAATTCTCTTATCCTTTGCTTAAAAAAATCTAATTTTATTCTCATTTTTTCTAACCCCATTTTTTGAGATGTGACAATGAACTCTCAACTTAAGGCAGCGGCGATGTCATGACAAGCATGCATGGGACCCCACCACAACGCGACGTATTCTCCATATAAGCAGCCGCATTTTAGACTTCAAGCAATACTGCTTCTCCTAGTTGGACTCTAATTATTCCACGGCTATTTTAGTATGATTAGACCTCTAATATTAAGGGGCCTTGTATCCCTATTTTGAAAGGCCAATTAAGAGGCAATTAAAGATGTAGTACTATAGCATTTTTCTTTTGGGGCGACAAGATGTAGTCGTAGTTGAGTTTTGGTGAGAATTTTCGTGGTAACTATGAAGAGAATTTTGTACTCCTTTTGAGAGAACTCTATTAGAATTAGAGTTTTGTTTTCGGGGTTCCGATTTGTACATTTAGTACATTTAAGTTTATTTTCTCTTACTCAGTTTGTGAAAAGCCGATACCTCATTTAACTGTGATTTTTTTCCTATTTAAGGGTTTCTATGAAAAATATGTGTGTTCGTCCTTCTCTACTTTTACCATCTCGTTGTTTATACGGATAGCTCCCCAACACTTACTTTCAAAATTGACAAGAATTAAATTGCTCTAATTTTTTTCAATGGGGTCAATTTGCTCAAAGTCAAAATTGAGAGAGGCCAAAAATGTCTTTTTACCTATATTTTTTTTATAAATTTATTACATATTTTTTCATAGTTCATACCAATGTTATTTGAACCAGAATAGATTGGTCAGTCAGACTAGTTGGACCAGAACCAATTCGAAGAGGGGTTTTGAACTAGTTGATTCGGACAAAAAAACCAATTGAGCTAGGAGGTTGAATCAATTGAACGAAAAGTTTTAAATTTTTTAAAATATATTTGTTTATTTTTTGAAAATTTTAAATATTTTTTAATCAAACCGATTTAATTAGTTGTATCAACAAATCAATCTCTCTATTCGTATGAAGGGCTAGATGAATTATGATAACGATGTGCTACGAAGCATTAAAAACCTAGTTGCTTGTGATTGGGAAATTGAGTTCAAGCATGTGTTTTGTAAAAGAAATCGATTAATGGATCTAATAACTTTGAATCGAGTATTTATGTTTTTTCATAATTACCAAATGCAATTCTTCAGATTCTACATAAAAATTTAGATAATTTTATAATGCCTAAAATAATCACAATTTAATTCTTATTGTTTTATCTAGCTACATTTATAAAAAAAAAAAAAAAACAATGGTTTATACACCGTAAATAAAAATGTGGAAAGGGCAAATTTTGCCTAATTCCATTACAACCGAAGTGGTGCAATTATAAGATTCCACCTGTAACAGTAGTTATTTACCTGCTGCGTTCTCCCAACTCCTTCCATATATATAAATAGCTCCGGCCTTTTTCTTGATTCCATTTCCCTCCAAACTCTTTCAAATCAAAAGCTTCCTATCCCAAAAAGCCCCTTCATTTTCATCTCCTCTTTCATCAATGTCGAATTTCTTAGCGGCGGCTACGCTTGCAAATCCAAATCCAATAAAGTCTTTCAAAGGTTAAATATTCTTTTTCTTTTTCCTTCTTGATTAGTTATCAAGGTGACTGAACGTTTAATCTTTTTAATCATGGAGAATTACTCACTAAGCTGGCTCCGATGGATACTTTGGAAAATATATATATATAAAAGAAAATCTATTTTTTTTTATTTGTTATCACGTTCGGCTTCGGAACCTTGTTTCAAGTCTCAGTTTCAGTCCTAGTAAGGCTAACATTCTCCTCGCAACTTCTTGGGATAACCAGGTAAATTTGTGTAATAGTGGACGCGTCAGCTTATATTAATTATTTTAAATCCTGATCTGTTTGGTTACTGAGAAAATATCGGCAAAAATAGGTGCATGTGGAAATTTATTAGGGTTTAACTTGCGCTTGGCATTGTTACTTTTTTCCGGTTCGTTTTGAGAAATTCAGACTGCATGGCGTGATAAACAACGTATTTTGTTTAGTTTATTTTTTCCTGAATTTACTAGAATATTTCTTGGCATCCAAACAGAACAGTTTTGAACCATTTTGCGTGAGTACGTGCTTCGTTTTCCTTAGATTTTATATGAGTATTTATAGACAGTTAAAAGTGTAACGTGTTTTCTTTTACATATATCTGTGAATTTCTATTTATAGGTGAGATATTGGGAGATAATGAGAAATGAAATAAAAATTTTCCAGCATGCTGTATGCCTAAAGCATCGTAATTCGCAATGCATGAGTAGCCGGTAATAACTATTCTTTCATTCCATTTATTCCGTACTTTTTGTTGTTAATTTTTATAATGATTTGGTAAGGGGACATTTTGAACTTTGTGCTTAAGGTTCCTTTGATATAGCGTTTTTTTTTTTTTTCCATCTTTAGGCCCCTTCATAAGTGAATGAGCAATTTCGCTAAGCATTTCTTTATTTCTTTGTTTTAAGTTTTTCTATGTACAGGTTTTAAGCTCGGCTTGGAAAGATGATGGAATGACTGTGTTTTCTGAGGGATGTGATAAGCAAGTGAAAATATGGCCTTTAATGTCTTGTGGCCAACCAATGGCGGCTGTGCATGATGCACCTATCAAAGAGATGGCTTGGGACCCTGAAATTAGTTTGTTAGTCACAGGAAGCTGGGTCAAGACATTGAAGTGAGTCAAATATTGCATTTCTGTATGAATTAATAGTTTAAATGCTTCTGAAAGTTTTCCACTTGTTGATTAGTAAGTGGTTATTTCCTCTGGAACTCTGTTATAACTTATATGGCCTTTTCTTTATGCTGATATATTGATGTCTTTTACAATCACAGTCTTAGGCTTTATTTGGTTGGTAGGAAAAAGAAGGGGTAAGGAAGGCGTTTTCTTTTTACATGAATTTCCAACTTACAGTGAAACATCCTCTCACGGTTGTTGGCACATTAGATTGAAATTTGAAAAATCTTCAACTTATCACATCTGCATGTAAGGTTTTGTTATTTTCTAGGTCCTCACGCTAACTCTCTATACTAGCTGTATATGTTTAGGTAGAGTTATTTGCAGTGATTATTTCGTGTTTGTCATTTTCATTGCATTGGAAATAAAGGAATAAAATGACATGAAATCAGGGGACCTCCAATAGATAGCTGTCTCATCTGCGGAATAATCAATGTCACCACGCCATCTATTTTTGGTGACCTGCATAACTACCTTATGGTAGTTATAGTAATTTATATGCTATATAAAGCTTGGATCTTCACAAATTAACACCAAATATTTCATGGACCTAAAAAGTATCACCATGTTACTGATGATTTGTTTTCTTTTTTCCCGAAATGGCATTTATATATTTTTATTTTGCCTTATGCTTTGATTCAAAGGTTTTTTTTATTCCTTTCAAATACAAATAGAGCACAAGAGGTTTGTTTCTCCCTTGAAATATCAGACAAGGTGTTTGCTGCCGTCCCAGATCTGCAAGCCTTCTTGGTCTGCATCAAAACCTATTTATCATAATGGTACTCTGCTTTGATTTGTGCCTTTATTTTTAACATTTAATTTAATTCCTAACTTTGTCATTTTCTTAAGAGGTCCAAATATTAGTAAAATATTCTGCTTGTAAATATGCTAAACACATATTTGATAAATTGGATGAATTGGATTTACGGATACTTCAATTCAACACTATTGCGGTGGTAGCTTAAAGGCCACCCGTTGGTAACTAATCTCATAGGCAATTGTCTGTTGTTGTTAATATCAGTGGGTTTTCTTTGATTTCTCTTGTTTTGCATATGATTTAGTGACTGCATACAGCATGCCAACCTTGTTTGTATAAAAGATTGTGGGAGCTATCTTTGAAGTTATGGGATGCCATAGTCCTTCACGAGGTTTTGATCTTTTATCAATGGTGAACAATTTGAACTCTTGCCAGAAATATATGACATTTATAAAGCATGATACAGGTATTCCATCAACACTTTGGAGGATCATTCTCATTCTTTGGTCCTTTTGAAATTAGGGAGAACAATGTTAACTTGTTTGGGGATACATATGTCTTATGCTTTTAAGACTTATGTCAGTGAACTAATTTCAGCACCAAATGTCTTTTGTATACTATATAGTTGCTTTCATCAATTCTGTTTTGAGTTCTGTGTTTTTTTATACAATTCCTATTACTACCCATAACCGTCAAACTCATAAATTGAAAGATAATACACGCTTAAGTGTGCCCAAAATCACATCCTCCTAGTTGTTGCAACAATAACAATGCTCAATAGGCCCTTTCTGAGTTCTATTTATATACACCATTCTCTATAATCTGTTAATATCTTCATTTTCTCCCAATTGTGCAAAGATCATTCCAATTTTTATTTTTCAAGGCATATGTAACATCCTGAGTTTTAGCAGAACTTTTTGTTTATGCAAGTTCCCATTATAATTTATTGGGGTAGCTATCAACTGAAACTAATTATTTTCAAGTTTTCTAAATTTTGACTGTGAAAATAATACCAAATTGAAAGTGCAACATACTTTTCGTCTTAGAAAATAAAGGTGTTGGGGTTTTATAGGTCCCGGTAATTTTAAAAGCCAATGCTCGAGTTATTTGGTGTTGGTACTTATCTAGCTAAGGAAGTTTTTGGTGTTTGTTTATTATGCTAATTCTGGTGTTTAGGTGATGGCTTTATCCGTATGTCATTTGGATGGTTCATTTACAGATGAAAGTTATTAAGTAAATCCTTAAAATATGAATTCAATTGCCTTCAATTCCAGTCCTCGGGTTTAGTGAGGCATTAATAACTTATAAAGGAAAACAAATTGGAATTTTGGCCGTGAGCTTGTTCTATAAGTTCCTTTTCTTCCATATCAAGCTGACAATTTATCAAAATGTGATCTCATCTCAGGCCATATGCAGGTGTAGTCAGCCTAGGCCGTGCAACACTTTCAATTATGGTGGTTCCCTATTACGACGGCAAAGGCATACATTTTTTTCCTCCCAGAGGTACATATTTACTAGGTCTCTTCTGTTCTTAATGCCATTAGTATTTAAGCTTGGCGTGTGTTTTCCTGCTATTTAAACCGATTCTTTTATGCTTCTGAATCAATCAAATATTGCATCCTCATAAGCAAAGATGTTAGCATTGATCTGTTTATCCCTGTACAAATAACGTGTTAAATAGATACATCAGACTTTTTATAGACTCTATTGTAGATATTGAATTTTGTCCCAGTAAATAATATAAGAAATGATGGGAGGAAAAAATAAGTTGTGTGGTGAATGGATTTTTACTGTTTTTATTCATGTAGACAGTCTTTACTAACGTTTTCAGTACACAAAAACATGGGGGGTTTTGTACTTTGTTTTTTGGCTAGCACACCTAATAATGTTTTCTTGACTCTTCAGTTGGCAAGGCAACCCCTATAAAAGTTACAAAGCCAAGAGTAAACAACTCCGTACAAGTAAATATAAATTACAACAGGATCAATGGGGAGGGGGGCGAAAAAAGGAAAAAAGGAACTATATGCACAAATGTGAACAATGAGGAGTCCAAAACAACAGAACAAGGTGTTGCAGAAGACCCTTTGTAATTGCATTTTTGCAGCGAGCGGGTCATCTAGGACCAGATAATTCATCTGGAGGGATGTGCGACGTCGAGTCAGCAATAATCCAATTAGCATTGGGTTGGTGGTGGTTGTAGTGGTGGGCTTGGTTGAACTCTTGACGAACCATTTCCTCTTTCTGCCACTCTTCCCATCTTTCAGCCAACCCGTCACCTTCCAGCATCCTGACCACTTCAGACATCTTCGGTCGTTCCATTGGGGTACCTTGAGTGCACAACAGAGCCACCTGGATTAGCTGCTCCACTTCTTCGTCTATGTAATTTCCATTCAGATCTGAATCCACCAGCGTTTCCAACTTCCTTTCTTTTAGAAGTCCTTTTACCTGAAATTTCAGCATTGCCATCAACCTTACCAAAACAGAAACAAGAACCATTTGCACTTCGTATAATTACAGCCTAACTTGGACTCGGCTGTTGGACAAAAAAGTTCAATCTTTTATATGCATTTGGAGGGTCATCCCCCAAGACATGATTTCTTATCATACACAAAACTAATGATCAGAAAGGATAAAGGAACCCCATTCATCTTGATTGTTAACAAGTTAAGGAGGAAAAGATTTTATCAGCCATATCAACAAATTTTAACAACTGTTTCTCTATATATGTGTATATATTCCTTTTTCCACCTTTATCTTCATCTTCATCTTGCAGGGAAAATATTGTCAAGTTTCAAGTCTTTTTTCTGCTTTTGCATTCACCTTACAGGGAAAAATAAAGTTAAGCCTTGGCACTATAATGGTGGTTCTGCTATATACTTAGGTTAATGTTTTTAGCCAACCAAGTGGAGCCAGAATTGAATAATTCCAATGCTAGACAAGAATGGAAAAAATCGAACTTTGAAGACATGCATAATAGGAAGATGGAACGTACCCAATCAAGCAACATGACATCATCATCATTTGCAAGCCGAGCAAGATCAAAAGCCCTCTGTCCTGTAATGAGTTCGAGAAGCATAACACCATAACCGAAAACATCAGTTTTCTCTGATGATTTTCCAGTTGATAGGTACTCGGGAGCTATATGACCAATTGTGCCACGAACAGCAGTTGTGACATGAGTATCTTTGTAGTCCATCAGTTTGGCAAGCCCAAAGTCACCGACAACTGCTTCAAATTCTTCATCCAACAATATGTTTGCAGCCTTCACATCACGGTGGATAATCTTAGGGTCACAATGATCATGCAAATATGCAAGCCCCCTTGCAGCTCCGAGTGCAATCCGTTTCCTTATGGCCCAATCAAGTGCTGGTTGAGACTCCGAACGCTCTAGAGAATGTAAAAATCAGATCAATATATGGTCCATTCTAACAAGAGTGGATTCCATGAATTTCTCAAAATATTCCCCTTGGATTTTTGACAATCCTAACTTAGCAAAATGTAAATTTATCAAACGAAATTTTAAATTTCATTTTGAAGGGAAGAAGCAAGAAAGCAGATATTGATAATTGAAGCTCTCACAGCTAAAATAATTGAAGTTGGAAATAAACGGGTAACCAAAACAACACATAATAGAGAAGGTATTGGAGAAACAGGAAAGATACGACTAAAGAAATAAAGGAGGAGACAACATCTTGTACCTCTTAAACAAGATGCGACACTACCATTAACCATAAAGGGGTAGACTAGCAGCCGTTCTGTAGGGGTCATGCAAAATCCACGAAGACGTAGTAGATTCCTATGGACAGCCATGCTTATCATTTCTACTTCTGTTTGGAACTGCAGCTCTCCACCTTGAGTACGCTCCTCTTTCAGTCTTTTTACTGCCACTAGAGAACCATCAGCTAAGCGACCTTTATAAACTTTACCAAAACCTCCTCTACCCAGGATGTTTTTGTTGCTAAAATTATCCGTTGCCACTTGTAGTTCACGCAAGGAAAACCTTTTAAGTTGCCCCAAATGAACTTCTGGGTCCTCCTCAGCTATAAAGGAAAAAAAAAGAAAAAGAGTGAATGCATTCACACAAAGGAATAATATTAATTAAAACTATAAGTTGAAAAATCTCTAACCAGGTACATCAAAGAAATGATCCGGTGCCTTCCTTTTTCGCCATAAAGCAAGCACAATTGCAGGAGCAGCAAACAGCAGGGCAGCACCAGCAGCAACTCCTCCAGCAATAGCACCAGTGGAACTAATACCTGCCAGCATGAAGAATATATATTATATACAGTCAGTACACCTGTATTAAGAATATTATAGTTATCAACATTTTCAGCTGGTACAAACACCAATTCAGCAGGCAACATTTAAATTGAGTGAACTTGTGGACTGGGGGATCAGACAATACTCTAGCTCAATAAGGAACCAAAATCCATTCTTACGTCCCATCATCATCAGATTTAGATCTGAAAAGGTACCTTCTTAGAAACGATTTAGATGCAAGAGAGTTCCGGATCAACAACAACAATTCTTTGTGTTGCCGAGATGTGGTAACACTAAAACAGTTGTCAATACTACAATTCCGGGGAATCTCTCAAGAAATAATATACATATATATATATGGAGGCCCTAAATTTAGGCACACTTTTTAGATTTGTTAGCAGTGATAAATAATAACAATAACAATAAATTTGAGAACAAACCTGATTGAGCTGAAGGTGTAGGTGGGATAGGAGGCGGTGGAGCAGGTGGAGGATTATTGAGTTTATTATTGGCAAAACTGTTAGACAGAAAGATGCAGCAAATCAAGAGAAGGGCATGAGAGTATTAAATATGAATAATGGTAAGAAGTAGGGGGGTTGGATCAGGAGTTAGGAGTTAAAGAGGGTGGGAGAAAAATGAGAGAGCAGAGAAACCTGATAGGAGTGAATAGTGAAAAGGAACCATTAACTGGAACATCTCCTACTAGGCCATTGTTTGAAAGATCCCTGCACCACACATAATATAACAGACAACTCCATTAAACCTATTCTTGACACTAAGCTTAAACAGCTAATGATGAGAAAAATTCTAACAACACTCACAGCACTTGCAGTGTGTCAATAGTAGTTAAGGACATAGGAATTGTTCCTGCCAATGAGTTGTTGTTGAGACGCCTAATCCACAGAAAGTGAAAGCATCAATTAAGTTGCACAAGGATAAGATGGCTAGATATTTAACTGGTAAAAATCATGCATAAAGGAACAGTTTAGCACCATATGTATATATATATTTTTTTTTGGGGGGTGGGATGTGTGCAAAAATGCTACTACTCAGGGAAACTGTTTCAGTATGGTGCAATTGGTTCATCGCACTCAAAGCGCCCCTAGTCCAGTGACTTTTATGGACCAAAACCACGTGATGTAAAAAGCTTATGATCCAGTTGCTAGTAATGATGGACTTTGACCTTTATATGGATCTTAACAATCACACTCACATCTAGTGTAGGGTGGGCATCACACTCCTACCCAATGTGATGCCCAGTGCAAAAAAGCCTACTGCTCAGGGAAATTGTTTCAATATGGTTCATCTCACTCAAAGCACCACTGGTCCAGTGACTTTTGTGGACTAAAACCATGTGATGTAAAAAGCTTATGCTCCAGTTGCTAGTAATGATGGACTTCGACCTTTATATGGATCTTAACAATCACACTTACATCTGATGTAGGATGGGCATCACACTCCCACCCACTCAACCAGAGTGTGGACATTAGATGTAGGTCTTTTAGATGGTATGAGAGCATGTGCTAACCTGATTTGAGCCTTCATACCGGGCATCACACTGTGCTAAGCAAAGGAGATTGTCAATGGTAGTTCTAGGTTTTTATTCCCAATGTAATAATTTTAGGAGTCCTAGTCCAATTATGATTAGCCAAGTCTATACCCATACATAATTATCCCTTCTTCAGATTTAGTAGAATTCAGTAATGACACATGCTGATAAGTTCTTTGAGAACTCTATAGTTGTGAAACTGTTAAGCAAAATCATAAGATAAAAAGCAACATCATAATTGAATTTCAATGGACAAATAGTTGAAATGTGATACCAATTATTATAATATAACTGGTCTCTATAGAAGCAGAATCACACATTTTGTCATCCAAATGAGTCACAATTTGCTTTTGACTCTAAACACACTTTGTTTTTTCATTTTTACAAGATAATAGAATAAATACAAACCAAACAGACCTAAACGAACCCTTCTTCTATCCATATTGCTAAAATGTTCACTAAGTTGGAGGGAAGGATTATCAGACATGAAATAGCTTTCACTATCCCAATAGGCTTACCTCCTATCTACTCTCTCTGTATGACCCAACCTACTAATACTGACATTTAACATGCATAGGACGAGAACGAAATTCTCATAACTACCTAAACTATAAATAAGCATACACATTTTTAATAATAAAACCATTTAAAAGTCCAGTTTAGCTAGCACTATCCCAATGCATATAACCTTCTAGCAATACTAAACAAATATTTCTAAAAAGCAAGGGCACACAAAAAAAATTGATAAAATTAGCCACATGAAAATGTAAAATGAGTTCGTACAAGAAACGGAGTTTTTTTAGCCGGCCCAGAGTAGTCGGGATGTCTCCAGTTAATTTATTCAAGTAAAGATCCAAGCTCACCAATTCCGTCAAATTCCCCAGCTCGTCTGGGATTGTCCCAGATATGTTATTACTATAAAGCTCCCTGTTATTTAAAAAAAAATGATTTAGTAATTCTTGGACAAAAATGTTCAATCATAGCACATATCCAAGTAACTTTGTACGGAACATGCAACTAAATCCAATGGAATACAAGCATCTTAAAGATTAAGATGGAAAAACATATAAACAGAAAAAAAAAAAAAAAGCACGGAAAATCAGTGCTTACAACCATGTCTACTTTTCCTAGGGTGGATTCATTGGTGTCAGGGCGCAGAACCAAGCACAAAGGTACAGTGCCAGATAAAGTTATGACCTCAAAACTCTCAAGCAAGGTCCTTGCACCTTGAATAGGGGTTCTAACATCTAGAGTGCACCTTATGCCCTTGAGGAGTATTTGAAACTTTGAGTTTAAATCAGGCATTCTAGAAAGTTTTGTTTATTTGATTTTACACAGTTATGAATTTAAGAAAAATGATTCCAAATGAAACCTATCTCACGGGAAATTATCTAAAGGGAGTCCTAATCAATCAAGAAGGTAATTAACTATTTGGCAATGCATGCAGGTACTCTGATTTTCCTTTATTTATTCATCTTTTTCCACTTAAAAAAATTATAATAATCTGGGGCAGCATGTATCCGCCAAGTTCAATATCATCAACTTACAAATACTGCAAATTTGGAAGTGACCCGAGCTGTGGAACCAGTTGACCAGTGAGATTTGCATTCCCGAGATCACTAAATTCAAAAAAGGGCAAACATTTAATATTGTGAAACTAGGAACTCAAATTACAACAATAACAGTAGCAAAAGTAAACTTACACTCTTGTTACACTATTTTCGCTATTACATGTAACATGAAACCATGTGCAAGGATTAACAAGGGTTGGGTCCCAACTTTGTAACACATTATTAGGGTCAACCATATTGGTCTTCAATGCATTCAAAGCATCACCTGTTTCATAAAAAACAAAGCAACGGATCATTGGAGGCTGCAAAACATCAACCAGCATATATATTTTCTTATAAAATATAGCTACTATAGGAACGTGAAGAACTTTCTTAATTACTGTAACTACTTGTGAATCAAAGAAGTGTGTTTCTCATATTTGTAATAGTGGGGGACTTAAAAAAGGAATTAGGGTAAAGAACATTTCAGAAAAACTCCAATGCAAATAAAGCCATATGATAAAACCAGTTTCGGGGGGGCAGGGGGGGGGAGAGGGGGGCCTTGCATCTCCAAAATTGTTAATTTATTTATAAATGATTGAACACTTTCAAATCATGCACTCAGTACTAATGACTTCTAATAATTATTCAACAACTGTTTTTGTTTTTGGTTGGTTTAAGCGCTAATTGTGTACAATTTAGTACTCATAAAACTTATTTCTACATTAATTACGTGATATTTTCATAAATGTACATTCTTAATTTTCATATAATTACTTTTCCTTGTAGCATGCATATTATTATAAAAATATATGTTAAGTACTTATAGTTACTGCTATCAGAAAAGTACATATAGTTGCTAGTTTTCAATATTATTTTATATACTTCAATTTTCTAGCTTAAGGTTTCTTGATCCCTAATTTTGATTCCTTGCTACCTCCCTGAAATATTGAGAAGGACAAAAACTTCAACATAACTTGCAAGGTCCAACACATGAAAATAAACTTCACAGACGTCAGGCATCGGTGAAGACAATTAGACAAAGCATTGGTTTACTACACCAAACTGAGTATCAAAATCGAGAATCAGAATGTAAATTATATCCAAAAATTTCGAAGAAAAATCATTAAGAAGCGTGCAACTATGCCTACAGTGAAATCAATTAGCACACCGAAGCTAATTGAAATTTGAAACAAGCAGTCAACCTTATTCCACTAATAAACCAATCAAATAGCTACTAAACTGAAAACCTTCTAATCTCGACCTATAAACAATAATTCCATTTTAAAAAAATCGGAAAACAAAAATAAATGAATAAAAGAGGAAAAAAAGAGAGAAAATAGTGATAACAAACCTTCGGCATTTCCTGCAACTCTGAAAGCCAAAGCCAACACGAAAATCAACCATAAACAAAAGGAAATCAATCGCTGCGTCATATTTTCCTTCATTTTTGCCTACTTTTGATTTCAAAGAGCTAAATCCCCAGATTCATCATCAATCATCCACTTAATGAATCGCGGAACCATCAATTCAGTCTAAAACGAACATCACAAATCACACACATATCGGCCGTTGACCGAATCAACGAGCAAATAATTCAAAAAAGAAAAGAAAACAACACGATACACTTCGAAAAAGACTCTTCTATAATCTAAATCCAAAAGAGAGAATAGAAAATGTTCAAGAATACAGCAAAATTCTTGATTCTATTTCTTCTCTCACTTGGCTTCTTCAAGGTAATTATGCCCTCTTTTTTTCTTTTCTTTTTTTGTGCAGTGTTTTGAGGCAAATTGAAGAGAAAGAGGGAGAGAGAGAAAATTATGTTGTGTTCGGTAAGGGGAAAGAAAAAGAAAGGAAGGATCGGAGTTATTTTTTTTTTTCTTTTATTTTTCAACTATGAAAAATACTTTTTTAAAGAAAATTATGAAAAAAATATTATAGTAGAGTGGGTTTTTTCTAACATTTTTGTTTGGCTTAGTCAAAGTAGCATTAAGTCAGCAAAATGTGATTTCAGGGAGAATTAAAAAATTTACTAATTACGTTATTATTACACTATGATTAATATTATTATTAGAGATTTATTAGAGATTTATACAGCTTAATGAAATGAAAAAAAAAATAAAGGGAATTAAAAGGAAAAGCGGAGGCCGGTCAAAGACGCACGCTTCAAAACAACTGGTCCCCACCTTCTGTTCGTTTCTTTCCTCCTTTTCTTATATTTAAAATCTATGTTAATTTTGGTATATTATTGTTTTTGCATGTTGTTTTTTATCGCTAACTTCGGATGAAGGGAAAAAAAAATTAGGACTAATTGCACAAAGATTCAAATTTTAAATGTTCTAATTGAATTTTATCTATTAATCAGATTCAGTTTAATGTCAATTTAAATATTAAATGTTAGTTAGTATTTATAGTAAAGTACCACATAATTATAAATTTAGCTTTTAATAATTTTTTGTCACTTTTATTTTATTTTTATCAATTTGATCTTCAAATTTTAAAATTTTAATTAATTTGCTTTTTGTTGAACGTAAAGATGATTAAACTATTAAAATTTTAACAGAACTAACGGTAGCTCGCATGATAATTTAAGAAGTTTAAATTATCCATTTAATAAGTACAAACGTGTTTTAAATATGTTCTATATCAAATCTAAGATATTCAATGCCCAAGCTCATGGTCCAACTAGCAAAACAAGTTAATTAATATAATCTTAGCATTTTAAATTGAAAGATTAATTTGAAATTTATACCACAATTATGAACATTTAAGGTATTTAACACAAAAACTTTATAAAAGCAATGACTAAAATTTTAAAAATAATTATACAAACTAGAACTCCAATTGCATTCCTAAAAAGAAGTTGAATTCATTTATTATTACAAACAATCAAGAAGATAGTTAGCTGTAAACTAAATAAATTTCCTTTTTTATGTTTACTCTCTGTCTTAATTACTTTTATTTAGCCAAACTTCAACCTTATCCGTAGAGGTAAAGGTTCGATCGAGGCGAGATAAAACGTTTGAAAAAATTCAAGTTAGTCGATTACTCAAATTGATAAATTCTATTTTATCAATTAAAATCAATTTAATTTTTTTAAAATAAATGAAATTCTAATCGAATCGAATATATTTATTCAAGTTAATTTTTAAAAATCTAAAATAATTATAAAAAATTATTTTCAAAAAAAAAGCTCAATAAAGACGTAAATGAAAGAGTTAAAAGATTGTCTCTTTGAATATCTTTTGCTTCAAACGAAATTAAGAAAATAAATAAATTCCATGAAGAGCACCTGTTGTATCTTTCTTTTATGTTAACTCGGTCATTGCAAAAGAATATTATCATAAACCTACAAGTATATATTTGTTCTTTTCAAAGTCACCTAATGTAGTTAGTACAAAAGCATCCTAGGGTCTGAACTCATCATTACGCAATTGAATAAAGAGCACACCGTTGCTTTCACTAGGCAAACCAAAGTTTGAATCTGTTCATTCAACTCTGCAATTCAGAAAACTTAAAGAGTTTGGTAAAGGGATCACCAACTTGTTCTCAAAAACCTATAACTTTGTAAATTTTCAATGTTGTCGTTTAGCTTGTTATCGGCTTGAATAATAAAAAAAATCGAATTCAACAGTTTAGCACTATTTCTCAATAGTACTTTTTATCTCGAAATGTTTCTTAAAAACGATGAACCCAAAGCTACATTATGCTATGACTAGAGGCACAAAATAAACAAGGCAGCGTTTAAAAATAGCAAAACAACATAAATACCTCTTCACTTTTTAGTTTTACACATATATTTACCAAAAAGCACAAAGGCTAAATTCCTAAATGTTTCTTTCAACATATATTTACCAATTTACAATTTTATCGTCAAGTATAGGATCTTTTAAAATCCTCATTCAAACCCATATTATACCCCAAAATCAAGGGAGTCGTGTTCCACTCCTAATCAGAAGACCCTCCGCCCAGAAGTCATGGCAGTTTATTCTGCACCACTGTCAAAGCCAAAGCATTTGAGAGAGGTCAAGTAAGTTAACAATTTAAGCGGGGAAGAATTAGTGGATCGTTCAGTTTTGAAGAATACAATGATCAAGAGGAAATTCCTTGTTCTCCTTCAAGTAGGAACAAGTAAGCTAAAAGAAAGCCCAAAGCTCCTAAATAATTAGTGAACATGGGTTATCCGGTCCTCAACTCGATCTCTTGTTCACTTCTTCATTTTCATATTTTCTAAACAAATTAAGATATTTAATAGTTAAAACAATAGGCATTCATAAACATGTTACCTGAACAATTGAAGTCTAAGGGATGGACTGTGGACTCGGCGGAAACGATGGCTGTGGCAGTGGCGGTTACCGTCTGGACGCTGCCGCTTACGCTTCTGGAAATCAAAGAAGAAATAAGGATTAAGAAAAGTTCTGCAGAGAAAAATCTAGGGCTCCAAATTTGGGCGTTTAAGAATCGGGGTTCAGGAAGAAAAAATGGCAATGGGCATGGAGTTAAAAGCTTTAGTTGAAGGGTTTTTATTTTTAACTATAAAGGAGTAAAACGACGTTAGGGGATGAAATTAAAATCGAATTACAAGTTAATTCAAAACCACCTCGATTCGAGTTTCACTCGCCCTACTAGTTTGGAGAAACAACCTTTTGTATCATCTATTTTATTTAAGAAAAATGATTATATAAAACAGTGATGTTATGTTATTTATATTTTTTTAATAATTTTATGTTATATTAATATTTTCATCTTGAATTTTAGTATCTTCATCTTGAAAAAATTAAATTAAAATTAAAATTCTAAAATTCAAGATAAAAATACTAATATAACATCAACTATTAAAAAGTGATAATATACTATTACATATAATCCTTTAAAACCACGAGCTGTTTATGATACATGGGCTAAAATACTAATTACAAACATATATTCAAACTTTCCGGAGGTTTTATAAAAATCCACTTACTCGAAAATATAAATTTAATGAAAATACATTAATCTTTTAAGGTTTACTTATTAAACGATTTTAAAATAAAATAATAAGTTTAGCTTTCATTAATTATTACTTATTTTATTAATCATTATCTTCAATTTTTATTCAATCGTTTTTAATTAAAAATAATAAAACTTAATTAATTATAAAATTTTAATTATTATTATTAAATTAAACTATGAATTGCTTTATTTTCTAATATAATATTAGGTTAAATATAATGTAATTTTAATTAACATATGTATATTTTTAAGTTATAAGTACACTCACATCACAATTACAAAAATAGATCTAAATAATTTATTCAATCATTATAAAATACGATTAAATTGATAATTAAGATATATCTTAACTTAAACATAAACAGCTATAATCAGATTTAATCATTATAAATCACGATTAGACTTATCATCAAAATATATTCAAATTTAAATATGGATTAAGAACCCACACCAGAATTACACAAAAAGACTTAGGCTCCTTTGGATGCCGTTTGGCTCCAGGGAGGTGAGATTGGCCTAAATAATTCTTTGCCCACCGCCTTTCTTTGTCTTGTTTGGTTTAGTAGCAAGGTTCAAAGAAAACCCATCTCCACCACATCGTCTGTTGAAAATCAACTGGAAGTGAAAGCGACAATTAAAGGTCGGTGAAGCGGTTGGTGTTTTCATCGGACCAAAATACCCACACTATTTTATCGTAACATAAACTCACAAATTTCCTAAACAAAGAAAATGGTTTAATTTTCCGGGTTTTTCTTCTGTTTGGGTTCTGGAAAAGTGTTAGTGAGAGATAGAGACAAGGTGAGGATGTTGTTTTGCGAGGGATTTTCTAGGATTTGTACAACTCCCGAAAAGAGCTTGTTTGGTTTCGTTCTCTCTCGTCGAATGACCCTTCTCTATTCCTTCTCTTTAATCAATATGTTTACTCTACTATAAAGGTTATACCTTGACTCTTACCTTTTGCTTTTTCTTTATCTTTCTCTTGAGTTTTGAAACACTGAAATATGTAATTGACAGCTTCTCGGTGGCTCCTTAATTTAAGTTGTTTGAGTTTTGTTTCCATTTTTTTAAATTATTTTTCTTTGGTTATTATTTTTTTAATTAATAAGAATAATTACTTTCTCCTCTGTTCATGCAAGTTAACTAGGAAATGAATCAGATGTTACATTTTGATGAAAGGGCACTTTCTTTTCCCTTTCTATTAGATTGTGTTTTATCTCTTGGGTTTTAATGATAATAATCCTTAAAGCATGTATTCATTGCACATTTGAATTGCAATGGTGTTGTCACCACACGGAATGATTGGAATCGGTCTTTGAAAGCTACTTCTTTATAGTCAAAGTAAAGTTGATATAGTGAATCTATAGATTGGTAGTGATCTCTATGTCTAATGGGTTTATATGATCACCGAATCAAATGAGCCACCAAGAAGATTCCTCTGAGAGGACTATAGTTATGTTCTACATTGATTTTTGTATGATAATAGATATTTTACATCTCGGTTCTTTCTTTTGATCAATTTATTTTAATGTAATAATTGTATTGATCATTAATGTTTTCTCTTATTCTTTGTTTCGGGGATTAGTAGGTTCGTAGTGGCGGAGAAACTCTTTCTTGGAGTTTTCCTTCATTGCTTGGTCTTGGGCGGCAAATTCATCGAGTAGCTCTCGATAGAGGTTATCCTTTAATTGCTCATCCTTCTACAATTTGCGAGTTTTTTTTGTTCATTTACCGAATTTCTTTCTTATAATTTTAGGACGGGAGACATGGTTATCCGAGGATAGGGTGTTTTCTAGTGTGTTAAATTTTCTAATGTTCAAATATGAAACAAATGCTACTATTTTGGCCTTAAGTTGATTACTCCCCTTTACATTGTGCTTGTTATTGTTAATTGTTGGCTACTAGTTTGTTTATCTCCTCTCGTTCTATCTCGCCTTTGTTTCTTGCAATATTGAGATGGCAAGACATTTCCTCCAAGAACAACTTGATCCATTTTCACTTGTTTCGATGAACTGTCACTTGTCGCTAACGAGTTGCGGGCTATGGTTATTCTTGAGGTATCACACTATTATCTTTCATGTCTATGGAATGAGTTTATTACATCCTTTATGTGGGAAAGCAAATTAAAATTGTATGTTCATGTCATCCGGTTTCCTAAGCTTGCTTCAATTCTTGAGTACTTCTTCAAGTTGGGGTGGAAGGAAAGAGATTTCGTCCACGGTAATGTATTTTATGGATGTGGTAATCTTGCATTCTTGGCATTGTCATAATTTTGATTGGTTATTCTATTTTTGCTTTTACTTGTGGGCTCGATGATTGCGTATAGGTTGCACTAGGGAAGGAACAATACAAAATTCATAGATGAACTACTCTTGTAGCATTCGTTAGCCCAGCTTTGTTCTTGGCTCATTCCAAATTCATAACCCATTTGACCAAAGCTAAACTTAATCTACATTACTTTTTATCAAAGAAGCTTGCTTTACGTACAAATGATTTTATGGAAATTTCATGTATATATTCTATGCAGGTTTTGCTTTTGATGGCTCTGACTTTGAATGTTCATATACCGAACCAGTTGGTGATGGTGTAGGAGATATTGTGACAACTGAATTACGTACAAGACAAAGAATCTATAGTGAGATAATGAGATGATCCATGTCATTTCCTCATCATTTTATTTTCTTTATCATGTGTTGCATGCCTGGAGCTTCTTGATAAATTCACTTTAGTCTAACATGGTCATTTCATCATCTAGGTTGCTAGCCTCCTCCATGATGATGTTTTGGATGATGAGATAAAAGACGTGGTATTGGTTTATTGAATCTTTGAATGGGCAATAAGGTGTCTTTCTTTTATTGCTCTTGCAATCGATGTAAAAGTTTTGTAGCCTAAAGCAATTGCTAAACTTTTCTGTTTGTAGTTGGTCAGTATTAGCGGAGATTTTCGCTTTCTCGAGCTTGTGTGGCCTTTGTCGCTTTAAAAAATACGGAGGTGCTTTTAATTTATTATTATTTGCATCATTTCGTGAGGTATTTGCAAATGCAAGTTAAAAATCAAGACACTCAATATCATAGGTTGTATCATTAATAGCAACAGTTGTGGAGAATCGGTTATGGGTGAACGATGCAAATGACAACTTCATCCGAACAACGTCGTAGGTATGCTAGTCTCCTATGTGCAATATTTCGTTATTTTGTCACCATGTTTTCTATTCAATTACTTGGATGTCCCGCTAGGTTTAGACCACGTGATAGCCATCATTTAGTGGTGGCTAGGTAACTCGTTAGCATGATTTCATTTGTTTATGCTTGTGTTTTATTGATCTAATAAGTGAATAATAGTTAGAACTTCTTGTAGTCTAATGTTACTTGCAAAGCTTAAAAATTTAGGAAACCTCTGTAGTAACTTATAAACAATACTAACTTTATTTGTTGACTTGGTGGCCATCTTTAGGTACAAACTTTTAATATTTTCGATAACACTTACTTGTTAGTCATAGATTGTTATGGAATGTGTAGTCGATGCTATATGAGTGAGAAAAATTTCTTTTTCTTTTATCATGCATTTCCATTCAAATAATTGCTTGATTGGTAAATCTGTCTTGTCTCGCTTTGAGTTTAAGGATCTTTCGCTTGTATTTAACTAAAACTAGAACAATTTTTTCATGATGCGGCATGGACTATTACATGCAAAAGACATACTACAAGATGAGGATTTTCGACAATTTGAGAATATACCCGACGTGCCAAACTCTTGAGCCATTTTGATAGAGGTGAATCAAGTTCTTCTAACGATGAAAGTGACCTTGAAATTACAATGTTAAGGAAACCATTGCAAATAGTTTAATGAATCAATATTTGTAAAAACAATTTTGTATCGTAACCTAATTTCTAGTAATAATGAAACTTGTTATGTCTTATGTTACTATATTTTTTTATTAAAAATCATTCGTTAGATACTTCAAAATTTGATCCAAGTATAATATTACTATTTACGAAAATAATATTTATCATTGTTATAAAAAATATTTAACTATAAAATTAAAATAATTTTTATTTTATCTAATAAATAATTTAAATTGATTATATAATGCATTAAAATATTTATAATAAAATATTAGAAGATACATTTTAATATTTTATTAAATGAATTTATAAATTCACATACTTTAATAATTTTATATAAGTAAAATAATTTAAAAACTTCTATTATATATCAATTCTAATATGATGTCCTTAATAGTCATTTTATATTCTCACCTCACATACAAATGCTTTGAATCCAAACACATATTCCACCGTTGTTTCTAATCTCACCATTACAGTATTCAATCTCACCGCTACAGTAACTAATCTCACCGCCACCGCTGTTTTTAACCTCACCGGAGGTAAACACACCGCCCATCCAAACTAGCCCTTAATGTTCTCAAGGCATGAACTTTGCCCATTGAGTTAAAACCTCGATGGCTGTAAGTTTTTTTTTTTAAATTATTATTAATGATAAATATATTTTGATTTTTACTTCTCTCTTGCTTTTTTTTAAAAATAATTTTATACAAATGCATGTTAATTATTTGAATTTAAATTATATATTAGATAATGTTGGGTAAAAGATTTTTAAAATGTATTTATAATTTTATCTTTAAAATTAAAAAATAACATTCTCTTTTAAGTAATAGTGAAGGCTATTTTTTGCTTTATAAATACTCCTACAATAATAATGTTTATTGGTTGTATAAAAATTATATTTTTTCCAATTAAGCTAGTGTCTGTTGATTTGTACCAACTTATTTAATAGCTTTATATATAATATAGATTAATTATTTTGATCTAGTACCCTTAATGTAGTTATTTCATCAAATTAATACTTATAAATTTTTGAACAAGTTAATTAATAAAATTCCATTATTTATATTGTCGTAACCATTTTTTTGGGGAAGCAGTAAACAGCCGCCATCGACTCGTTTTTTGAAAAAGAAAAGGAAAGGAGTCGCCACCGATCCTTATTTGGTGTGATCGGATCACCTTCGTTTTAATAAAACATTTAATTTACTAAAACAGTGCTTTTTGGTCCACGAACTTTGAGAAAACGGATTCGGAGGTCGATTACGTGCGAGGAAGGATTAGCACCCTCGACACGCCCAAAATTGGTACCAAACTGATTGATTGATGTCCTATTTGTTGAAAGCTTTAAAGGGGTTCGAAAATACAATGCTTTTATTTTTAAAATTGGAAGGGACGCTAAGGCTTTCTTATTTTCGAAGAGGTAAAGCGTCACGTCCAGTAAGTTAGGGCACAATGCTTTAAACTCCCGAGACTAAGCTTGCCTTTTGAAACTTGGTTTTTATTTGGAGAGATCTTCCGTTATTAGTCAAATGAGAAATCGGAACCCGATAAGTTAGGGCTCGATTTCCGAGATTTCAAATACGGAAGATTGCTTCTATTTTAGGAAAAGAAACTTATCCCGAAGTATCTAAGTGTCGAGTCCATGAAGTTAGGGCACGACATTTCAACTTTCGGATTAAGTATTTTGTTTTAAAATTTAAATTGTGATTCTAAAAGGATATCCCGTTGTTCAAATTAAACGAGAAGAAACCGGAACCCAATGAGTTAGGGCACGATTTTTCCAAATTTCGAACACGAAATATTGCCTTTATGAAAGAAATCAATTTTGTATTGGGTAAAATGTATCACGAATCCGTAACAACATGCAGAGAATACAATGCTAGCAAGCATATAGAACACATATGTTAAATACAAACGGTGATAATAAGACGAAAATAGATATAAACGAGTAAAGCCGATATGTCGGCAAGGATAATAAACAGAAAACGAAAGAATTATAAGCGATATGACAGCTTTACAAGCAGACAGGAGAATAAAGATAACAAACGATAACAAAAATGATATTGAGATGTAAATATAAATAGGAATATATAAGATGTGATGACATGAATGAAAATATAAGTATATGTGAAATAATATAAGTATAAATATACTGAATGAGCGTTAAATAAATAATAGTATATACATATATATATAAATAATATAATAAAAGTGATAAAAATAAAATAATAATGATAATAATAATACGGTGATAATAAATATAATAACAATAACACGAAATATACATACACAATATACTAATATGAATATAGTAATAATAGTAATAATAATAATAAAGTTAGTTAGATTAATAATAAAAATATAAGTATAAATATACGAATAAACGTTAAATAAATAATAATATATACATATATATATAAATAATATAATAAAAGTGATAAAAATAAAATAATAATGATAATAATAATATAGTGATAATAAATATAATAACAATAATACGAAATATACATACACAATATACTAATATGAATATAGTAATAATAGTAATAATAATAATAAAGTTAGTTAGATTAATAATAAAAATATAAGTATAAATATACGAATAAACGTTAAATAAATAATAATATATACATATATATATAAATAATATAATAAAAGTGATAAAATAAAATAATAATGATAATAATAATACTAATAATAATGCTAATAACAATAATAACATGACAAAAATAATAAAAATATAGCGTTAGTAGACATAATAATAATGGATAGCAACAATGAAAAAAAATGATAATAGTAATATAATAATAATATAATAATGATAATAATAGTATTAATAATAAAGGAATAAAATGCAAAGTAACCTAAAGGGATTGAATTGAAATTAAAACGAAATTTTAGGGTTAAATTATGAATAAAATAGGGTTCGGGGCCAAATAATAAATAAAAATAAAAGGAAGGACCGATCAAGCGCTACAATGACTTCTAGGGACTAAACGAGTAAATAACCCAACCTACGATTATGTATGCGTTTCAAATGACCGCATGGACTAGATTGAATAACGCGTAAAATGATGGGGCACAAATAAAAAAAAGGAAAGTAGAAAGGATTTAATTGGGCGACGCAAAGGGAGGGACTCATCATGCAAATATCCCATTGAAGGATATGGACAGTCCCAACCCAAACGACACGGCATTAATTGCCCCCAACTGCCCCATTCATTTCTTTATTTTCCCAAAAAATGAAAGAACAGAAAAAGAAAAAAAAAACTTAAGACCCCCTTTTTCGGTTTCAAAAAAAAAGCAGAGGAAAATGTTTCCTCTCTTCCTCATGTGTGCCCAACGGTCGGTCTCCCAGCCTCCGTCGCACCACCGCGCCGCCATCATATTTGGTGGTCGGCGATGCTCAGAGACGGGTCTTTAGCCCCGTTCGAAGCCCCATTTCGGAGGCCGAGCCTTGGCGTTTCGAGCCCCGAGAGGAGAAGATTTCCCCTCCTTTTGGTTCGGCTCTACAGACAGAGGAAGGGCTCCGACAGCCTCCCATCGCACCACCACCAGGTCTGGTGGCCGACGGTGTGCAAAGCGGGCCTTTAGCCCCTGCTTCGAGTCCCGTTTGAAGGCCATCTCTTTGGCGCCCGAAAACGAAGGGAGAGGCCTTGACACCCCATCCCGGCCAAGCTCGACGACGGAGGAGAGCACCTCGGCATGACCGTGGGAGTTTGGTGAGGCTCTTCCCTTTCCCTTTTATTTTTGCTTGTAAAAACTTAAAAAACAAAAATAAAGAACTAAAAAAATGAAAACAGAGAGTAAAACAAGAACAAAAAAAACAGACTCAACCTAAAATCTTTTGCTTTTATTGCTTGTTGTTCGTCAAAGATAGGAGGAGTTACAAGAGTTCTTTTTTTTGCTCGTTTTTTCTGAGATTTCATAAGATAGGCCCCCCTTTATACAATGGTTTTTTTTGTGCGGCTTTATAGCCGAAGTTGATTATAGAAGACAAAATCGCTTCTGCCTTTGTCTGTCTGTGTTGTTGTTTTTCGCGAGTTTGAGACGGAGCATGTCGGACGGTCGGTGTCGACGTCTTGGCCTTGAGTGGGGCGAGGTCGTGAGGCAGGCGAGGGCTAGGGTTTCTTTTTGTCTTTTTTCTTTGTTTTTTTTTTGTGTTTTCTGAGTTTGGGTTGGGTTTGGGTTTGTTAATGGGCTTGTAATTTTATTTTTATAATTGGGTTTGTATTTTGTTGTTGGTAATTGGGCCCGGGCAATTTGGGCTCTACAGCTGCCCCTCTTTGCTCATTGTTGTGTAACGATAATAGAGCAAAGACTCAAAGAAGCCCAATATTGCCCGGCCTCACCGAGTCTCGGCCTCTCAGGTGCTTTTCTTCAAACAGCCTCATCCTGATCCTTCACACCATGTTGCTCTGATCCACTTCATCGATATGTGGCTTCAATCTGCTCTTGCTCTAGTTAAGGCAATAGGAGGGTGGCCAAAATCATGTTCTCCACTGGTTAGAGACAAGAATTGCAATTTTGACCTATTCTACTGCTGGTTAGTGGCAATAGGAGGGTGGCCAAAATCATGTTCTCTACTGGTTAAAGAGCCAAGATTTGCCTTCGATCTTGCCCCACTACTGGTTATGGCGACAAGGTCTACAATTTTGACCTATTCCATTCTTTGGTCGTTGGTAATAGGACAGTGGCCTAAATCATGTTCCCTACTGGTTAGGGAGCCACGATTTGCCTTCGATCTTGCCCCACTACTGGTTAGGGCGACAAGACCTACAATTTTGACCTATTCTACTACTGGTCAGTGGTAATAGGATGGTGGCCTAAATCATGTTCCCTACTGGTTAAGGAGCCAAGATTCGCCTTCGATCTTGCCCCACTACTGGTTAAGGCGACAAGATCTACAATTTTTGGACCTATTCCACTGCTGGTCAGTGGTAATAGGATGGCCTTCAACCTATTCCACTACTGGTCGATGGTAATAGGACAATCTTCAACCTATTCCACCGCTGGTCGATGGTAATAGGACAATCTTCAACCTATTCCATCGCTTGGTCGATGGTAATAGGACAATCTTCAACCTATTCCACCACCGGTCGATGGTAATAGGACAATCTTCAACCTATTCCACCACCGGTCGATGGTAATAGGTCAATCTTCAACCTATTCCACCGCTGTCGATGGTAATAAGACAATCTTCGATAGTCTTTGCTACATCGTCCTCTGAGGGCATATCCTGTTGACTCGACTTTATATGCTTGTATTTATGCCAAATGATACGGATGCTATGGTGGAATGACTCAAATGCTCCCAACTACGCGTGATATGGATGACGTTTACATGAATGCAGAATGTCATAAGAATGATGATTTTCCATTAAGATGCAATGATTGTAATAAATCGAATGCTCCTAGCTAAATGATATTATGGAGGGCATTTGCATGAATGTGGGATGCCATGATAATGATTCTTTGCTAAAAATGTATAAGGGTCACGATCGCGGTGATTGCACGCCCTAATGATGATGAATGTAAAATGAAATGACCCCTTTTTATGCTTAGGGTTGTCACCGCTTGTCGTCCACCAGAGTCGTACAACCCTGATATCTCGCTATTGCTGGTACCTTTGCCAGAACTCAAAGAAACAATCATATTTTGTTCAAACAGTTTGCCCCAATGTGACTTCAAGGCTCACTCCACGGCACACAGGACTTTAAGGCCTATACTATCTTCGATCGGCCCATTGTGCCCTATGGATATTGAAATTGTGTCATCTTCAATCCATCCCACTACGACTCGGAGTGTAGAATCTATGCTATCTTTAGTCAATCCCACTACGACTCAGGGGCATAGAATTTGTTGATTTGGTCTGTTGCCTTTCCCTTCCTGTGGATTGTGACCAGGTGTGCACACATGATAGTTGCGTGGATACAAAATCATTCTTCGTGCGGATGATTCCCCATTCATACATCGCCCCTTCTTTTTTATATCGTGATGATACTATTTACGTAATACCTCGTCATTTGTTCAATCACCGTTTTCGATCCGAAGAGATGGCCTCAGTTCAGAATTTTCCTCCACCATTATTCCTGTCCCCTAAACTCGAGGAGTTTTAAGCAATGGTCCTGTCTCAGGTTCCGATACTTACTTAGAAATTTCCTAGAGTAATATGTGAAACTTTTTTGTGAAAGTGCCGTTAGTCCATTAATCGTTATTTCAATGTAAAATGTCTGAAAGAGATTATAACTATGGATAAGAACGAAGTTAGTTAGGAGCATAGCTCGAAACCAAGGGGTTAAGCAAAAGCAACGGGTGTAATTAGGAAAGAAATTTATTGACCGTGTATCTTGAAAGGTAAAAATAGAAACTAGGTGCCCCAGATATCGCAGCCTGAGCTTCTCTGTTCAAACTTCTTGAGAACCATTTTAGGCTCGATATGTGTTTAGGGGATTCGGAGTACTTTGTCGATGCTCCGAGACACAACATCCTTCTTCATTGTTAACCCAAACGTGGTAAGACTACCGTATGCCTTATTTTTTTATCACAATTTAAGCTACCCTTCTCGGGTTTTCAACTCAAATCCCCTTTGATCCCAAGGCGCTCTTTGTGGGTTTTCGCCTCGACCTCTCTTTTCTTTTTTCTTTTTTCGATTTTTTCGTTTTTTTTCGCCATTTTTTCGCGACTCTCTTTTTTGGAATTGAACTCACCAGATTGGAGAGGTCCTTGCTATCCATCTTGATTAGTATCCATGTTTCCTCAGAACAAGCCTTTTTTGCTGCATTTACTTTTCCTTTCGGAGTCCTCTTGAATACGAAGAACCCTTCTTAATGCCGGGTCTTTCTCCTGAAATTCTTTTGAGCGAACATTATAAACCAATGGTAAAGATGCCCCGGTGAAAGTCCTGGCCAACTTTTAAAACCTAGAGGGTAAATGGTAACTTCTCTATGCCGACGTTTACAAATATCAGTCATTTTCCAAAAATTTTGAATGGTTTTGGCTATCTTGCTGCACTGATGTAGTGTCTGACCTTTGGACAGACTATAAATTCGTGCCAATCCATTTCTTTTTGGTATTCTTCATCGCCATTCTCTCTTTATTCTTTTTCTTTTTCTTCTTCTTTTTCCTTTTTTGATTTTTTTATTTTTTTGATTTTTTGATTTTTTTTTGATTTTTTTTATTTTTTATTTTTTATTTATTTTTTATTTTTTTTTGGGAGTTGAATTTGAAGTTGGAGTAGGCGACCACCGACTTTGTAATTTTGACATGTGAAGCGACCTTTACCCCTTAGTAAGGTAACCAAAGGCTATGAATATGAATCGATGTTGGCTCAAAGCTCTTGAGTAGATCGGCTTGATAGCGTCCATGCCTCACATATAGGAATCCATGTTTCAAAGGGCCCTAATGTGTCCGACCGTGATCATGCGATAATGTCTTGCCTTATTCTTGCGGTGAGCTAAGCTTCCATCTTCATCTCCTCGTTGGCTTGTAGTGTCGGTGACATTTCAGCGAGGTAGGATCGACCATTTTAACAAGTTAGGAAGTAAGTTTCAATCTCATCATCTTCTAAGTCCTTAGATCCTTCTAGACACATATCTCACTAGAAAGGGAGTCCGTAACAGCATCGCTCACGTCATTGATATCGGGGACCCGTCTTCGGTATGGAGATAATTTCCGGAGAATGAATGATTATTTACGAATGAAGAATAAAAGAATATTCAATAGCATGGAAAATAAAAATATTGGTCCAAAAGATGCATTTTATTGAAGTAGTAATTCAAAACACGAGCCTATTTCACAAAAGAATCTTATTGCTTCTAGGCTTAAAGCAACAAGTATACTTCATATATTACTCTAGGTAAGCTTCTAGATACTATAGGAATTACTTCCACAGTCTCATTGCTTAAAATGTTCTTAGGTTCATGCTTCATTTTTGGTGCGTCGCCTATCTCCACAACACCCATTTTGACGAATTTTTCCACCAACTTCTTGAAGGTCAGCAATTCTCTATCGAATGTCCTGTAACTCCGCATGATACTTACATCGACATTTAGGTCATACCATCTTTGGGTATGGAGGTTGCGATGGTTTTATAAAATAAGGAGCTACAACATGCATATCAAATAAGTTCTGGTATAACTCCTTATACGTCAGGGAATAGGAGTGAACTTGAGGTTTTTTCGAATACGCTCCTGGATTGGGTTTTTGCTTTGGGGTGATCGGGTGACTGGTAACTGCCTTCTTTGGCTGGTTTGCTGTAAACGTCTTCGAATAACCCTTAGCATACGCATTTGTGCCAGCCCCATCTTTATCCTTCCTCTTCGGGGCTTTTGAAGTCCCTTCTTCCTTTTTCTTTGTCTCTGGTAGACCGAAAACAACGCGATTGGCTTGCTCATTACCGGGGCCCATTGGAGAATTCAGCAGCACCGAAGTATCAGTCCTATATTGAGATCCAATAATGATAGGTGCCACGCGAGAATGTGCATCAGGTGAGTTGGGACATTTATTGGGGAATAAACGATGTCTTCATCATTATCCACATTGTCGGTCACCGGGTCACTCCTTTTTTCAAATCCTCCGGCTAGTAACTGAGTTAGCTGGCCCATCATGTTCTTTTGGAAGTCTAGCATTTGCTCTCGCATTTCTTGTTGAATTTGGATCAATTGTTCTTGCATCTGTATTTGCCTTTGCTCTATCCTCGCCAACCTTTGTTCCATGTTTTCCAGGTTAACTGAAACATTTTGCCTAATTAGGGTCCTTTTGTAAAAGTCTAATGCAAATGAATGCAATGTAATGTGAATGCAATGTAGTGCGAATGCATGAATGCAAAGAGGTATCGATTCTGATCAACTTCATTTTAGAAAACTTTATTAGAAAACAAGTTCTTTTACATAAAATGGATTACTATATGCTTTCGTCCCGAGTCCTAAAGGTTTTGATTTCTCAAGCAATGGAGCTAGCTCTTGACCGTGATCAAACTGTAGCCCATATCTTATGCTTACCATATCCACCTGTAATGCCAAAATCTGTAGATGACCAACTACCTCTTGAATCTGAACTATCACCTCCCTCATGAGGTAATCTCGACTCTTTAACTTGATGATCATAAGAATGGTTAAGTTCTTCTTTCCAACACTCCTCTCCTATCTTCAGAAGCCTGATTCGCAGTTCGTAATTATGTAATGCTGATTTTAACTCTTCAATTGCTGATCTTGATCCTACACTTTACTCGATTGCGAGTTACGACTTGAGGTAGTGAAGAGATCATCCCAACTTAGCATCAATTTTCCAAAAAGTATCGATCATTTACTCTAGCTAGCGTCGTACTTATAAAGATTAGAGTTTTTCTAGACAAAGAAGGAATCATGAGCTTCAAACATTTTAGATTGTATCCGTTCAATGACTTTTCTCATTCTAACCACGGTGAAAGTCGTCCATTCGATTCGTCTCTTTGAATCTATCTAACCGGTCAATACAAGAATCAAATCCTTTGCAATGTTGTTTGGATCACAACGATGAGCCCGAAATTCTAACACCTATCCTTCCATCCTAGATGGTTCCAAAGAATTCCATCGCCCATTCTTCGAAAGAAATTTCCATCATTGCCTCGACAGAGCACTGCCTTCCTTGGGTGAAATTAGTCTTTGAAAGAAACACTACAAGAATGCAATGTTGGCTCGGCACTATGGTTGCTCCTTTGTGAAGCATAGAAAAAGGCTTTCACTCTTTCACGAGATTTGTCTTAACCAAAGAAGTTCTCTAGTTAGTGCTTTGTCAATTGCAAGTGCATCAAGGAATGGAGCTCCAAAGGAATGTATGTAGGTTGTTTCACCTCTCCGACATTAAAGCATGGCAAGTCTTGCAAAAAAACGTGACTGTATCTTGTGATGGTCGATAAAATGATCATAGACAGTAATCTCTAGATTCTCAGCTTCACCATTAGCTTTCTTCACACTTTTCTCCTTCAATGAAAACAACAGATCTTTGTACAACTGCTCGCTTAATCCAGTGATCTTGTACTCGTGATTGGATGGACTGACTTTTGTCTTCAGGTTCTCGAGCCTTCGTTCAGCCAGGATCTATGACATTCTGATTAGCAAAGAATCCACAACCGAACTAGGATGAATATTAGGAAAGGCCTCTTTGAGTGGCTACTGAAACTTGAATGGAAACCCCTATAGTCAAGGTACCCCTCCAATGTCTGTGAAGTTGTTTTGATTATCTTAAAAGATTGGCAAACCAGTAGGCATCCCTATTTCGCAGCATATTACCTTAAAATGACAACCATCACCCTCAGTGTTTCATGAGAGTTTTTAGATTTCCTATTCGCGCCGTTTGAGTCATCAGGTCTTGCACTATCGTTGTTTCTGTTAAATGTAACATCCTCAAATACAATTGTAAACCTATGCTTGTTATTTGGAAGAATATCAACGATAAATAAACTTTTCTCCCGTCGTAAGCAAAGTCCTTTCCACCAATTCATTGTCATAGGTCTCTTGCCCTCCGCCAATCACTTTCCTTCCAACACCCTTGTCGCTCTGTGGTTACCATCTTCACATGAAAGAGAAACACCGTAATGGTAGAAGTGTCTATCCAGTACCTTACCCGCTCACTATGAAGTGACCGGTGAGTATAATTATTTTCTACCATGCATTGTCATGAAATGTCATACAATCTTTTCCACATCCGATTTAGTTTTGATCGAACAACATTAGGAAGCACAGTGGTGAGATTTTAGATCGCCCCATTTGCTCAAACGGATCCATACCCTTCTAACTCGCCTAGGTTTTGACTATATACTGACGATCGCATTGTCTTCCACTTTATCAAGGAATCCGCTTTTCCATAACCAACTTTCTAACTCGAAACCGACCGTGAATTAATACCTCTCAAAATATGAAATGAGATGATATGCACGAAAATAAAATACAAAGGGTTAGTATCGCAAAGTATAAAACAAGTGAAAGTGAACAAAAACCAACCTAGGTGACCACTAAGGTTTGACGTAGTTCTATCTAAGGTGGGCTCTTAGGGTTCACTACATGTGGTTTGGTTCTAAAGTTTGAGGTACCAACCAATGATTCCTCGATCCTCACCCATTATAGGCTCATACGGACCGAGTTCGGTTCAGGGGAATACATTTCCTATGGCCATGCGGAAGTGAAAACTTCACGAAGACATAGGTACGGATGTATCCCGAAAGCAGTCCACTAGCCCATGCGGAGGTGAAAACCTCACGAAGGCATAGCTTCTTGCTCCCACTTAAAGGTGTGACCGCAACGGTCATGCAATGCAATGCCAAAGTATTTACGAGACCAATATTGAAAGTGCATTAAAAGAAGCATGACTTTTTGAAACCATTTTAATCAAAAGGACAGAAATCAATCAATCTATAGCCTGACCCCCCAAGTCCCCAGTGGAGTCGCCAAGTCGTCGTAACCATTTTTTGGGGAAAGCAGTAAACACGCTTGATTGACTCGTTTTTGAAAAAGAAAAGGAAAGGAGTCGCCACCGATCCTTATTTGGTGTGATCGGATCACCTTCGCTTTAATAAAACATTTAATTTACTAAAAAGTGCTTTTTGGTCCACGAACTTTGAGAAAGCGGATTCGGAGGTCGATTACGTGCGAGGAAGGATTAGCACCCTCGACACGCCCAAAATTGATACCAAACTGATTGATTGATGTCCTATTTGTTGAAAACTTTAAAGGGGTTCGAAAATACAATGCTTTTATTTTTAAAATTGGAAGGGACGCTAAGGTTTTCTTATTTTCGAAGAGGTAAAGCGTCACGTCCAGTAAGTTAGGGCACAATGCTTTAAACTCCCGAGACTAAGCTTGCCTTTTGAAACTTGGTTTTTATTTGGAGAGGATCTTCATTATTCGTCAAATGAGAAATCGAACCCGATAAGTTAGGGCTCGATTTCCCGAGATTTCAAATACGGAAGATTGCCTCTATTTTAGGAAAAGAAACTTATCCCGAAGTATCTAAGTGTCGAGTCCAGTAAGTTAGGGCACGACATTTCGAACTTTCGGGATTAAGTATTTTGTTTTAAAATTTAAATTGTGATTCCTAAAAAGGATATCCCGTTGTTCAGCCTTAACGAGAAGAAACCGGAACCCAGTGAGTTAGGGCACGATTTTTTCCAAATTTCTGAACACGAAATATTGCCTTTATGAAAGAAATCAATTTTGTATTGGGTAAAATGTAGCACGAATCCGTAACAACATGCAGAGAATACAATGCTAGCAAGCATATAGAACACATATGTTAAATACAAACGGTGATAATAAGACGAAAATAGATATAAACGAGTAAAGCCGATATGTCGGCAAGGATAATAAACAGAAAACGAAAGAATTATAAGCGATATGACAGCTTTACAAGCAGACAGGAGAATAAAGATAACAAACGATAACAAAATGATATTGAGATGTAAATATAAATAGGAATATATAAGATGTGATGACATGAATGAAAATATAAGTATATGTGAAATAATATAAGTATAAATATACGAATGAACGTTAAATAAATAATAGTATATACATATATATATAAATAATATAATAAAAGTGATAAAAATAAAAATAATAATGATAATAATAATACGGTGATAATAAATATAATAACAATAACACTAAATATACATACACAATATACTAATATGAATATAGTAATAATAGTAATAATAATAATAAAGTTAGTTAGATTAATAATAAAATATAAGTATAAATATACTAATAAACGTTAAATAAATAATAATATATACATATATATATAAATAATATAATAAAAGTGATAAAAATAAAAATAATAATGATAATAATAATATAGTGATAATAAATATAATAACAATAATACTGAAATATACATACACAATATACTAATATGAATATAGTAATAATAGTAATAATAATAAAGTTAGTTAAATTAATAATAAAAATATAAGTATAAATATACGAATAAACGTTAAATAAATAATAATATATACATATATATATAAATAATATAATAAAAGTGATAAAAATAAAAATAATAATGATAATAATAATACTAATAATAATGCTAATAACAATAATAACATGACAAAAATAATAAAAATATAGCGTTAGTAGACATAATAATAATGGATAGCAACAATGAAAAAAAATGATAATAGTAATATAATAATAATATAATAATGATAATAATAGTATTAATAATAAAGGAATAAAAATGCAAAGTAACCTAAAGGGATTGAATTGAAATTAAAACGAAATTTTAGGGTTAAATTATGAATAAAATAGGTTCGGGGCCAAATAATAAATAAAAATAAAAAGAAGGACCGATCTGCAGCGCTTACACCGACTTACTGAGGACTAAACAAGAAATAACCCAACCCTCGATTATGTGGCGTTTCAAATGACCGGGCATGGACTAGATTGAATAACGCGGTAAAATGATGGGGCACAAATAAAAAAAAAGGAAAGTAGAAAGGATTTAATTGGCGGCCGCAAGGGAGGGACTCATCATGCAAATATCCCATTGAAGGGATATGGACGATCCCAACCCAAACGACACGGCATTAATTGCCCCTAATTGCCCATTCATTTCTTTATTTTCCCAAAAATGAAAGAACGAAAAAAAAAAAAACTTAAGACCCCCTTTTTGGTTTCAAAAAAAGCAGAGAAAATGTTTCCTCTCTTCCTCATGTGTGCCCAACGGTCGGTCTCCACCTCAAATGCACCACTGCTACCGCCATCATATTTGGTGGTCGGCGATGCTCGAGACAGTCTTGACCCGTTCGAAGCCCCATTTCGAGGCCGAGCCTTGGCGTTTGAGCCCCGAGAGGAGAAGATTTCCTCCTTTTGGTTGGCTCTGCTGAGACAGAGGAAGGGCTCTGACGACCTCCCATCGCACCACCACTGTGTCTGGTGGCCGACGGTGTGTGCAAGCGGGCCTTTAGCCCTGCTTGAGTCCCGTTTGAAGGCCATCTCTTTGGCGCCAAAACGAAGGAGAGGGCCTTGACACCCATCCCGGCCAAGCTCAGATGACGGAGGAGAGCACCTCGGCCTTGACGACCGACCGTGGGAGTTTCGGTGAGGCTCTTCCCTTTCTCTTTTATTTTTGCTTGTAAAAACTTAAAAAACAAAAATAAAGAACTAAAAAAAATGAAAATAAGTAGTAAAACAAGAACAAAAAAAAACAGACTCAACCTAAAATCTTTTTGCTTTTATTGCTTGTTGTTCGTCAAAGAGAGGAGGAGTTACAAGAGTTCTTTTTTTGCTCGTTTTTTCTGAGATTTCGTAAGAGAGGCCCCCTTTATACAATGGTTTTTTTGTGCGGCTTTATAGCCGAAGTTGATTATAGAAGACAAAATCGCTTCGCTTTGTTTGTCTTTGTGTTGTTGTTTTGCGTGTTTTGGACGAGCATGTCGGACGGTAGGTGTCGACGTGTGGCGCAGGTGGGGGAAGTCGTGACGAGGCAAAGGGCTAGGGTTTCTTTTGTCTTTTTCTTTGTTTTTTTTTTGTGTTTTCGAGTTTGGGTTGGGTTTGGGTTTGTTAATGGGCTTGTAATTTTATTTTTATAATTGGGTTTGTATTTTGTTGTTGGTAATTGGGCCCGGGCAATTTGGGCTCTACATATATTATTATCTTTTGTATATGTTCTCAATGGTTTTTGTATGAAAAACAAAATGTATAAGCAAATAACAACTCACTAATAACCTAACATTAACTAATATTAATTTGCATCATGTGGTTGAATCATGATGCAAAAAGTTGATATGTCCTAATTTGATACGTCAAGTTAGACTCTCCAATACACTTAAGAAGCTTTTTCTCAAACAATTTAAGTACCTTTTATATATTTTTGCTGATTTTTAGTTCTGAGCATTAATAAATGTTTTTTTTTTTTTGTTAAGTTTTACACCCTTAAAACTCAAATTGATCAAATGTGTCATGGGGAACCTAACAATATGATTAAGTTGGTGTAGGGAGACAATAAGGGCTCAAACTCGATGAGAGCATCATTCAAAGTGAGTATCGCGACACCAATACCATGGAAGTTGTGATACCCCTAAAGGTGCTGAAGTGAATAAATAGAGTCATTTTCTAGTGGTTTCGCGATATCAAAGGATGGGTATCGCAACACAGAGATCCCCAAAACCCCAATTTAACTATTGTTTTGGGTATCGTGGCACTAAAGGTTGGGTGTTATGATACTGTTGCCTGACGGGTGAAAAACTACAGGGGCAATTTTTTGTCCAAACAAGCCTAAGTCTTTTTTTCATTTAAGGGCATAATGGTCAATGTCAAGTTAAATGTTAGTAGACTATAAATACTATTTTATAAGCTTTCAATTTTAGATTTTTTTGGTTGAACATCTTTCTTTAGTTTCATAGTTTTAGGTTAGGTTTCTTTTCATTTCATTTTTAGATTAGGTTTTCTCTTTTCTTTTTATTACACATTTTATTTTTATTGTTTCATTTCTTCCTTCTTGTTGAAGACTATGTAAAAGAAAGATTATCAAACTATTGGGCTTCATTGGATTTCCCTCAATGAAATGAGAATTTCTTAAACTTTTCACTTTTATTTTATGCCTACCATGTGTTTGATAAAATGTTTGTTTGAAATTTAAGTTTGATTATGTGCTAAATTGGCTAATAGTTGGTTGATTGACTATTTGTTAGTTTAAGTTAATTTTATTCTTGATTAATTGATTTTTTTATTATATTGAAATGCTTAATACGCTAGAATTGATGCCTCTAGTGGAAAATTTAGTTAAACTAGATCGAAATGAGAGTTTATCATTAGATAGTTCAATACAATTATGCTGAATACTGAGACCTTGAAGAGATCTATATACCTAGGTGAGATTGAGAGGAGATTTTTATCAAAGAGTGACAAACAATATAATCGGTATAGATTTATTAGCTTAGTTAGCGATTAACGAATCAATTAACCATTGTTTTATCATTTACATTCTATAAAATAATAAAGAAGAAAATTAGATTAGTTTGTTTAATCGATAGTTTAATTTTAGTTTATAAACAATTTATATTTGAATTTGCACTAATAATTTTTGCTCAATTAGATTATTAATTGTTTAACTTGTAATTAACTTGATAAACACATTTATCAATTTGGAAATCCCTTGGATTTGATCCTTAGAATACTCGAAGTGTTTCATTGTAACACTACAAATATTACAACTGACGTGTCACACTTGCAGTAAAGTCGTTAGATATTTAAGTATAATAGTGTTGATTCTTAGCCCCACGTGCAGTCAGAAGACAACTTATATTGGTTATAATGTAAATGATTCATACTCTAAAGAATCAAAATTGAGCAAATTAATTCAATGGACTATTATTCCGTCTATCAAGACTAATTAGGGAGATACTATAACACTCGAAACCTAGCCTAGACGTTATGGCCAGGTCAAAAAGTGTTACGGAAATTGGTTGAAAATTTAATTTTTGTATAATTTAGAAATCGTTATAAACTCTTAAAATCTCGGATTATTCGAAGATATATCTTATCTAACTATTTTATTGGAAACGTTGTGTGCTTATATATATATATATTAAAAAAAACTTACAATTTTGCAGCTGAAACTTTTAGAATGTTGATTTTTGAAAACATTGTCTATTGTTTGAAATCTGTTACTTTTGCAGAAAAACAAATTTTGTCAATAAAACGTTTAAGTAGTATTTTATGAAAAATGAAAATAAAGTTCAAAATCCAAACAACCAAATGTCCGGAAGTCCAAGATTTACAAAAAAAAAAAACAACAACACAATTTAACCCAAATTAAATTAATAATAATAAACAAACTGAATGAAAAAATTTTATAAATGAGTTTCGTCGCACCTACTCGCCTAAGTATAAGGATTACTTGAAAATGTCAGACAAACGAAAAGTGAGTTTTCAAAACTCAGTGTGTAACAAACAACTCAAACAGATAATTTATATTAGACAAATTAAACAGAAACAAAGTCATAACAGAACAGTACATATGCAGACATATTTTCCTACCCCCATCTGCTACACACCATCTCCGACCATCTCAACACATCATATGGGGTATAAAACGCACATTCAACCCTACACACCACTTAGTGTCGATATGACACTTTATAGAATATTTGCAACTGTGCTGCCAGATAAATAAGCGAATTATCACCTTTTACAGAAACGCTTCCTCCATATAGCAAAACCCACCTTAGATGCAAATACAGAACGTAACAGAAATCAATCATACTTACAGTATATACGCATAATGCAATAGATACATAACATATACAAAACATATATAGCATTTCTCGATTTACTCATAACTTATTACGCAACTTACTTATCATATGACGTTTCAGATTTACGAAACATATATCAAAATTAATACTAACAAATGACCATATTTCATGCTTTACAGTTCATTTAATCACATACTGACCCAACGGGAGGTCCACGGTCAATCAGAACAAAGTATATAGCCTTAAGGAAAAATTCAGAATTTTGGGCTCACACGGCTTCACACACGCTTGTGTGGCCACATAGCCGAAATAGCCCAAACCGTGTGTCACACACGACCTAACACACGGCCTATCACACAACCGTGTGGCGTCAACTGGGTAGATTTTCAGCTTTCATCGTTCACTATTTTCCGTGTTTCTCTTTACACATCTGGGTATTTTCAAATGCAAAATCAACAATTGAGTATTCCCACACCTAAATCAATCATTAACACAATTAATTTCAGAAACAATGTGCGAAGCTCAATTCAAAAATCAATCTCAAATGAACTAATTAAAATCCCAAAAACACAATCGAACCCTTACCACTTGAACGAACAACAACTATGCGAAGACTAAGTGGTAAGAGAAATGCCAACTTCGGGATCCCCACCTATCGAAAATTCGCATAAATCAACATTACGCCATAAAGAATACAACTCGTCCATTTACATATTTCAACAAAAGTTTGATAGATAATAGTTACGTGAGATAATTTAAAGATTTATGGCACGGCAAGACTTAGAACGAAATACCAGTGAAGGGAAAACAATGGGAAAAAATTAACCAAGAAGTTATGAACGGAAGAGAATAAATTTGAATATAAAAGATCAACCAAGAAACAAGAACGTGAAAAGCACAAGGGTGGCACCGCAATCAAACTTTTAAGGAAAAAGAATTTTAGATAACCAACAAAAATAAAATAAAAACAAAATTAAAAACAAAAGAAAAACTACCCACTAACCAACTACTCCTAAAATCCCACTGTATTCGGTAACTTACAACCCCCAACTTCCCAAAATTCAAATCCTAATCGAATTCCACTACTAATACAACCTAAGCAGGAGTTTGCAAAAATATTGCCCTTATTGTTCATGCAGAGGTTCAAACTGTACAAACCCATTTTGCCCGGCCCATTTTACAACAAATTAAACCCAAACCCAAATTATCTTAGCCCAAGACCCAAATACCAAGCCCAATAAAAACCTACCCAGCCCAAAGCCCTTGACCCACTGGCCCAATTGCCCAAAGGTTTGAACTTAGGGTTCAGGAACCCTAAGGAGTCTGCAATGACATTGAATAACTGGGCCATTCATCTTCCTTCGATCGAACCCCGACACCCACTTGCCCTAACTTTACGATGCAGCCTACGCCACCATGGTCATGTCCACCGCCTAACACCGCCCAAGAGCACCTGCAAACATTTAAAAGAAAGGACAGAAAGTAACAAAGCATGACTATAAAAGCCTATTTACATTTTGTTGTGAGGGACTTTTTTTTTCGTTTTTTATTGAATCAATACTGTACAAAAAGAGTTCGAATACAAGCGCAAATAGATTAAGCACAAAAAAGGGATAGAGATTAAGGCACTAAAATCGACTAAAAACCTAAAACAGAGGCGAAAAAAGGTGATTTTCTCTCCCTTTTTATTTTCGAAGCATTCCTTTTTTCTTGACATATATGTATACATATTATTAAAGGATATTAAAAAGGAATAAAAAATACAAAATTTTACCTCTTTTTGAACTTAGGACGGCCATGCCTTGCGTGCATGCAATGATCGGTCGGAATCCCACCGGATTCCCCCTCTGCAGAGAAAAAAAGAAAGAAGAGAATTTTTTTTTAACAGACAGCACAAAATGATTTTTTTTTAGGGTTTAGGGCCTTAAATAGCCCCTCAAAACGACGTTGTTTTGGGGCTGGCCCTAACGCCCAAAACGACGTTGTTTTACCTCCAGGGTCCGCGTGTCGACCCGACCCGCCTCAGGATCCGCATGTTTTTTAAGCCGAGGGTTTATTGCGCGATTGGTCCTTCCGCATTTTTAGTTTTTAAAATTAAACTTTTAATTATTGCAACACTGGCCCAAGAATTTTTCGCGGTTTGCGACTCGGTCCCACAGTAAACATTGCGTTTTGAGAGGGCAGGGAAAATTTCCCTTTGGGTCCCCCATATAATTCGCGCGTTTTAAGCCGGTCCTTTCCCTTTTGTTTTATTTCAAATTGACCCCAAAATCCCATTTTTTAATTCAATTTGATCCTTTTAGTTAATTTGCGATTTTGGTTCTGTTGCCATTATTTAGTATATTATTATTACTATATTATTCATTACTTTATTATTATTATTATTATTATTATTATTATTACTATCATTATATTTTCTTTATAATATATATTACTATTATTTTGTTTGCTAATTGACATTTTATTATCATCATCATTTTGCTATTATTATTATTTGTATGTTACTATTATTACTATTTTATATATATATATATATATATTTACTATTATTTGTTTACTATTATTTTATATTATTACCATTATTATTACTGTTATTTTCATTAGCATCACTAATATTGTTTTTTACCTATTTTTATTTTTCCTTTATCGTTATTATTATCAATATCTTTATCACTTGTCGAACTAATTTTCCTCGATGTCTCAGTTTTTATAACGACCAACATTCCGTATTAGTGATTCGAGAAAATCGAGCCCTAACTTACTGGGTTCTGATTTTCTCGTTTAAACTAAACAACGGGATACCCCCTTTAAATCGCAATCGAGTTTTGAATAAGATACTTGTTCTCGAAAATTGAAATGTCGCCCTAACTTACTGGACTCGACATCTAGATACTTCGAGACAAGCTCATTTTTCCTAAAATGGAGGCAATGTCCCTAATTTGGCTTTTCGAGAAAACAAGCCCTAACTTACTGGGTTCTGACTTCTCGTTTGACAAATGACGGGAGATCCTCTTCAAATAAAAAACCAAGTTTTAAAAGGCAAGCTTAGTTTCGGGAGTTTAAAGTATTGTGCCCTAACTTACTGGACATGATGCTTTATCTATTCAAAAATAAGATAACCTTAACGTCCCTTCTAATTCCTTCAATTTTGTGGAAATAAAAAGTATCATTTTTTCGAACCATTTCAAAGTTTTTAACATTAGGACATCGATCAATCAATTTGGTACCAATTAAGGGCGTATCGAGGGTGCTAACCCTTTCTCATGCTTAATCGACTCCCGAACTCGTTTTCTAGATTTCGTAGGCCGAAATCGTTGTTTTGATAAATCAAACTAAAAACAACTGTTTTACGAGGTAACCTGATCACACCTCATCAAAAAAAAGGGATTGGTGGCGACTCCCTTCTTTTTCATTTTCAAAAATCGAGTCGACCGCATCGTTTACTGTTTTATCAAAAAAATGGTTACGACAGCTTGGCGACTCCACTGGAGACTCGAGGGTCAGGCCATAGATTGATTGATTTTGGTCCTTTTGATTAAAATTGGAAAATGGTTTCAAAAAATCATGCTTCTTTTAATACACTTTCAATATTGGATCTCGTAAATACTTTGGCATTGCATTGCATGACCGTTGTGGTCACACCTTTAAGTGGGAGCGAGAAGCTATGCCTTCGTGAGGTTTTCACCTCGCATGGGCTAGTGGATCTTTGGGATACATCCGTACCTATGTCTTTGTGAAGTTTTCACTTCGCATGGCCATAGGAAATGTATTTCCACGAACCGAATTCGGTCCGTATGAGCCTATAATGGGTGAGGATCGAGGAATCTGCTAGTTCGGGTACCTTGAACTTTAGAACTCAACCACATGTAGAGAGCCTAAGAACCCACCCCAAGCCGAACTATGCCGAACCTTAGTTACCCAGATAGGCGTTTGTGTATTTTACATGCTTTATATCTCATTCTGTGATACTAATTGATGATGTTTTATTTCCTCTGCATGTCATTTCCATTTTTAAGAGGCATCGATTCACGGTCCGTTTCTGAGTTAGGAAGCTGGTTATGGAAAGCGAATTCCTTGATAAAGTAGAGGACAATGCGGCCGTCCGCACCTGGTCAGAGCAAAGCCAATTAGAAAGAGGGACAGCATAGCTGAGGGATATGTGTCAGAATTACGGGATTTCACCAATATCAGTGTCACGCAGAACGAGCTCCAGGAGTTGAAAGAAATATGGACCCAGTGGGATGACGAGGCAAAGCAGTTGTTCCATAGTACCTACGGCGATCTATTATACCTGCTTGATGTCAAAATAGATAAGCACCTATTTCGAGAAGTGACTCAGTTTTGAAATACTGCTTATAGCTGTTTCTCATTCGGGAAAGTAGATTTGGTTCCCACGGTGAAGGAATACACGACCTTGCTACGTTGTCCGAGAATTCAAGTTGATAAGGCTTATTCCAAAGCAGTTAATAGCCTGACTTTTACGAGGAAACTGATGAATATCACGGGAATGAGCAAACAATGGGTTTCAGCTAAAATACAGAAGAAAGGCAGAGGTAAATACATACCTTGGATATATTTGAGGGACCTGATCCTAACGCATCTTGATGCAAAAAAAAGGATTGACGTCTTGGACTTGTGTATTTACGGTTTGGTAATCTTCCCAAAAGCTCTAGGACACATTGATGAAGCAGTTATTGATCTATTTGGCCGATTAGACAGAGGGGTCACGCTTTGTTCCGCTATCTTGGCTAAAACATTGAGATCTTTGAATGCATGTCGGAGAATGGGTGAAGCGGGTTTATTGGATGTCTTGTGATTGTTATTGGCTTTGATTCTATAGTCATTTCGGAAGGTGGATAAAGTGTCTTATCGATTTTTTCCAGATAATTGTTCCCCGTTGAAAGAAATAGTAGCTATGCCCAGGAGAGAAGACGTGTCCGAAAAAAATTGGATAGCGCTCCTCCAAAACCTTCAAGAAGACGACATCGAGTGGAAGGCTCCTTGGATGATTTTCGACAAGGTCCTTTATCACTGCGGAAACTTCGATTGGGTTCCTCTACTGGGAATTTGGGGTGCCACTGCATATGCCCCTTTGCTGGTCCTAAGACAGTATAGTTCAAGACAGTTTGTACCAACGACATACGGGCTAGCTCAATGCGAGTTCTCATACGAAGGGGGAAGCTATAAGAAAAAGGTTAAAGAGATCTCTAGTGCCTGGAATCAGATTCATAGAATGAGAAGATTATCCGCAGGCCCGAGGACGACCCCGGAATACAGTGAATGGAGGGCTAGGAGAATCAATGATAACATTCCCGAGCCAAATCCAGAAGGTGCCCGATCGAGAGAAGAATGCCTGCGAGTGGTCCCGTCAGAATTAGAGATTGTGAAACAAGATTTTGAACGGATGAGCTCAAAACTTGGAAAAAGGATAGAAAAGCTAGAAGAAGAAAAGATGCTCCTCCAATTAGAGGTGGACGGTCAAAAATCGAAGGCTGAGAAACTCAGAAAAAAATAGAAGGTGGAGGAAGACCGAGATAATTTGAAGACAAAATACAAGAAGATACGCCTGACAATAAAAAACGTGGGATTAGGGAAAACTTCAGAGCAGTGGCGATAAGAGATCCGAGAGGAAAAAGCCAGAGTTAGCAATTAGGAGAGAAAGTTTCAAGAAATACGAACGCAAAAAGAAGACTTAGAGAAGGGCATGACAGAAAACCAAAAGGAGAAAAAGGGACTAAAAGCTAGAATAGCTGAGCTTGGGCGATCTCTACACCACTATCGAAGTCAAAACTCGAAAGCCAAGCTCAAGTCAAGCTGAGCAGTAGAGGAAATGAAGGGTAAGGTTGAAGAGCTAGAATCGGCATTACACAATAGTGAGCTCCGGATTGAGCTTCTGGAAACGAGAGAAAGGCGTTGGGAGGAGGAGCTTAGCCATTCTTACGAGTAAGTTAGAAGCTGGAACTACCTCATGGGTGAAGCGATAATCCAGATTAGAGAGTGGTGATCACTGCAGGACTTTGGTGCGAAGGCGACATATATTGAGCGAGATATGAGCTACCGCCAGGTCACGATCAAGAACTAATCTCTTTGCTTAGGAAAATCAAAACCTTAGGCCTTAGGGCGAAAGCATATTTGTAATCTGCTTTATGTAAATGGTTTTGCCTTCTAATAAAGTTTTCTAAAATGAAGTTGATCAGAATCGATGTCTTCTTCTTGCATTCATGCATTTGCATTGCATCATATTACATGTATTTAAGTTTATAAAAATGGGCCTAATTAGCTAAAATTATCAGAAAGAGAAAGAGAGAGAAAAAGGAAGTGAAAGGGGAAAATCTAGAAGCGAAACATCACTACAGAACGCGAGCTAAAACCAGGAAAATGGATCAAAAATTCAAACAATTCCAGAAAGAAATGCAAGAACAAATTTAAGAGCAAATGTTAAAACTCCAATAGGAAATGATGGACCAAATGTTGGAGGCCCAGAGGAATATGGTGGCCCAAATGGCCCAAATGATGAACGGGGCAATGGATAAGGGGAAAGGCCCTATGCCTCCGGTCGAGAAAAGTAGTGAAGGCATCCCTCCGGGTTTTACCCCGCCACATACAAGAACAAGGCCTGAGGAGTATGTCCTAAGGCCACCAATTGCGATCAGGCCTCAACAAGGGCAGGACGACGCTAGACCTCTCATGAGCTTTCACGCAGACTCCGGATCCCAACCAGAAGATAACCCGGCCAATCTGTTGTACCTAATTTAGATATGGCGGAGAAAATGGGGTCGAGAGAAGAATCTTCAAGCGGTTAGAGGATCGTTGCAAATGGTGGAAGAAAAATTCAACAGCTAGAAAATATCGATCATCATCATGGGATTGGCCTTAAAGATTTAAGTCCGGTTCCAGTTGGTCTTTGCCTCATAAGTTTAAAATGCTGAATTTGAAAAATACGGTGGAAATAGTTGTCAGGAGGCTCACATTACCATGTTACTGCGAGGCGAATGGTGGCTACTTGAACAATGATCAACTCTTAATCCACTTGTTTCCAAGAAAGTTTAATGGTAGCGCTATTGCTAGATGGTATAACCACTTAGTCAGACCAACATTAGTTCTGGAGAAATCTGCTCAAGCATTTCTAAAGCATTACGACCACGTTACGGACATGGCACTGATAGAATTACTTTGCAAAGCATGGAAAAAGACAAAATGAAAGTTTCGGACAATACGCAAAAAGATGGAGGGAGGTCGCCATGCAAGTCCAACCACCCCTCTTAGAAAAAGAGACTACCATGCTTTTCATTAACACCCTGAATGCTCCTTTCATAACTCATATGATAGGGAGTACGACTAAAAGCTTCGCTGACATAGTAATGGCGGGAGAGATGATCGAACATGCCATAAGAGGCGGCAAGATCGAGGCGGGAGAAAGCGCTAGAAGGGCCGCTCCTAAGAAGAAAGACGGTGAAGTAAATAACGTGAGCACACAGAAGGCGATCACGGTTAATCGGCCAAAGGCAGTCACCTCTAGACAACAAAGACCGGTAAGATAGAAATCGGGAACTAGACTGAACACAAAAAAATTCAATTCACGCCAATTCCAATAACGTACAGGGAGCTATATTAGACCTTGTTCAATGAGCATATCGTGTTCCCGTTCTATTTGCAGCCATTGCAATCGCCATACCCTAAGTGATACGACCCTAACGCTTAATGCGATTACCATGTAGGGGTAGCGGGGCATTCGATAGAGAATTGCCTCGCCTTTAAAAAGGTAGTTGAAAGGCTAATAAAGATGGAGGTCATAACACTCGACGATTTGATAAAAAAGGGGAACCCACTACCCAATCACGAGGGTAGAGGGGTAAACACGATTGACGAGGAGGTGGTGAAAAAGATCAAGAAGGACGTCACGGAGGTAAAAACCCTATTGAGAGTAGTCTGGGAGGAAATGGAAAAGAGAGGATTGATAGATTTAGATCCTGCGAAAAACTGGAGGTATACAAAGAACTACTGTGAACTCCATAAACAAAAGGGCACGAGATTCAAGAATGTGCCCAGTTTAGAATCTTGGTGCAAAACCTTATGGACAACAAGGAACTGGAGTTTCATGAAGAAGGATTAGAGGAAAGGAATGTATGTGCGACGGAGGAAGAATTGATGAAGCCTGGAATCAATTACCCAAGAATCATCATCTCGCGAAACACGGAAGGCGGGGTACAAGGAAGGCCGAAGATTATAATTTAGAGACCTGCTTCTTTTTCCTACAAAGACAGTAAAAAGGTACCCTGAGACTATAATTGTAATGTGATGATACCAAGGGCGGAAAGCTCCACTAGCATTTACGAGGAAGTCAAGAATGAAGGGTCCTATCGTGCGGTGGGAAGCAGACGACCCTAAGAACAAAGGAGCGAACCGGTGAAACCAAAGATCTGTCTTGTTGGCCGAAAGAGGAACCCAAGCCCCATCAGCGAACAAGTAAAAGGAAGAGGCCAAAGAATTCTTGAAATTCTTGAAACACAATGATCTGGCGTGGTAGAACAATTGCACAAACAACCACCGCATATCTCATGCTAACCTGTTGTTAAGCTCGAAAGTGCAAGTGAAGCAATCGATGAAAGTATTGAATGAAACTTATGTTACTAAGGATATATCCGTTACTAAATTGGACCGTCGGTTAGTAACATAAGTCTTGATAATTTTATTTACTTCAGTGATGATGAAATCCCACCAGGGGGCATGGGATCAACAAAGGCCTTACACATAACTACTCGTTGCAAGGGATACACTCTACTAAGTGTGTTAATAGATAATGGATCAGCTTTAAATGTCTTACTTTTGGCTACACTGAGGAGGTTGCCTATAGACGACTCTCACATGAAAGCATGCGAAACATAGTGAGAGCATTTGATGGCACCGAAAGAAGAGTGATGGGAAGAATGGGCGTGCCATTATTGATCGACCTAACACATATGAAGTAGATTTTCTAGTCATGAACATCAAGCCCTCTTACAACCGCTTGTTGGGAAGGCCACAGATTCATTCGGCGGTATTGCCGTTCTTTGCACGCACTAAATCAAGTGATAATGAAAATTGACTGTAACTATAAACATTGAAGAAGACATCATAGCAACTGTTACCAACGAAGCGCCATATCTAGAAACAAGTGAGGAGGCCGTTGAATGTTCCTTTCGATCCATAGAGTTCGTCAATACTACTTTCATCTCGGAGGGGAATGAAGTCCCGATGCCTAAGCTATCCAAGACCACGTTAGTGGGCCTACGAATGATGATAGGAAAATGAGCTCTACCAGAAAAAAGATTGGGCAAATATCTCCAAGGAAAAGTTCAGATCCCGATGCTGAAAGAGAAGAGAGACCGTTTTGGCTTGGGTTTCAAGCCAGATGCAAAACAAATGAGGAAGAAAATAGAGAAGAAACAAGAAAAGAGAAGGGCAAGTTTGAACGGAGATGACGTCAAGTGGGAATCAATGACATTCTCTCACATATCCCGTACCTTCGTGTCAGGAGGAATAATCTACCCGGAGAATCTTTCTCACATTAATGCCATACACGACGAGGAAACTGATCAAAGAAACCTGTTGGGAATTCGCCCGTACGAACCTGGAAGCATTCTGAACAATTGGACTGTAGAGGAATTTCCTGTAGTTTTTAGATATTATACAGAGTAATATTCAGAACGCACTCATTGTTTTAAGCCTAGAAACAATGAGATTTTTTTTGTGAAACAAGCTCATGTTCGGATATTTTGTTCCAATAAAATGCATCTTTAATTCCAACAAATATTTTCTCATTTTCTTGTTCCCATTCATATCATGTGAATAGTTATCCTTCAATTCATTTATTCTTTGTACATCCCTTGATACCTCTCACAAGTCCCTAGCCATCAATGATATGAGCAATGATACTACAGATTCAGAGGTCCGTTTTGAGCAAGACATGTGTTTAGAGGAATCTCAAGATTTTGAAAGTGACAGAGAATGTGACTTGCCTCAGATTTGCTAAGAATGGTAGAGCAAGAAGAAAAACATATCCTACCTATAAAGAGTCGATGGAAGTGGTGAACACAGGAGAAGGACAAGAAGTAAAGATCGGAGCTTGTATCATGATAGAGACCAATCGAGACCTCATCGAGTTACTCCAAGAATTCAAAGATGTATTCGTGGTAGTATCAAGATATGCGGATTAAGCAATCGATATTGCAAAGACAAGGCTACCCATAAAAAAAGAATACAAGCCCGTCCAATAGAAGCTTCGAAGAATGAGACCAGATGTTTTGTTAAAAGAAAAGAAGAAGTCGAGAAATAATTTAACACCGGATTCTTGCAAGTGGTTAAGTATTCGGATTGGGTGGCTAATATCGTCCCTGTCCCTAAGAAAGATGAGAAAGTACGAATGTGCGTAGACTACAGGGATCTAAACAAGGCTAGCCCGAAAGATAATTTCCCGTTGCCTCATATCGACACCTTAGTAGACAATACGGCGGGCTATTCGTTGTTCTCCTTCATGGATGGTTTTTCAGGATACAACCAAATAAAGATACATCCTGAAGATATGGATAAGACAACATTTGTGACCATGTGGGGGACATTTTGCTACAAAGTGATGCCGTTTGGGCTAAAAAACGCAGAGCGACATATCAGAGGGCCATTGTAACCCTATTTCACGACATGATGCACAGAGAAATTGAGGTTTACGTCGACGATATGATCGCCAAATCCCGAACTGAAAAGGAACATGTGCAGGTCTTAAGGAAACTATTCTCGAGGTTGAGAAAATTTCGGCTAAAACTTAATCCAACAAAGTGTACCTTTAGAGCTCGGTCTGGAAAGTTGCTCGGATTCGTGGTCAGTAAAAAGAGGATTGAGGTTGACCCAGACAAAGTCAAGGCCATACAGGAGTTGCCTCCACCACGCACCCAAAGAAAGTTAGAGGTTTCTTAGGAAGGTTAAATTACATCGCTCGGTTCATTTCTGGCCCGACCGAGAAATGTGACCCCATATTCCGTCTGCTTAAGAAACTTTATCCGGGCACATGGATGAAGAATGCCAGAAGACCTTCGACAAAGTAAAGCAATACTTGTCCAATGCCCCAGTATTGACAACGTCTCATCCAGGTAGGCCGTTAATCCTTTATTTGACAGTGCTCGATAATTCAATGGGATGTGTGCTTGGTCAGCATGATGATTCGGGAAAAAGAGAGAAGGCAATATACTACCTTAGTAAAAAAATTCACTGAGTGTGAAACAAGGTACTCACCAATCGAGAAACTATGTTGTGCCTTAATTTGGACAACTCGAAGATTGAGGCAGTATATGATGTATCATACGACATGGCTCATCTCAAAGCTTGATCCTCTAAAATACATGATAGAGTCTACGCTTTGAGCGGAAGGATGGCGGATGGCGATTACGCTTTTGAATTGACATAGTCTATGTGAACCAAAAGCGGTAAAGGGAGTGCAATAGCGGACTTTTTAGCGATGAGAGCCCTTAAAGATTACGAGCCTTTAGACTTGATTTCCTAACGAAGATTTGATGTATGTGGCAAACATCGGAGGGTGCCTCGGAGGAGCATCCTTGGAAGTGAATTTTGACGGAGCATCAAATCTTGTGAGCAATGGAATTGGGCGATCTGATATCCCCAAAGAGACCATTACCCATTTGCTTGCAAACTGGATTTCGATTGCACTAATAACATGGCTGAATATGAAGCTTGCATCATGGGTATCCGCGACGCTATCGAACGCAAAATCTGAGTATTGGAAGTGTATGGAGATTCTGCCCTCGTAATCTATCAACTTAAAGGGGAATGGGAAACCAGGGATCCAAAGCTGGCCGTCTACAAAAGATTGGCCCAAGATTTGATCAGAGAGTTTGACGACGTCACTTTCCGTTATTTACCCAGAGATGAAAACCAGATGGCTGATGCTCTGGCCATATTAGCCTCCATGGTCCGAATAAGCGAGAATGAGGATATGAAGCCTATCTGAATGAACATTCATCGGGACCCGACCCATTGCTACAATATTGAGGAAGAAGAGAAAACCGGCCTACCATGGTACCACGATATCTGGTGATGCGTGAAAAATCGTGAGATTTCAGACCAAGCAACTGAGAACGATAAAAAGACGTTGAGAAGATTAGCTTGTGAATACGTCCTAGATGGAGAGGTCCTATACAAGAAAAGGAAAGATCAAGTGCTGCTGAGATGTGTGGATACCGCCGAAGCTAAGTTAATCCTGGAAGAAGTCCATGAAGGCATCTGCGGAACTCATGCCAATGGTTTTACAATGGCCAGACAAATAATGAGGTTTGGATATTATTGGTCAACTATGGAAGGAGACTGCATCAACTATGCCAAAAAATGCCATAAATGCCAGATTTATGGAGACAAGATTCATGTGCCTCCGTCACATTTACACGTTATGACTTTCCCATGGCCATTTTCCATGTGGGGCATGGATGTCATTGGACCAATCTCACCGAAATCTTCAAATGGGCATCGGTTCATCTTCGTGGTCATCGACTACTTCACCAAGTGGGTAGAGGCCGCCTCATATGCTAACGTCACTAAGTCAGCGGTCAGTCGGTTCTTGAAGAAGGAAATTATTTATCGATATGGAATGCCTGAGAGGATCATATCAGACAACGCATTAAACCTAAACAACAGTACGATAGCGGGAGTTTGCAGCTAATTCAATATTAAACACCACAATTCGTCTCAGTATAGTCCAAAATGAATGGGGCGATGAAGCGACCAACAAAAACATCAAGAAGATAGTGGGGAAGATGGCCAAGACTTACAAGGATCGGCATGAAAAATTACCATTCGGCTTATGCTTATCGAGCGTCTGTCCAGAACCTCTCTGGGCAACGCCTTTCTCATTAGTCTATGGGATGGGCGGTTCTACCTATTGAAGTGGAAATACCTTCTCTTGGTATTGTTAGAAGTGAAGTGGATGAAATTTGAATGGATCCGGGCTCGATATGATCAGTTGAACTTAATTGAAGAAAAGAGATTGAGGGCTATCCGTCACGGTCGGATGTACCAAAAGTGAATGATGCGAGCTTATGACAAAAGGTTCGCCAAGGAATTCCACGAATGGGACCTCGTCTTTGAAAAATATCCTTCCCATACAAAAGGATTACAGAGGAAAATGGATGCCGAATCGGAAGGACCGTATGTGGTAAAGAAAGCTTTCTCGGAGGGGCACGATTACTCGATGAGATGGACGGAAAGGTTTGCCTAACCCGTGAACTTAGATTCGATTAAAAATACTTTGCTTGAAATGGAAGAGGCCAAGGTGAAAACTCATAAAGGGCACTTTGAGACTTCAAAAAAAAAATGGAGAGGCCAAGGTGAAAACCATAAAATGGCACCTTGAGACCAAAGGGCTTTTGAGTTGAAAACCGAAAAGGCGGCTCAAATTTTGATTGGACACGTCGCGATCTTGCAGTGCTAGAATCAATAGAAGAGGAAGCACGTTGCATATCGGGGCATCGACAAAATACTTTGAGTCTTCCAAACACATGACAGGCTCAAAGCAGTCTTCTTGAAGTTTGTATATAGAAGCCCAATTGGCGATGTCTAGGGTGTCTGATCCATGTTGTTTATTTTACCATTTTTGGGTTCTTTTTCTCCGTAAAAAAGGATATGTCCCCAGTCAATTTTTTTTGTTTCATAGATAATTCATTTTAATTCTATTCGAAATCAACCTACTGTTACCCATCATTAACATGCTGCATTAAAACAATAATTGATGAACTAACGATTTCACAAAGGAAAGTTGCACGTATCACTTTGGAAATCTCTAGATAAAACAGGAAATCGAAACAGGTCAATTGTTTAGAATTTCCACGAACACGAGATAAAGACATTGGAGAAAGGGGTCTTAATGGAAACCATTTTTCAAGTTTCTCTTTGATTCATGATTGTGGCGGGGTGAATAATGTTACTTGGTCACTTAAAAAAAGTATGACAGGCCAATTTTCGATAAGAAAAGATTCAGAAACCCTAAATCGTTGAGGAACGAATCCAAAACAAACCAAGTCAGGTATTCTTCAAGTAGGAGTTGTGACTCCCGGGGAAGACAGCTAGAAGTCAAGGTAGGCCCGTGTTCTGAGGCCTAAAATAGGTTTTGAAATTTCCACAGGGGCAAGTCATTCATGCAAAACGGTTACTGCAAGGAAAACGAAGATAAAACCTTGAAAGATAAATGAGTGATAACACATTGAATAAGAATCATACTTATAACATTTTGACTCATTCCAATCATGGCATCCTAATCATTAGGCATGAGCGTGTACTCATTCTGTAGGTTATGTCCTTAAAAGGACACTATAGGGACAGACGAGAGAATGGTAGATCTTGTCTCCCTGAAGTTGCAGGAAGCAGATCGAAGATATCAGTCTGGTGGTCCTTGAGTTTGCTGGGATCAGATTGAAGATAGCAGATTTGACCTTCTTGAAGTTGTAGGAAGCATATCAAAGATTCACTCTGGTGATCCCCAAGTTTGCAGGGATCAGATTGAAGATAGCAGATTTGACATTTCTGAAGTTGCAGGAAGCAGATCGAAGATTCAATCTGGTGATCCCCGAGTTTGCAGGGATCAGATTGAAGATAGCAGATTTGACCTTCCTGAAGTTGCAGGAAGCAAATCGAAGATTCAGTCTGGTGATCCCCGAGTTTGTAAGGATTAGATTGAAGATAGCAGATTTGACATTCCTGAAGTTGCAGGAAGCAAATCAAAAATTCAGTCTGGTGATCCTCGAGTTTGCAGGGATCAGATTGAAGATAGCAGATTTGACATTCCTGAAGTTGCAGGAAGCAAATTGAAGACATCAGTCTGGTGATCCCCTAGTTCGTAGGGATCAGATTGAAAATAACAGGAAGCAGATTGAAGATGGCAGATCTTGTCTTTTTGAAGTTGCAAGAGCAGATTCAAAATAAACCTTATCTCCCTGAAGTTGCAGTGGAGCGGGTTGAAGTTGCAAGTCTTATCCCCCTAAAGTTGCAGCGGAGCAGATAGAAGACAGTTAAACCTATCTCCCTGAGATTGCAGGGGAGCAAATTAAAGTTACAAGTCCTATCTCACCGAAGCAACAGTGGATTAGGATTGAAACGACCAGATGCGGTGGACTGAATGAGGCTACCTGAAGAAAAGAGCACCAAAAGAAGTTAAAGCCCACCGAGACCGGGCAAAATGGGTCTTTCTTATGTCTTTGCTCTATAGCCGTTGCACGACAATGATCAAAGAGAGGCAGCTATCCAAACCCATTTTGCCCGGCCCATTTTACAACAAATTAAACCCAAACCCAAATTATCTTAGCCCAAGACCCAAATATCAAGCCCAATAAAAACCTACCCAACCCAAAGCCCTTGACCCATTGGCCCAATTGCCCAAAGGTTTGAACTTAGGGTTACGGAACCTAAGGAGTCTCAGCCATGACATTGAATAACTGGGGCCATTCATCTTCTGCTTCTGACCGAACCCCCTGACTCCCACTTGCCCTAACTTTTTGATGCCGCCCCTCTGCCACCGCGATCATGTCTACCGCCCAACACTGCCCAAGAGTACCTGCTAACATTTAAAAGAAAGGACAGAAAGTAACAAAGCATGGCTATAAAAGCCAATTTACATTTTGTTGTGAGGGACTTTTTTTTCGTTTTTTTTAATCAATACTATACAAAAAGAGTTCGATTACAAGCGCAAATAGATTAAGCACAAAAAAAGGGACAGAGATTAAGGTACTAAAATTGACTAAAAACCTAAAACAGAGGCGAAAAAAGGTGATTTTCTCGCCCTTTTTATTTTCGAAGCATTCCTTTTTTCTCGACATATATGTATAAATATTATTAAAGGATATTAAAAAGGAATAAAAAATACAAAATTTTACCTTTTTTTGAACTTTCTACCACTGTGGTGGTGGCGTGACAACAACGCGTGTGACGATCGGTCGGAATCCCACCGGATTCCCCCCTCTGCAGAGAAAAAAAGAAAGAAGAGAAATTTTTTTTAACAGACAGCACAAAATAATTTTTTTCGAGGTGTAGAGCCTTAAATAGCCCTCAAACGACGTCGTTTTGGGTCAGGCCCTAACGCCCAAAACGACGTCGTTTTACCTCCAAGATCCGCGTGTTGACCCGACCCGCCTCAGGATCCGCGTGTTTTTTAAGCCAAGGGTTTATTGCGCGATTGGTCCTTCTGCATTTTTAGTTTTTAAAATTAAACTTTTAATTATTGCAACATTGACCCAAGAATTTTTCGCGGTTTGCGACTCGATCCATGATGAACGCTGCGTTTTGAGAGGGCAGGGAAAATTTCCCTTTGGGTCCCCCATATAATTCGCGCGTTTTAAGCTGGTCCTTTCCCTTTTGTTTTATTTCAAATTGACCCCAAAATCCCGTTTTTTAATTCAATTTGATCCTTTTAGTTAATTTGCGATTTTGGTTCTTTTGCCATTATTTAGTATATTATTATTACTATATTATTCATTACTTTATTATTATTATTATTATTATTATTATTATTATTATTATTATTATTATTATTATTATTATTATTATTATTACTATCATTATATTTTCTTTATAATATATATATTACTATTATTTTGTTTGCTAATTGACATTTTATTATCATCATCATTTTGATATTATTATTATTTGTATGTTACTATTATTACTATTATATATATATATATATATATATATACACATATATATATATTTACTATTATTTGTTTACTATTATTTTTATATTATTACCATTATTATTACCGTTATTTTCATTAGCATCACTAATATTATTTTTTACCTATTGTTATTTTTCCTTTATCGTTATTATTATCAATATCTTTATCACTTGTCGAACTAATTTTCCTCGATGTCTCAGTTTTTATAACGACCAACATTCCGTATTAGTGATTCGAGAAAATCGAGCCCTAACTTACTGGGTTCCGGATTTTCTCGTTTAAACTAAACAACGGGATACCCCCTTTAAATCGCAATACGAGTTTTGAATAAGATACTTGTTCTCGAAAATTCAAAATGTCGCGCCCTAACTTACTGGACTCGACATCTAGATACTTCGAGACAAGCTCATTTTTCCTAAAATGGAGGCAATGTCCCTAATTTGGCTTTTCGAGAAAACAAGCCCTAACTTACTGGGTTCTGACTTCTCGTTTGACAAATGACGGGAGATCCTCTTCAAATAAAAAACCAAGTTTTAAAAGGCAAGCTTAGTTTCGGGAGTTTAAAGTATTGTGCCCTAACTTACTGGACATGATGCTTTACCTCTTCGAAAATAAGATAACCTTAACGTCCCTTCTAATTCCTTCAATTTTATGGAAATAAAAAGTATCATTTTTTCGAACCATTTCAAAGTTTTTAACATTAGGACATCGATCAATCAATTTGGTACCAATTAAGGGCGTATCGAGGGTGCTAACCCTTCCTCGTGCGTAATCGACTCCCGAACTCGTTTTCTGGATTTCGTAGGCTGAAACCGTTGTTTTGATAAATCAAACTAAAAACAACTGTTTTACGAGGTGATCCGATCACACCTCATCAAAAAAAGGGATTGGTGGCGACTCCCTTCTTTTTCATTTTCAAAACCCGAGTCGACTGCATCGTTTACTGTTTTATCAAAAAAAATGGTTACGACACAAACCAAAGACCCCTAATATATTAACAAAGCCCTTAACCACTAAAACAAATACTTATTACATGACAAAATTTCACAAAAGAAAGGCTTAACATTTTTGGGACATTACAAATACCTTGTCATGAGTATCGGAGCTAACGACTTCCAAAAAGATAGAGACATAGGTGTGATTTTTTGGACTTACAATACATTGGACATGACCTAACTTGAATTTATCCTAGATCTGTTTTTGAATTTATTTATGGCATTCATAGTGTGACTTTACCTCAATCTTGAGTAAATAATTGATTAAGCGTATGCAACTTGTATTCTTTGACATATTAAAAGCCTAAATTCAATTGGTAGTATAGTTGAAAGCTAGTATGACAGGTATAAGACTTGTGTACGACATTGCTTTACTTACAACAATGGAATTCATAGCCTAGTGAAGGGTAAATGATATCCTTTTATATGCATTGTATGATTGACGAAAAAGAAACATGGCTGAGACAAATGATTTTATAACTATGTGTTGGTAATTAACATTTTCATGAAAAAAAATGCAATGGTTATAATTAGATAAAATAGGGTTATATTGGATGAACAAATTTAACCCAAAAAGACAAAATAATATTCTATGAGGGTAAAACACATATAACAAGGTCATTGGACAACTAAAATTATAAGTTGTTTTCATAATGGTATATAATAAGGAAGAGTTTCACCTTGGTACTTTTAGTGGATTGAATCCATAACTAAATAATGTTGTGATTAATAAAAGAAGAGTCAAAACTTAATTGCAATTTATTTTAGCTCTAATTATATATGTTCAACCAGTCTCTTCGCTAGCTCAATACAACTCTATATGGATTGCATTCAAACCAATATGTTGAATGAATGAAAACTATGAAAGGAGAAATAGATTGCATGTATTACTATACACAGTAAATGCATTTTTCATAAAAGACAAGAGATGAGTTATTGATTAATTTAGTTTTTTTGAATTAATATTTAATTGATCGTAACTAAATAATCAAGTTCAAAATGAAAATTAAATGAATTAGTCAGTACCATTTTATGGAGCGAAACAATTAAATGTTTATTTACTCTTAGATTACGATACAATAAAATTGTCATGATTTTAATGTAATTATAATTGGGTTGGGAAAATAACTTAATTGAATGAATCAATTGAATCAATTTTAATTAATTAATTAATTAATATTTTAGGAATAGAAAATTAGTTATTGAGTTAAATAAATTATATTAATTAAGTTAAAGATCATATAACTAGAGTGAGCATATAATGGGTCGGGCCATTTAATACATGGAAGACCCAAAATGGGAGGGTTCGGGTAAAAATATAGGCCCAAAAATGGGCTTAGCAAACGAGGCCTGTTTAAAAAATGGGCAGCCCTCGGTAAATTTTTGGCGGCCTGCCTACCGCCTACGAAATCATTAAAGGCAAAAAAATATTTTTAAATATTATTTTCTTATTGTTTTCTCTTTATTTTGCTACCATTTTACTATTATGTTTCTATTATTTTGTTGTTATTGTTTAGATATTATATAAAACTTATTTTATTGTTAATTTTGTTATTATTTTAAAGACATTTGTTAATTTTGTTATTATTTTAGAGGCATTTCCTTGTTAAGTTGCATCTATTTTAGTGTTATTTAAGTCTACATATTTTTTAAAATTTATTTTCAATTTGTTGAAAAATATTTATTTTGATTTTTTAATATTTTGATGTATTATATATATTTAAAATTATATAAAATAATATAAAAATTATATGAATGGGTAAGGTTTGGGCCCGGTTTTAATATTTTATATGGGCGGGCTTGGGCAAAATTTTAGGGCCATTTTTGGGCCGTTCCGCCCGAACCCAATGAACGGGCCTAAATTTTTAGTTGGACCCGACCCAAACCCGGCCCGGCCCGGCCCATGCTCAATAACTAATATATTTTTCATAGATCACATGACAATTTTTCATATTGTATAAAGTATTTTGATGCTTATACTTGGGATATTTACCCAATATATTTAATATATGTCATTATTTACTTATTTTTGTTTATGTCAAGCAATCTTTTATGGATAACTAATGAAAGATAGTTAGTTGTGAGGACACTTCTCTCTATTAGTACCAAAAATAAGTAAGTTAATATTTAAATATTTCAAAGATCAACAAAATGGTCCCTCTATTAAATTTTTCTTCCGGATATGCTTGATTATAGAATTTTAATATATTTTTTAAGTTAAGTGAATAAATATTTTATAAATATATTTTAATATAATTTTATAAATAAGTAATGTTAAAATTAAATGGTCACATCATGATATGTGTGAACTTTTTAAAAGAGTAATAATATAATTTATTTTTATAAAAATAATAATTTTTAATTATCTCCAATTGGATTTATACGTAGCTTGAATGGTGGATTTGGTGGCTTTCTTTTAATGTTTTTCCTTAGGATTAATATGGTTTCCTTAGGATTAATTTGTATATCTTTGAGTTTAATTTCAATGTATTGAGACTTTTTCTTCCTTTCTTTGTAAAGTTTACAAATCAATGAATGCAGTTCATCTTCAAGCTAAAAATTAAACAAACCATAACCATGCGAATCAAAAGTTAAGTAGCGCAGATAAGCTAAACAAAAGATATTTATAATTTATGTTGGGATTAAGCTTTGTTTACTCAAGCTTTATAGAAAATTATACTTCATCTTGTTAAGAAAGAAGCAAATTTTACAATAGAGTTTTATTGAAGATCAAGGTGTAATGATCATTGTAGTACTAGTCATCTTTGTTGTCTTTTTTATATTTTCGGTTTCATCTTTTTTCGTGAATTCACAGAAATTGTCATGTGATCTATGAAAAATATATTTGAGTTGTTTTGTTTGTTGTTTTTATAATATAAGAAAGTGTTAAATAAATTTAAAAAAAAGAAATTGTTTTGTAAAAAATCATATATAGTGTAGCATATCATCTCATGTTGTTAGTTAAAAGAGGAAGGAATCCCACATTGTTTAGGAACAATTTGCAAAACTATTCATAAGTCTATAAATACACATATCTCATATCCCACTTTACTCAAAACAAGGAAATGAGACTTTGGGTCTATATAAAGATTTCTTTTTGTAAGTTATATTTCCTTATTAATTGATGACACCTTAAAAAATGGTGTTGTCACTTTGAGCCTTTATAAAGGTTTATTCTCGTAAATTTTAAAATATTCAAGAATAGTTTTTTTTTTTTAAAACACGGGCTAAATAGATTTTTTGTCCACCTCAAGCGTCCATGTAGGTGCGCTTTTGTTGAGGTGGACAAAAGCGCCTTCTGGCTTTATTCTTTATTCCCCAAAACGTGGCGTGGACGTGTTTTTGGGAAATAACTTCCTATAAATTTTCTACAAACTGGCCAATTTTCTTAATTTTTCAAATATTTGGGCATATTTTGGATATTTGCCCATAATTATCTTTTAATTTAAATTTTTTTTTTAGTAAATAAATCTCAAGAGAGTTTATAGTATTTTCTTCAAACCTTACTGACGTAAGTGAATATTCTTGAAACCATTAAGGGTATGGGTCTTGAAAACATAAAGGTATGCATGAAATTAATGTGCAATTTGATACGTAAATTTTTATTTTGTGTAACTATGCACATAAAACTTTGATTTTGATTCAAATATACACATTTAAAGAAATAAATATATTAATTTTTATATTGAATAAGTATACTTTATGTGTGTATATCGATAATAGTATTGATAATTTATAAAAATCAAATCAATACATAATATAAAGATTTATCTCTATGTTTTACACAAATCATTACTAAATACAAGCACTTTGATTTTTTAAAGGAAGAAATAGAATAGTCAGAAGATGGGTAGGGATGAAAATGATGGCATTAGGATTTGAGTTGAAAATTGTATAATATAATTCTTAAAGAGACCACTCATTCCAGGTCGATATTTCATCCACATTTTATGTGAGCAATTTGCCATTTGGTCGGCTAATCATTCTTTATAAAAGTCTTACCCTAAAAGTATTTTAATAATAATAATAATAATAATAATAATAATAATAATAATAATAATAATAATAATAATCCCATGAAATATAGAGTTTCCTTCAACTCAAGTATATGGCTTTAAATTGAACGTCACACTCTTGAATTAAATGGCCAATCTTTCAAAAGTGGCCATGTTTTTGGAATTTTAAGTAATAACTTCAAAATTTTCAATCTATTTTGACAAATTTGCTTTTTTACTTCTTATTTGAATCACAAATGGACTAGTAAAAGATTTTATGTTTAAATTTTTTATATTAATTTCGAATTTAATCTTGGAATAATCTTGTAATAATAAATATTTTTTACCTATAAATTAGATCTAAATTGGGGTTAAAATATAATTTTTCGTAGTTCTAATCATACTTAATTAGTGTAAAGTTCTTCATTAAATTTAATTACAAATGTGATATTTGTTATGCTAATCCATAATAATAGGCCATACACTTGCATCATTTAACCTTCAACTCTTAGGCCATTACTAAATCGTTGATAAAAGGACACGAAGTGTGAGCCAATCTCAAGGATTCTCGAGCTCTAACTTTAGTTATATAAAAAATAAAATGTATAATCTGAACTCTAATCTTAAGTTTTCATTCATTCTCTCAATACTCTTCCTTATTAAAATTGAGCCCTATTATTCTTTACAGTTTTTGTTTGTGGATTGATATAATATTTGGTATTTGAACTTAACATTTTTTTAGCCCAATTTAATATTTAAACTTAGGGTCAATCTGGCAATGTTTTTGAAAAGTACTTTTGATAAGTACTTTTCAGAAGTACTTTTGAAAAATTTAAGTGTTTGGCATTGCTGTCAAAAAGTACTTTTGAAAAGTAAAATGTCTATTTTAGACATGATATTATAAGTAACAAATATGTATTTAAATAATGTTTAAATTAGTTAATATTATGATATTTTAGCAAAAATATAAAAAATAATTTATTATAATTTATTGTTAATATTTTAATAAATAATATTAATTTTAAATATTTCTAAGTAATTAATATTAATTATTTATTAAATTTAATTAGAATATATAAACTATATTTAAATATTTAAATATAATAATTAAATATTTGTAATTAGATATTGACACAATTGTATTATTTTAAATTTTTTTTTTTTTTGATGCTTTTAACATATTTGTAACACTCATATTAGATATTAACATAACATAGAAAACATAAACGTAACAAATTAAAATATTACATATATTTGGATTAAAATTTCAAAAAGGGATAATATTTATATACCAAATATAAATACAAAAAATTTTACAATAGCATTTACAATTTAAAGTGAATTCATTAAACTAGAAGCTATAGCATCTCTTGTTAATTCCATTTCAAAACCACCTAAATTGCTTGATTCACCGTCATCATCACCACCATCATCGTCGTTGTCATCATCATTACTTTCTCGACCATACAATCAAGAAAATAAAATGTCACATAAAAACTTACATTTTAATCACGATACAAAAGTAGAACATCTTAATGTTAACTATGAAATCTTTTAATTGCAGGATAGGCTACATATGGCATGGCCAGAAAATGACTAGTACACCAAAAATAACGAGAAATGTATGATATTTATTGTAGACCAAAATAATGCAATTCTCAAGCAAAACTAAATAACCTTAACCAAATGGCCAAAAAACATATCATTGGCCAAATAACCTTAACCAATTCCATCAAAGACCATAGAGCAAACCAGTTTTTAATGCACATACAAACAGAACAAAGAAATTGTAGAAGTCTACATATTATGTAAGCTGTTTGAAACAGAAAACAAGAAAGCACTAAACAGTTGAAAACTAAAAGGAATCGGCGAAGCGATATCTTTCTAAGCCGCAACAAAAGACAAACAAAGAAATCTGTGAGAGTGCTCATGCTCAAATTTATACATAAATCCAGCAGATACCCTGGTCTGCCTCCCTAGCATTCTATGCGGACAACTAAAATATAGTCATTTAATGAAAGGTGCAACCAATGATTTGTCATCAATTTTGATAAAACAAACTGACCACAAATTGAACTCGATGAGGCAGCCACAGGATGTTTGGATACTTGAAACAAATAAAATGATTTATTGAAAATAAATTTATTAGTGTATCATCTATGACAAAAGTAATGCATAAATCATGTAGAAAGTTAGGAATCAAAGACTTGATGCATGCACCAGGTATCAAGAACAAGGAGCAGAGAATAAATAACCGACAGTTAAATAGCCTTCTTCTTTAAACTCCTGACAAACTCCTAACAAGAGCGAGTCCAGCTTTTGAAGAGTTCTTCCTAGCCAAACCTGCATTAATTCTTAAAATGGTGAAAAGTAAGCTTACTTCAAATTTTAATCCAAAATCAACTGTAAGAAAGTGATAAGAACGAAGAAATCAAAAGATTCAAACCCATGAAGAAGGAGAAAAAAAAAAGTTTGCCGAAACCTCAATTCCCCCAAATCAAAACAGTAACCAACAGATAGAACAAAACCTAAATTAAAATAAATCAAAATATACCAAAAAATCGAAACAAGCACTCACCAGGAACAAAACCGATTGATCGAATCTAACACTGCTACTCTTTACAAAGAACCAGATCCAAAATCAGAGAAAAAGAGAAAAGGGGAAAAAAGAGAAGTAACGTCTATTTGGAGAAGAAATAATAAAAGGATAAAAATGTAAAACACCAGCAAAAGTCCTTTTCATCTGAGAAAAGTTAAAATTTTTGGCTTTTCCATCTCTGAAAAAGTGCTTCTCTAATGTTGAAATAATTCTCCCACTGGCCCTTATTCTTTATTCCTTTTTAATAAAAGGACTTTTGGACCCAAAAGTCCATCTGTGATGGAATGAAGAACGGGCCCTTAGACACTTTTTCTTAATTTAGTAGCTAATCTTTTTTGGGTCCAATTTTATACCTAAATTTGACACTTTTTTTTCCCAATTTAGTATTTAAATCCTTTTTTTCCAATAGTACTTAAACTTGTCAAACGTTATACAAATTACTGTAACATACTAACGATGTTTTTTTTAAGAGGTGGTAAAGATAATCAATATATGATTGACATGTGACAAATAATATGGGGTTTTTTGTATTTAAATGTTCAAATACTTTTAGTTTTATTTATTTATTTCATTTTATTAATTTAAAATAACAAATTTCTTTTATTTTAGGGTTTTAGAACTCTTCTTTTGTCATTCAATATTAATACGTTAAGTATAGTTCAATGCACAATTTTTAACACAAATTTCCTCTAATATTGGCGATATTTTTGTAGCATAACACGACTTTTTTAACAACATTAGTAATTCGGGGTAATTTGTATATCATTTAACAAGTTTGGGTACCAAATTGAACCTAAAAAAGCTTAAGTACCAAATTAAAAAAAGGTGTCAAGTTCAAGTATCAAATTGAATGAAAAAAACTTAAGTATCAAATTAGGAAAAATTGTCAAATTCAAGTACCAAATTAAGCCACAAAAATATTTAAATACCAAATTAAGAAAAAGTAATAAATTTAGATACCAAATGTTATATTAACCTTTCTTTATTATAATTCTTCAAGAATCATAATTAACTTAAGCACTAAACTACGGTTGGAGTTTCAACTCCAGCACCACTTAATTCACTCATTTATTGTAGGTTCAGTCAAAGCTCGTGGTTGAGCAGTACGGCTCAACCTCTCCTCAAAAAATACAAACAATGCTAATATAAAAATATATTTCTTTAATATTAAATCAACAATAATTTAAGTTCATACATTAGATTAGATGAAAAATGCATCAACACAATAAATATATTAATTTATTTTTATATTAAATAAATATAATTATTTGTGTATATAATATATAATTTATACTAATAATTGTTTTAATAATTAGTGAGAATTGATCAAATCAAAATTTTATGTATAAAATTACACAAAATCAAAGTTCATGTATAAAATTACACATTAAATCAAAATTCATGTATCGTGTTGAGATTTTTCTCTAAAATTTTTAATTATGTTTTTAAGGTATTAGTAGTATCTAAGCTTAAGGGTGTAAAAAACTCTTAAACTTTTAAAAAAATAAAAATTAAGCCATTGCTTTTTTTTTTGCATTCAATTGGATACTTAAATGGCCAAAACTCAGTAAACTCAAGATAATGTGGCAGTTAAGTTTGAACTTTTTGTTCCGTTTTTTTCAACTAAGATGCCACATCGGATGCCACGTGTACTATTTATGACATCAATATTTTTTAAAGGTGAGTAAAACTCGCTTCGATTCGAAAAATTATTATTATTTTTTAACTTTTGGTTAATTAAATCAAATCGATTCGATCAAATACTCACCCCTCCTTTTTATCTCTAACATGACTTTTCTTATTTGTTATTATAACTAAATTAATTTATGTAATTTTTAGGATGAAATGCTGCCTATTTGGCCCCCTCATCCCTATTAATTGACCTACAAAAATTAGAACAAACATAACTTCATTTACACCAATCATAAGTAGCACAGTTAATAAATTTGTAACAACTTAAAACATCATCAAAAATAGAAAATTAATCAATAGTCCATATCCATTATGAGGAAATAACCTAAAATTAATCAATAGTCCATATCCATTATGAGGAAATAACCTAGCCTAATTACCTTGTCCTAAAACTAATAAAGATTTAATAACAAAGAAGTAAAAAATAATAATTATAACAACTTTTACAATTTGTCATTTAAATAGACATAAATAGATCTTTTCCAAAACAAAGTTTGAGGGCCTCGAAAGTGAATTTCCTAAAAATAGGACCATTTTAGAAATGTTTCCAAACTGCTAAGATATCAAAACATAAAATTACTAAAATAGTAAAAAGAAGTATGAATGTTTCTCGAAATAGAAAGTTTTGCAAAAAAATGATAATAAGAAAAGTTTCCAATAACTATCAAATTCATCTTTACATATTTCAACTTTATGAATTTCATGAATCAATTTAAAATGTCAAAAAATAATGTGGTTGACAAAATGATTGAATTTGAATTTCATTTGAACCGCCTTGCTTTTAATGACTGATCCACTAAATAAAACAACTTCTTGTGAATCACTTGTTGAATTTTCATTATTTTAACATAAAAAAAATTAATGGTTCACATCATTTTTGTTTTGAAAAAAACAAAAAAAAACTATATATGTTTTCTAAAATAAAATGAAGCTTTAGTGTTTTCAATTTTGTAGCGGATACTTTTAAAAAGAATATTTTATTGATTGAAAAAAAAAAACTCTAAAATTTAAACCATATTTTAAAGACTGCAATTCAAACAGATAATCTAGAGATGGTCAGAACTTTACAAGATAATGTAATGGTGGACTCAAGAATTATAGTGCTTAGGATCCAATGAATTCTGAGAATTGAAAGACAGTTGTGGATTCGATATGTCCCTAGAGAAGGTAATTTAGTTGTTGATTGTTTAGCTAAGTTGAGTTCAGAATGGATGACAAGTTTACATGTTTTTGAAGACACATTCAAGGAAAATTTGGAGTTTTTATAACAAGACAAAGCTAGTAACCCTTTTGCTCAATTTAATTTGATGTAATTTTAGTCTTTTATTTTTCAAAAATAAATTCTCATAAAAAAATTAATTGAAAAACCAAACATGGGTTTACTTGAGTTAGAATATAATATTTATTTCTTTTAGACTTAATAATAGAAAAATATAAAACTTACATATATATCTAAATCAATGTAATAAAATTTTGGCTTATAGATTAAAAAAACTTCTAAGAAAAAACGAAAAAACCAATTAATTTTTAAAAATAAAACCAATTATGTGATACCAGGACGTGAGTGAAATAAATTTTTAAAATATATATTTATAATTTTATATTGAATATGCAATACCCTTTTAGAGTAGCAGTTGATGCTTCTTTATCTCAAGTTCTAATGTTCAAATAGTAGTTTTTAAGTACTTTACTTTTTTAAGTGTAAATTATAAAAATAGTTATTTTTATTTGTCTTAAATTATATTTTAGTTATTTATATTTAAAATATTACGTTTTAGTCATTTATGTTATCATTTTGTTACGAAGTGATCACTCTACCGTTAAGTTTCGTTACTTCCCTAATGGCGGTCCTACGTGGTAGTCCAAATGGGTTTTAAATGCCAACTTGAATGTCTTACGTGACAATTCAACTAATTTTATTTAATTAAAAACTTATTTTCATCCCAACAACTGGGCATTCAAGTTAGCATTTAAAACCTATTTAGACTGCCATGTAGGACTATCGTTAGGGAAGTAACGAATTTTAACGGTTGAGTGACTACTTAGAAAGAAAACGATAACGTAAGTGGCTAAAATGTAACATTTTAAGCATAAATAACTAAAATATAATCTGAGACAAGCAAAAGTGACTATTTTATAGTTTACCCTTCTTTTAAATAGTTTATATAAACTATTATTAGATATAAATACTTTTATAATAAATTTTTATTTTTAAAGAATGATATTTTAGATTTTTCTCAATTAAATTGATGTTTTATTGATTTACCGTTTATATATATTAAATTATCTCACATCTTTTATGTAAGTGAAACAATATATATATATATATATATATAAAACAATTTTTATAATTTTATCTTTAAAATTGAAAGGAGAAATTTTTGAAAGTAGTGGTTAAGATTTTTCTACTTTAAGAATTAAGGTTTAAATTATCCATATCATTTCAAATTTTAAATATGAGAATAAATGCATTTTAGTTTATATGAATTCATGTTTTTTTACATTTATTTTTAAAATATTTTAAATATGTTATAATTAAATTAGTGTTGAAATAATTTAATAAGAATTTTTATAGAGAGAGTATTGATACATAAATTAGTATAAATAGTTTGGAGCGTATAGAAGACGGTTTAGGTTGGGACACTGGCGGCTTGACTCAAAAGCCCGCCAAACCCCTACTAAAATCGCCCTGAATAAAATTTAAATGCACTTTATGAGATTATTTTAATAAAAGCTAAATTTTCAATACAACTTTTTGTCACAATCGTATTATTATTATTTAAAAATACCAAAATTTTATTTTTGACTAAGCGCATATCAAATTTGAATTGTTTATTGAATCATAATAATATAATAAAAGCTAAAGAACTTTATTAGTCTTTCCTATGTCTATTCCGATTAAGACAAGTCTTTTATTATATTATTACTATTAGTAATGTAAATATGAAAGACTTTAAGGTATTATGGAAATTGGAAAATAGAATGTATTTAAATAAAATTGTTAGTACTTAAGATATTATTTGTATTAGAGTTAAGTGATTCAATCTTTATTTAAATAAAATATAATGGTAAAGTAAAATAAAAGAAGAATCCTTGTAGAACTACACTTTTTTATTTTATTTTAAATAAGATTTTTTAAACCTTATTAAACTCCATCTATTTGATATTGATTAAAATAAGGTGTTTCAATCTTACTACGCTCCTATTAGAATATGGCTTTACAAGCCTATAAATAGACATAGTCTATTCCACTTGTAATGGATTTGAATTCGACATAGTGAATTTTCTTCTCCTCTGCCCGTGGTTTTTTCCCGAAAGGGTTTCCACATAAATTTTTGTGTTCTTTAAATTTTTATTTCTCTTTTCTTTGCGATATATTGTCATTACCGACGTTATATTTTTCACAAATTGGCATCCGAGCTTCCGAGTATTTCATCTCGACACGGTAATTGCGTCTTTAAAGTATGAAATTTCGCTGTTGGATCGCAACACCAGATTTGCGTTGTAGCAGATAAAGATGCAGGCAGTTCTTGCACAGATGGATTTAGAGGAAGCACTGCTAGGGGTAGATAAGTTCTGCAAGAAGAAAGGGCACATTAAATCTGAATGCTATAAGCTACAAAATAAGATCAAAAGGGAGGCTACGAATCAAAAGGGAAAACAACCAGAAAATTTCGGTGAAGCTGATGTTGTAAAAGACTACAGCGATGGTGAACTTCTAATTGCTTCTGTCAATAATTCAAAAGTGAGCAATGAGTGGATCCTTGATTCAGGTTGCACCTTCCACATATATCCCAATCGAGATTGGTTTACAAATTACGAAACAGTATCTGAAGGTGTTGTTTTGATGGAAAATAATGCTTCGTGTAAAATCGCAAGTGTTGGGACAATTAAAGTTAAGATGTTTGATGGAGTTGTCAGAACACTTAGTGACGTACGACATGTTCCAGAATTGAAGAGAAATCGTTGAATACTCTTGATTCAAGAGGGTATAAATACACAGCTGAAAGTGGGATTTTGAAGATTTCCAAAGGTTCCTTCGTTGTGATGAAAGGGCAAAGAAAGACTGCCAAGTTATATGTTTTGCAGGGTTCTACTGGTATTGGTGATGTAGCTGTTGCTTCCTCTTCCTTTTCAGATGATGATATTACTAAAATTTGGCATATGCGCCTAAGGCATATGAGTGAGAATGACATGGTAGAATTGAGCAAAAGAGGACTTCTTGATGGGTAAGGAATTTGCAAAGTGAAGTTCTGTGAGCACTGCGTTTTTGGGAAGCAAAAGAGAGTTTGATTCACCGGAGAAATCCATAACACGAAGGGAACATTGTAGTATATTCATTCTGATCTGTGGGGACCATCAAGAGTGCCTTCAAGAGGTGGAGCTAATTATATCCTAACTTTTATTGATGATTTTTTCAGAAAAGTTTGGGCATTCTTCCTGAAGCAGAAAAGCGATGTGTTTTCCGCATTTAAGTCTTGGAAAACTATGATTGAAAAACAGACGGGAAAACAAATAAAATACCTCCGCATAGACAATGGCTCAGAGTTTTGTTCTGACGAGTTTAATAAACTATGCAAGTCAGAAGGGATCGTGAGACACTTGACAATTTGTCATACTCCACAGCAAAACGGCGTTGCAGAACGAATGAACAGAACGATCATGGAGAAGGTTCGATGTATGTTGTCAAATGCCAATTTACTAAAATCGTTTTGGGCCGAAGCAGCCTCTACTGCATATTTTTTGATCAACCGATCTCCATCCATTGCCATTGAGAAAAAGACTCCACAAGAGGTATGGTCTGGTAACCCTGCTAATTATTCTGATTTAAAGATCTTTGGGTGTCCTGCGTATGCTCATGTTGATAATGAAAAATTGGAACCGAGATCCATTAAATGTGTTTTTCTTGGTTATAAAGTTGGTGTAAAAGGGTATAAGTTATGGTGTCCTGAAAATAGAAAAGTTGTGATTAGTAGAGATGTTGTTTTTTTATGAAACTGCTATGCTACCTAACTTATCTCTTAAAGACTCTTCCAATCAAAAAAATCAAAAGAAGGTGGAGCATCAGATTAATACAGAGTCGACTCCTCAAGCCAGTATAAAAATTGATAATAGAGTTGCTTCTTCACCACAATACTCTATCACCAAAAACAGAACTAGAAGAGAAATTAAACCTCCAAAGAAGTATGCCGAGGCTGATCTAGTTGTTTATGCTTTAAATGTGGCCGAAGATATAAATGCAAACCAAGAGCCATCTAATTATTCTGAGGTGGTTAGCTGTGAAGACTCAGAAAAGTGGATGTTTGCTATGCAAGAGGAGATGGAATTACTCCATAAAACAGAACATGTGATCTTATGAAACTTCCTAAAGGTAAAAAGGTTATTCGTTGTAAATAGGTGTTTAAAAAGAAATAAGGGACTCTAGGAGTTGAAGAACCCAGATATAAAGCAAGGCTTGTTGCAAAAGGTTACATTCAAATTCCAGGAGTGGACTTCATAGATGTGTTCTCCCCAGTTGTGAAGCATAGTTCGATTCGAACTTTGCATGGTATTGTGGCCGTGCATGATTTGGAACTTGAGCAGTTAGATGTAAAAACTGCATTTTTGCATGGAGAACTTGAGGAAGATATTTACATGCAACAACCAGAGGGTTTTATAGTCTCAGAAAAAGAGGACTATGTTTGCTTGCTGAAAAAATCCCTTTACGGTTTGAAACAGTCACCAAGACAGTGGTACAATAGGTTTAATTCCTCTATGGCTTCTCATGATTTTAAAAGAAGTAGTTTTGACAGCTGTGTTTACTTTAAGAAAAACAGTGATGGTTCTTTTGTGTATCTACTTCTTTATATTGATGACATGTTGATAGCAATAAAAGATAAAGGAGAGATAAGAAAGGTCAAAGCCTAACTAAGTGAAGAATTTGAGATGAAAGATTTGAGACTAGCAAAGAAGAAACTTGGTATGGAGATTCTCAGAAATAGAAAAGCAAGTAAATTGTACCTCAAGTCAAAAGGGTACATTGAGAAAGTTCTTTGCGTGTTCAATATGCAGTGCTAAGCTTCGTTAGTACTCATTTAGCGACCATTTCGGACTTTCATCGGCTTTGACTCCCAATCGATGATGAGATTGAGTACATGTCACATGTTCCATACTCTAGTGCGATGGGATCTCTCATGTATGCTATGGTTTGTTCACGTCTAGATTTATCATATGCGATCGGTGAAGTAGCGAATACATGGCGAATCCCAGAAAGAACATTGGAAAGTAGTTCGATGGATTTTAAGATACTTACGAGGTACTACCGATGTTTGCTTACGCTTTGGAAGAACTAGAGATGGAGTCATTGGGTATGTTGATGCTGATTTTCTTGGAGACCTTGATAGAAGAAGATTTCTCCTTGGTTATGTCTTTACAATCGGAGGTTATGCAATCGGTTGAAAGCTACTTTGCAAACTACAATCGCTTTGTCTACCAACGAAGTGAGTATATGGCGATTCTCGAGGCTTGTAAAAAGCTATTTGGTTGAAGGGATTCTTTAGTGAGTCAATGAAGACCTTCAAATCAAGATATTATTTTGTGACAAATGGTGCCATCTTCCTTACAAAAGATCAAATGTTTCATGAGAGAACAAAACACATTGATGTTCAAGATCATTTTGTTCGTGATATTTTTGCTCGTGGTGATATTGTTGTGAGCAAAATTAGTACTCATGAAAATCCTGCAGATATGATGACTAAGTCACTTCCTATAACCAAGTTTGAGCATTGCTTAGACGTGGTTGGTATTCATTATTGAAGTTAACCCTTAAGGGATTTTATGGAAGAGATGGAGAACTTGTTCGTTGAGAGTTCGCGATGAAGAACTTGTTTATTGAGAATTCGTGTCAAGGTGGAGATTGTTAGAATTAAGTGACCTGAATCCTTATTTAAATAAAATACAATGGTAAAATAAAATAAAAGAAGAATTCCTATAGAACTACATTTCTTTTATTTTATTTTAAAAAAGGTTTTTTAAACCTTATTAAACTCCATCTATTTAAACTCCATCTATTTGATATTAATTAGAATAAGGTGTTTCAATCTTACTACACTCCTATTAGAATATGACTTTACAAGTCTATAAATAGACATAGTCTATTCCACTTGTAATGGATTCGAATTCGACATAGTGAATTTTCTTCTCCTCTACTCGTGGTTTTCCTTGAAAAGGTTTCCACGTAAAATCTGTGTGTTCTTTAAATTTTTATTTCTCTTTTCTTTGCGATATATTGTCACTACCGACGTTATATTTTTCACAAATTGCTTTGATTTTGTTTTTAGGGTTGGATGAGAGTTTAAGGTATTTTTTAGAATAATTGAAGAACAAAATTATTATTATTGAAAAGTGGTCTATTTTTAAAATTTTATTTTCAAAACTAGACTGTATTTGGATGTATGATCACTCATCAAGAGGCGACATGAGTGTCTCACCTTTGATGGGATTCGAACACTTGACTTATGTCATATATATTAATTGTACGTCTTCTTCAAATAATTAATGTAATCATGAATGGATATATATATGTTTTAGATGAAAATATACATATAAAGCCCTTTACAACAGATGTATACTTGATGATCAATTCACATTCCGGTCAATCCATGAAATCATTGGGTACAAACAAAAAATCCGCTGGAAACTAGATAGTGTTCCATTGCAGCAGCTAGAGCATATCATATGCTGATGCCTGATGCTGAATTGGCTGGCTTTTGACAAAACGAGACAGCTACAGGTCTAAAACATTTTCTTTAGAAGCTTTTGGGCTGATTTGCTTGTAACTTTGATGTTATATGAATAAGGTTTTCAACAATATTAGTTCATCATGGTCTCTGCTTTACTGAATCTTCCCCCATGTTATAACCAAACCAAAGCTAAGCAAATAATTCAGAAGCCTGCCATCCAGTCAAAGTACCTTTTGTCATATACCCTATCACAGTCTATTTATTTTAAAAGGTAAATCATATCTAATGTCATTCAATTATTAATAAGTTTACATTTTTATTACTTAATTTCAAAAAAAATATCATTAAACTATTTGAAAGTTTTTATTGAAGTCGATAGATTGTTAATTATTTTTTTTTAAAAAGTTCGACTAGCAAGCTCCAAGTGATGATTTAACGATCAGTATAGTGTATTAGTATCTATCGACGAATAGAAGAAAATAGCTTAGATTTAAGTCAATCTACGGTTAGTGTCGGAGATTGAAAAAGAAAACTGTTTGAATATTTGTTTACATATTCAAAGCTATTCTATAAAAAAAATTGAACTATAAAAGAAAAGAGGAAGGAGAGTTTTTATTCGTGCAAACGATACAAAGAAAGAGGGTCATATATTGATTTTAACAACTCAATGACTTCAATGAACATTTTCGAATAATTTAATGACCATTTTATAACTTTTTAAAATTTAATGACCAAAACATAAACTTATTAGTAGTTTAATAATTTTGGTGCAGTTTACCCTTTACTTTAATTGCAGCGGTGACAAACCATGCAGGGTAGATTTATTTGCTAAAAATATTTGCCATAACTTCAATTAGGACTAGCCCATTTGCTTTTCAGTCCAGCTCCAAGCCTCAGCCCTTTGGAAGCCGAACTTAACTAGGCTATAAAAAGATCATTAGCTAGCCAACCGAGAGCTGCTGAGGCTCAGTACCTACGGCCTATAAGCCCACTGGGCAGCGGCTGCCGCCTTGCCTTGGGTCCTCAGGACGTAGGTCTCCCTCACGTTTTTTTTTTTTTTTTAATATTTATTTTACGATTTATTTTTGGAGTTTGTATATATCCTTTTTAATATTATTATTTTGAAATTTTAATTTATATTCTCTTTTTTTAAAGTGCGATATATTTTACTATTACATCTAATTACTTATAAATTTTTTATAAGTCAAAACTAATTTTAATGAGTTAGCTAAATGTATATAAATGGAGTATAAAGTAAGAATAATGATTCCAAATTACAAAGTAGAAATATCTATGCAAGTCACAATAATAATGATTCCAACTTACTACATAGAGTATAAAGTAAGCAAAAGTTTACTATACCCTGTGACATATCAATAAAAATAAAAAGAATTATGCAAATCTTTTGCTGGTGGGGGTTAGGGAATTTGTATCAATTCAGTTTCACAATCATAGCCTTTTTTTTTTTTTTCTCCATTATGAATCCCATCAAATAACCACCATCCTTGAAGGGCTTCATTTTGCCTAGGTGGACCACACCGATCCACCATAGCATGGGTCCTTAAGATTTCATTTGAATTAGGTTAAATTCTGCTCTTAGTTCCTTCACTATATGAAAGTTGTAGATTTAGTCCTTATACTTTAATTTGGTTATTTTAGTCTCTCTACTTTTCAAATTTTAAAAATTTCAGTCATCACCAAATGATAATTGTTAAATTCATTAAGTTTTGTTGTTTCCAAATTTTGTTGGGGCAAACATATTATCACATGTTCAATCCCATAATAGCTTTTTATTTTCACATATTACTTACTAAAAATTCAGTTAATGAATTAACTACTATCATTTGCGTCAAACCAAAAATTTAAAATTCGAAAAGTATAAGAACTTAAAATGATCTTGTTGGAGGATATACACTAAATCTACAATTGTACTCGTAGTTAAGAACTAGGAATTAAGTTTAACCTAATAGAATTACTACTACTGTTTAAGTCAGACAAAATTTTCAAAATTTAAAAAGTACATGGACTAATAGTAAAATTTAACCTTTGAATTATAGAGTTTAAGGTTATTTACATGTTTTCATAATATTTTATGAGAGATATTTAGTGTTTTGTTAGAGCATAGATTTCTTGCATCGTCACTTAATAATAACAAGAAAAATTATAAACTCAAACTCAAAAACAAAAAAAAAAAGTGGAAAAGTAATAAATAAATACTAATAATAAGTATAAATTATAAACCCGAAACTTAAAACTTAATATAAAACCTAAATCTTAAATCTTAAAATTTGAAGCTAAAAAAATAAATTAGGTTGTAATTAGTTGAATCATTTCTTTTTAGTCAGTTTAATATTCTATTTTTTAAATTCTGCATAGGGATAATTATATATATCTCTCCCCTAGGCATTGTCACGATGTTCACGTCAAAATAGCAGATAAACTTCGATGCTGTATATCAGTCATGGTATCGATAGCAGGAAAAAGGAAAGATCGGATAAAATCCGAAGTCCGCATTCAATATATAAACCAAGTGGGGGCAGCCCCACATTTATTAGTGGTCACAAGGCCGAAAGCAAAAAAAAAAAAGTGGGGGCAATGAGATAGCAGATCAGACCAAGTTGCTGAATAGCTTTAGTGCTAAGTTAGTCATTATGTATTGCGTTTCTATTTGTATAGTATTAACATTATAGCCATTAAACCAACAAGTAGGCTAGCAGGCACTCCACTTTATTCCCACAAGAAAATAAGTACAGCCTTTTCTTTTATACTGCAACGAAACTTGGGGGGGGGGGTGGAACAGACAAAATGAGCCAACCCTTGTGACTTAAAAATCCAAGTCATGGATTCAGGCACCTCGTGATCTTTGATTTTTGTACATATATATTTCAATTATTTTGACCTTATTTAGGAATTAGGATAGAGTGTTAGAGTAAAACACAAAAAGAGACGAGCAAAACAAGAGGTTGACTGATGAACCGCCTCCAAAAATGGCCAATGAGGAATGATTTTGCCTTCGGCATTGGCTTAGAAAACATTAGATGATTATTATGTGAACGAGAAGCAAATGCTTTCCGCCCATGTGAGTGTTTACCTGCCTGTTAGACTTACAGGATAACAATAGAAACATCCTACGTACCTTTTTATGCTTAAATAAAAACTAAAATATTATCCGTATAATTATGTTTTTGGTCCTTTAAATTTGATTCACTACACCAAAATAGACTTTTAGCGGCGTTTTAATAAAAATGCCACAAATATTATACATTAGCGGCGTTTGAAAGAAAACGCCGCAAAAAGTTGAGCAATAGCGGCGTTTTTGGCCCAAACGCCGCTAAAGATCTGAGCATTAGCGGCGCTTTCGTAAAAACGCCGCGAAAGATCTGAGCATTAGCGGCGCTTCCGCAAAAATGCCGCTAAAGATTTGAGCATTGGCGGCGCTTCCGTAGAAACGCCGCTAAAGATCTGAGCATTAGCAGCGCTTTCTTAAAAACGCCGCTAAAGATCTGAGCATTAACGGCGCTTTCTTAAAAACGCTGCTAGAGATCTGAGTATTAGCGACGCTTTCGTAAAAACGCCGCTAAAGATCTGAGCATTAGCGGCAGTTTTGTAAAAACGCAGCTAAAGATCTGAGCATTAGCGGCGCTTATTTAAAAACGCCACTATAGATCTGAGCATTAGCGGCGTTTTTATAAAAACCCCACAAAAGGTAAGCTTTAGTGGTATTTTTTATAAAAGCGCCTCAAAAAAATATATTTTATTTTAGAGTTTAGGGTTTAGAATTTAAGGTTTAGGGTTTTAAGGTTTATAATTTTAAGGTTTATGATATAATGTTTATTATTTTGGGTTAAGGGTTTATGTTTTATAACTTAGGGTTTATGGTTTAGGGTTTTATAGTTTAGATTTAGGATTTAAGGTTTGGGGTTTAAGGTTTAAGAATACTATTTGAAAACCGAAAAACATTTGGACTTTACTGAGGTTCATGCTATTTTGTACTACACCCATATTATTTAATATAAGAATATAAAATATATGTTTTGTACTACACTAACATTGGCCACATGAATTCCCAAAAATTTGGTCTTGGATTATGGTTTAAGGTTTGCAGTTTAGAGTTTAGGGTTCGAGTTTTATGGTCTAGGATTTATGGTTTGGGGTTTTGAGTTTGGGGTTTAGGGTTTGTGGTTTGTGGTATAATATTTAGGGTATAAGGTTTATGATTTAGGGATTATTGGATTTTTTAGAATATAAATCAAAATAAGATAAATGTAAATTATTATTTTAAAAAAAATATAAAAATGGGTTAAATCCCAAAAGCATACATGAACAATGGTTTAGTGTGCAATTGTATACATGAACTTTAATTTGATCCAGATCTTGTAAAATATTAACACAATTATTGATATAATTAACAAAATTTTTATTTATATATATTGCACATACATAAAATTTATATTTATTCATTATAAAAATATATTGATGTATTTATATTTTAAAATAATGTGTATGATTAAATCAAAATTAAAGTTTCAACTATACATTTAAACCACAATTAGAATTTCACATCTAGAATTACACATTAAACCAAAATTCATATATAATTACGAGATGTATCTATATCAAAATTTAGGTGTATACATATAATTAAATGCCATTTATATAAAAATCTAAACAACTAATGTTGATGTAAAAAGAAAGAAAAAGAAATTCCTAAAAGAGTTGATAATGATAATTAAATTTTATATTTTAATAATAAAAATTAAAAATTAAAAATTAATATTTAATATTTTAGTTAAAAGTTAAATACTCAAAATATAATAAAATAAAAATTCAAAAAATGATAATCTCAAAGAAGAAAATTTTGAAATAAAAACATAGAAAAACATAGGTTAAAATTAAAATTAAAATTAAAATTAAAATTGAAAAAAATTAAAATTAAAATAGGATATGCTATAGTGGCATTTTTAAAGAAACGCCACAAATTGTTTGTTTATGTTTTAGTGGCGTTTTATCAAAAATGCCGCAAAAGGTTGGGATATAGCGGCGCTACTCAAAAAACGCCGCAAAAATGTTATTGTATTTTAATTAAAACGACGTTGGTTTGTATGTTTTTTAGTGGCGTTTTATGTTAAACGCCGCAATATGTAGGTCTTTAGCGACGCTATTGGATAAACGCCGCAAAGCTTGAATTGTTTTAGGCAAAACATCGCCGTTTTGTTCTCCTCCATTTCCCCCAACCATTAAACCCGATTGACAGAATCAATTTCCCCTTCTTCTGAATTTCATTTCCCCCTTCCCTTGAAATCCCTAAATTGAAGCCCAAAATTGCAAAATTTCAACCTTTTTACGATAAGGTTTTCCCCCCAACCTTTTCTCCCTACTATTTTTTCCCTTCGAAATTGCTAATTTCAACCCGAAATCAGCAGCCCCACTATTTTTCCCCAAATCGCCAGCCTTGAAATCGGTATTCAAGTTTTGTTGTTGGCATCCATGATTTGTTCTCTTGTCAGAAAATAGAACGAGCAAAAAATGTAAGCTCATTTTTAGTGTTGTAATAACTTACTTGCAATTCTGCTGTTTGGGTTTGTTTTACTATTTTGTGGAATCTAAAAGGAATCCATCAGAGGATCCACTGGTTCTTTGGCTCAATGGTGGACCTGGATGTTCCAGCTTTGACGGCTTTGTTTACGAGCATGGTATATAGATATATAGTAATATACTGTAGAGCGTATGTCGTAACCATTTTTTTTTAAAAAACGGGGATCGACTTTGGGTTTGAAAACTAAAAAGACAGAAGTCGCCACCGATCTTTATCAGGTGTGATCGGATCACCTTTGTTTTAATAAAACATTTTGATTTACTAAAACGGTGTTTTTGGTCTACGAAATTTCGAGAAAACGGGTTTGGGAGCCGGTTACGCGCGAGGAAGGATTAGCACCCTCGTCATGCCCAAAATTAGTACCGAATTGATTAATCGGTGTCTTAATGTCAAAAATTTGAAAAGATTTGAAAATACGATCCTTTGGAAAATGTTTGGATAATTTGGGCTAAAATTTGAGATTTCTTTAGGACACGATATTTTAAACCCTCGTAATCAAAGTCATCTAACGGTTTACGAAATTTATTAAAGGGATGTTTAGTTATTTAGTTAAACGGGAAATCGAAACCCAGCACGTTAGGGCACTATTCCTTGAATTTCTAAACACAAACATCGCCTTATTTAAAAACCTTTGGATGAAATATAGTAATTTTGCAAAATATATTTTGGTTTAATAGTGTTAAACTAAGAAAATAAATATAGGTGTTTGAGTTAAAATTTGAGATTTCTTTGTTCCGAAAGGATATAAACATCACATCCAGTACGTTAGGACACAATATTTTAATCTCTCGTAATCAAAGTCATCTCAATATTTATGAAGTTTGTTAAAAGGATGTTAGGTTATTTAGTCAAACGGAAAATCGAAACCCAGCACGTTAGGGCACTATTTACCGAATTTCTAAATACAAAACATTGCCTTATCTTAGAAACTTTTAGATGAAATATGATAATTTTACAGAATGCATTTTGTTTAATAATATAGTATAAAACTAAGAAAATAAATATAAATGTAAATATAGTAAATATAAAAATACTACTAATACTAATAATAATAATAATAATAATAATAATAATAATAATAATAATAATAATAATAATAATAATAATAATAATAATAATAAGAATAAGAATAATATCAAATAATAGTAATAATAATAAAATAGTAATAAAAATAAAAATAAGGTAATAGTAATAATAAGATCATTAATAAAAATAATAACAATAATAAAATGATAATGAAAATGACAATAATAATACTAATAGTAATATAATAAAAATGATAAAAAAGTAGTAGTAAACGTAATAATAATAGTATTAGTAATATGAATAGTGCAATAATAATAATAAATAGAAATAATAATAAGTAGATAAAAAAATAAAAAATAATAATATAACATAGTATTAAACATAATACTAAACGCAGTCTAATGATAATGTTAAAAACAATTAATCAAATAATAAATAGGAGAAAATAGCCCAAAAGGGACGAAAATTGAATTGAAACGGAACCTTGGGGTAAATCTGAAAACAAAAATAGAAGGACGGTCTTTATTGCAATGCGCTAAAAGAAGAAGGGACTAAAGCGGGAAATAACCCCACCGTTCAAAACGCGCAACATGGAAACGGACCAAAATGAAATCCGAATAAAAGTTCGGAGCAAAATTGAAGAAACTGAGAACTTGATTGCAATAATATAAAAGGGCGGAGGGACCGCTGGCGAAATATCCCTTTTTCAAAAAGCACGCAGATCCTACCTGGAGCGGGTTGAGTAATCGGGTGGAAGCTTGAAACGACGTCGTTTTGGGGCTTATGGACGCCGACCAAAACGACGTCATTTGCAATGTTTATAAAAGTAAAAAAAAATCAAAAAGGTCATTTGCTTTCAGATTTAAAAAAATAATCTTCTTCATTTCTTTTCTCTGCAGGTTGAAGCTTCCGTCATTGCTCCGGTCGGCCACCACCATGGGCTCCGTCGCTGGCATCACCGAGCACGGTGGTCGGAGCTCCGATGAGGTAAAATTTTTTCATATTTTTTATTATTTTTTTTATACTCTCTAGTAATATGTATATATATATGTCGAAAGGAAAGAAAGAGAAAGAAAATTTCGGAAATAATAAAAAGGAAAAAGAAATCACCTCATTTGCCTCTATGTTCGATTTTTAGTAGATTTTAAGTGTGTAATCTTTGTTCTGCAAGCATTTGTATCTTTTGTTTGTGTTTGAAAATATTGTTTCTTCTATTAAAAAAAGGATCCCCCTTTACAATGGTTTAGATCGGCTTTTTATAGTCGATTCTTACAATCTTTTGCTGTTCATTTTTCTATTCTCTTGCGTGTCTGCCCTTTCTTTGAAGGATATGGGCGGTGCTGATGAGACGTGGGCGGTGGTGGCGATCTTGCCAAGGCTGGCTTTGGCAAAGGTCGATGTGCCATTTATGCTTGATGATAGGATAGACGTTAGAGGTCTGCGGCGCTAGGTTTTTCAGAAACCCTAGCATTCTGAAATTTTTTTAATCCTTTGGGCCCCTTGTAAATTGGGCTTGTTTGTATTGGACTGCTGACATATTTTATTTTTGCTTGTCTGATTTAGGGTGTAATGGGTCGGGCAATTTTGGGCTCGTAGAGCTGCCCCTCTTTACTCATTGTCGTGTAACGGGAATAGAGCAAAGACATAAAGAAGGCCCGAATTTGCCCGGATCCACTGAGTCTAAATTTTTCGGTATCCCTCTTCTTCAGGTAGCCTCCTTCCAATCCACCACATCTTGTTACATTGACCTATTCCACCGCTACTTCAGCGAGATAGGACCTGTAGCTTCAATTTGCTCCTGCTGCAACTTCGAGGGATGAGATTTGTTTTATTTGCTCTACGGTGACTTCAGGGATATAAGGTTTGTAATCTTCAGCCTATTCCACTGCTGGTCAAGAAGGTAGGACGATCATGTTCCACTACTGTTTAGGGTACTAAGATCTACAATTTTTGACCTATTCCACTGCTGGTCAAGGACATAGCATGATGGCTTAAATCAAGTTTCCTACTGTTTAGGAGACAGGATTTGCCTTTGATCTTGCCCCACTACTGGTTAGGGCGACAAGATCTACCATTTTTAACCTATTCCATTGCTGGTTAGGGGCATAGGACGGTGGCTTTAATCATGTTCCCTACTGTTTAGGGAACCAAGATTTGCCTTTGATCTTGCCCCACTACTGTTTAGGGCGACAAGATCTACAATCTTCAACCTATTCCATTGCTGGTCAGGGACATAGGACGGTGGCTTAAATCATGTTCCCTACTGTTTGGGGAATGAAGATTTGCCTTCGATCTTGCCCCACTATTATTGAGGGCGACAAAATCTATAATTTTCAACCTATTCCACTGCTAGACAGGGCAATAGGATGATCTTCAACCTATTCCACTGCTGGTCTGTGGCAATAGGACAATCTTCAACCTATTCCACTGCTGGTCAGTGGCAATAAAATGGTCTTCAACCTATTCCACTGCTGGTCAGTAGCAATAGGACAATCTTCAACCTATTCCACTGCTGGTCAGTGTCAATAGGACAATCTTCAACCTATTCCACTGCTGGTCAGTGGCAATAGGATGATCTTCAACCTATTCCACTGCTGGTCAGTAGCAACAGGACCATCTTCAACCTATTCCACTGCTGGTCAGTGGCAATAGGATGGTCTTCAACCTATTCCACTGCTGGTCAGTGGCAATAGGACAATCTTCAACCTATTCCACTGCTGGTCAGTGGCAATAGGACAATCTTCAACCTATTCCACTGCTGGTCAGTGGCAATAGGACAATCTTTAACCTATTCCACTACTGGTCAGTGGCAATAAGACCATCTTCAACCTATTCCACTACTGGTCAGTGGCAATAGGATGGTCTTCAACCTTACTACACCGTTCTCTAGGGAACATGTCCTGTAGAATTAGTTTTATGTGCTTATGCTTATGAAAATGATGTGGATGCTATGATCGGAATGACTCAAACGCTCCTAACTACATGTGCTATGGATGACATTTACATGAATGCAGAATGTCATGAGAATGATTATTTTTTTCACAATAATTAAGATGCAATGATCGTAATAAATCGAATGCTCCTAACTAAATGATATTGTGGAGGATATTTGCATGGATGCAGAATGATATGATAATGGTCTTCTTACAATGATTAGGATGCAATGACCAGAATGAGTTGAATACTCTTAACTAAATGATATTATAGAGGACATTTGCATGAATGCAGAATGTCATGATAATGATTCTTTGTTAGAAATGTATAAGGATCAAGATACGATGATTAAAATGCTCCTAATGATGATGTATGAATGTAAAATGAAATGATCCCTTTTAATGCTTAGGGTTGTCATTGCTCGTCGTCCATCAAAGTCTTATTGCTGACGTATTACTCTGTTATCTCGCCCATCTGGTACATTTGCCAAAATCTCAAAGAAACAATCATACTTTGCTCAAATAACTTGCCCCAGTGTAACTTCAAGGTCCATTCCACGATACCTATAAGACTTTAAGGCTTATACCATCTTCAGACCCCCTTTCTGCAACTTCAGGGGGGCATGGGTCTGTGTCATCTTCAATCCATCCCATTGCGACTTAAGGGTATAGAATTTGTATCATCTTCAATCTATTTGGTCTATTACACCTTCCATTCCCTGGGTTTTATGACTAGATGTGTATGCCTGATATGTGCATGAATGTAGAGTATCATTTTTCTTTTTCCGAGAATGATCCCTTTGTACAGTTGGGTTGACATTACTCGTTATTTGTCAAGGTTGTATCACCGACGAAATGTCTTGTTTTTTTGTTCAACCAATAAAAGGTCCGAAGAGATAATCATTTTCTCCAATATTTCCAAACCTTAAGCTTGGTGAGTTCTAAACAATTGTCCTGTTTCAGGTTCTTGTACTATTTAGAAGTTCCCAGAGTAATATGTGAAACTCTTTTTGTGAAAGTGTCGTTAGTCCATTAATCATTATTTCAATGCAAAATGCCTGAAAGAAATTGTAACAATAGACAAGAAGGAAATTGATTGGGAGCATAGCTCGAAACAAACAAGTTAATCAATGCTAGCAAATGCAATCAAGAAGGAAGTTTATTGGTAGTGTATTTTGAAAGGAACAAAATAACCACAAATAACAAAAATGGGTAAAATAGAAATTAGGCGCCCTAGATATCGCAGCTTGAGCTTCTCTGTTCAAACTTCTTGAGGACCATTTTAAGCTCAATATGTGTTTAGGGGATCCGGAGTACTTTGTCGATGCCCCAAGATGCAACATACTTCTTCTTTGCTAATTTAGGCATAACAAGACTACTGTATGCCCCACATTCAAACAAAAATTGAGCCACCCTTTTCGGGTTTTCAACTCAAATCCCATTTGGTTTCAAAGTGCCCTTTGAGGGTTTTCGCTTTGGCCTCTTCTTTTTCTTTCTTCTTTTTCTGATGACAATTTTTATTTCTTATTTCTTATTTCTTTTTTTGATTTTTTATTTTGTTTTTGTTTTTTTTTTAAAAAAGGTCTTAAGGCGTCCTTTGCGGGTTTTCACCTTGGCCTCCTTTTAGATGAAATCTGAACTTACCGGCTTGAACATGTCCTTGCCATCCCTCTTGGTCAAAGTTAATGATCTTCCAAAACAAGTCTTCTTCACCACATAAGGTTTTTTTTTTCAAATTTGGCATTTACTTTCCTCTGGAGTCCTTTTGTATGAGAAGAATTCTTCTTGATACTAGGTCCCCCTCTGAAATTCTCTTGAGCGAACCTTTTTGTTGTAAGCCCGTATCATCTATTTTTGGTATATTCGACCATGATGAATGCTTTCAATCAAGCTTACTGTAGACATTCTGCTTCATCCAACTTGGAAAAAAAGAATCTTAACTTTCCACAATTTCTCTCATTTTGTGAAGCAATGAGAAAGACATTGCCCAGTGAAGGTCCTGGCCAACGTTCACGAAACATAGAAGGTAAATGGTAACTTCTCTATGCCAACTTTTACAAATATCAGTCGTTTTTCAAAAATTTTGAATGGTTTTGGTGCTTTTCTTGTCTTGACATGATGGTCGATCTTTGAACAGGCTGTAAATTTGTACAATTACGTTAAACATGTTTCTTTCTGGCATTCTTTATTGCCACTCTTTTTTCTTTTCTCTTTTTTTTTGATTTGGATTTGATGACTGCTGACTTTATAACTTTGGCATATGAAGCGACCTTCACCCTCTCAGTGAAGTAATTAATAATCACGAAGATGAATTGGTGTTGGCTAGATGCTTTTGACGAGATTGGGCTCGTAACATCTATGCCCCACATATAGAAAAAAAAAGGAGGAGGGGCATAAGTCTTGTCTTCCTCAATTTGGCATTTACGATGTAACTGCTGCAATTTCCCTTTCTTGATGAACCAGTAGTGCGAACCTCTTGATTAGCCTGGCTGTTGTAGAACCATTAACATGGGTTCTTTAAATACCAATCTTAACAGCATACCCACTTTTCAGTAGCCTAGGCGTATCTTGATGTGATCATGCGAAAAAATCTTTGAATTATTAGAGATAACTCAATGATGCTTTGCCTTATTCCTGCGGTTGGCTAAGCCTCCATCTTCATCTCCCTCGTTAGCTCGTAGTCTCCGCTGTCACTTCGTAAGGTAGGATCTACCATTTTTAACAAGTTAGGAAATAAGTTGTAATCTCTGTCATCTTCTAAGTCCTTAGATCCCTCTAGACACATATCCTACTATAAAGGGAGTCAATAACAACGTCGCTCATGTCATTGATATCTGGGACCCATTGCGGGTATGAAGTTAAATTCTAAAGAATAAATTATTCCAAGAATGATTATTTATGAATGAAGAATTAAAGAATATTCAATAGAATGTATAGTATGAAAAAGAAAAGAAATATTTGTTCAAAAAGATGCATTTTACTGAAATAGTAATTCTGGACACAAGCCTAATTCACAAAAAAAATCTTATTGCTTCTAGGCTTAAAGCAACAAGTACATTTTGTACATTACACTAAGTAGGCTTCTAAATACTACAGGAATTTCTTCCGCAGTCTCATTGCTCGAAATGCTCCCAGGTTCATATTTCTGCATTTGGCGCGTCATCTATCTTCACAATACCCATGTTGATGGATTTTTCCACCAATTTCTTGAAAGCAAGGCAGTTTTCTATCGAATGCCCTATGACCCCTGCGTGGTACTCACATTGGGTATTTGGGTCGTACCATTCTGGGTATGGAGGTTGCATCAATTTCGTGTAATAAGGAGCTACAACATGCATATCAAATAAGTTCTGGTATAACTCCCTATACATCAAGGGAATAGGAGTGAACTGGGGTTTTTCTGAATTCGATCTTGGATTGGATTTTTGCTTTGGGGGGACCAGATAACTGGTAACTGCCTTCTTTGGCTGGTTCACTATAAACGACTTCGAATAACCCTTGTTATACCCACTCGTGTTATTCACATCCTTGTCTTTCCTCTTCGGGGCCTTTGAAGCCCATTCTCTCTTTTTCTTTGTCTCTGCTTAGCCAAGAACAATAAGATTAACTCGATCATCACCAGGACCCATAAAAAAGTGTAGTAGTACTGAAGTATCAGTCTGATATTAGGATTCAATAATGACAGGTACCGTATGTGAATGCGTGTCTAGTTGAGTCGGGACATTTGTTGGGGAAAAATAATGTCTTCATCATCATCCACACTGTTGACCACTGGGCCACTTCTTTTTTCAAGTCCTCCGGCTTGTAACTGGGTTAACTGACCCATCATATTCTTTTGGAAATCTAGCATTTGTTCCCACATTTCTTGTTGAATTTTGGTCAATTGCTCTTGCATCTGCATTTGCATTTGCTCTATTCTTTCCAACCTTTGTTCCATGTCTTCTAGGTTAACTAAAATAACTTCACCTAATTAGGGTCTTTCTACAAATTTTAATGCATGTGATATGATGTAATGCAAATGTATGAAATGCAATGCAGATGTATGGAATGAATGCAAAAAGAAAGAGAGGCGTTAATTATGAATTCGATTCCATTAGAAGAACTTTTCTAGAAAATAAATTTATTTACATAAAACGAATTGCATATATGGCTTTGTCCTCATAGTCCAGGTGAAAACACCAATCCTTCTCTTCGTATCTGGATGTTATGGTCGTGTCCCGTAAACTTCAATAGATGCCTCTTCTAACTCCTTGTTGCTTGATTCTGGCCGTGACTCTTCACACACTTATCATTCGCGATGCTCATAAGCTTTTTTAAGAAAATTGAGACGTGATGACTCCTGAATAGTTTTCTTTTTAGTCGGCTTGAATCCTCGAGCAAAGTCTTGTATTCTTCTGTGGACTATCAGCCTTCCCTCATTATTTACTTGGACTATATTCGGACGACAGTATTATAATCCACTTTATCAAGTAACCCATTTCCTTATGAGAAACTCTTCTATTTAGCAATCGAATATGAATTAACACCTCATTTCTAAGATGATGCGGTGTGATGCAATGCAATGCGATCATAAACAAAACAAGTTAGCACAGGAGAAATAAACAAAATAGAGTATCTATCCGGGTGACCACTAAGGTTTGGTACAATTCTACCTAGGGTAGGCTCTTAGGGCTTACTGAAACACCCCAAACCCGGCCCACGAGTCTTGACCGGATCTGGTATGTTCCTTGAGTAAAATGGTTCAAAACGTGTTTAATACTTTGGAAAAACTTGGGTGATTTTAAAGAGAACATGATTTGGGTTGAGTTCAAATTGGAAATGGTGTTTTTCTCGAAGACTAGGTCTTATTAAAACTTTATCGTTGCATTTCAAAACTATAAGTTAAAGGAAAAGCCGAGTTTTTAGAGTTTACCATTTAATTGAAAATCATTTGTGTTTAGGTGTCAAAACATTTAACATTTATTTTAAGAAAAGTTAAACTTTAAATTGATAAAATCGTATCATACTAAAATAATTAAAATACATGCATAAACAATTTCATACTAGTGGCCTTATTACATCAAAGAAAACCCAAATAAATCCAAAATACTTCAAAATAAATAGAAAGTCCTAAAATAAAATAAATTACAGTGAGCATGGCCACCACTAAGTTCCTGCCAACCCGGTCCATCACTGAGCGTCACCTGAAAAATATCCTACAACGGGGTGAGTCAAACGGACTCAGTGTATAACCACCAACACAAAGTCCCAACGATTTAGGCATATCAGTTCATACATATATATAGCAATTATAGATAATGATGCAATCCCGAACCCAAACCTAGATAACCATCCGCTACACATCACTCGTACCAACCATCACACTGTGGGGACTACTAAGTCGACCTCCATCCGCTACACATCATCGAAGGCGATCATTTGCAGAGGCAGGCAGCACATCGCCTTATAAATTAGTGGCATAGCCACTAGATAATTATATGTGACATAAGTCACCACATTGATTATGTGACATGAGTCACGGATATTGTGGTAAAACCACCGGATCACTTCCCTTTTCATATTCACCCATATGCCCCATGTCATACAAATCATGCAAGTAACATGCTATATGTCTTATTCCATATTCATATTAATATTCACATATGTGCCATATTCCAAATGTTCACAACATTTGTTAACATAATATTAAGGTTATGTACACAGTACTGTACCATTATATGGTACCTTTAGCCACTTTTTTCAGATTTTCATTAACATATACAGAATATTAGTACCATAAATCTATTGAGAAATAGTGTAGGGCTACACACCTGGTTTACTTAACGAGTTCACTGAAATCTCGAAAATCCCGATCTAACGCTCTAGATTTTTAGTTCCTACATTTGGCCAACACTGAGCACTTTAGCAAAAAGCCATTCAGCTAGATAATCAAATCCCGAAGGATTATCACAACTTAAATCCTTACCTTGCTTCCGATTTGATTACTAATCAAATCTCGAAACTTGGTAGTGTTCCCCCTGGCAATCGGCTAACACTAGATCACCTAACTGGTTAGTTTCGGCTTTTGAACAATTAAGAAACATATCTGAATCACTAATCATGACCTTGGCTGAATATCATATTTACTTACCTTGTGAATCTTAAATCCGAAAAGTGCTACTTGGTTGTGGTATCTGTCGAAATCACTATGGGCATATGTTAGATCCAATTCTAACATTTATTCACAATAAAATGGCCTTGACCTAAGATCTTATTTACTTACCTTAAATTAGAAATCCGAAAACCTCCTCCTTGTAGTCGACAATAGCGAATCCCAAACCCTCCTTGAGTTTCGCCAAAATACATTAATAGGATTAGTACCTTGATTTTTGATAGTTAGGAGAAGAAAAGAATAGTAATTAGACCTAAAGAGATTCCTTACCAACTTAATCAAATGTCCTTTCTTGAAGCAGAGAGGTTCAACTTCTTAAGCGATCAAATCGGCTCCTAAAAGGTAGAGGAGCATTCGGCTATGGCCACCAAGTAGAGGATTCGGCTTCAACAAGGAACACAAAAGGAAGGGCATGAATCTTTAGGGGTTACGACAATGGTGGAATAGGGAGAAGAAGATTTCGGCTAGAATAAAAGAAAAAGAAGAGAAAGGTGATGGTTTTGGAGAGAAAAAGAAAATGAAAGAGAGGCTACAATGCCTTTATGAAATTCGCTATCCCCTTACTAACCTTGGCGAAAATCACCTTAAGAGAGTCCCTAGGCCGCCAACACTCTCCCTTATCGCCTCCCTTATTTTCTCTTTATCACCTTATTCAAATTAATTGAAATACATCAACAATTATCCTTTACTTTAGCCAAAATTTTAAAAAGAAAAACAAGACTTATCCTCATCTTCCAAAGTCCCAATTGCCGTCCATTACTGCTCCCCATTGCCAAAAAATAAAAACCCCCTTTTTGCTTCCCTTGTGGTTCGAACCTAAGCCCTTCTCCGTTGCTTGTGGCGTCACCTACCAAGCCTTAAGTGGCGCCTGGCAGCCATTTTACCATGCTGATTTTTGTGTCATATTTCCCCTACTAATTTTCTTAAGGCCTATCAAGCTCAGCTCCCTCTTTAAACTTAAAATCAAATAATTTCTAAGGCATTCTCCTACATTCTACTGTTCTCGAAATTCATAAAACACATTCATAATATACACAGTATACTAGCACATGCAATTAAGCAAAAATACACAAGCCCAAAATCCCGGATATTACATTTACTATATGGGGCTTGGTTTTAAGGTAAAGGTACCTGAACTAGCAGATTCCTCGATCCTCACCCATTATAGGCTCATACGGACCAAGTTCAGTTCAGGGGAATACATTTCCCTATGGCTGCAAGGAGATGAAAATCTCACGAAGACATAGGTACGGATGTATCCCAAAAGCGATCCACTATCCTGCACAGAGGTGAAGACCTCACGAAGGAATAGTTTCTCACTCCCACTTTAAAGGGTATAACTGTAACGCCCCGAATTTGGGCCTAGAGGAATTGGGCCCAATGGCCTTGGGAATAGGAGCGTTTAAAATTTTTGGGAAATGTGTAGCACTTATAATAATAATATTAAGGTATTGTCGGGATTATTTGAAGCCCTAGAGATAGGGGAGGCCATAGGGAAAATTTTATTTTTCTTGCTTAGTGGACCCTAGTCTCAGGCGTGAGGCCTCTTAAGTTGATTAAGTGAAAATAGGACACAAATGGGCCTGTGGTCTAGTGGCAAGTGGCGTTATATAGGGGCAATGAGGTGGCGTGTGTAAAATCTGAAGAGGTTCAAGGTTCGAGCAGGAGGAGTGTATTTTAGAGTGTTTTATTTTGCATAGGTGGATGGTAAGAGTTGTGTTTGTTTTGTACTCTTGCCGTGGAGAGTTGGTAGTAAGCAGGACTGATGGATGTGGAGGAGATTTCGGATAAGATTAAGGTGTTATCAGGGAGAAAAGTTAGGAGCTAAGAAGTGTGAAGAGTTGGTGCCGTTTTGGGAAGTGGGGAGTGTATAAATTCAGCTTAGGAGGGTAGATGAGTGCCGTTTTTGGGGCTTTTAGGGGGTATTACGAATTTTCATTGTGGCTTTCAACATTTGGAGAGTTTTGCAAATAGGCGATCTTTCTTTTCTTTGTCAATTCATTGAAAGGTTCGTTGGGTTCTATTATTTCTTCCTATTCTCCCCTCACCAATTCTTTCATTTGTCGAAAATAAAACCCATCATTCTTTTTCCAAAATTCCCATTAGAGTTGTGTTCTTCTTCTTTCTCCAAAGTCGAAATCCCTAAAGTGAATTTCTTTTGTCGAATTCTCTCTTAGCCAAACCCTCTATTACCGAATTGCCAACATCTTCTCCTGTTGAAATTTCTATTTTTGCCAAACCCTTGTTGTTTCCTCCATCACAAACCGATTGTGGTCCACTTTCAGTCAAGGTTAAAAGCCGAATCTTGTGCGGTAGTTATCTAGGCCGCAAGATCTAAGGTTGGATTCGTAAGTATTACATTAACTCCCTTAGTACGTTTTGTTAAAATCCGATGGGCGATCTAATTTTTCATTATCGTTGATCTTGTATTAATAATGGTAAGGTTCGGAGATCATGCGTGGTAGGATCATTAGCAAGGGTAAGTATACTCAACTCCGTTATGGTTAAAGTGAATGGCTGAATGTGTGGATGACTTGTATGGATTACGAGTCGCTCGGATTTTGATGGTGTATGTGTGAGTGCAGATCTAGGAAAAACTTGAGATTAGTAGCTAAGGAAAGGCTATTAGAACCCGATGGCACACAGTAAGGTTCTGATGAGGTTTGGCTTTTGAGTAAATATTTTGATTAAGTATGAGTGGTTGATTGAAGGTTGGTTTGTTGTAGGATCAAGGCTAAGGATAGGATAGCACATCGCAATAACCAGGTGTGTATAAACACTACACACACGATATCGGCAATGTCGAAAAGCCGAAAGTGGCTAAATGGGCCCGGTGGGCCCTGAGGCTAAGATTGATGAAATAGTTTGGTTGGTTACATGAATTGAATTAGCCATGCATGATACATGAATTGAATTTGTTTTGGGCCTAATGGGCCGTAAGAGAGTGATTTGGGCTTGATGGGCTTATGAGGACGTAGACATGTATGTTAGGGTTTATGGACCTTAGGCCTAGTTTGAACAACTCTTAAATTCCATAAGACTTAATTTCTCTAATTAAACATGTCGTGAACAAGTCATTTGGGTTAGGGTGTGGCAGCGGCATCGCATGTCTAGGATTGGATCTAGGGAGAGCTTGGTACTTAAGCGGCCTAGTGGCCCACCTCTCTTTTCGGAATCCTACAGTGCGTAGTGTCTATTCACTTTAGCCGCGAGGACTTGTTGATGGGCCAAAGTTCATAGCTAAAACCCGAAAGGGACCAAAATACCCTTGATTTACGAAATTACCAAAATACCCTCGAATTACAAAATTACTAAAATACCTTTATTTTGCAAAAGTATCAAAATACCCCTATTTTGCAAAAGTACCAAAATACCCCTATTTTACAAAATTACCAAAATACCCTTATTACCCCTGGTTTGTAAAATTATCAAAATACCCCTGGTTTGTAAAATTACTGAAATACCCTTGGTTTGTAAAATTATCAAAATACCCCGGGTAGTGAAATGACGAAAATACCCTTGGTTTGTAAAATTACCGAAATACCCCTGGTTTGTAAAATTACCAAAATACCATTAGTTTGTAAAATTACCAAAATACCCATAGTTTGTGAAATTATCGAATTAGCCTTGGTAGGTAAATTACTGAAATACCCTCGATAGGTAAAATTACCGTTATACCCTCAGGGGTTGATTAGCGTGATTGTGTGTAGATCCTTAACACATAAGTATTGTTGTAATATATGTGTATGTTATGGCCTAAAAGCCGAAAAGAGAGGCTGTATGAACAGTCATATTACCCAGAAGGGGTAGGCAAGAGATGCCAGGTACGTAATCATAGAAACTTTTCCATGTGTGTCGAAGCATGTGAAAGTATAAGATCTGTTTAGATGGCTTAATATTTTGATTCTTGTATGTATGTATGCATGGGATGGGATTGATGGTTTGATTACGGAAGGGGAGCAGGTCGCGAGGCGATCGGTGGCTTTGCCACATAGGTCACATAGTGATCGGTCTTTATGATGACGAAAAGTGTCGAATACTATAATGTATTACTGAGGTCGCATAGCGATCGGTGGCTTTACCACATAGGTCACATAGTGATCGATATGGTGTGTAGCGGATGGAGGGTTGATTGTAGAAATTCCACGGTGTGATGGTTGATGCGGGGTGTGTAGAGGATGGACTCTTAGGTTTTGGGATGGGCCATATGCATGAATTATTCTGTTGCATTTGTGTATGGGCCAAGGCCCATAATGTGTTTGTGGGCCCAAGGCTTTTTTGTGATTTTGGGATTTGCACACTAAGTCTTTGTGACTCACCCTTTTATTTTTCCCACTTTTCAGATGAGTAATAGTTCGTGGACATGGGGTGAAGGGGACTCGAGGGCCATTAAGATTATTATCTACATAGACATTTTTTTCGGTTTTGTTTTCATTTAAGTTTTAATTTTGGGAATATTTTTTGTAATAAGGCCTTCATAACTTAGATTTGAATTATTTCCTTTATGTTGGGTTTTACAAACTTATGTTTTCTTTTCAAAGTCTTAAATATAAATTGAAATGATAAATGGGCTTTTCAAACTCGATCAGCATAAATATTAAAGTTATTTTAAAATTTCACATTTAATTGATTATTTGGCTATAATAAACTAAGTTTTTCCAAAACCCTTGAGTAAAGTTTTCAAGATTCAACCCGTAGTATACAGATTCGGTCATGACGCATGGGCTGGGTTTGGGGTGTTACAATAACCGAGTGGTCATGCAATGCAATGTGCAGAGATATACACAAAGCTCGAAACAAATAAGGAAAAATGATGAAGACCGTAACACAAAATAGATGAAATGCAATGAAAGGATCGTATATTAAAACCGAATTTTTAATTTCGACAAAAAGACAAAAATTAACCAACTTGTGGCTTGACTCTCTTATTCAAGTCCCCAGTGGAGTCGCCAAGCTGTCGTAACCATTTTTTTTGAAAAACGGGGATCGACTTTGGGTTTGAAAATGAAAAAGACAGGAGTCGCCACCGATCTTTATTAGGTGTGAACGGATCACCTTTGTTTTAATAAAACATTTTGATTTACTAAAACGATGTTTTTGGTCTACGAAATTTTGAGAAAATGAGTTTGGGAGCCGGTTACGTGCGAGGAAGGATTAGCACCCTCGTCACGCCCAAAATTGGTACCGAATTGATTAATCGATGTCTTAATGTCGAAAATTTGAAAAGATTTGAAAATATGATCCTTTGGAAAATGTTTGGATAATTTGGGCTAAAATTTGAGATTTCTCTGTTCTGAGAAGATATAAACATCACGTCCAGCACGTTAGGACACGATATTTTAAACCCTCGTAATCAAAGTCATCTAACGGTTTACGAAATTTATTAAAGGGATGTTTAGTTATTTAGTTAAATGGGAAACCGAAACCCAGCACGTTAGGGCACTATTCCCCGAATTTCTAAACACAAACATCGCCTTATTTAAAACCTTTGGATGAAATATAGTAATTTTGCAAAATGTATTTTGGTTTAATAGTGTTAAACTAAGAAAATAAATATAGGTGTTTGAGTTAAAATTTGAGATTTCTTTGTTCCTAAAGGATATAAACATCACATCCAGCACGTTAGGACACGATATTTTAATCTCTCGTAATCAAAGTCATCTCAATATTTACGAAGTTTGTTAAAAGGATGTTAGGTTATTTAGTCAAACGGAAAATCGAAACCCAGCACGTTAGGGCACTATTTATCAATTTCTAAATACAAAATATTGCCTTATCTTAAAAACCTTTAGATGAAATATGATAATTTTAGAATGTATTTTGTTTAATAATATAGTATAAAACTAAGAAAATAAATATAGATGTAAATATAGTAAATATAAAAATACTAATAATAATAATAATAATAATAATAATAATAATAATAATAATAATAATAATAATAATAATAATAATAATAATAATAATAAAAATAGTAATAAAAATAAAAATAAGGTAACAGATAATAATAAGATCATTAATAAAAATAATAACAATAATAAAATGATAATGAAAATGACAATAATAATACTAATAGTAATATAATAAAATGATAAAAAATAGTAGTAAACGTAATAATAATAGTATTAGTAATATGAATAGTGCAATAATAATAATAAATAGAAATAATAATAAGTAGATAAAAATAAAAATAAAATATAACATAATATTAAACATAATACTAAACGCAGTATAATTATAATGTTAAAAACAATTAATCAAATAATAAATAGGAGAAAATAGCCCAAAAAGGACGAAAATTGAATTGAAACGGAACCTTGGGGTAAATCTGAAAACAAAAATAGAAGGACGGTCTTTATTGCAATGCGCTAAAAGGAGGAGGGACTAAAGCGGGAAATAATCCCACCGTTCAAAACGCGCAGCATGGAAACGGACCAAAATGAAATCCGAATAAAAGTTCGGAGCAAAATTGAAAGAAACTGAAAACTTGATTGCAATAATATAAAAGGGCGGAGGGACCGCGCGCAAAATATCCCTTTTTCAAAAAAAACGCGGATCCTACCTGGAGCGGGTCGGGTAATCGGGTCGAAGCTTGAAACGACGTCGTTTTGGGGCTTATGGATGCCGGCCAAAACGACATCGTTTTGCAATGTTTATAAAAGTAAAAAAAAAAATCAAAAAGGTCATTTACTTTCAGATTTTAAAAAAAAAATCTTCTTCATTTCTTTTCTCTGCAGGTTGAAGCTTTCGTCATTGCTCCGTTGGCCATCATGCGAGCTCGTCATGAAACATCTTGAAAGCACGGAAGTTAGAGCTCTGATGAGGTAAATTTTTTTCATATTTTTTATTCTTTTTTTATACTCTCTAATAATATGTATATATATATGTCGAAAGGAAAGAAAGGGAAAGAAAATTTCAGAAATAATAAAAGGAAAAAGAAATCACCTCATTTGCCTCTGTTTTTGATTTTTAGTAGATTTTAAGTGTGTAATCTTTGTTCTGCAAGCGTTTGTATCTTCTGTTTGTGTTTGAAAATATTGTTTCTTCTATTAAAAAAAGGATCCCCCTTTACAATGGTTTAGATTGACTTTTTATAGCCGATTCTTATAATCTTTTGCTGTTCATTTTTCTATTCTCTTGCGTGTCTGCCCTTTCTTTGCAGGATATGGGCAGTGCTGATGAGACGTGGACGGTGGTGGCGGATCTTGTAGAAGGTGGCTTTGGCAATGGTCGAATCGCCATTGCTCGATGATGGGACGAGACGTCGAGAGGTCAGGCGCTAGGGTTTTTAGAAACCCTAGCATTCTGAAATTTTTTTAATCCTTTAGGCCTTTTGGGCCACTTGTAAATTGGGCTTGTTTGTATTGGACTGCTGACATGTTTTATTTTTGCTTATCTGATTTAGGGTGTAGTGGGCCGGGCAATTTTGGGCTCGTACTGCGTAGACCATAAGTCAATGTAAATACTTCATCTATTTCACTAGATATTACAATATTTCAGATTTACCTTAGGGTTTACAATAATCTGCTTATTTGGGTTTCTACACTTTGAAATTATTTACTTGAACAACGAGTGGTGGAAAGGTAAAAGTTTTGCAATTTATTTACTGAAGTATTAGGGATCCCCTATAGTAACTCAGTTGTTCCTGTTTTGTCAAATTTATAATATTTGCTTTGAATTAACAGGGCCTTTCAATTTTGAAACAGCAAAGGAAAATGAGAGTTTGCCCCAACTACATCTCAATCCCTATAGTTGGTCCAAGGTTGTAATTTTTCACTTTTCTTTTATGGGACAAAAGGGAGATGTTTGATTTGTTTATGTTCGTTTCCCCATTGTGGTAAAGATATCATATTCACATTTGTCTTTTTCTTTTAGGTCTCTAACATTATATATTTAGATTCTCTGGTCGGTGTTGGGTTTTCATATTTGAAGAACAAAAGCGATTATGAGACTGGTGATGTACAGACTGCCATTGACACCCATGCATTTTTGCTCAAGGTTATACATGAAATTTATTCATTATTTTCTTTATTAATTGAGATACTTATGCTTTAAGTATCTGTTGTGTTTTGAACTATACTCTGAGTTCCTTCCAAACCCCTTTTTTGGTTCTTTACCAATGTGGCAATCTTTAATGCTATTCTCTTCACTTCTTAACTGTTTTTCAATACAATGATTTGTGTCTTCTCACATTTGGCCTAGACTAGGTAGATCATTTATCTGTTATTAATGCTAAACCAAAATCTAAACCCTTTCTTATTCTTGCTTCACTCTTGTTCCACTGTGAAACTTTACCTTCCAGAACATGTTTTGTTTGATCACCTCTTACTGAAATTATTTAAAGTACATACTTTGAAAATGATTAGCGAGAATGATATCATCTCGGGTTTCTTTAAAGAGACATCTTGTGCTTGGATTGATTTCTCAAATTATAAAGTTAACTTGATCTCTCAAATTATTGTCTAATCCAAAGCAATTAAAATTTTGCAACCTTGATACTTAAAATGGCATAGGCCATTCTTGCTAAAAAACTATGCTGTTTTAGATACAACTGTTGGTAGACCTCAACTTGAAGAAAACACCTCAGTTGGTGGAGTTTGTTGATGATAGTAAGGTAATGTATTGTTTCAGAAGAATATCAGTTCATTTGACTATGCTTGTTTTGTGGAACATTTTAAGGAAAAATACTACTTATATTTTTTATATCATACACCAATATTTTAAGGAAAAGTGCTACAATTATGATGAATTTTTCGATCTTGTCTATATTTTTTTCTGTAAAGAGCTTAAAGAGTTGATTCGTTCAGTATTTCTTTTCACGATTCAATATTGAGATATATAATTCTATGCTATTCGGTTCCTGGAGATAGAACGCATAACTTCTTGGATTTTTGCCAAATTTTAGATAGTAATCTGCAAGGTAATTGCAACCTTAATTTATTTTTATCCTTAATTTGGTTATAGTTTTTGGGATTGTAACTTTTTTTTTGTCGAGATTAGTTCATTAAATCTGAACGTGAAAACAATTCAATCGTTTAGCTGAAAACAGAGACGATGCCCGTCTTAGGAAGAAGGTAACATGACAGGCTTCAGCTTAATCTCTCTCGTATTGAAGCAGTAAATTTTTGTTCTATACAATTTATGCTAAACTGTTCTTCTTTTTAATGGGTAATGCTTGTCCTTTTATTAATTATTGTTGCTTTGTTTTTCTGAATTTTATGGCTTTATATTACATGCAAATACAAGATCTGTATCTTGATCTTATATGATCTGTATATTTGATTATAATCTAAGGAAAAAAAGAAATCTGACATGCATTATCCATTTTCAAAGATGAAATATAAATTGTTTCTTCACCGAGAAACCATGCCAACCTGGATTAAGCGTTAGTGCTTGTCTTTTAGTCTAATGAGCTGGATAGATATTCAATGCTAACTTTCTCTTATGATTTAGGTCATATTTGATACCTAAACATTCTTCCTTAAATCTCATTGGTACATTCTGCCACTCATTTTTCCCAAAGCTTTATTACTACTTATATCAACCCTTTATTTAGTTTCAGTCATTTTTTTTGTTTAATAGTATGTTACTTAATCTTAAAATATGAATCATTTTTCCTGAAATCTTGTTCGGCTGCTAGTTTCCATGTTTCTCTGACTCTTGAAGTACCCTTGTCCGACATATAAATATAGGGATATGACCTATAATGATCTTTTAAATACATGGAAAACTTAGAAAATCTAATCCGAGACATTGTTCAATGCTGTTGTTTGTTCTTTTGGTGTTTATCCAATATAAGCTTTTATTCTAATTCAACTGCCTCCTTTGTAGGTTTTATATAGTAACTGAAGTTTAAGTTCTAAAGGATTGACAAAAATCTGTAATTACTTGGTAAGTATCAAACACATTGAACTGTTGAAAAATGATTTTACACCATTTAATTTATCATTGTCCTATTCATGATTTATATTGTAAGTGAATTTTTATTGTTCAACTGATTCGTACCAATTTGCAACCTCTGTTTCTTGGTGAGAGTGGAGTAGACCAGCTTCTTGAAATTATTAAGGTATGTTTTAGTTAAAAATTCTGATCAGTTACAATTATATCATGATGAATTTGTCCAAATTGTTGTTTATTATCCTGCTTTGTTGGTATATATACGGTTTATTATTTTGCTATCCAACAAAAAAAGATTCAAAATATATAGGCTGGAAACCTAACGAGTTGCCTTATAACTCATTGTAAGATATAATGGATCCTCACCAGGTGTAACAATGCCACGTATGATGAATCTTAAAAAATTTCTGTCCAAATTGCTGTTTATTATTAATAATGTTTGAACAACCTCCAAATTGCTGTCTATCATGCCGCTTAGATTTTTGACAAGCTCCCATATATTATTTTTAAAATTTAAGGTGCAGTGCGATATAAAAATAACATAAATAAAATATAAAAGTTAATTTTAAAATATGTTATAAATTTTTATATTTTAAAAATTTAAATTTAATTATTATACTTTTTGTTAAATTTATTGTTGTTAAATTTAAAAATGTAAAAATTACGTTTCGATTAACTTTAATTTAACAAATAATAATAATAATTAATAATTAATAATAATAATAATGAGACCTAAATTTTAAAATTTGTAAAATAAAATGACTAAAATCATGCATATAAGATGATAGAAATTAAAATTTGTTAAAAGGTATGTATATAAAATAAAGAAATAAATTAATTATTTATTCATTTTAATTAAAAAATCTAACTTATAATACAAGAATTTCCATACTATTTTTCCCATAATTGCACTAAAAAATGATAATACAAAGTTGAATTTTGCAAGTGAAGATAAGAGATTAACATAAATTTTATATTTTAATAAATATTTTCAAATATATGCTTTTGTCACTACATATATTATATATTATATTAAAGAATTCATCATCTTTTTTACTTTATCTTCCATAATAATAACCTACGGTATAATGATTTAATTAATCTCCTCACAAAAGTAGTGGGTGCATCATTCTCAAAGGTCTCCGTCAACATTAAACGGCCGTTAATCCTCGAACCTATAAAAACATATTAAAACGTAAATTCCTCATTCCTTTTATTATGTTACCCATATTATTTTTTTTCACATAATATACATAACTTACATAACTCACATAACATACATAAATTACATAACTTACATAACTCAGATAACTTACATAATACATAACTCAGATAACTTACATAATACATAATACATAGGTTAAAGATCAAATTTCATAGCTTTCATCAAATTATTTAACTTACATAATACATAACTTACATAATTTTAAGATCAAACTTCATAACTTACATAATTTACATAACTTACATAATACCTGTATAGATAAACAACTTACCCGTGTAATTTATTGTCAACTTTAGACTTCAACAACTACGAAATGGATAGAACTTGGATGAATTTGTCAAGGGTAAGCAACGGCTATCGATATGGAGTAGAAAGTTTTCTAAATTTTGTATTTCAAAATGCAAGCCAAGAGAATATGATTATTTGCCCGTGTAAGAAGTGTTGCAATATCAATTGGCATTATCATGAAGTTGTCTATGAACATCTAGTTGTTGATGGCTTTGTTCGGGGGTATAAAAATGGATTTTTCATGGAGAGTGTACATCTAGTGGAGCCTCTTCATTGATGAATCTGGGTTATCCTCATAGTGCTTACAATCAAAATGTTAGAGAAGGACATGGATGGCATGTTGTGGGATGCATTTAATATGCGCAGTGATGGTTTGCAATCATTTCCACCTAACTTGGGTGCAACCGATGATTATAATTTTGGTGGAAATACTTTCACCGAAAGGGAAAAAGTGTACCTAATGATTAGCCAAATGAAGAAGCGGCGAAGTTCTACACTTTACTTGGTGAAATGAACGAAGAACTATATAAGGGATCTAAATTTTCAAAACTATCTTTCTGTATTCATCTTTTTTACTTAAAATGTTTGGGAGGGTGGACCGAAAACTCTTTGAAAATGTTGTTAGAGTTTTTGAGAGAAATGTTCCCGTTTGCGAAAATCCCTCAATCTTCCAAAGACATGAAGAAATTGATCAAAGATTTAAGCCTTGGCTACAACAGAATTCATAGTTGCCCAAATGATTGCAAGTTGTATTGGGGCGATCGGAGAAACCAACAGTGCTGTCATGTATGCGGTCAATCCCTTGGATGAATGGAAATACAAATGATGGTAACGAGGATGAAAACGATACATAGTCAAGGAAGCAACTAGTTAAGATTTTACAGTATTTTTCACTAATACCAAGGCTTCAAAGGCTCGTCGAAGATAGCCGAGTCAATGACGTGGCACCATGATGGGCAAACCGATGATGAATTGTTAAGGCATCCTGCAGATTCTTTATCTTGGAAATCATTTGACTCTAAATTTCCAAGCTTTGCAAGCAATCCTCAGAGTGTGAAGGCTGGGGCTAGCATCGATGGATTTAACCTTACAAAATCATGAGCACTGCGTCTGATTTTGGCCTGTGGTGCTTGTTCCTTACAATTTGCCTCCATGGGTTTGCATGAAAAATCATCCTTTATCTTATCTATGATTATCCACGGAGAAAGGGCCCGAAATGATATTGACATATATTTGCAGCCACTTATTGAAGAGTTAAAACAATTATGGGCTGATGTTGAGACATACGATGTACTGAGAAAAGAGAACTTCAATTTACGTGTGACTTTGATGTGGACTATTAATGACTTCCGACTTATGCCAATTTATCTGGTTGGAGTACCAAGGGACGTTATGCTTGTCCTTGTTGTGTTGCACAAACATGTTCGTAATGGTTATATAATGGGAAGAAGTTCTCTTACTGTAACACCCTAAATTAGGGGTTGTTAAAATTTAATTATTTTTCCATAGGTGTGCTTGAAGAAATAAATATATGATTTTATTTGGCATGATTTAGGGTCTAAAAATAACTCGAGCTAGGCCTGACCCAGTATTTAAAATTTATTATTAAGTGTGTAAAAGGAAGAAGCTAGGTTAGTTAGGGCTTTAAGTTAGTTAGGGCTTTAATAAAAATTTTGGGCGAGTTATGGCACAAAGGATGGGCTTGGTATAAGTGGCGTGGTGCACTTAAGGGTTTGCTAGGGGTCTTGGGTTCGATCCGCAGAAGTAACAAGGGGAATTGTTTTTCTGTCTTTTGAGGCGTTAAAGGAAGGGCCCAGGTAAGAAAGGCTTTAAATAAATTTTGAGTAAGGATCGGACATGAAAGGCAGGTGGGCGGAGTGGCTGAGGCGCCACTTAAAAGGGGCTTTGGCAAAAGGGACTCGGGTTCGAGTCAAGACGAGCGCAAAGGAGATTTTATTTTTGGGCTTTGGCGCTAAAAGAGAAAAGGGCTCAGGAATAAGGCTTTATGAATAAAGGGTGGGATTATTTGACATGAAAGTCTAAAGGGAAGAGTTGGTTCGGGGGCACTTAAAAGGGGGGCCTGCTGTTGCTGCTTCCTTCATGTGGTCGCTGGTTCGAACTCCAGGCCCTGCACCTTGTTTTTTTTTTATTTTTTTTCCTACAGCTGGCGTTGGAGGGAAGTAATGGTATGGATTTGGACTCTAATTTTGATAGTGATAAGGTGTATTTCTTTTGTATAATCGGCTGGAATGGGGGGGACTAATAGTGTTCTATTTGCTATAAAATTATAGAAGGAGATTTGGAGACAAAGATGTAAGATAATTCTACTCTATTTTTGATAATTAAGAGCTGGAATTTATCACCTAAAAGGGAGGAATTGGCCAGCATTGGGACTCCTTGGGGGTTGTTCAAAATTGATTTTTGTACAGCAAGAAGTGCCCAAAAATTCCAGCAACTATTTCTTCTTCTTTTCCTCCTTCTTTAAATTTCCCTAGGAAATCCTTCAAAATTTTCCCATCTTTCTCTTTTACTTAGCGAAAACCACCATTGATTTCCCTACATATTTTCTTTTCTTTTCTTCCCCATTAGCGAACCCCTACCACCTTGCTTTGAAATTTCCTTAGACAAATTGCCCAAAATTATTCAAAATTCCAGCATCTCTTTTGTTTCTCTTTAGCCAAACCCCTCCCTATTTGTTTGTAGTTTTGGTGAATATCAAAGCAAAGGTGCTTTCTTCTTCCCAATCGGTTTGAGAGGAAGGTAAGTGTTAGGTACTTTTCGGCCAAGGGCCATGATTATGGAATTATGCTTAAAACTGATACTAACAAGTGATTAGTAGGGATTTCGACTATTAAAGGTGCAAGAGTGTGATTTCGAGATTCTAGGTTGTGATAGATTCAATAGATCGGGATCTCGTTAAATAATCAGGTGCGTAATTATCGCACTGTTTCTCCTGTTATTTGTGTATTGATGTATATACTTGTGTATGATGTGTGCTAGCCGACAATAATGGCTAAAGTGGTGGATACCCAAGTTGGGGGTAATCGGTTAACAGGTTAGTAGATTGTGATATTAAATTATTATGATATATGTGTGATATGGTAATGAGCATGTGATGTATACTTGTTATATACGTGATTTGACATGATACATTTACATATATGTATGGGGGATTGGATGTGATCAAGGAAGGATGGGGTGTACATATTTATGTACGTAGTCTAATGTTAGCCTCGTGCTACATTAGCTCTTGATGGTTAGCTGTGTGCTACATCAAGGGAGGTGTTGGCTAGGTGCCCATCTCGGCGGTTGATGGCTGTGTGCATCACCGTAGACGGATTAATATTGGGATCACTTATGTGATCGGTGGCTCAGCCACGGTCTTGAGCAGCAAGTCTGCCAAGGTAGGACATGTGGATCACGATGTGATCGGTGGTGGATTAGCCACGGCCTTGGGCAGGGAGTCTGCTAAGGTTGGTGTAACGGATGGACTTAGGTTGGGTTGGGTTTCGTAATATCATATTTATTTGTATGATCTGTGTGGATATGGGCCAAGCCTTTATGTGGAGGCATGTGTGATGATTATGCACCGAGTCTGTGGACTCACCCAATTTTTTTATAACATTTTACAGATAAGTAGATCGCGGAGATGGAGCCGGAGAGAACTCGAGGCGGCCATGCTTGTCGATGGAGTTATTTTTATTTTGCTTTAGTTAAAATTATTATTTTCTAAGTTTTATTTTGGGATTGTAATAAGGCCACTATTTATCTTGTGGATGTTATTTTTATTTTACTTATATTATGTTCCAAAATGGCATTTTATAAATATTAAATGGACCAGTTAAAAGTAATTTTTTTTCAAACTTAATAAACTTCTACGGGTTTTTAAAAGATGTTACCATCGGGTAACAAACTATACCAGGTCAATTATAGCCCTGATTTATTAAATGTTACATGATCAGACGTTTTCAAAGGATTTATCCACCCAACTATATTTATAAAAAGCCCAACTGAGTTTCAAACATCCTTTCTACACCTTAGCCAAATTTTATCGAATTATCACCAAACTTTCAAAATGACTCAAATTATTTTTACCCAGTAACATACCAGATCCGGTCAGGACTCGTGGGCCGGGTTTGGGGTGTTACACTTACATGGGGCATCGTCGGTGGTTATCGAAAAATCATAGATTTAGATTTCAGAGTACTCAGTTTGATAGTACTGAAGAGTTTAGAGAAGCTCCTTCGCAGACCTGTGGATCTAAAATATTGTTCATGTTGAAAGATATGAATTTTATTTTTGGTAAGATGAATCAACCGCCCAACACGCAAAGAAATAGAAGATAAATGGATGAATCTGATGAAGAGGACGATCCTAATGAGGCAGACTTATGGAAAAAAGAAGTATTTTTTTTGAGTTGCCTTATTAGGAGCATTAGATTTTACGACATAATCTTGATGTCATGCACATTGAGAAAAATGTCTACGAGAACATCATTGGAACTATTTTGAATGTCGATGGAAAATCGAAAGACAATCTTTAGATAGTCCACATGGAAATTCGGCGTGAGCTTCATCCCCAAGCACTTCTGAATATGAAATATCGGTTGCCGCCTGCTATTTTCTCAATGTCGAAGATAGAGAAAAAAGTGTTCTATATGGTGTTGAAGGATATAAAAGTCCTAGATGCGTATGCATCATGTGTGAGTCTTAAAGATCGAATACTATATGGCTTAAAATTGCATGACTATCACATCTTGATGCAAGACTTACTGCCAGTTGCTATGCGGTGTTGTATGTCAAAAAAGGTGACGTCTTGTGTAATTGAACTGTCCAATATAATGAAAGGCATTTGTGGCAAAGTTTTGGATGTTCAAGAACTTGAGATACTACAAGATCGAGCCACATTGACTTTATGCAATCTGGAGAAGATCTTTCCGCCTTCTTTCTTCACTATTATGGTGCACTTGTTAATTCATCTCCCTCGTAAAGCAATGCTTGGTGGACCCGTTTTTTATCGATGGATGTATCCCATAGAAAGGTCTTACTCTATTTGCAAATTATTCCTTCATTCACATCAATGCCTTTAGTTGCAACTTTTGATAATGTTATATATCGTGTTTAGTTTCTTATCCATATTGAAGTCTTATTGCCGCAATAAACGTTATCCGGAAGGATTAATTGACAAAGGCTACTTGGTAGAGGAATATATAACTTTCTATTCAAGGTATTTGGAAGATGTTGAAGCAAGAATGAACAGACCAAGTAGAAATGCTGGGCTCACAGATCATAACTTGGCCGAAACTTATTTATTTCAAATTTTCGGAGAACTGATTGGCAAAGTCGAAATTGCAGAATTAGACAATAGATCGTGGGTCCAAGCATATCGATACATTCTTTTTCATCACGATTCAATGGAACCATTACGCAAGTAAGTTCTAAAATTTGATAAATATTTATCAATTATAATTTGTTTGTCTTCTAACAAAGTAAACCTTTTTTTAACCTAGTGAGTACAAACAAATATTGAGAGCTCGTTCATGGTCCCGAAGGTTACATCTACGAGAAATTAATAAGTTGTTCATAGAATCATTTCATGAATGGTTAAGCCAAACGGTATGCAATTGAAGTTTTCATTGACAAGTAATAATGTTTTCTCATAACATTTATAATTACTCAATTTACTTTCGATTCAATAGGTTTGGAGTCGGAATGAAGTAAATGACGAAGTTAAATGGCTTTCACAAGGTCCAAATAGAATAGTGAAAAGATATAATGCCTTCCTCATCAATGGATACAGATTTCATACAAGGTATCGCCAGAGATTGAGGAGAACCCAAAATTGTGGAATTGTTGTTAATTCTTTAATTACAAGTTATGCTAGTGCTAGGGACATGAATCTGCCGAGGGAATCTGAGTATTACGGACTTCTTCGACATAATTGAGTTGGATTATTACGAAAAATGGAAAGTTATCTTATTTCGAGGTGATTGGGCTGATGTGAATACGGCTCGCGGAATTAAAAACGATCAATATGGTTTTACAATGGTGAATTTCTCTCGATTGATTCAGACTGGAGAACAACTGATAGACGAGCTGTATGTATTTTCTTTTCAAGTGAAACAAGTTTTTTACTCGAAAGATCCAACTGATGAGGGTTGGTACGTTGTACTTCGAAACACCCCTAGAAACTTGTTCAACATGGGCAATAGAAGTAGAGATGACATCGTCAAAAGATCAGAAACTTTGCCTTTTCCAGAACAAAAATGAAAACATCCTTAGTACTAGTACACAATTTCAATGGGTTCGTTAGGACGTGGACGAAGATATTTACGAATTATGATGTAGTAAGATTTTACGATTTTTTATTTATATGTAATATTATAATTTTAATCTTGATCATTTTATATAATTTAACTATTTTATATGTACCATTATTATTGTTATTTGTTACTAAAATTTCAACTATTTTATGTGTATTGCAGGAAAAATGAGTAGAAGAAGATTACGAGATTTAAATATTATGCGAATCTTCAGTAAATTCGGAAGAGGACAATAGTGAACAGCAAACAGTTGTTGGATCCTCAAATATGCCTGACATAGATGATGAGCCTGCAGAATTAGAAAGTAATGTTAAGTTTATTTTACATGCATGTTGACTTTTATTATTGATTCATTTTTCAATTTTAATATAACAATAATATATCATTGTTCAGCTAAGAGTGGTGGGACGCGCAGAGGTTGCGAACATACGCTGCTTAGAGATTTATACGAATTAAATCCTATCGAGCGTGTTAAAGTAAGGAGAAACAGTTATGGCCAGCCTGTTGGCCCTGAAGCTCGACTTCTAGCAGGCTATTTGGGCATTATTGCACGAAATGAAAATATGTTACCTATCAATTACGAGTCATGGCATCACATGCCTGATGCAAATAAAAATCAAGCTCTCGATAACATTAAGGCAACAAAACGTGAATGTAATTTATAACACTTTGGTTGAAGTTTCATTTATATTTACTTTCTAAACTTATGTTTTTTTAGGAGAGATTTGCTTTGGAGGTCTCCGATGAATATATAAAAAAGACATTGGGAAAAAATGGAGAGACCATAAAAGCATATTGAAAAAAGAATATTTTAAGAAAGATATAAGCCTCGAAAATAAATTGCGAAATGTTCCACCGGGAATGTTGAGGTATCAATGGGAAGATGCGGTTAGATTTTGGAACTCAAAGAAAGGAGAAGTATTACCTAGTTCTAAACTCTTATAAAATTTTCGGTTTATAGTATTTATTATATACGTAATAATAATTTCATTATGTAGGACCATGAGCGTATTGGAACAAGCAGCAGGCAGAAACAAAAATTCACGCACACGGCAAGGTCGAGAAGTTTTGCTTCTGTAGCCGAGGCCAAGGTATTATAATTTATTCATTCTGTCAAATATTAATGACTTCATACTATTAAATTATATTTTTACTACTATATTGTAGGAAGCCTCATCTGGTCAAAAAGTTGGACCCGTTCAGCTTTTTGACATTACGCATAGGAAGAAGGATGGGTCTCTGATGACATCCGAAGCTGGAGAGATTATGGTATATTTACTTAATAATATTTGATTTATTATAAATATTTATAATGTTTAATTATAATAGCTTAATTCTTCGTTTCTAGTTATAAATTAATAATGTTAAGTTATGTTCCATTCTTTCTTATTGTATATTTTGTTTCTAACTGTTTAATTAATTTATTAGGAGAAACTAAAAGAGAAGAAGGCAGAGTATGAAGCGGCTACTTCGACTGATAGTTCTGTTAATCTTGAGGATATCGATAACAGAATTATTACTGATGTTTTGGGTCCTGAAAGGTATGGTCGAAATTTTTATGCTACATTTGTTGTTTTTTGACTTGAATTATATGCTACATTTGCTATTTTTTATTACTGATATTTTGGGTCCTGAAAGGTATGGTCGGGTTCGATTTCAAGGATTTGGTGTTACCCCGACCCAATATTTTGGATCCGGCTCCCAGCAATACATGCCTTCCAGAAGTCAATCTCGAGCTGAAGTTTAGAGGCTAAAAGACTAGATAGCTCAGATGCAAGTGAGCACGGTTGAGCAAATTGTTGATGTTCAAAGAAAATATGAAGAACTCCAAAGAACGACTTAGAGTGGATCTGCGCAGCAAAAAGGGAGGCGGCGATAGCGATGAGGGATGCGAGCATTAATGATGAGGGATGTAGACGAGCAGCGATACTAGCAGAGTAGAATAGAAAGTATGATGAGCTCCACTCCGGCTTGACATATGATGCGAGATGTTGCGGCGATCATGAGGTCGCCATCTTAGACATTTAGTTTCTCGTTTAATATTATTTTAACATTATTACATTTAACATTATTGTAAGAATATTTTCAGTTATAATTCATTTATTAATTTATATCACATATCTTTTATTGAATTTGAAGTATCATTTAGAATTAATGCATTTGGTGTGATTTTTATGCTAAATTTGTTGTTTTGGGTTGAAATTATATGCTACATTTGTTGTTATTGGTTGGTTTTAGTGCAGGAGGGGTATGATATTAGACAAACTGTAAATTGCAAATCTGTACAAATTAGCGGCGTTTTTAGGATAAGCACCGCTAAAATTTATGATCGTTAGCGGCGTTTGTGGGATAAGCGCCGCTAAAGGTCATGACCTTTAGCGGCATTTTTCCTCATAAACGCCGCTAAAGTTTGCGGTATTTGTTTTTGCGATGTTTTTGCGGCGCTTCTAAAAGCGCCGTAAATACTATTAGTGGCCTTATAAACACCGCTAAAGGCCTAAAAAAACGCCGCTAAAAGTCTGTTTTGCTGTTGTGATTACGTGATATATTTTTAGTATTCGAAAAATTTTAAATTTAACATAAATGAGAACAAAAACATCATAGTCCAAATCTTGGCCAGTCAACAAATTTATTCCATGGCTCTATTTTCTTTCTTTGTTAAGGATTCAGGGTTTGGGGGTAAAATACCCAAAAATACAAAAAAAAATTATTTACGAAAAAGGGCCAGTTTCAAAAATATTTACGGAAAAGGGCCGTTTCACCTCAAAATGCTTTCACGTCAGCGCGTTTTGGGGGGATATGCCAGCAAAGCGCGTCCCCAGGGGTGCGCTTTAGCCCTGCAACGGTAAAAAAAAGGTAAAAAAAAACATATAAAACCCCCCAACCCTTTTATTTTTTTCACACTTTAATTCTTACTCATTCTTCTCTCAAATTCCTCTCAAAATTCTCTTTAAGTCCTTCAAACTTCCTCTAAATTTTGAAATAGTCCTTTAATATTTACAAAAAGCCCTTTTTAATTTTTTTAATTTTTTAATATATTTTTTTGAAACTTTTAAAACTTTCGATCGTATTACAAATGGTCGGGGAATTACTTTGTCTAGACAACAAGCACATCTCCGTCGAGCAATTGCAAATGGTAAGTTTTTAATTTTAATTTTTAATATTATTTAATATTTTTAGGTCTATGCAATTTTAATTAATTTTATTTTATAATTTTTAAACAATCATAGATCGGGTGTTGGAATGTTATATTCATAACATGCATGGTCCCCATCGCCGCTTGATCGAGAATTACACAGAGAAGCGGGTTTTGGCACGTGGCCACGACAGGCGGGGGGTTCAAGTTGGAGCCGCCTTTGATTAGTGCGCTGATAGAGAAGTGGAGACCCGAGACGCACACTTTCCATCTTCCATGCGGAGAGTGTACCGTCTCTCTGGAATATGTGCGATTCTGATTGGGATTCTTTGGTGGGCGGCTTCGGTGACACCGGGTCCGCAACTTCTGCTGATTGGGGAGCCATATGCTACGAGCTTCTGAGTGCTATTCCGGATAAAATTCAAAGAGTTCGGATCGAGATGGCTTGGTTACGAGACACATTCCCGGAGCCGAATGAGGGTTCGACCGAAATAGAAAGAATACGGTATGCCCGGGCATATATTCTTCAGATAATTGGAGGCTATCTAATGCCAGACCTTTCTAGAAACCTCGTACACTTGAGATGACTGCTGAAACTTGTTGATTTCAGAGCAGCCGGTGAATTGAGTTGGGGGTCTTCCATGTTATCGAGGTTGTATCAGGAGATGTGCGGACGACGCGACCAAGTAAAGCGAAAATCGGAGGTTGCCTATCACTACTGCAGTCATGGGCATGGTTTCGATTTCTATTTTTACGACCTCGACTCAACCACCTATATTTATTCCCACTGATAACGAGGTAAATTTAATATTATATTTTACAATTATTTCATAGATTTATAGTATAATTGTAAGCTAAAAATTTATTTAATTAGGTAGAACCATTCGGCGAGTCATGTTGGAATACCTACCTCGCTTGAAGATATACGGCTTCTATTGGACCAACGGTCGGGATCACAAGTAAGTTTCGAATTTCGTATTTATAATTTAGTATTTCGTATTTAGTGTCTAGTATTATGTATATAACTAATATTTTGTTAATGTTAATATAGTTTCAATGGACACTATACGAGGATCTGGAAATTTGGGCAGTAATTCCAGAAGAGTTCTTCTAAAATCTGAACAGTTGGCACGTGAAGGTCCCATTGATCACCTATGCGACCGTGGAGATACACCAATTAGATCGGGTTCTGCGACAATTTGGATTCCGGCAACTGATTCTCGTGCCACCTGAGGTTTTCGATAATGAGCACAAAGTGGACTTACGACAACTGCACACGGATTGGCAAGATTTTGGTCAGCACATATCAAGACGTGGGAGAACTGGTATGACTATTTACCTATCCGGGAACCGATCATCATTTTTAAGTTAGCATGCGTGCCGGAATACATGCCATGGTTTAGGATCTATGGTAAGCTGTATCTATTGTCGGAAGAAGAAGCGACGGCAATTTCGTAACGAAGGGAATGTCGGGGCCCTTTAAATCCAAGAAGAAGGGTGATGAGGCGGGGCCATCAACAAATGGCAAACCACGATCCACCGACCCATCGATTCGATCGACGACACCGACATCACAGCCTTTACCCTTTATGCCAGGTGCGTGCCCTACCCCTTATACGTATCCTCCTAATTCATATATGTTTTCTTTTTCCAATCCCACCCCAGGTTGGAATGCAAGGCTGGGTTCGAGTCCGTTCCCGACTACTCCTGCTAGCCAGCCAATCTTTAAGCCGTCATCGCGTAAGGGATCACGGGAGGCGCCGTCGGGGAGCACTTTTTTCTACCACCCTCCTTCGCCATACGAGATCTAGACACCCCCGTCGTGGTTTATGCAAACACCTCCGGGGTCTTTATTTTATCAAGGTGGGTCATCCTCGCAACACCCACAACCAGACCCAATGCCGGAGGAACCGGAATCCCCGTCCGAGGTGCCACGACCCCGTCGGAAGCTAGACGAAGGAGGAATCTAGCGTAGAATCGCCAATCGCCCCGTGTGGCAATGATTAGAAACGGCATCAACATGATTCTTGACCGACTTTTTATTTTTAATTGTAATATAATTTTTAATTTTAATTTTTTAATAAAAGAAAAAATTTTAATATCTTTAATAAAATAGAAATGGTTTAATTTTTTATTGTAATTTAGTTTTTATATATTTAATAAAATAACAGTTTTTTATTTTTTATTGTAATTTAGTTTTTTAATGTAATTTAATTTTTTTAATGTAATTTAATTTTAATATCTTTAATAAAATAGAAATGGTTAAATTTTTATTGTACTTTAGTTTTTATATATTTAATAAAATAACAGTTTTTATTTTTATTGTAATTTTATTTTATTTTTTAATGTAATTTAATTTTTTAATGTAATTTAACTTTAATATCTTTAATAAAATAGAAATGGTTTAATTTTTTATTGTACTTTAGTTTTTATATATTTAATAAAATAATAGTTTTTATTTTTATTGTAATTTGATTTTTATTTTTAATGTAATTTAATTTTAATATCTTTAATAAAATAGAAATGGTTTAATTTTTATTGTAATTTAGTTTTATATATTTAATAAAATAATAGTTTTTATTTTTTATTGTAATTTAATTTTTAATGTAATTTAATTTTAATATCTTTAATAAAATAGAAATGGTTTAATTTTTAATTATAATTTAGTTTTATATATTTAACAAAATAACAGTTTTTTATTTTTTATTGTAATTTGATTTTTTCTTTTGATAAATTAAAACTTGAATAAAATAAAAGTTCTTGTACAAAAGTTCACCGTTTTCATAAATAAAAATAAAAATTACATAGCCACGAAGAGACAAAAAAGCTAAGAACACGGTCAACTATTCTGATTTGGACATGAGCGAGATGTATGCCCCGGGTTCCTACACCATTCGCACAGCCTACTTTGGTTGCTCGTTTCTCGGATATCCATATTGTTGCGTATTCTACTCGAGAAAGGTCGACCTTTTGGTTTGCGCCTCAATTGTCTATCCGGCAACAGCTTATACGGTGCAAGCGATACCAACGGCCACTTACATTCATCTGGGACTGGTGGGAATACGTGTCTCCACATGTTGTACATGTTTTCTAATTTATACACTTCGTCGACATAGCTCATGGGATCAAGACGGAGATTCTGACAAGCTGCAAGTACATGAGCGCATGGGTAACGAAGTGCATCAAATATCCCACAGTCGCAGGTCCTATTTGTCAAGTGTACATGATACTGCTCGCCAACAATACCTTGGTTCGGTCTGTCAAAATCCGTGACACAAAACCATAGGCTGTCGTGATCGTGACACACTATGTGCATGGTGTTGGCCCGTGCCTTCCCCCTGTTTATTTCTTACAAGACTTTTGGGCTCCATACATGGCCTCCTTGCATCTGCCCTTTATAACTCGCTGCTCGCTTCAGAAATAGTGCTGCTAAACGAAAATATGTCTCTCGCACAATCGATGTAATCGACAGATGACGGGTTCCTTTTAGAACAGAATTTATACATTCGGCCAGGTTTGTGGTCATATGACCATATCGTAGGCCGCCGTCGTATGCTTATGTCCACTATTCGAAAGGAATATTGCACAGGTAGTTTGCGCATTCGTCGTTGTCTGAGCACAAACTCGTTAACATCTCCTGAAAACAGTTCTTATTGATCTCGTACCCTACCAATATTCGTTGATAGCGAATATTACATACCACTCTTCAATTGAGAATAAATTGAATATTACAAATGAAATTATATTAATAGATATTACATACCCATATCGGTCACTTGCCGTCGCTGACTTTTAGATCGATGTTGCCCGTAGTAGTTGGATGCAACATATCTTAGGCAATATCGATGGTATGTGCGATACCACAGGCTTCCCTGGCACTCTATTGCGGCTAGTATTCCAGGGCCCCGATCCGATATAACGCATATATCAGGTTGGGGGCAGACATGCCTCCTTAACCTAGATAGGAAGAAGTTCCAGTCATTAGCTGACTCCCCTGGTGTTATTGCGAACGCAATCGAAAAGATTCTCCCACAGCCGTCTTGTGCCACAGTTAGCAATAGCTAATGCATATATCTACCATACATAAAGGTACCGTCAATTTGTACCAATAGCTTATAGTATATAAAGGCATCTCGGCATTGCTTAAATGTCCAGAACAGAAGCTTGAACACTACGCATCCATGGAGCAAGCGATCGTTGTAGTACGCTGGTTCCGTTTCAAGATCTGTTATGCTTTCTGGGACATATCTCTCCAGCACCTGACACCACTGCCACACTTCATTATATGAAGCATCCCACCGACCATGCAACTTTTCTAACGCTTTTGCTTGGCTATCCAAGCCTTTCTGTAAGAGGGCATGTACCCCAATTGGCTACGAATATTGCCAATTAAGGCCGACACTGTAGTCTTGGGATCAGCCTTCACCGTCGGGATTATTAAGTCAGCCAACATGTCTGAATCCATCTTCGGATGATCTTGTGTAACACCTGTCAACGAAGTACGTTAAATAATGCAACATTACATAATATTAGTCGTATTCAAAAATATTGAACACATAGTGGTACTGTACCGGCAAGACATGTATGTGAACCTTTGTACTTTTTGATCTCCCACAAGCCTGTCCTTTTCCTCAACGAGGCCATGATTTTCCATGAACATGTACCGTCTTGCACTGCACACTTCGCCTCGTGCTTATCGAGCTTGGATTTAACCATGTTGTAGTTAATCCCGTTCTTGATGCTGTATTGTATCAATGCAGCAAGAAAAGTATTCTTGTTGGAAAACTAGTTACCAATTTCTAATTGGTCCGAATCCAACGAAGAAGTTGTACGGTCACGCATCCGGTGTGGTAGCTCAGGAAACTCCAATGCATCATCTTGAGATAGATCGACATTATGCATGTGGGATGGAGGCGAGTACGCCCTGAATAGCGGATCTTCTTCTTCTTCGTCTAAACCGCCCTCAACATCTTCAGGTACAATTAAAATAGGCTCCGGTTCAGAAAATAATCCAACTTCTGCACCATTGGGCCCGGGCTCCCGAGGTGGATCCACATTGGATTCATCGTCCGACCCTCCATAACCTGCAACAAACGAGGGCCCCTTGTCGGTGGATGTCGTGGGGAGTACATTATCCCTCCTTAAACATCTTTCATAACATTCCCAATCATATGTGGATTGCCAACACTAGAAGTTGATGATGTCCCCCAATACGTATTTCTATCATCGGACATCGAAGGACGGATATGCATGTCCCATCCACCAACCGAGTGTCGTGTAGGGGTTATGTTTTCCATACTACCACCGAACACGGGCACTTCCGTGTTTTGCCTCCCACTAACAGAGTGTTGGCTTGGGGTCGTGTATTCCCCTCGAACAGCAGTAGATGTTGAGGTCGCAGAAAGATCACTTGGAGATGAAAATTGTACATATACCTCGAGATAGGGTGATCCACTGGCAAGATGAGTCTCCACCATTGCCTCAAAGCTCCGAGGACCTTTGACGTCGAATGAGTCATATCTCACCGGATCAACTGAAGCGCAAAATCTATACTTAATAGACTGAACTTTCATTGGCGTTGTTTCGAATATTTTACGCCTAATTATTTTGCGAAGTTCTACCAAATCGACATTCTGATTAAAACTCAGTCGCGCTGTGTTCTCCGATAAGAAAACAACACCATTTTCGGTGTCACAAACCTCACCATCGTAGTAAATAACAGCATTAATACGTTCACTCATTTTCAGTTTTTTTTTGCCTGAATTTTCCTTATGCAACCTGAGAATGAAATTTGGCTAATTTATAGTCTAATTTTCTCGGAGACTACTGTAGTAAAAGAGCGTCCACGTGGGAGCTCTTTTCAATACTCATCTTGACAAATGCACCTATTTGAGCGTTTTGTGCTTGTTTGTTGAACGTCTTCTCAAAATAATTTTTCCGGAGACTCATCAGTAGCAAAAGAGCGTCCACGTGGGAGCTCTTTTCAAGACTCTTCTTGACAAGGCACCTATTTGAAGCGTTTTGCTTGTTTGTTTAGAAACGTCTTCTCAAAATTATTTTCCGGAGACTCATCAGAGCAAAAGCGCCCACGTGGGAGCTCTTTTCGAGACTCTTCTTGACAGTGCATCCTTCTTGAAGCGTTTTTGGCCTCTGTTTGTTCAGAAACATCTTCTCAAAATAATTTTTTCGGAGACTACTGTAGCAAAAGAGCATCCACGTGGGAGCTCTTTTCAGTACTCTTGCTGACAGTGCATCCTTCTTGAACGTTTTTTGCCACTGTTTGTTCAGAAACGTCTTCTCAAAATTATTTTGCCACATACAACTGTCAAAAAAATTCAATTAATTTTTTGGGCTAATATATTTTGCCCAAAATCCTATATATATTTTTACCCTAACCCAGAAACCTTAGAATATCATACTGTAATTGGACGGGGAGAGAGGGCAAAAACGCGTCCACGTCAGCGCGTGAAATGGCCATTTTCCGTAAATATTTTTGAAACTAGCTCTTTTCTGTAAATAAGTAATTTTTTTGATATTTTTGAGTTTTTTAACCATGGGTTTGGTGAGCAATGTGGGGATCTTTGATTTGGATTTTTTTTAAAAAAGTGATTTGGATATTATTAACAAAAGAAAAATGCGGAGGGGTTAGTGTTAGGTGATATGTAAATAACACGTTACCTGCTGCTTATGAGCTCAGCTATGGCTCAACAGTGGTGGTGGGATTGTGGGGGCTCTGGGGTTGTCTTCAATTCAAAATTACTAACTGCTAATATTACAAAATTATTTTCGGGTCCTTATCCCAAAACTTTTCCAAGTTAAAGCTAGGATATAATTATATCAATAATTGATGTTATGTGTTTACTTCTTTTTATTCAGATAGAAATTTATTAGAGTAAACTATTAAAATAGTAATTTTGTTTATTTTAAGTTATATTTTAGTCACTTATTTAAATATGTTGTAATAATTTAGTTATTGTGTAGTTAATTGTCGTTAATGGTGTAATGGTAGTGACGTGGCATATTAAATTATCATTTCTAACAAAAATTTAGGTTAAATTATACAAGTGATATTAATATTTTTTTCGTTTTAAGCAATTTATTTTCTTTTCTTTTATGTTCCTTTAATTTGCTTTTTCTTTTTTTTTTTTTTTATTCTCTCATGCTTCTCCCTTTATTTTCTCCTTTCTTCATCTCTTTTAACATAAAAGAAAAAAAATTAAATTGCTCAAAATAAAAAAAAAATATAGAGACCGATTGTATAATTTAACCTAAAATTTTCGTTTAAAATGATGATTTAAAGTGCCACATCAACTTTCCGTCACACCGTTAACGACAATTAACGCTCAGTGATCTTTATGCAAAATTTTTCAATGAAAAAAGAATATGTAAAATGACAAATTTATAATATAATGAATAATATACGGTAATTTAGTCGATTCAGAATGTTTTGTTTTTTGTCTTTTTAAATTTGTGCTTATATATATATTATAAGTAAAAGAAAAATATTTTATAATTCATTGTACAATTTACATATTATCACAAAAAGGTCCTCCGTAATTAATTAATCAAGAGGCAAATCTTTGAGCATTGTGAAATAAGAATAGGTAAATTAATTGTCGTGTAAATAATTGTAAACCTATTAATTTACAACCCTGATATTCAATTGTCGACCCACTCTTCAAATCACGTCGGTCTTCTGAGGTGGAAAGGGAAAAAGGGTCACACATCCATTTATATATATTTCGATTTGAGATTATAGTTATTAATGTTCCTTTATAATACCTGCTTCGACATTTTTGTTACTTTAATTTTTATTAAAAAAGTTGGTCCACTAAAATAAATCCTTATGCTTAATGATAATGGTATCCACCATATGGATAATAACCACGTGATAAATAAATATTAAATTATTTAAATTTCGTTCTAAAATCAAAATTTTATGTATTTCAATTATTTTAGTATGTATCGGTCCATTGATAAAATATTTTGATATTTTTAAATCAATTTTATATTTTATGCTTTAACTATTTTTATATAATCATTAAATAAATTAATTAGCATAATTAATAATTTTAAATTTTATATTCATAAATAAACATATGTAATCAATAACTTAAAAACACTACATCGAAACACACCAATATTAATACGCTGTCAAAACTCATTTTCACATGTTTCTGTTCTCCATTAATCTTTTCACCATGTTATAATATATGTAACCTTTTCTTCTTTGGTTTCCATAAACCTTAAGAATTTTTTAGGTTATAACAGCTAGCAGAAAATGACTATTTAATTGATTCTAAATTAGTTAAGTAAAAGACATATCCAACTGTTTTAATTTAATAAAAAGTGGTTTTGTCACATTCAATGTCTCATTCAAATTCCAAGTTGGTTTTCACTTGCGTTTTCATGCCCTAAGGTGCAGTACTTTTAGACCCTTTCGACTGCTGCTTGCTTAACTCTTCTATATCTTTCATCCTAACCTTCTTTTTGGCCCTTCATTTTTTAATTGCACATTGATAATGACCATTGTTCTGGTCCGCTCTTAAGTTCTCCATTGATGGAATTTCGACCGTAAATCATGTGATACGTTAACAACCTCTCCTAATCAATCAGTAGGTCTAACAAATTCAGACTAATCCAATTACGTCACGTAGCGATTTTTTAAGAGTTGATATAAGTTTGAGGATTAAATTCCTGTTTTTCTTTAATTCTAAGCTATGAACTTTTATAATTATTCATTTCTTCGGCTGAAATTTTATATTAATAAATTACCATTTTTTTTTCAAAAACTAGAAGGGTCTAATAAGGTTAGGAAAATTAACTAAGGATTAAAATAGTGATCAAGGACCACAGCAATCACATGGGGGGTTAAGGCCATGTTCTGCCTACCTTACCTTATTATACCCTCTAATCTTAGCTTCAAGACGGTGAAATCCATGCATGGCACCATATAGAATCATCCTCATCCTAATGAATGTCCCATTGTCATTACATAACGTCCCTCCTACCAATCAAATCATGCAATATGATAATCTTCCATCGAATCAATTGAGTCACACACACATATAATATATATACATGCTTATCGTGATTGAAATGTAAAGAGAGATCAAATGATTATTGATATCCCAAATATTCTTAAGTTGGCCATGGAATTCCGAGAATTACATTTAAATTGTTATTTGTCTTTGGCTTTGTTTGATGATAAAGTTGGACCAATAAAATTTTTGGAATCTCATGTTTAAATCATTACATTTATTTTAATTTTAAATTTTATTACGGGTCCTATCTAAATTTATTATATTTTAGGTTAAATTTGGTGTGTATATATGTTATCCTATATATAATAAACAAATAATAATAATACTTCTTTTTCTGGTTTTTACCTATGAATTCAATAAAAATAAATATTATATTTATATTTGAATCTTAAATTAACTTATTATATGATGTAATTAATAGTGAAGTATATAATATGATAATTAAATTAAATTAAATTAAAATATTATATAATGTAATTAGATTAAGTTAATAGTGAGTCCAATAATTATAGATTAATAATTAAAGAAATATTTTGAAACTCAAACAATTCTCCGAAAATTTAATATTTTCATATATATATTATTGATAGTCCCTCCCAACTCTTAAATAGGAGGATAATTCGCTTCAACACACTCGAACTCATAATCTCTTGTACTGAAAATAATATCGATACTGGTTGAATTAAGACTCAATCGACACTCCCTACCTTCTTTTATATATATATAATTTTTATCATGATATTATATTAAGGAATCAAGAACTGACACCTTCTTATGGGCAAAAGGAAACAAAAAAGAATAAAACAAGGATAAAAAAACCAAGCAATTATAGGAATCAAATTTATAGATCTCCCAGAAATGATTAATTATTGCATATGGCAATTACTATCTTTTTCTATGAAAAAAACACATCCAAATACCTATATTGACAAAATTAGCAAAATAAAAAAAATTGTTTTTCACTTGTCAATTCAATTCTGTGTAAAACTCATCATACGTACACACTATAAACCAAAATGAACACAAGTGTTAAAATGTTAGAATAAAAAAACAAAAGGATTAGGCTAAATCGTCTACCTAACAGTGCGGGGCAGATTAAGCCGTGTGTGCCCAAAATATATATTAATTCAATTTAATCTGTCTTCATATATACACGCAATTAGCCTGGAAAATAGTTTGACAGATAATGAAAATTAAATGATTGATGATTTTTATAAGAAAAAAACATGTTGTCTACTTGTCTTCAAGTAGAAAATTGATCAGAATACTTTTTAACTTTTTCGAAGTACGTTTGATTAAGACTTATTATCCATATAGAATGGTTACTTTAAAGTGATTTAACACTAATTAATTGAACTGAACAGCTAGTGCTCCTAAAAAAGGCTGAAGGCATTCTTCAATTAAAAAATATTTAAGTACCAATGATCTTTCACCATTGGAGCTACGTTATTTTCCATTTGGCTAGTATACCAAACTTAGACATATATGGAGCTAAATTAGAAAATGTTAAATAATTTTAGGGTGCAGCCCCTTTTATAGCAAGTAACTGACAACAATGGTATAGGTAATTGAATTTGAGTGTTAGATGGAAGGATCATCTTTTTCATTTATTATTTTATAATTAATATTTTAATAATAAAATTTATACATATAATTGTAATTGTCGTGCATATAAATTTTTGAAACGATTTGATATATCTATTATATTAATTTAAAATAGTTTATTTATTGGTATTTTATTGAGCGGTTAAAATTTTTTTACATAAAATAAATAGTTAGAAAATTTTCATTTATGTTAAATTTGATACAAATTATTTGTATAAATGGAATGTGAAATATTAATCATACAAAAAATACAAAAGGATGTAAGTGGATCCTTCCTCTATATATAATATCAAGTCTTTTATTGAATTGATGTCACAAGCCAACCAAACAAAAATTTATTTGAGAAATTATTAAATTACCCTCACATATGTAAATTAAGTTATATTTTTACGATGATATTTTTATTTATTTTAGATAATAAATTAATAAAAATTTGAATCCAGAGCACCATATGTAAAAACAATTAATTTTACTGTTGTAATATATATTTAGAGAAGTATGCATTCATATATATATATATATATGAGAATATGCCTCAACATAAGTATCTTAAAAATGATGAATTCAGATACATAGCACTCCCCCAGCCTCAACGATTTAACCGATTAACACAAACTTTTTCTTGAATGATGAAAATATAATTTTATTATTATATTAATTTATAATTTTATAATTTTTAGAGAAATTAAATTAATATTTAATATAATTTAATATTTTAAGGCAAGGTCCCTGCCTTGCCCTGACATCGTCATCGACTCCCACTGCTTCATTTTGCAGTAGGATAATAATAATAACACACACCAAATTTATATATTATATATATCAAAGAATGTCTAGTGTTAAGGTTTTATGAAATGCAGGTGCCTATGTAGTCTTGCAAGTTGCAATATTATTATATAGTAAGTTCATTGAAGATTGGAATTTGGATATGTTGGCTTTAATTTCTGCCCCCTTTTTTTAATCATGAAACATCAGTCCATTTAAATGATTTGATGTGTTGATTTGTGCTTAATGTGACTCATTTGCAGCTAAGGTAGGTTACCGTGATAAGTACGTTTTGTGACGATGAATATCTGAAATTCACATAATTTCTGCATATTGATGTCAATAAAGTGTTGTGCACCATTAGCGGTGCGGCACCAACTTATACTTCAAGTTACCGAGAAATTTAACTTTTACAATACATGATTGTTGACTTCAGAATCCAACTGGATTTAAAATTTAGTAGAATTGGATTTTTTAAAAAAGAGTAAATTTCACCGGATGTTATTTTTTTATAATAATTTATTTATTTTTAATCTTTTATTTAAAATTTTCTATCTCTTTTAGTTTTTAAATTTGTAATATTTGTTAAATCATCTAGAAATAAATAAAAAATTAACGTTTGTTAACTTTCTTGACGTGACATACGTGTAAATTGCCACATGAATATCACGTAAGCTAATTACTCTTTTCAAATTTAAAAATTCAAAAAATCATAAAAATATAAAAATCTTTTAAAAATTAATTAATTGCTAATTTAGTATATATGTGAATTGCCATATGAATGTCACGTTAGTAAAGTTAACAAACATTAATTTTTTCATCTGTTTTTAATTGATTTGATAAACAATTTAGGCCAATTTACTAGAATATACCATATTTAAAAAAAATTACGAAAAGGGCCAAAAAAATTATTTACCGGAAAGGGTCATTTTCACCGAAAATGCGTCAACGTCAGCGCATTTTCAGGAGATGAATCAGAAAAGCTCATCCACGAGGGAGCGCTTTGTGCCACATCAGCAAAAAACACATCTTTGAGGGAACGCTTTGCTGATGTGGCAGAAGCGCTCCCTCGTGGACACGCTTTGCCCCTGCAACGGTAAAAAAAAAACTATAAAAATCCCTCTAATAAACCGTAAAAGTAACATATTTTAATCCCAAATTTAGTATGTTTTTGGTTGTTTTATCCCTGATTTATGTAAAAAGGTGCTCTTAATCCTCTCTTTTCATGTCTTATACTCAAGAAGGCACCTAAGGATAAAAAAAACGTAAAACGGGCTTAAAACGGACCAATTTGGGCCAAAGAGGAAATCGACACGGCTTGGACTTCAAGCCACACGGCCGTGCCTTGTCAAATTACCTCACATGGCCATGCCACGATTTACACAGCCGTGCCCCAATCGATGTAATCGAGACACTACCAAGACGATTTGCGCAGCGTGTGCCATGGGCGTGCCCTCGCCACGGGAATGAGCAATTTCACTCGAATTTGGATGCTTGAAGCCAAAAAAATGTACTCCTAAGTCCACTTAAACACCTTAATAGTAATTCTACTTGAAGGAGGTACTTAAGGGCCAAGTAAAGCATCTAAGGAGCCTATATAAATAACCCAAGGCAGTCGTTCTAAAGGAGAAAGTTTTGGGCAGAGTTTTCTGCCAGAGCTTTTATTCAGGGAATTACTCAAAGATAGCCAGTTGATCCATCTCAAGAAGCCGGAGTTCTACTCAAGACAGAGGATCTCCTCTTCAATTCCTTCAAGGGGTTTTAGGGATTTCTTATGTTTTGTTTTATCTTTTCTCTTGAGATGTTTTCTTATTTTGTTATGAACAAAACCCTTCAGATACCTGAAAGGGATGAAACCTATGATGGATTTTGTTATTTGATTTCTAAATTATATGATACATACTTAGTTTGTTCTTAATTATGTTGCTTAATTTAATCTGATATGCTTAGGTGGAAGAGGAATAGACCCTGCCTAAGAGTAGATCTAGCATAATTAAGCGGAGTTGATCGCACTCCTAGAGATAGGGTGACGAGATTTTACCGGATTAGGGTGAAACCTAATATGAGAGTCCATTGATAGATTTACTGCTTCCTTAGGGGGTTATTATAAGAGAACGAGAGTTCCACTAATTAACATAAGGCTAGATGTTATTCGCCTCGAGAGAGGGTTTAATATAGGTTAGGGAGTCTCACGGATCAAGCTAAGTAAAGAAATCGTATGAATTAAAAGTTAGATAACAAGAGAAGTCATAGGTGGATTCTTCCTGAGGGTATCGTCGTAATCAACTGAGTTTTTCCACAGTCTTTTCTCAAAGTTTCATTCTTTTGTCTTTACGTCTAGTTTAGTTTTTCATTAGTTTAATAAACCAATCACTCCATATTTTAGGCTAAATAATAGAAAGAAAGTGAGTAGTAGTACTTTTAGGTTCCTTTGGGTTCGATAAAATAATCTTGCCAAAATTATACTATTGTTCGATAGGTGCACTTGCCTCAATCGTTGTCGTAGTTAGTCTACAGGTTCGATCATTCTTTATAAATATTAAAACTCGACTGTTTGACACGATCAAGTTTTTAGCGCCGTTGCCGGGTAACACTAAAATATTAAGAAAGCTCTATTTCTATTACTTTAGCTATTATTTCATTATTTTTTCGCAATTTACTTTTATTTTTAGTTTAGGTTAAATTTTTATTTACACTAAATTTCTTTCTTTCTTCTCCTAGCAGGTACCTCTAGTTTATGACTAGAAGGAACCCGAGAGGACCTTTAGCGTATGAAAGTGACATTGAAGCTACCGCTCGCAGAAATCGCAGAGAAACTAGACGAGCTCTAGACTACCAAAGAGAAGAACAACAAGACAGATCCAATCCTACTGAAGGGATGGATGAAAACAATCCACCGCCAAATGTGCAAGAATAGAATGCTCCGCGTACTATGTATGATTATGCTAAACCTAATTTGACAGGAGCAGAATCTAGTATTGTTAGGCCTGCTATAGCTGCTAATAATTTTGAATTAAAGCCTAACACAATAAAAATGATTCAACAGTTTGTTCAATTTGATGGTTTGCAGGATGAAGACTCGAATACTCATATAGCTAATTTCTTAGAGTTCTGTGATACCTTCAAAATAAATGGTATTTCTGATGATGTCATTCATCTTCGGTTATTTCCCTTTTCATTAAGGAATAAAGCAAAGTAGTGGTTAAACTTGTTACCACGAGGGTCAATCACCACATAGGATCAAATGACCGAAAAATTTCTTTTAAAATACTTTTCACCAGCCAAAACAACCAAATTTAGGAATGACATATCTTCTTTTGTGCAAAATGACGCAGAAACATTATATGATGCATGGGAAAGATATAAGGATCTCCTAAGAAGATGTCCAAACCATGGATTACCTTTATGGCTTCAAGTCCAAACTTTTTACAACGGTGTGAATTCTTCAACGAGGCAAATGATTGACTCATCAGCTGGTGGAACTTTGAATAACAAAACTGCTGAAGCAGTTTATGACTTTATTGAAGAGATGTTTTTGAATACCTATCAATGGCAAATTACAAGGTCCAAACCGATAAAATCAGCCGGAGTTTTTAACATAGACATAATAACAATGCTGTCAACACAGATGGAGATGATGAATAAAAAGCTTGATAATTTATGTTCTTCGCAGGTACATCCAGTAATCCAATGCGAAGCAAGTAGGAATGTGGCAAATTCTGAGTACCCACCCTACCAACCAAGAGCAGAACATGAGCAGACAAACTATATAGGTAACAATTTCAGATCCAATAATAATTCTTATAGTAACACTTATAACGCAGGTTGGAGGAACCACCCAAATTTTTCGTGGGGAGGACAAGGAAATCAAGGAAATCAAAGGCAGCAACCTCCTCTAAATTATCAAAATTAACCATATCCACAAGAGAAGCAATCAAACCTCGAAGAGATGCTGACGAAATTCATGGCAGTCACATATTCTCGTTTCCAAAAGACTGAAGTAGCACTTGATGAACAACAAAAATCGATCAAAGGGATCGAGAATAAAGTTGGAGAACTTACTAGGCCAGTGGGATATCTCACAAAGATGATTTCTGAATGTCAACAAGGACGTCTACCAAGCAACACAGAAATAAACCCAAAAGAACAGATCCAAGCCATCACAACTCAAGCGGGTACAAAGGTAGATGAGCCCACCACAACACAAGAAACTAAGGAAGAAAAAGGTAAAATAGAGGTAGCACACGAAAAGCCAAAACCAATAATCAAAGAATACAAACCTCGCATACCTTATCCCGAAGCATTGAAAGGAGATGATTCAGAGGAACAGTTTTGTAACACCCTAACCCATATCCGTCTCCAAATTAGGGTTACGAGGCATTATCGATCATACCACAATTCATACATAAAATCATTACTTTTCTCAACCTCGAAGTTTAATCATATCAATGCTCATAACCTAATCAAATATTGAGTCTTAAAAAAATCATAGCAATCATAACATTTCATAATTAATCATATTTTAGCATATATTGAAACATATCATATACAGAGCATATAACAAAACAACTATTTCATTAGTTGGATATCAATCTATTATTATCAAGCTTTCACGCATGTACGAATTAGACATTAAACAAATCATATTTCAATACTAAATTGCTCATTCATTTATGCGGCATTGGTGATATAAAACATAACCAAACATACTTAATTCATCACTTCACCATGGGCATATTCCCTAATGTCAAAGCTATATCTAAATATTTTTACCAAATCAATAATAAAGTCCAATGCAAAGCTATCCATAATAACAATATTTATACACATTTAGCATATCCATTTCCTTATTTGTTTGGCTATCAAGGTTAACCACATAGAAAATAGAAATTTTACCATTTCCTAATCATATCAAAATTGATCATTTCAAAATCAATGAATTCATAGGCATAACTTATTAAATAAATTTTACTAGTCGAATATAATCATGCATTTAATTGACTTATTAAGTAATCATAGAACCAATACAACATATTTATAATATAATTCATGAAATCTAACTAATTCATCCAAATTACTAAGTACAATGCGAATCAAATCATGTTTATTATACATATTATGCATTGTACCAAAATATCACACAAAATCAACTAGCTTCTCATCAATTCATTAGCAAAATTAACTTTGAAACACTTTCCTCAATTATCAATTAAAATCCAAACACAGTATAGCCAATTCACATTATTATATCATACATAATACTTCACATTGCCAGAACAAACATCCATTCATCATACAGTTTATAACATAAAACACACTTCCAAAACAATCTTAGGCCATGATCAAATATACTCAATTTAATATATTATAATTAAGCTATATTCGCATGGCTTAATACATATATATACAAATTCAAAATTCATCCAAATTAAGTACTAGTCTATACATGCCTTAAGAACAAAAGTCTAAACATTATAAGTACCAACATGATGCGATAGTGTGAGTGACTTCAGTGACAATCCCCGGAGCTCGTAGCTTGATCAAAGTCTATAAAACGAAACAATGAACACACACAAGGTAAGCTTACTAGCTTAATAAGTCTTAAGCAAGTATATTATAACTCCAATCATCCAAGCATTTTATCAAACAATTCAAGATATTAATAATACATAGTCTAACTTATAAATTCACTGTAGCCAAATACCATTATTCCATTTAACCCTACATCTTTAATTTTCTTACCAAAGTACACTATTCACCTAATATATTATCACATATATAAGCAAAGATATACTTACGTAAACATTTTCAATCACTCTCGTGCTTTCAAGTAATCAATCTCCACATGGCATAGTATATAATAAATTTCCAGTAGCCAATGTATAACACATTTGCTTCCTCATATATTTGCTCATTTACATCATATGTAACATATAAATATAAAAGAAACACATACCTCAAGGCCGAATTAACATGATTCATTTTCAAAAGCTTCGACTTTCTCGATTTGTTTCATAACTTTGTTGTTACTTACTCTGAGCTCAGAATTTCAATTCACCGGTATAGAACCTGCTAGGTATTAGCCCGAATCACACACACCGACACTAGGTCTGCTAGACTCAAGGTCCGAGATTTAAACACCGGCATTTAGCCTGCTAAGCAATAAGCCCGATAAGATTCACCAGCACAAGGCCTGCTAGGCATTTAGCCCGATATAGATCACCGGCACAAGGCCTGCTAGGCTCAAAGCACGAGTATCAACATAATTAACCATTCCATAAACCTTTCTTAATACCAAGACCACATATATCCCATACATTTCATAATACTATCACATGCCAAATTCGAATAAGCTTAATCACATCACATTAAATAAATAACTTTAATCCAATATTACACCACCAACATTCGGCAATCTCATATATATATATCCTCAAAATATTTAAATTTCTTCATTCATTAAGTTACATAAATTATTTTTCGACATATATTTGCTTAAAGACTTACCTCGACTATCGACGGACGACAAAGATCGGTTATTCGTGAACTTTCGCTTTTCCCCGATCCAAATCTATTTTTCTTTGTTCTTGATCTAAACACATTAAAATTTAGCTCATTCAAGTACATTTCATTTCAATTTAGTCCCAAAACACATAAATAGGCAAATTACTATTTTTCCCTAATATTTCACATTTTTGCAAATCAGTCCTATTTGTACAGAACACAAAATACACAAAATTTCATCATATCATTCAAGGGCCAAATATTCATAGGGACTATACAAGTCCATTTATTTCATTTATTTTTCATTTTAGCCCCTCAAAAATTTATTTTTTCAATTTAGCCCAAAATACTCAAATTTACCAAAATTTCCAATGTAAAACATTTTAATCTACAACAAAACTTTAACATATATTCATCTAGCATCACAAAGCCTAAGCTCCTATCATGGCGAAACATCACATACACACAAATCTCAAAAATTCTAGCATGGGTCGGACAGTATTCGAAGCAACGACCACAAAAACGTAAAAATTATCGAAACCGAAATCAAACTAACCTTGGATTTGAGCTAACAAGTGTTGAAATTCAAGCTTATTTTTCTCCTTTCTTCCTTAACATATTCGGCCATGAGAAACTAAAAAGATGATAATGGCTTTTCTTATGTTTTATTTAACATATATTATAATTTATAAAAAAGTTTACTATTTTAACCTTTAATAAATAATATTAACAACATATAACTTAAGGTCATATTAGAACTTTACCGTCCACTAACTCTTAGAATGGGCTAATTGCCCTTTTAATACACTATATTAAAAAGCCATTATCATTTTATCACTTTTCACTATAGTTTGCAACTTTCACATTTTACGCGATTAAGTCCTTTTGTCTAATTAAACACACAAACAATTAATTTTTTCTACGAAACTTACACATACATTAATTCAATTATAATAAGCACAAAATATATTATTTAAATATTTCTCAGACTCAATTCATGGTCCCAAAACTACCGTTCCGATTAAGGTCAAATTCAGACTATTACAAGTTTGGTAATTTTCTTAAACTTTTCAAGAAATTACATATTAACTTACCCCTTCTTGAAGCTCTTTTCTAGATGCCAGACTTGAGGAAATTTTTAAGACAACTCTTGACAAACAAATGCAAAATAGATGAAGAGCACCACGTGGAACTAAACACAACATGCTCGGCAATGTTACAGAATAGACTACCGCAGAAACAAAAAGATCCAAGGAGTTTTACGATTCCATGCTTAATTGGTAGTTTAACTATTGAAAATGCGTTAGCTGATCTAGGGGCAAGTATAAATGTCATTCCTTATGCATTGTTTAAACGACTAGGTCTAGGAAAGCCCAAACAAACTAGGATGAGTATTCAACTAGCTGATAAAACTGTTAGAATTCCTAGGGGCATTATTGAAGATGTGCTTGTAAAAATCGATAAATTTGTTTTCCCAGTAGATTTTGTTGTTTTAGACATGGATGAAGATAATTCAATCCCCTTAATTCTAGGAAGACCTTTCCTAGCAACTACTAGAACTAAAATTGATGTTGCCACAGGTGAACTCATACTTCGCGTAGGAGATGAATCGATTAAGCTTCAAGCTCTCGACTCGGCCAGAACAACAGATGATGAAGGTAAGAAGGTCACCTCAATAGATAATCAAATTATCCAACTTTCATCACAGGAAACACCATATAAAGACAACCCTGAGCCGACTCATAAGTCTCAAAACAACAAAGAAGAATCCTACAAGGGACAAGACCTTAGGATTGACAAGTTTGAAGAGCAGAGGACACACGTCAAAGAAGAACCGTACAAAGTAAAACTAGAGGAACCACAATAAGAGCTCGTAGGAACATCAAACCACTACAAAATAGGAGACTAGGTACTGTTAGACAAAGCAGATCCACACATCATTACAACAGACCTAAAACCAAAAGGAGAAATCATTCTTAAGGTACACAATATCTTCCCACGAAACAATCGATGTAAACACTCAACATTCAACACCTCCAAGGTAAACGCTTCTCGACTTGAACTTTGTCATGAAAATAGAACTATAAGCATGAGGAAGATGTTCAAACCTTTAAACCTCCACAAAATTTTTTTAGAAGAGTCTAGCTTAAGACTATAACGAGCGCATTTAGGGAGGCAACCCAGTACTAACAATAATTTCTATTTTGCGTTTTAGTTTTATTCTTATCTCTATTTTCTCTTTTAGAATTCAATAAATTGAAAAAAATTTCTGATTCCTGCATCACACGGTCTAGCACACGGCCGTGGCCGTAGCCACGTGGGTACTCTGAATCACCGTACTGACATAGCAGAGGCCATGCGAATCCTACCCCAACCAACTGCAGAAGTCACGGGCTCACTTACCCCACCACGGCCGTGCGAGGCGACCGTGGTCAACACTGCCATTATAAAAATAGGCGTGGCATCAGAGACAAATGGGCGTAGCACTCTAACACGCTTAGAACACGGTCGTGCGACACGACCTTGTGAAGATATTGACTTATCGACCACGGGCATGACTTATCGACCACGGGCATTTAATCCCCAACACGCCTCCAAACACGGCCGTGCGATACAGCCGTGTAAAGCAACACGCCCTAGATACAAGGGCGTGGGACAGCTTCAGAAGCAAAAATCTATTTAAACCCCACAACCATTCCTCTTCTTCCCATTCTATATCTTCTTTCTTCTTTCTTTTTCCTTCAAAATTTTATTTCTTCCTTTAGAAAAAGTGTCAAGACTCTTGAGCAACACCAAAACCATGCCGAAGAAGCGAAAAAAGGCAAGCATAATCTCCCTATGGGAGACCGATCTACATAAGTTCATGCCGGTCGCTTCATTCAAACAACAAGCCAAGGGTCTTTGAGACTATATAGTTTTTACTTTCTCTTTCTCTTTTGCTTCAATTTCCTTCTCTTTTGCAATCTTATGCTTAGTTTAGTTTATTTTAATTCAATTTTTTAGTGTCAGGTTCGCCAGGTTGCTTGGGAATCACACCGACCACCACGATAACCTCTTCACATCCGCCACCGCCATCACATTCCCAACCTTAGTGTTGATTCCTACCTTGTGAACCATCCTTCAATAAGGACTTAATAGTCCATTTATTTTTTATTTTCACTTTAGATTGTTTTATATTTTAATTCTCGTCTTCTTTCTTAGCTTCATATATATACTTAGTTTATTTTAAATATGTCTTAATAATCCCTGGCTAATTCTCTACAAGCTCCCCAATTTCTTCATCTAGCGTAGAGATCGTTGGTAGCCACCCCACCAGGACCATAGAAAACACCACCACCGCCTCCTCCAAACTACCTTCTACCACGACCACTGCCAACTCCCGGAGCCATCTAAAAATCAGGAAGCCACTTTACCCCTTATCTTTTGATTTATAGCATAATTTTTATTACCTATCTTTGTACATTGAGGGCAATGTACATCTTAAGTGTGGGGGGGGTAAAAGTGCCTAACTTTTTGCATAATTCTCAAATTAATGCCCAATTTTTCATTATTCTCAAAAATCCTAAATTTTAAACTTGTTCGAAAGTATTTTTCTCATATTACTAATTAGGATGAAGTTTCTAATGATTTATGATTTTTATTGATATGTTTTAGATTAAGTCATAGTTAATTGTGCATTGATGATTAAATTTGAAGAATACTAGAGAATTAGGCATGGTAAGTCTACTTTCAAAAAAAATTAAAATTGATGGGTCGTTGAACTGAATTTGAGTATTACCTTGAAATTTGGAATTTATAAGGAATGATGTCAAAAAAACCCATAATTTTTGTGAGATTTTAAGCCTTATAGAGCATATATCCTTTTTCATGCTGACTTTATTGATTATGAGTGTGTCAACTTTGAACTGTTATTCTAGAACTTGCCTCGTTTATACATGTCGAGACTACACTTTTGATTTGATATACAGAGATGATAAAGGCACCTAGGATTTAACCCACTTACTCCATAAAAAGCCTACCTTCACAAATTAACCCCTAGTGAACCCCGTTGAATCCTAATAACCTTTTTATTGACTCACCCACTAATATTAACCCAAAATCCCTTTGTATTTATTATCACCATTCTTTTGACTACCCTTTAATCGAGGTTTGATTTGATTAAGTTACCAAATTATATTAGTTAAGTAATTACATTTATTATTTATGATGTAATATTTTAGTTTGTTCTTAAAAAAATAAAATTCAAAGTACATTCAAAGTATTAGTGTAGTCATTATTAAAAAGAGCTTATATGTTTAAATTCAATTGGCAAAGAAAAGCTCAGATAGAAGTATCATCGATAATAGTATTATTAGTTTTCAAGTGTTGTAGTTACTTATATTAGTTTATTTTTCTAGCTAGGTAATTTGTCAGGTCAATCTCGATTCTAACCCTTCTAATTCAGCCTTTATCCACACCCTTAACCTTAGCCCGTTACAACCCGATAAAGACCTTTTGATCTGTATCATCTCATATCTGATGGTGGAGATTTGATTTTCGTGCAAGCCTATAGGATTAACTTTTCGAGTTCGACTTATGAGTGCTTATTCTTGAACCTTAAACACTTTGAGTGATTTGAGTGAACCTTTAGTGAGGATGTCAATCCTTGTCGGTTTTGAATTAAAGGTAATTATTCAGATAAGGGGAGACATCTATGTTTTCGTACTACAAAGGTATGACTTATCGTGATTGAACCTTTAGGACCCTTTGAGTTGAATTATCCATGTATAAATTATCCATGAATTATGATGAGACATTGTCGATAGGAATTATGAATTATGGAAAGTTCGTTTTAATTGTAAGTTGAGAATTTTGCTTGAGGACAAGCAAAAGAATGAGTGTGGGGGTATTTGATAAACCGTAAAAATAACATATTTTAATCCCACATTTAGTATGTTTTTGGATGATTTATCCTTGATTTATGTAAAAAGGTGCTCTTAATCCTTTCTTTTCATGTCTTATACTCAGGAAGGCACCTAAGGATAAAAAGAACGTAAAACAGGCTTAAAACGGACTAATTTGGGCCAAAGAGGAAATCGACACGGCCTGGACTTCAAGCCACACGGCCGTGCCTTGTCAAATTACTTCATACGGCCATGCCACGATTTATACGGCTGTGCCCCTAATAAATCGTAAAAGTAACATATTTTAACCCCATATTTAGTATGCTTTTGGATGATTTAGCCCTTGATTTATGTAAAAAGGTGCTTTTAATCCTTTCTTTTCATGTTTATACTCATGAAAGCACCCAAGGATAAAAATAATAGAAAATAGGATTAAAACGGAGTAATTGGGCCTTAACAAGCAATCAACACGGCCTGGCCCAAATCCCACACCACCGTGCCTCACCAATTACCTAGAGCACGGCCTCAACTCCTTGACACACTACCGTACATCATCTCATTACCACACACGGGCGTGCTTGATCTACATGGCCGTGCCCAAATCGACAGAATCAATGCACGGCCCAACCATGATTTACACGGACGTGTGCCATGGCCGTGCCCCTGCCACGGGAGAGAGCAATTTCACTCGGAATGGGATGCTTGAAGCCAAAGAAACATACTTCTAAGTCTACTCAAACACCCTAATAGTAATTCTACTTGAAGGAGATACTTAGGAGCCAAGTCTAGCATCCCAAAGCCTATATAAACAACCCAAGGAAGACATTAAAAGGAGCTTTTTGGTAAAGGCTTTTGTCGGAGCTTTCATCTTTTAAGTAGTCACTTGAAGATAGCCAGTTGATCTATCTCAAAAGCCGAACTTCATTCAAGACGGAAGATCTCTCCTTCATTTCCTTCAGATGGTTTTAGGGATTTCTTATGTTTTGTTTATTCTTTACTCTTGAGATGTTTTCGTATTTAGTTATGAACTAAACCCCTCAGATACCTGAAGGGGATGAAACCTATGATGGATTTTGTTATTTAATTTCTAAATTATATGATAAATACTTAGTTTGTTCTTAATTATGTTGCTTAATTTAATCTGATGTGCTTAGGTGGAGAAGGAATAGACCCCGCCTAAGAGTAGATCTAGCATAATTGAGTGGAGTTGATCGGGCGCCTAGAGATAGGGTTACGAGATTTTGCCAAATTAGGATGAAACCTAATATGGGAATCCATTGATCGATTTACTGCTTCCTCACGGGGTTATTACAAGAGAACGAGAGTTACACTAATTAACCTAAGGTTAGATGTTATTTGCCTCGAGAGAGGGTTTAATATAGGTTAGGGAGTCTCACGGATCCAACTAAGTAAAGAAATCATATGGTTTGGGGAATAAATTATAAGTGAAGTCATAGGTGGATTTTTCCTGAGGGTATCGTCTTTATCAACTGAGTTTTCTTAAAGTCTTTCTCCAATTCATTCATTTGTCTTTGCATTTAGTTTAAGTATTTCGTTAGTTTAATAATCCAATCACTCCATATTTTAGGCTAAATAATAGAAAGAAAGTGAGTAGTAGTACTTTTAGGTTCCCTTGGGTTCGATAAGATATTCTTGCCTGAGCTATACTACTGTTCGATAAGTGCACTTGCCTCTATTGTTATCGCAGTCAGTTTATAGGTTCGATCATTCTTTATAAATATTAAAACTCGACTATTTGACACGATCAAGTTTTTGGCGCTGTTGCCGGGGACATTTAAAATATTAAGAAAGCTCTATTTCTATTACTTTAGCCATTATTTTTATTTTTAAATTTCTCTTTTATACATATATTTTTTTTCATATCAGGTACCTCTAGTTTATGACTAGAAGAAATCCGAGAGGACCATTAGAATACGAAAGTGACATTGAGGCTACCGGTCACAAAAATCGCAGAGAAATTAGACGAGCCCTAGACTATCAAAGAGAAGAACAACAAAGATCCAATCCTACTGAAGGGATGGATGAGAACAACCCACCAAATGTGCAAGAACAAAATGCTCCGCGTACTATGTATGATTATGCTAAACTTAATTTGACAGGAGCAGAATCTAGTATTGTTAGGCCCGCTATAGCTGCTAATAATTTTGAATTAAAGCCTAACACAAGACAAATGATTCAACAATTCGTTCAATTTGATGGTTTACAGGATGAGGATCAAAACACTCATATATCTAATTTTTTAGAATTCTGTGATACCTTTAAAATAAATGGCATTTCTTACGATGCCATACGTCTTCGGTTATTTCCTTTTTCATTAAGGAACAAAGCAAAGCAGTGGTTGAACTCATTACCACGAGGGTCAATCACCACATGGGATCAAATGACCGAAAAGTTTCTTTTAAAATATTTTCCACCAGCCAAAACGGCTAAATTTAGGAATGATATTTCTTCTTTTGTACAGAATGACGCAGAAACATTATATGATGCAAAGGAAAGGTATAAGGATCTCCTAAGGAGATGCCCACACCACGGATTACCTTTGTGGCTCCAAGTCCAAACTTTCTACAATGGTGTGAATTCTCTAACTAGGCAAATGATTGATTCATCAGCTGGTGGAACTCTGAATAATAAAACTCCTGAAGCGGCTTACGATTTTATTGAGGAGATGTTGTTGAACACCTATCAATGGCAAATTACAAGGACTAAACTGACAAAATCAGCCGAGTTTTTAACATAGATGCAGTGACAATGTTGTCAACCCAGATGGAGTTAATGAATAAAAAGCTTGATAATTTATGTTCTTCACAGTACATCCAAATATGCGATGCAAGAAGCGAGTGGGAATGTGGCGAATTCGAGTACCCACCTTACCAACCGGAGCGTAAAACGAAAGCGGACAAACTATATAGGTAACAATTTCGGATATAATAATAATCCTTATAGTAACACTTACAATCCAGGTTAGAAGAATCACCCAAATTTTTTGTGGGGAGGACAAGGAAATCAAAGGCGGCAACCTCTTCCAAGTTACCAAAATCAACCTTATCCACCGGAAAAGAAGCCGAGTCTTGAAGAGATGCTGAAAAAGTTCATGGCAGACACAGATGCCCATCTCCAAAAAACTGATACAACACTTGATAACCAAGTAATATCGATCAAAGAAATCAAGGAACAAGTCGGGGAAATCACTGGGTCAGTGGGACAACTCACAAAGCTTGTTTCAGAACGTCAACAAGGACGTCTACTAAGTAACATAGAAATAAACCCAAAAGAACAAATACAAGCAATCACATCTCAAAAGGATACAAAGGTAGACAAGCCCGCCTCAGTACAAGAAACCAAGGAAGAGTTAGGTAAAATAGAGGGACCATAAGAAAAATCGGTAATTAAATAGTACCAACCTCGAATACCTTATCCCGAAGCATCGAAAAGAAATGATTCAGAGGAACAATTCGGTAAGTTTCTAAAACTTCTAAAGAAATTACACATTAACTTATCTCTTCTTGAAGCTCTTTTTCAGATGCCCAACTCAAGGAGATTCTTAAGACAGCTCTTAACAAATAAATGCAAAATAGATGAAGAGCACCATGTGGAACTTAACGCAACATGCTCAGTAATGCTACAAAACTGACTACCGCAGAAATTAAAAGATCCAGGGAGTTTTACGATTCCATGTTTAATTGGTAGTTTAACTATTGATAATGCGTTAGCTGATTTAGGGGCAAGTATAAAGGTCATGCCTTATACACTGTTAAGCGACTAGGTCTAGGGAAGCCCAAACAAACTAAGATGAGTATCCAACTAATTGATAAACCTGTTAGAATTCCTAGGGGCATTATTGAAGACATTTGAGTAAAAATCGATAAATTTGTTTTCCCAGTAGATTTTGTTGTTTTAGACATGGATGAGGAAAATTCAATCCCTTTAATTTTAGGAAAACCTTTTCTTGCAACTGCCAAGACTAAAATTGATGTTGCCACAGGAGAACTCATATTTCGTGTAGGAAATGAATCAATCAATCTTCAAGCTCTCAACTCAGCCAAAACCACAAAAGATGAAGGTAAGAAAGACGTTTCAATAGATAATCAAATTATTCAAACTTTATCGCAGGAAACATCACAAAGCATCAAAACTGAGCCAACACAAAATCGTACGATCAATAATTTAGAAGAGCAGAATATACACACCAAAGAAAAGTAGGATCCACACGAAGTAAAACCTGAGGAACCACTAGAAGAGCTCATAGAGACATCAAATCACTTTAAAATAGAAGATCGAGTGTTGTGAGATAAAGCAGATCCTTACATCAGTTCAACAGAACTGAAGAAACAGGAAGAAATACTCCTTCAAGTACACGATGTTTTCCCACATGAAATAGTCGAGGTAAGCAATCCAATGTTCAATAATTTCAAGGTAAACTCTTCTCGACCTAAACTTTGTCACAAAAATAAAATTGTCAATAAGAGGGAAAATATTCAAATCTTTAAACCTCCCAAAAATTTTCAAAACCTAAGACAGTCTAGCTTAATACTATAAACAAGCGCTTCTCGGGAGGCAACCCGAGCGCTAACACTTTTTATGTCTCAAAATTATTTTTCTTTTCTTTTCTTTTCTCTCTTCTCTCTCCAAATTAAAATAAAGATGCAGGTTTCTAGGCCACACGGCCTTACACACGGCCGTGCCCGTGGCCGTGTGGACCACTAGAACCACCATACTGACAGAGCAGAGCCGTGCAAGTCAGTCCTAACCACCCACAGCACGGGCACCGAAAAAAATAGCATGGTCGTGCCTCACACCCGTGCTAAGATACTGACGTATTTAGCATGGGCAGACTACACCCGTGCAGTCCAACTGTGCTCCTATACTGGCTTTTTAGGAACGGGCGTGTAACCCAACAAAATGGACGTGGAAGAACAACACACCCCACAACACGACCGTGTGATATAGCCGTGTGAATCGACACACCCCCGGTACATGGGCGTGGGAGCATGCCAGATTTGAAATCCTATTTAAATCCCCACAGCCCTCCCTCTTTTTCCCATTTTCTTTCGTATTCCTTCTTTCTCTTTTCTTTCAAATTTTTTTTCTATTCATAGAAAAGGCCTAAAACTCTTGAGCAACACAAAGATCATGCCGAATAAACGTAAGCATCATCTCCTCAGTCTCCTCAACATGAGTTCATGCCGATAGCTTCACTTAATTGACACGCCAAGGGTCTCGGAAACCTTTTCTGTTCTACTTTTCTTTTCTCGTCTCCTTTATTTTCCTTATCTTTACTTATTTCCTACTTAAATTAATTTATTTCATATTAGTTTCTTGGTTTTAGGTTCTAAAGGCTCTTGGGAATCATGCACCACAGCCTTCAAGGTCACATCCACCTCGTGAACCATCCAACAATAAGGACTCCTTAGTCCATTAGTATTTTCTTTTAATTTTAGTTTTCTTCTTAGTCTCCTTCATTTTCTTTCCTTAATCTTTAATTATATTATTAGTATAGTATTATTATTTCTCTCGATCTCTTGGCTATATCTTCACAGGCTACCCAATTTCTTCATCTAGCAAATTGCTTTCTGGTAGCCACTCCACCAGGCCCATAGAAAACACCATCACTGCCACCAAAGACGCCAGGTATCATCCAGATTTCAGGGAGTATTACTTTCCCCACTTCTCTTTTTGATTTGGCATCTAATTATCATTATCTATCTTTGTACATTGAAGGCAATATACATCTTAAGTGTGGGGGTAATAGTGCCTAACTTTTTTGCATAATTTTCAAAACCCTAAAATTAGTCTTGATCTTAAGTATTTTTATCATATTATTAATTAGGATAAAATTTCTAATGATTTATGATTTTTATTGATATGTTTTAGAATAAGTCTTAGCTAATTGTGCATTGATAATTAAATTTGAAGAATACTAGAGAATCGAGCATGATAAGTCTACTTTCTAAAAATTAAAAATTGATAGGTTGTTAAACTGAATTTGAGTATCACCTTGAAGTTCAAAATTTATAAGGATTGATGTCAAAACACCCATAATTTTTTGTGAGATTTTGAGCCTTATAGAGCATGTACCCTTTTTCATGCTTACTTTAATTGATTATGAGTGTGTCAACTTTGAACTGTTATTCTAGAACTTGCCTCGTTTATACATGTCGAGACCACATTAATGATTTGATACCTTTGAGATGATAAAGGCACGTAGGTTTTAACCCGTTCACTCCACTAAAAAACCTACCTACATACATAACCCCTAGTGAACCCTGTTGAATCCTAACAACCTTTTTATTGAATCACCCACTAATATTAACCCAAAATCCCTTTATTTTTGTTATCAACATTCCTTTGACTATCTTTTATCGAGAATTGATTTGATCAATTGTCAAATTAGGTTATTTCAATCACCAAAGTTCCTTCTATTATGTTTATTTTAGTTTGTTCTTAAAAAATCCAAGTATATTCAATATTAGTAGTATAATAAAAAGCTTAGAGCATTTAAAACTCCAATTATTGAAGAAAAGCTCTATTAAAGTATTTTTAAAATTTTGAGTGATACTCTTATTATAGAGTAATTATCAATAGTAGATAGTGTTAGTTTTTCATTCGATGTAAATATTCATATTTAGTTCATTATTTTTTAGATTAGGTAATTAGTCAATTCAATCTCGATTATAATATCTAATTCAGCCTGTATCCACACCTTTTAACCCTAGCCCCATTACAACCCTGATTAAAGACCTTTTGATTTGTGTATCATCTCATATACAGTGGTGGAGATTTGATTTTCAGGCAAGCCTATGGGATTAACTTTTCAGGTTTGACTTAGAGTGCTTATTCTTGAACCTTAAACACCTTCAAGTGATTTGAGTGAATCTTTAGTGAGGATGTCAGTTCTTGTCGATTTTGAATTAAAGGTAATTACTTAGATAAGGGAAGACACCTATGTTTTCGTGCTATAAAGGTATGACTTATCGTAATTGAATCTTTAGGGTTCTTTGGGTTGAATTATCCATGTATAAAATATCTATGAATTATGATGAGACATTGTCAATAGGAATTATAAATTATGGAAAGTTCGTTTTAATTGTAAGTTGAGAATTTTGCTTGAGGACAAGCAAAAGCTTAAGTGTGGGGGTATTTGATAAACCGTAAAAGTAATATATTTTAACCCCATATTTAGTATGCTTTTGGATGATTTAGCCCTTGATTTATGTAAAAAGGTGCTTTTAATCCTTTCTTTTCATGTTTATACTCAGGAAAGCACATGAGGATAAAAAGAACACAAAACGGGCTTGAAACGGAGTAATTGGGCCTTAGCAAGCAATCAACATGGCCTGGCCCAAATCCCACACGACCGTGCCTCGCCAATTACTTAGAGCACAGCCTCAACCCCGTGACACACGGCCGTGCATCATCTCATTACCACACACGGACGTGCTTGATGATCTACAAGGTCGTGCCCAAATAGACAGAATCAAGGCACGACCCAACCACGATTTACACGGGCATGTGCCATGGCCATGCCCCTGCCGCAGGAGAGAGCAATTTCACTCGAATTGGATGCTTGAAGCCAAAGAAACATACTTCTAAGTCTACTTAAAAACCCTAATAGTAATTCTACTTGAAGGAGATACTTAAGAGCCAAGTATAGCATCCCAAAGCCTATATAAACAACCCAAGGTAGACATTAAAAGAAGCTTTTTGGCAAAGGCTTTTGCCGGAGCTTTCATATTTTAAGGAGTCACTTGAAGATAGCCAGTTGATCCATCTCAAGAAGCCGAAACTCCATTCAAGACGGAGGATCTCTCCTTCAATTCCTTCAGGGGGTTTTAGGGATTTCTTATGTTTTGTTTATTCTTTACTCTTGAGATGTTTTCGTATTTAGTTATGAACTAAACCCCTCAGATACCTGAAGGAGATGAAACCTATGATGGATTTTGTTATTTGATTTCTAAATTATATGATAAATACTCAGTTTGTTCTTAATTATGTTGCTCAATTTAATCTGATGTGCTTAGGTGGAGGAGGAATAGACCCCGCCTAAGAGTAGATCTAGCATAATTGAGTGGAGTTGATCGGGCGCCTAGAGATAGGGTTATGAGATTTTACCGGATTAAGGTGAAACCTAATATGGGAATCCATTGATCGATTTACTACTTCCTTAGGAGGGTATTATAAGAGAACGAGAGTTCCACTAATTAACCTAAGGTTAGACGTTATTTGCCTCGAGAGAGGGTTTAATATAGGTTAGGGAGTCTCACGGATCAAGCCAAGTAAAGAAATCATATGGTTTGGGGAATAAATTATAAGTGAAGTCATAGGTGGATTCTTCCTGAGGGTATCGTCTTTATCAACTGAGTTTTCTTAAAGTCTTTCTCCAATTCATTCTTTTGTCTTTGCATTTAGTTTAAGTATTTTGTTATTTTAATAATCCAATCACTCCATATTTTAGGCTAAATAGTAGAAAGAAAGTGAGTAGTAGTACTTTTAGGTTCCTTGGGTTCGATAAGATATTTTTGCCTCATTATACTCTTTGCTCGATAGGTGCACTTGCCTCTATTGTTGTCGCATGATCGACCACTGAGTTCGATCATTGTTTATAAATATTAAAACTCATCTGTTTGACACGATCAGCCCCAATCGACAGAATCGAGACACGGCCTGAAGATGATTTGCACGGGCGTGTGCCATGGGCGTGCCCCTGCCATGGGAATGAGCAATTTCACTTGGATTTGGATGCTTGAAGCCAAAGAAATATACTCCTAAGTCCACTTAAACACCTTAATAGTAATTCTACTTGAAGGAGGTACTTAGGAGCCAAGTAAAGCATCTAAGGAGCCTATATAAACAACCCAAGGCAGACGTTCTAAAGGAGAAAGTTTTGGGCAGAGTTTTCTACTAGAGCTTTTATTCAGGGAATTACTCAAAGATAGCCAGTTGATCCATCTCAAGAAGCCGGAGTTCTACTCAAGACAGAGGATCTCCTTTTCAATTCCTTTAGGGGGTTTTAGGGATTTCTTATGTTTTGTTTTATCTTTTCTCTTGAGATGTTTTCTTATTTTGTTATGAACTAAACCCTTCGAGATACACAAAGGGATGAAACCTATGATGGATTTTGTTATTTGATTTCTAAATTATATGATAAATACTTAGTTTGTTCTTAATTATGTTGCTTAATTTAATCGATGTGCTTAGGTGGAGGAGGAATAGACCCTGCCTAAGAGTAGATCTAGCATAATTAAGCGGAGTTGATCGCACGCCTAGAGATAAGGTGACGAGATTTTACCGAATTAGGGTGAAACCTAATATGGGAGTCCATTGATCGATTTACTGCTTCCTTAGGGGGTTATTATAAGAGAACGAGAGTTCCACTAATTAACCTAAGGTTAGACGTTATTCGCCTCGAGAGAGGGTTTAATATAGGTTAGGGAGTCTCATAAATCAAGCTAAGTAAAGAAATCGTATGAATTAAAAGTTAGATAACAAGAGAAGTCATAGGTGGATTCTTCTTGAGGATATCGTCGTAATCAACTGAGTTTTTCCACAGTCTTTTCCCAAAGTTTCATTCTTTTGTCTTTACATCTAGTTTAGTTTTTCATTAGTTTAATAAACCAATCACTCCATATTTTAGGCTAAATAATAGAAAGAAAGTGAGTAGTAGTACTTTTAGGTTCCTTTGGGTTAGATAAAATAATCTTGCCTAAACTATACTATTGTTCGATAGGTGCACTTGCCTCAATCGTTGTTGTAGTTAGTCTATAGGTTCGATCATTCTTTATAAATATTAAAACTCGACTGTTTGACACGATCACCCACCCTTTTATTTTTTCACACAAAAGTCTTTATTCATTTTTCTCTCAACTTTCTCTCAAATTTCTCTTAAATTCCTTTAAACTTCCTCTCAAATTTCACAATAGTCCTTTAATATTTACAAAAAAGCCCTTTTTTAAATTTTTTGAAATATATTTTTTGATAAATTTTAAAATATTTGATCGTATTAGCAATGGTGGAGAATTAATTGTCTCGACAATAAACACATCTCCGTCGATCAAATGGCAATGGTAAGTTTTAATTTTAATTTTTAATACTATTTAATATTTTTTAGGTTTATGCAATTTTAATTAAATTTTATTTTATAATTTTTAAACAATTCAGTAGATCGGTGTTGCAATGCTATATTCGCAATATGCAGTCCGCCATCATGATTGATCGAGAATTACTTGCGGGAAGCGGGTTTTTGGCATGTGGCCACTATAGGCCGGGGGTGTAAGTTGGACCCAAAGTTAATCAGTGCGTTGATAGAGAGGTGGAGACCTAAGATGCACACTTTCCATCTTCCATGCGGAGAGTGTACTATCACTTTGGAAGACATGCATTTGCAATTGGGATTGCCGGTGGATGGGTACGTAGTCATCGAGTTCGCAACTTCTGGTGATTGGGCAGTCGTATGCTACGAGCTTTTGGGTGCTATTTCGGATAACATTTTGGAGGTCGGATCGAGATAGGCTGGTTACGAGACACATTCTTGGAGCCGAATAATGATTCGACCGAAATAGAAAGAATATTTTATGCTCGGGCATACATTCTTCAGATGATTGGAGGCTATCTGATGCCGGACTTGTCACGAAACCTCGTGCATCTAAGATGGCTGCTGAAACTCGTTGATTTTAGAGCAACCGGTGAATTGAGTTGAGGGTCTGCCGTGCTAGCAAAATTGTATCGGGAGGTGTGCGGGGCGACATGGCCGAATAAAGTGTAACACCTCTAACCCAAGACCGTCGCCGAAATAGGATTAAGAGGCATTACCGAACAACCACAATAACATACATCCATTCCATGACACATAGTTTATCATTAATCATACATGCTCAAATACAAACATACGGCCCCTCATCTAGGTCTTCGAGACCTTAATCAAATGTTAGAAAGGGGTCGGGACTAAACCGAATACTTACAAAAGTTTCCAAAATTTCAAGCATTATTCAACACTGCTGAGGTCACGCGCCCATGTAACCAGACTGTGTGCCTCCCACGATTACCAGACACACACATGTGTCCAGGCTGTGTCAAACAGGTCATGTATACTGACTTTTCCACACGGCCACTAGGCACGCCTGTGTACCAAGGTCGTATGCTCTTAGGCCATATACTGACTAAATCACACGGCTACCAGGCATTTCCATGTGCCAAGGCCGTGCATACTTAGGCTGGCCACTGACTTTCACCCACGGTCAATAAGCACACCCGTGTGCCATTACCGTGAAGGCAAAACAGGCCATTTGTAAAGCCAAATTTCCATCTCACAATAAGATCATACCTACAAGCATCAATACAATACCAATTCATGCTTTCAAAGACATTCAAACATACCATTTCATGCATTATCCAATCACCAACTAAACCATTTACTCTCATGCTCATTGTCATCACAATTTAAGCCATTCAAAGTGATAAATATACATCTCCAAACCTATGTAATTCAAGCATCATGTAATCCATATCAAAGTTCATCTTCAAACCACATCTTTTCCAATCAACTAAGTCATGAAATATACCACATTCATAGCTCATTCATCCATTCTACATCATTCAATTTTCAAGCCAAATCACATGGCAAGGATTAGCCTTTCAAAACATATCATAACATCTAGCCTATACATGCCATATTTCACCTATATACATCTTTCCAAAAGTACCAAAATAGATTGCCGATAGTGTGATAGAGATGTTGATGATCCCCAGATCCGAGCTAGCCTTGCTGACACTGCAAAGCAGAGAAACAAATCACACAGTAAGCTTTCCAAAGCTTAGTAAGTTCAAAATACAATACAGTTAACTCCTTGAATCAAATCAATGTACAAATTGAACCATCACATAAATAATTTACCAATGATACACAATTTCATTATATTCAATACTCACATAGCATTCTATTCATCTACTTTCAATTTCACCAACCACATAGGTATCATACCTACCTTTGCCAACACTTAGTTACTCACTAATTATACTATCCAACCATCACATAGATAATGACACAACTAAACACATTGTCAATATCAACCACATACTCAAATATCTATTCATTCAACTCTTAAATCTATCATCAACCACATAGGTTCAAACATACATTGATCAACACATAGTACTCACCATTCATGCAACTCTTAAATTTCTATCGCGTTGCTAATTTCGCACACTTAGTGCTTTCTAATTCTATTTAGCACATAGCATTTCTAAACTCATATTTATATAGATATTTATTCAATTCACATCACATAGAACACAAATTAACAAATTGTACTATATTCAAACTTACCTCGGACGCCGAATTACCGAAACGGTCGATTAATCGAGTACTTTATCTTTGCCTCGATCTCGATCCGAACCTCTCCTTTCTTAGTCTATACACATTCAAATTCAATCCATTAAATCACTAGTTCATTCATTTTAGTCTAAACACACATATTTAAGGCATTTTACACAATAGCCCCAATATTTACACATTTCGACACTTTAGTCCTTAATTCACAAAATCACGAAATACACATAATTCCACTTCACCCATGCCTAGCCGAACTCTCTCCAAATTCATACAAGTACACACATTTCATTTATTTCACATTTTAGCCCTTCAATTTACACTTTTCTCTATTTAACCCAAATTACTCAATTTCATTAAAAATCCCAATACAAACTATGTTAACTCAACACCAAGTTTTCATATTTCACTATCAACTAGCACATAGCTCAAGCATTCATCAATAGCTCATCACAAAAACATCATCAATGCACAAAATTACAACATGGGTTAGCTAGAGCATGAAGCAATGATTTCGAAAACGTAAAAATTATCAAAAACCAAAACCAAAACATACATTAATTTTTACTTAAAGCTTGCCAAATGTTCAAGGCTTTAAACTTTCTTTTCTTTTCTTTTCTTTTTCGGTGGAGATGGATGAACAATCCACTACTCTCTTTTCTTTGTTTTATTATAGTTTATAATATATATAATATTAACTTTAACTTATAAAGTTAATATATATAAAAACATATATATAAACACACATCAACATTTAATGCCGTCCACCACATATATATTTGGCTAATTACAACATTAATTCTCCACTTTATAAAGACAACAATAATTAAGAACTTATAAATCAACATACAACTTTTACACTTTATACGATTAGGTCCTTTCTCTTAATTTGACACACAATCGATACAATTACCACACAGAATTTTCACACAAACTATATCACATATAATCAACACCAGAATAATATTAAAATATTATTCTGACCTCTGATTTGTGGTCTCGAAACCACTGTTCCGACTAAGGTCTAAACCGGGCTGTTACATCTCTCCCCCCTTAAAGATTTTCATCCCTGAAAATCTTACCAGTAAATAATTGTGGATATTGCTCTCTCATAACATTCTCAAACCCCCACATAGCCTCTTCAACTCCGTGAATCTCACAATTTCAGTAATATATATAATTCAGCAAATCAATCAAATGAATAATTTGTTCTCATCGGAATGAAATGAGCTGACTTCATCAATCTATCAACTATCACACAAATTGCATTCTTTCTTTCCCAAAGACAAAGGCAATCCTGACACAAAATTTATAACCGTCGACCACCCCCATTTGGCACTGATTCTAATCGGCACCAACATTGATTCCGACCGCCTTTTTTTTTTTTTATTGTAATTTATTTTTTATATATTTAATAAAATAAAAGTTGTTTTTTTTTTTTTTTGTAATTTAATTTTATATCTTTAATAAAATAAAATTTGTTTTTTTTATTGTAATTTAATTTTAATATCTTTAATAAAATAAAAGTTGTTTATTTTGTTTATAATTTAATTTTTATATCTTTAATAAAATAAAAGTTGTTTATTTTTTATTATAATTTAATTTTTATATCTTTAATAAAATAAAAGTTGTTTTTTATTGTAATTTATTTTTATATATTTAATAAAATAAAAGTTGTTTTTATTGTAATTTATTTTTATATCTTTAATAAAATAAAATTTGTTTTTTATTGTAATTTATTTTTATATCTTTAATAAAATAAAAGTTGTTTTTTTTTGTAATTTATTTTTATATCTTTAATAAAATAAAAGTTGTTTTTTTATAATTTATGTTTTATATCTTTGATAAAATAAAAGTTGTTTTTATTGTAATTTAATGTTTATATCTTTAAGAAAATAAAAGTTGTTTTTTATTTTTATTTTAATTTAATGTTTATATCTTTAAGAAAATAAAAGTTGTTTATTTTTGTAATTTAATTTTAATATCTTTAATAAAATAAAAGTTATTTTTTGTAATTTATTTTTAATTTTTTGTTTTGCAATTTAGTCCTCCTACAAAAGTTCACCTTTTCATCAAGAAATTAAAAGAATTTTCATAGCCACCAAGAGACAAAAACGCTAAGAATACTATCAACTATTCCGATTTAGACACGAGCGAGATGTATGGCTTGGGTTCCTACACCATCCACATAACTTTTGTTGGTTGGCCGTTTCTCGAATATCCATATTGTTGCGTATTCTAGTCGAGCAAGGTCGACCTTTTGGTTTGCGCCAGCTTCTCTATCCGTAATAAACTTATACGGAGCAAGCAATCTGATTTTACACTTACATTCACCTGGGACTGTTGGGAATACGTGTCTCTACACATTGTACATGTTTTCTATTTTATACACTTCGTCGACATAGCTCATGGGATCCAGATGGAGATTCTGACAAGCCGCAAGTACATGAGCGCATGGGTAACGAAGTGCATCAAATGTCCCATAGTCGCAAGTCTTATTTCTCAAGTGTACACGATATTGCCCGCCAACAATACTTTGGTTCGGTCTGTCAAACTCGTCACACGAAACCATAGGTTGTCGCGATCGTGACACACTGTGTGTGTGGTGTTGGCCCGTGCCTTTCCCTTGTTAATTTCTTGCAATACCTTCGCGCACCATACATAGCCTCCTTGCATTTGGCCTTTATAACTCGCTACTTGCTTCGGAAATAGTGCCGCTAAATGAAAATATGTCTCTCACACAACCGATGTTATCGACAAATAACGCGTTCCTTTTAGAACAGAATTTATGCATTCTGCTAGGTTTGAGGTCATATGACCATATCGTAGGCCGCCGTCGTATGCTTGTGTCCCACTGTTCGAAAGGTATATTGCGTAGGTAGTTTGCGCATTCTTCGTTAACTGAGCGCAAACTCGCCAACATCTCGTGAAAATCGTCCTTATTGATCTCGTACCCTGCCAATATAAGTTGATAGCGATATTACATACCACTCATCAATTAAGAATAAATTGAATATTACAAACGAATTATATTAATAGATATTACATACCCATGTTGGTCACTTGTCGTCGTTCACTTGTAGATCGATGTTGCCCGTGGTAGTTGGACGCAACATGCCTTAGGCAATATCGATGGTGTGTGTGATGCCACAGGCTTCCCTGTCACTTTATTGTGGCTAGTATTCTAGGGCCCCGATCCGATATAACGTATATATCAGGTTGGGGGCAAACATGCCTCCTTAACCTAGATAGAAAGAAATCCCACATCATTTGAATCCCCCGGTGTTATTGTAAACGCAATTGGAAGGATTCTCCCGCTACCATCCTGTGCCACAGCTAGCAATAGCCGATGCGTATATCTACCATACATAAAGGTACCGTCAATTTGTACCAATAGCTTGCAGTATAGAAATGCGTCTCGGCATTGCTTAAATTTCCAGAATAGACGCTTGAACACTTGGCATCCACGGAGCAATCGATTGTTGTAGTACGCCGATTCTATTTCAAGGTCTGTTATGCTGCCTGGGACATATCTATCCAGCACCTACACCCCTGCCACACTTTATTATATGAAGTGTCCCACCGACCATGCAACTTTTTCAACGCATCCTGCTTAACTATCCAAGTCTTCCGGTAAGAGGGCGTGTACTCCAATTGGCTACGAATATTGCTAATTAAGGTCGGCACTGTAGTCTTGGGATATGTCTTCACCGTCGGTATTATTAAGTTAGCCAACATCTCTGAATCCATCTTCGAGTGATCTTGTGAAACAGCTGTCAACGAAGTACGTTAAATAATGCAACATTACGTAATATAAGTATTATTCAAAAACCTTGAACACCTAGTGATACTGTACCGGCAAGACATGTATGTGGACCTTTATACTTTTTAATCTCCCACAACCCTCTCCTTTTCCTCAACGAGGCCATGATTTTTCATGAATATATACCGTCTTACACTGCACACTTGGCCTCGTACTTATTAAGTTTGGATTTAACCACATTGTAGTTAACCCCGTTCTTGATGCTATATTGTTTCAATGCACCAAGAAAAGCATCCTTGTTGGAAAACTCTTTACCAACTTCTAATTCGTCTGAATCCAACAACGAACTTGTACGGCCATGCATTCTGTGTGGTAGTTTAGGAAAATCCAATGCATCGTCTTGAGATAGATTGACATTATGCATGTGGGCTAGAGGCGAGTACGCCCTGAATCACGGATCTTCTTCTTCTTCATCTGAACCGCCTTCAACATCTTTAAGTACGGTTGGAACAGGCTTCGGTTCAGAAAATAATGCAACTTTTGCACCATCGGGCCAGGCTCTCGAGGTGGATCCACATAAGACTCATCATCTGACCCACCATTATCTGCAATGAATGAGGGCCCCTCACCGATGGATGTCGTGGGAGTACCTTATCCCTTCTTAAATAACTTTCGTAACGTTCCCAATCATATGTGGATTGCCAACCACTAGAAATTGATGACGTTCCCCAATACGTATTTCTAGCATCGAACATCGAAGGAAGGATATGCATGTCCCATCCACCAACCGAGTGTCGTGCAGGGGTTATGTTTTCCATACTACCACCAAACACGGGCACTTTCGTATTCTGCCTCCCACTAATAGAGTGTCGGCTTGGGGTTATGTATTCCACTCAAACAGCAGTAGATGTTGAAGTCGAAGGAAGATCACTTGGCAATGAAAATTGTACATATAACTCAAAATAAGGTGATCCACTGGCAAGATGAGTCTCCACCATTACCTCCAAGCTCCGAGGACCTTTGATGTCGAATGAGTCATACCTCACCGGATTAATCAAAGTGCAAAATCTATACTTAATAAACTGAACTTTCATTGGCGTTGTTCCGAAGATTTTACGCCTAATTCTTTTCTGAGTTCATCAAATCTATGTTCGGTTAAAACCAATCGCTTATGTTCTCCGATAAAAACAACATCATTTTCGTGTCACAAACCTCACCATCGTAGTAAATTACAAAGATTAATACATTCACTCATCTTCGCTTTTATTTTACTTTTGCCTCAATTTCATTATGCAACCCGAGAATGAAATTTGGCTGATTTATAGTCTAAGGATTACAGAGTCTACTATAGCAAAAAAGCATCCACGTGGGAGCTTTTTTCAGTACTCTTGCTGATAGTGCATCTTGCTTGAAGCGTTTTGGTCACTATTTGTTCAGAAACAACTTCTCAAATTTATTTTTCCAGAGACTACTGTAGCAAAAGAGCGTCCACGTGGGAGCTTTTTTCAGTATTCTTGTTGACAGTGCATCCTGCTTGAAGCGTTTTGGTCACTATTTGTTCAGAAACATTTTCTCAAAATTACTTTGCAAGAGACTACTGTAGCAAAAGAGCATCCACGTGGGAGCTTTTTTCAATACTCTTGCTGACAGTGCATCATACTTGAAGCGCTTTTGGTCACTATTTGTTTAGAAACATCTTCTTAAAATTATCTTACCAGATACTACTGTAAAAAAAATTCAAATAATTTTTATTTTGCTGATATATTTTTGTCAAAACCCTAAACTTAAAATTATTCTAATTAATTAACCCTAAAATCTAGTCCATTAATTTTCCTAAAAATCTTAAACCCTAATACCCAAAAAATCCCTAAATCGTAGCCCTAAAACCCTAAAAACTTATATCCTAACACTAAAAACAACTGAAAAGCACATCCGGGAGGGGGGTAAAGGGCAAAAGCGCGTCCACGAGAGAGTGCTTTTGCCACATCAGCAAAGCGCGCCCTCAAAGACGTGTTTTTGGCTAATGTGGCACAAAGCGCTCCCTCGTGGACGCTGCTTTTCGATTCATCCCCGAAAACGCTACGACGTGATGCGCTGGAGAAATGACCCTTCCTAAATAATTATTTTTCGCCCTTTCCATAATTTTTTTTAATATTGGTATATTTTGGTCATTTACCCAACAATTTAAGTTCAAAACTAAAAAAAAAACAAAATTTAAATAAAAGACTAAAATAACATTTTTAAAAATAAAAAACCCAAATAAATTAGTATACTTTTATTATGAATTTTGAACTTAAAACTTTATTTAAAAGACATTAAATTAGTATACATTTATTATGAATTTTGAACACAAAACTTTATTTAAAAGACATTAAATGTCTTCGATTAAGACCCAAATATGATTGATTCCCCTTCTTGGTGGGATTGGGGAATTGCAACTAAAATTTAATAGACAATGTAGCTATCATGACCATTGCAAGTTGCAAGGGACTTGACTGATAACATATAATTGTACATTTTTTATCTGATGCAAAAATACAAAATGAAGGCACTTTTAAGGCAATATTTACTATAAAAATGTTTTGCATATTTGGTCTTTTTTTTTTTTTTTTTTTGTCCATGCTTGTAATTTTGGGACCTTCATGGGGAAGTTTTTGCTTTAATTTTCAGCATGGCATGTACTTACCTAAACATGGTCCCTTCTCTGATTGCAACATACCATTAATCTTTCTTTTTCTTAAAAAAATTTATTTGTTGAAAAGTTACAAACAAATTTATTAATGATGTAAATAATTTTGGTTTAATTATAATTTTAATCTCTCTGTTTTAATTTGATTTAATTTGGTTCTTATATTAATCTACTTTTTAATAATTTGATTTAATTTGGTTTTTATATTACTCTACTTTTTAAGTTATTATTTGTAGTTCTAACTTTATAATATCATTAATTGTTTTTATTAAAGTGATTACCACACAAAATTCAGTTAATCATGTTCAATTAATAATAATTTACCTATCAAATGGATGCTTAAAGCTATTTAAATAGATGTTCACATCATCATTTTAGTGATAGTGGCTAGTCATTATTAATGTAAACTTTTTTATATATCTTTCATGTTTGTGTTACGTATTTTTTTGGTTATATGTATAGACCGTTAATAATATTATAAAGTATAATATAAGAAGTAGTACTAATAAAATATAGAACCCAAATTCTAACATAAACAAAAAAAACTAAAGTCGAACTAAACAAAATCATTTACATTGTTTGTTACATAATTATTTTATCTCAACAATCATTTTACAAAACAACATATATTGAGTTTAGGTTAAATTCTCTATGTGAAAGTTGTAGATTTAGTCCTTATATTTTGATTTGATCAATTTTAATTCCTATACTTTTGAATTGGTCAAGTTTAGTCCCTATACTTTCTAAAATTTGAAATTTTAGTCCTTACCCAAACAATAGTAGTTAAATCTATTTGGTTAAATTTAATTAGTAGACTTTACTATGTGTACAGTTGTAAATTTAGTCCATATTCTCCAATTGGTTCCTTCTAAGTCCCTATACTTTTTTGAATTTAGAGATTTCAATTTTGATGCAAAAGACAATTGTTAATCCATTAACTAAAGTTTTAGTGAGTAATATGTGGAATCAGTGGAAATAACAAGTTGATTTGCCATTTCACATATAATAATATATTTTTTGTATTATATTTTGAAAATAGTAAAACTTAATTTAATAAATTTGACATTTATCTTTTGGTGAGGACTAAAATTTTAAAATTTGAAAAGCAAATTAAACTACAGGGATTAAATTGATAGCTTTCATAAAATACAAGGACTAATAGTAAAATTTAACCTTAAATTTAACTCAAAAAATTTCATTCACTAGGTAATGAGACCGCACTTTTGATAAACCATAATATGAACATACTTTAATCTCGTATTTAGCATACTTTTGGATGATTTATCCCTTTTATTGTGGAATTTGGTGCTCTTAATCCTTTGTTTTCATGTTTTATACTTAGGAGAGCACCGGAGGAGGAAAAGAATGAGAAATGGGTCGAAAAAGAAGAAAATAGGCCAAAGTACGAAATCCACACGGCCTGGGCCCGAAACACACCGTGTGCCTCCTTAGTAGATTCGACCATTATCTGGCCAAAGTATGAAAATCATGCTCCTCGAACTATGTATGATTATGCTAAACCTAATTTAACAAGAACTGAGTCAAGTATTGTTACACCTGCTATTGTTATAAATAATTTTGAACTGAAACTTAACACAATTCAGATGATACAGTAATTTGTTTAGTTTGATGGTTTGCACGATAAAGATCCAAATAATCAATTGGCGAATTTCCTAGAATTTTGTGATACTTTCAAAATTAATGGCGTTTTTGATGATGCCATCTGTCTTCGGTTATTTCCCTTTTCTTTGAGGAATAAAGTTAAACAGTGTTTGAATTCTCTTCCACGAGGATCAATCACTACATGGGATCAAATGACCGAAAAACTTTTATTAAAATATTTTTCGCCGGCCAAAATGGCCAAGTTAAGGAATGATATTTCTTTTTTGTGCAGATGGATCTAGAAACACTATACGATGCATGAGAGAGATACAAAGATCTATTGAGAAGGTGCCCACACCATGGATTACCCTTGTGGCTCTGTGTCCAAACTTTTTACAACGGTGTGAACCCTCAACCAGAAGTTGATTGATTCAGCCATCGGTGGAACCCTGAATAAAAAAACACCTGAGGTGGCCTACGAATTCATTGAAGAGATGTCATTGAATAACTATCAGTGGCAAGTCACGAGGACAAGGCCAACTATTTTTAACCTCGACGCAGTAACCATGCTATCAAACTAGGTAGAGCTTTTAACTAAGAAAATTGATGGTTTATGTGGTTCTTCGTAGGTACATCCAGCGATACGGTACGATATGAATGGAGGAGGGATGAACAATACAGAATACCCACCTTACAACCCGAGCGCTGAAAACGAGCAAGTTCACTATATGGGTAACAATTTTAAATCTCAAAATAACCCTTATACTAATACTTATAATCCAGGTTGGAGGAACCACCCCAATTTCTCATGGGTTGGTCAAGGAAATCAGAGACAACAACCCTCCAAACTTCCAACAACAACCCTACCCACAAGAGAAAAAGCCGAACCTTGAGGAGATGCTGACAAAATTCATAGCAGTGTCAAAACACATTTCCAAACACCGAAACAACACTTAAAAATCAACAAGCATCGATTCAAGGGATAAAGAACCAGTTAGGGTAACTCGCTAAGCTGATCTCTAAACGATTACAAGGTAGCTTGCCAAGTAACATTGAGACTAACCCAAAGGAGCAACTTCAAGCCATAACAGCTCATGACAGTGAAGGGTTAGTGGAATCTGAATCTGAGCTAAGGCAAGAACCTGTGGTAAGTGAAGGTAAAATTGAGGAAAGCCAAGAAAAACCAAAACTAGTAATTAAAGAGTACCAACCTCGAATACCATATCCCAATGCGATGATGAAAGACAATACAGATGAACAGTTTGGTAAGTTTCTTAAACTTTTAAAAAAATTACATATTAACTTACTGCTTCTTAAAGCTCTTTCGCATATGCCAGATTCAAGGGAATTTTTAAAAGAGCTTTTAACAAACAAGTGAAAGTTAGACGAGGAATCGCATGTGGAACTAAATGCGCAGTGTGCTCAGCAATGTTGCAAAATAAACTACCACAAAAATTAAAAGATCCAGGGAGTTTTACAATTTCATGCTTAATTGGTAGTTTATCTATTGATAATGCTTTACCTGATTTAGGGGCAAGCATCAATGTTATGCCTTATAAAATCTTTAAACAGCTAGGTCTAGGGAAACCCAAACAAACTAGGATGAGGATTCAATTAGCTGATAAGACTATTTGAATTCCTAGGGGTATAATTGAAGACGTACTTGTGAAAATTGACAAATTCATATTCCCAGTGGATTTTGTCATTTTAGACATGGATGAGGACAATACGGTCCCTTTAATATTAGGAAAGCCCTTTTTAGCAACTGCCAGAGCTAAAATTGATATTGGTACAGGTGAACCCACACTTCGTGTAGGTGACGAATCAATCAGTCTTCAAGCTCTCGACTCAGCTAGGACATCGAGTGATGAAGGTGAGAACGTAAATTCTATTGATAATCATTTGGTTCAACTTTCTTTACAGGAAGCACCACGAAATTACACAACTGAGCCAGATCTTAAACCTCGTGTCAATAAAGAAGAAATTTATGAGGAACGAAGGCTTCAGATCGACGAACTAGACGAGTGGAAAGCGCATTTCAAGGAGAAATCAAAACCACACAAAGTGAAACCGAAGGAACCCCCAGACGAGCTTATAGGAACATCAAATCACTTCAAAATAGGAGATTAGGTATTGTTAGATAAAACAGAACCTCGAATCGCCATATCAAACCTGAATACAAACAAAGAAATCCCTTTTAAGGTAATCAATATTTTCCCATACGAAATAATCGAGGTAAGTAATCCTACATTCGACACTTTTAAGGTAAATGCCACCGACTCAAACTATATAATGATAGCATGAGAAAGGATTTTCACCTCCACAAACCACTATGATTATGTGAATAAAAGGTAAAGTCTAGCTTAAGACTTTAAACGAGCGCTTCTCGGGAGGTAACCCAAGCACTAACCCCATTAAATTTTATAATTATTTTATCTTCTTTCTTTTAGCACCTAACTATAAACTAACCAAAATGCAGATTTCCATACCATACGGCCTTGCACACAGCCGTGGCCATGGCCGTGTGGACACTACGGATTTTAGTACTGGATTGGCAGAGATTGTAACACCCTTAAGCCGTAGCCATTGTCGAATTAAGGTTACAAGGCATTACTGAACATAGTACAGGTCACAAAAATATTTACTGTCATATAATCATATCTGAATGCATTATAATTAATAGTCTTTCATAGTATGTTTAAACAATATCATACATATCTTAAATCCATTATCCAAATTCACATTTATAAGCATTTTGCAACAAATAACAAAGGTTACTATTCACTTGAGTCATTTAAGATTCACTAACCAAATATGCACATGCTCATTATTAATCTACTAAAGCAAATTATCAATTAACAAAAATAGACATACATATGTTTTTGCCAAAAACTTTGCTTAAGTGAATTCATGATATACTAATTGCACACATCCAAACAAAATACAGATCGAATCATCTAAAAGAACATAATCAAACCAAAAATACCAAATATGTCTACCATAGTCCGAAACATATAAATTTAAACCTAATATACATGCACAAATGCAAACCATGTTTAAATATGCCAATTCAAGTACATATCATATGAATTCATCACATAGCCGAATATACCATATAAAATACAAATGATCTCCAAAATTAATTCATGTTTCATTTTAATTTACCTTAGTAGTAAGTCTTTATCATTTCATATCTCGAACTTATTCAAACACACACATGTCTATTTTCTAAAAGCTCTAATTACAAATCATTGACGAATCATTCATACCAAAACATATATGCATACATTTATACTTAGCATGGACTTATATCACAACCCAATACATAATTCAAGCATGATATACAAACACACTACGAATAATACTATTTAAACATTAGATCATTAGTATTAATATCAAGCCATTTTCGCATGGCTTATATTTACAACATCAAAACATCATCTAAGTATTAAACTAGCCTATACATGCCTTAAGTTTAAAATCCAAACTTTAAAGGTACCAAAATAAGTCGATAGTGTGGATGACTTTATTGACGATCCCCTGAGCTCGTAGCTAGAAACCAAAATCTATAAAACAGACTAACAAAACACACAGAGTAAGCTAACTTTGCTTAGTAAGTCTCAAGCAAGTATAACAAATCAATTAAACATTCAAACATTTTAAACTAATCACTTTAAGACATTGAAATAATAACTTAGCACAATTGGACTATCTTGGCCGAATGCTAATATCCTCATATAGCATAACTTTTCACAAAATCCTACTTCAAATATACAACTTACCAATTTAGTAAAAGGTTTAAAGTATAAAAAAACCATCACTTAATAACCCACTCACCTTATCATATACATATAGTTCAATATATTTTCATATACAATCGAATAAGTAGTTACCAAGTACATATTAATCACATATAACCAAATATACATATATGTATATATATCCATTAAACATCACATAAGCATTCACCCATTTGGTCAATCTAAAAGACACATCTATGCTCACATCCAAAATCAAATTCCAATATGTCATACTCATTATTTATAAGGTCAATACACTTACTAGAATTTTACAAATATACCTCAACCGCATCACATACCACTAGTATCAAATAGTAATATCCCAACTTACCTTATCTCTTACAACCATTAGGATTATATGTACCGAACATTTATCTAATTCATCAGTATTTAACTTCCACATCATTAATGATCCATTGAAGCATATACTTATAATAAATCACCCAAGATAAAGCTCGCTAGGCATAAAGCTCGAAACACACACCCAAGACTAGGCCTACTAGACCCGAGTGTCGATATTCATCATCGGATTAAGCACAAGCTAGGCACAGAGCCCGATTAAGTTCATTAGCCCAAGGCTTGCTAGGCTCACGACCTGAATAACAATACTTTTATGCTGTCTCACATATATATTTCATATATCGAATTTCTCATAAACTTCTTAGACTTTGTACGAGCACTCAATTATCATATCACAATCGATCAACTTAAACATATTAAATCTTAGCTTTAATCACATTCGGCTCTTCCATACTATAGATAAAAAATTTCCAAATCAACATATATTATGTTACATACATAATTTACAACGTTTTATTGCTTAAAGACTTACCTCAGATATCGTCGAATGATAAAAACCGGCTATTCGATTATTTTCGCTTTTCTCCGATCCAATCCGTGTTCTTTGGTTCTTGATCTAAACATGTTCAAATTAAGCTCATTCAAATATATTTTCATTCAATTTAGTCCAAAAACAAATAAATGGGCAAATTACCATTTTGCCCTTAATATTTGACACTTTTTTTACAATTTAGTCCTATTTGCACAAAACACAAAATACACAAAATTTGAATAAACACCTTAAGGGCCGAATGTACCTAGTCCTCATACAAGTCCATACATTTTGTTTATTTCACATTTTAGTCCCTTAAAATTTTTTTTTTCAATTTAGTCCAATATACTCAATTTCATCAAAAATTCAAAGACAAAACTTGTTAATCTAACACATATATATCATATTTCACCATTTAACAACATAAAAAACAAGCTATCATCAATGGCTCAACTCAAAATATTCATCCAAATCAAAAATTAAAACATAGGTCTTGTACATCTCATAGCAACGATCTCAAAAATGTAAAAATTATCAAAAACGGATCACAAACTAACCTTGAATTAGACCAAAACCATGGTCGAACCCTTGCTTGTGTTTTTCTTTCTTTTTCTTCTTTAGTTTCGGTGAAGAAGAATGAAATAAAATAATGAAGAAACACATGTCTTTTATTTTAATATTATTAACATAAATTATAACATTTTAACTTATAATTATATAATATATAAAAAAACATAGTAACATGAAATTATAACCATATGCCGCCCACTTACAAGCTAAAAGGTAAATTTGCAACTCAAATACTCATACAAAAGAACACAAATCAATTTAGCCACTTAATTTAATAAATGCCTACTTTTACCACTTACTCGATTTAGTCCATTTTTTTTTAAATTAAACACACAAACGGTCAAATTAATTCACGAAAATTTTTGCACATGCATATTCATAAATCATAGACACCAAATATAATATATAAATATTCTATCGACTCAGATTTGTGGTCCCAAAACCACTATTTACAATTAGGGTCAAAACCGGACTGTTACAACTCTCCCCCCTTTAGGGATTTTCGTCCCCAAAAATCTTACCGGTGAATAGGCTTGGATAACGCTCTTTCATTGTATCCTCTGACTCCCAAGTTTCTTCTTCAACTATGTGCTTTTGCCACAGTACTTTAACTAACGAAATTTTCTTATTTCTTAATTATTTTTTCTCTCGAGCTAGAATACAAATCGGTTCCTCCTCATATGTCATATTAGGTTGTATTTCAACCTTTATTGGGCAAATCGCATGTGAAGGATCAGATCGATATCTACGGAGCATCGAAACATGAAAGACATTATGGATCTTTTCTAGCTCTGGTGGTAACTGCAATCTATAAGCAACTGATCGTTGTTTTGTTGAGTTTTAAAATTTATAAAGAGAATGATCAAACCTGGAAACTAACTCTGACAACGACTTAAGGCAAGTGTACCTATCGAACAGTAGTATAGCTTAGGCAAGACCGGATTGTCGAACCCAAAGGAACTAAAAGTACTAATACTAACTTTCTTTTTATTATTTAGCCTAAAATAAAGTGAATTTACTTTTATCTAAATTTACGGTTTACTAAAGTAAAGACACAAAGACAGAAAGAATGAATTGGAAAATAACTTGAAGAGAAACTCAATTGATCATGATAATACCCTCAGGAAGAATCCACCTAGACTTCACTTGTTACTTAACACTGAACCATACGATTTATTCACTTAGTTTGATCCGTAAGACTCCCTAACGTATATTAAACCCTCTCTCGAGGCGAATAACTTTTAACACTAGTTTAATTAGTGGAACTCTCGTTCTCTTATAATAATCCCCTAGAATAGCAGTAAATCGATCTATGGATTTCCATATTAGGTTTCACCCTAATCCGCCAAAATCTCATCACCCTATCTCTAGGCTTGCGATCAACTCCGCTTAATTATGCTAGATCTACTCTTAAGCAGGGTATATTCCTCCTCCACCTAAGCACATCAGATTTGGATTAAACATGCATAATTAATAACAAATTAAGTATTTATCATATAATTCAGAAAACAATAACAAGATTCATCTAGGTTTCATCCCCTTCGGGTATCTGAAGAGTTTAGTTCATAATGAATAAAGAAAACATCTCAAGAGAAAAGATAAAACAAAACATAAGAAATCCCTAAAACCCCTCAAGAAATTAAAGGAGAAATCTGCCGTCTTGAGTAGAATTTCGCCTCCTTGAGATGGATCAACTGGCTATCTTCGAGTAATTCCCACAATTTTGGCCTTCTGGCTCGGCTCCTTGGCCTAGCTAACTGCCCCTCTTCAGGATACACTTAGAGTGTTTATATAAACTTTTAGAATGCTTTACTTGGCCTCTAAGTGTCCCAATTCAAGTATACTTCCTACTCGGTGTTTGGATAGGCTTTGGAATGTGTTTATTTACCTCAAAGTATCCACATCTAAGTGAAATTTCTCTTTCCCATGGTAGGGGCACGGCCATGGTACATGCCCGTGTAAATCGTCTTCAGGCCGTGTTTCAATTCTGTTGATTTAGGCACGGCCGTGTAAATTATTTTCAGGCCGTGTCTCAATAATGTCGATTGGGGCACGGCCATGTAAATCGTGGCATGGCCGTGTGAAGTAAATTGACAAGACACGACCGTGTAGCTTGAAGTCCAGGTCTTGTCGATTTCCTCTTTGGCCCAAATTAGCTCGTTTTAAGCGTGTTTCTTGTTCTTTTTGTCCTCGGGTGCTTTCTTGAGTATAAACATGAAAAGAAAGGATTAAGAGCACCTTTTTACATAAATCAATGCTAAATCATCCAAAAGTATACTAAATATGGGGTTAAAATATGTTACTTTTATGGTTTATCAGTAACCGGCCTGATACGCTCTGTGATTTCATACGGTCCAATGAATCTCGAACTCAACTTGCCTTTACGACCGAATCTGAGTACTTTCTTCCACGGTGAAACTTTCAAAAATACTCGATCTTCGATTTGAAACTCAATGTCTTTACGTTTCAAATCTGCGTATGACTTTTGATGATCTGATGCAACTTTCAAACTATCACAGATTACTGCCACTTTCTGTTTAGTTTATTTAATCAGATCAACCCTGTGTATCTTGTTTTCACTAAGCTCGGTTCAGTACAATGGTGTACAACATTTACGACCGTACAAAACTTTATAGGGTGCCATTTTGATACTAGATTGAAAACTATTATTATAAGCAAATTCAATCAGAGGTAAGTATCGTTCCCACGTACCTTCAAACTCAAGGATGCAACATCTCAACATATCCTCAAGTATCTGAATGATTCGTTCAGATTGACCATTTATCTGCGGATGAAAAGCTGTGCTAAAGTGTATTCTGGTACCTAAAGCATCTTGCAATTTCCTCCAAAACCAATCTCGGGTCTCTATCTAAAACAATAGAAATAGGCACACCATGTAATCTCAAAATTTGAGATACATACAACTCAGCAAGCTTATCGAGCGAATAATCCATACAAACTGGAACAAAGTGAGCTGATTTTGTCAATCTATCCATAATAACCCAGATTGCATCTTTCTTACTCGGTGTCATTGGCAAGCCGGATACAAAATCCATAATGACTGTCCCATTTCCATTCAGGTATCATGATCGGCTGAAGTAACCCAGAAGGTACCTGATGTTCGACCTTTACTTGTTGACAAACTAAGCACTTCGAGACAAATTCAGATATTTCTCGTTTCATACCAGGCCACCAATAGAACTGTTTCAGATCATTATGCATTTTCGTGCTACCCGGATGTACAAACAATCGCTATTGTGAGCTTCATTTAAAATCATCTGAATCAAATCTGAATTCCTTGGAACACATATTCGGTCTTTGAACTTCAAGCAGTCATTCTCATCAATTAAAAACTCTTACTCAACATCACTTTCACACTGAGCTCGTTTTGCCAACAAATCTTTATCAACTTTCTGGGCATCACCAATTTGTTGAATAAACAACGGTCTAGCTTTTAATTCTGCTACAATCGAACCATCATCAGACACAACCATATAAATAATGACTTTCAACTTAAAGCATCCGCAACAATATTAGCTTATCCGGATGATAGTCAATCACTAGTTCATAATCTTTCAACAGCTCTAACCATCGGCGTTGTCTGAAATTCAAATCTTTCTGACTCATCAAATACTTTAGGCTTTTGTGATCTAAATAAACATGACATTTCTCACCGAACAAGTTATGACGCCAAATCTTTAACGCAAACACAATGGTTGCTAGCTCCAAATCATGGGTCGGATAGTTTCTTTCGTGTGGCTTCAATTGTCTCAAACATAAGCTATGACTTTGCCTTCCTGCATCAAAATGCAACCCAAACCATTCAAAGATGCATCACTATAAATAACAAATTCTTTACCCGATTCAGGCTGGACTAACACTGGAGCTTCGGTCAAAAGAGCTTTCAACTGATCGAAACTTTTTGACACTTTTCGACCATTTGAACTTAACATCTTTCTATAATAGCTTTGTCAACGGCGTAGCTATCATAAAAAACCTTTCACAAATCGTCTGTAGTAACCAACAAGCCCCAGAATGCTTCAAACTTCAAAGACATTCTTCGGTGGTTTCCAGTCAAGTATAGCGATATTTTATTCAGATCAACCCGAATACCTAATGCTGAAACAACATGAACCAGAAAACTAACTTCACGCAACCAGAACTCAAACTTACTAAACTTTGCATACAACTGTTTATCTCGCAAAGTTTGTAGCACAATGCTCATCGATGCTCAAAGATGCTTGGTTTCATCTCTCGGAGTAGATCAGAATATCATCTATAAATGCTACCACAAATGATCCAACATCGTTCGAAAATCGATTCATCGATCCATAAAAATAGCAGTGCATTAATAAGTCCGAAATGCATAACCAAAAACTCATGGTGTCCGTACCTCGCGGAAAGCGAGATTTGGCACATCGAAATCTCGACTCATGAATCGATAATAACTCGACCTCAAATCTATCTTTGAAAACATTGAAGCCCCTTTCAGCTAATCAAACAAGTCATCAATCTGTGGCAACAGGTATTTATTCTTTATAGTCACCTTATTTAGCTGTCGGTAATCAATGCACATTCGCATAATTTCATCTTTCTTTTTCACAAATAAAATTGGTGCACCCCAAGGAGAGAAACTCGATAGTGTAAAACCCCTATCTGTTAACTCTTGCAACTGTGCTTTTAACTCTTTTAATTCTGTAGGTGTCATCCGATACGGAGCTATCAAAATTGGTGTTGTCCCCAATACTAACTCAATACCAAACTCTACCTCTCGAACAAGTGGCAAACCCAGTAATTCTTCAGGAAACACATCTAGATACTCACACACAACTAGTATAGATTCAATCCTATTTTCAGTCACTTTACTATCAAGCACATAAGAAAAATAAGCTTTATAACCCTTTCTCACGTATTTTTGGGCTAACATCAAAGATATTACTGTTGGTAACCCATTCAGATCATTAGATTCAATCCGAATAATTTCACCGTTCTGACATCTCAAATCAATGGTCTTTCTTCTGCAATTAACAACAGCATCGTGCAAAGTTAACCAATCCATGCCCAGAATTATATCGAATTCATCAAAAGGCAACAACATCAAATCAGCTGGGAAACATGAATCCCGAATCATCAACGGATAATTTTAAACACTTTATTAACCAATACACACCGCCCAGGGGTTTGATACTCAAATCACAATCTCAGTAGAGTCAACAAGCAGAGTCTTACTGGATACTAATGTTTCACACACATAAGAATGAGTCGAACCAGGATCAATCAACGCAATAACATTAGTATCATAAAGAGTGAAAGTACCGATAATAAGATCTGAGAAGAAGTATCCTGACGAGCACATATAGCATATGCTCTAGCAAGTGCACGAGCCTCTGATCGGACCGCATTATCCTTTGTTCCTCTCTCGACTGCCACTTACATTTCCTGAATGCCTGGGTGGTCTGCCTCGTGCTGACACGTTGTTCGGTCTCACATTCTGAACAGTGTTTTGCTCAGCTAACATCGGGCACTCCCAAATAAAATGATCCATCAATCCACATTTAAAATAGGACCGATCATGTAATCTACAACTCCCAGAATGCCATTTCCCACAATGCTTGCACTCAACCCCGTTCTACTAAACATTACCTACACTGGCAATCGATGTAGCTCGTGAACTCACAGGAGGTCAATCTCGGTCTCATCTAGAGAAGTCTAAAGTAACTTTATGTCGACTAGATTCATCTCTAAACTTCTTGATACTGAATGAAAGGTCTTACTCGATGATCTTTTACGGAAGTCTCTGGCTTCAAATTTAGCTTTTCTTTTCTCTTTTCCAAGTCTTCAGCTTTACAGGCTCGTTCAACAAGTACCATGAATTCTTTAATCTCAAGTATGCCAACCAGCAACTTAATGTCTTCATTCAAACCATATTCGAATCTTTTACACATGATAGCTTTGGTTGAAACACATTCACGAGCATATCGACTTAATCTCACAAATTTTCATTCATACTTAGTTACGGTCATACAACCCTACTTTAATTCTAAAAATTCCTTTCATTTCTGATCGATGAATCTTTGGTTGATATATTTCTTACTTAACTCACCGAAAAATTCCTGTGTTACTTTCTTTCTAACCACCGATACTAGTGTATTCCACCAGTGATATACGGTGTCTCGTAGTAAGGATATAGCACATTTTAAGCATTCATCCGGTGTACATGATAGCTCATCGAACACACGGATAGTATTATCAAGCCACAGCTCAGCTCATTCCATCATCATCATCATCATTAGCTTTAAACTCTTTGGCCCCGTGTTTTCTGAATTTATCTACAGGAGGCCTGTTAAATCTCATTGGATCTATCATCGGGAGTACCATAGGTATTAGAGATGGATTATTCGAGGGTGAAGGTTGTTGTACAGCCGGATTAGTCTAGATATATTGAGTAAACCAATTATTCATCATCTGATAGAAGGCTTGCTTAGCCTCCCCCTCATGGCTACTCGAGATAGGTCAAGATTCTACCGGCGCTGTCCCATACGCAGGATTAGACACTACACTCTCGACATCATCAGCTACGCCTCTATCGGGATCCATTTACTATACAAAAACATAATCCAGATGTCATAAGTCATCACACTATCGTATTATAAATTAAGGCATGTATAGCTAGACTCACACGCGCTACGGTAGTCCTAGAATCGACTAAACTGTAAGCTCTGATACCAATCAAATATAACACTTTTAACCCGTAGCCGTCGCTGGATTAGGGTTACAAGGCATTACCGAACATAGTATAGGTCACAAAAAATATTTACCGTCATATAATCATACCTGAATGCATTATAATTAATATTCTTTCATAGTTAGTTTAAACAATATCATACATATCTTAAATCCATTATCCAAATTCACATTTATAAGCATTTTGCAACAAATAACAAAGGTTACTATTCACTTGATTCATTTAAGATTCACCAACCGAATATGCACATGCTCATTATTAATCTACTAAAGTAAATTATCAATTAACAAAAATAGACATACATATGTTTTTGCCAAAAACTTTGCTTAAGTGAATTCATGATATACTAATTGCACACATCCAAACAAAATACAGATCGAATCATCTAAAAGAACATAATCAAACCAAAAATACCAAATATGTCTACCATAGTCCGAACCATATAAATTTAAACCTAATATATATGCACAAATGTAAACCATGTTCAAATATGCCAATTCAAGTACATATCATATGAATTCATCACATAGTCGAATATACCATATACAATACAAATGATCTCCAAAATTGATTCATGTTTCATTTTAATTTACCTTAGTAGTAAGTCTTTATCATTTCATATCTTGAACTTATTCAAACACACACATGTCCGTTTCCTAAAAGCTCTAATTACAAATCATTAACGAATCATTCATACCAAAACATATATACATACATTTATACTTAACATGGACTTATATCACAAACTAATACTTAATTCAAGCATGACAGCTAGAAAGTCATCTATCTAGTCATCTGTCTGGTCAAACGATTAGTTGGACAGCACTACAGCCATTGTCTTTTCACCTCCACTGTCAACCTTAATGATAGCAGCAGTTTCCAAGGCAATCTTTTATTTACTGCTATTGGGACCTTTCCCACAGTTTCTTGAATCTTCTTTTGCTAACTCCCTTATTTCTTTCTTTTTCTCTTTCGTTTGGTTCCCATCTATTCGCCTTCTCCTTTTTTGCAACATTTCTTTATCAAAGTCGGAATAAACTTGAGTCTCATTGATGCTGTTCTTTTAACCTCCATCGCTCCCTCTCCTGAAGAGTATCTCTTGGATACGTCCCCAGCAAGTAATACCCTTCTCCTCTTCTCATCTATTTTTTTGCAACAAAATGGCCAGTCTTTTTTCGTTTTAGGAATGAAATGGAACCCAATATCTTGAAAGAAAACTTTTTTAGTATGGATATAACTTCTTTAGTATAATCCCCGATAATAATTGACTTATCTTGATTCATGGTTTCATTGATTTCTTTATCATGGTTTGACATTTCTTTATCAATCTCATTTTATGTCCAGAATGTTTAATCCCATTATAATCCCTAACTGAATATCTTGCAATCCTGCATGTGCTTCCGTTGCGAACGACGATGGAATTTTGGAAATTTTAAAGGATTATTTCCTCCGTGTTGCAAAATACCAAACCCGAAGTAGATAGGCTTCTTTTGTCGTCGCCTCATCAAAGTAAACTAACATCCTTGTATCCTTTCCATCTACTTATAACCTCTTGCAAAATAGTTTTTTTCCTCCGCCCATTCAACTCGCTATAAACCGTGACTTAAATATCCTCACTGTTGTGTTCTTTTTCTCATAGAAGAGTTTATTTCTGTGATTCCAAATTGACCATAACCCATAGCAAAACAGGCAACACTGGTCTTTATCCCTTGTTCCTATTCTCTAGCATAATCCTTTCTCCAAAATCCCTTTTGCTGCTCAAACACTCTTCCAGGTAAGCGAAGGTAAATTCTAACTCGCCTTGAGAAAATTTGAATTTGGATAATATTTTGCTTTTAAAACACAACTTAGTAAAGAGTTAGGATAATTGATAAGACGCCAACCTTGTTTTGCTAATAAGGCTATATTAAATTTATCGAGACTTCTAAAACCTAAACCACCATCTTCTTTTAAAGAGTATAAATCTTTCCATGTGCACCAGTGAATGCCTTTTTTATCTCGATTTTTTGCCACCAATATCTGGCCATAATGCCTTCCAATTCAACACATAAAGACTTCGAAATTTAGAAACATGCCATCGTATAGGTTGGAATAGCTTGAAGGATAGCTTTTATAAACACCTTTTTTCCCCTTGAGATAAATGTCGTACACTCCAACTATCAATTCGTTGTTTCATTTTATCCTTCAATATCTAAAAGGATATTTTTTTTCTTTCTACCTACCATATTAGGTAGGCCAAGATACCTCTCCGGATTATTTGAACTGTGCATACCAAGGATCTTAGATACAACTACTTTATCCCCTTCTTATGTATTTGTACTAAAATACTATAGATTTGTCGTAGTTGACACACTGTCCTGAATAGTTCTCGTATTCTATCAACATCTGTTTAAGTGAAAGAGCTCCTCTCTCTGTAGCTTCCCCAAATAAAATACTGTCATCTCAAATAATAAATGAGAAACCTGTGGACCACTTCTACTTACCTTAACCCCTCTAAGTATGTTCCCTTGTATAGCGATTCTCATGAGGCTGGAAAGACCTTCTCCACATATTAAAAATAAGAACGGACTTAAAGGGACGCCTTGTCTTAGTCCCCTTGTAGGTTGAAAATTCTCTCCAATATGACCGTTGACAAGTCTCAATACAAAATTGTGGAAACACATTTCATTAGAAATTCAACCCATCCTAATTTAAAGCCCATTCGCTTTATAATTGTTGCGATAAAATTCCATTCAACTCTGTTATAAGCTTTACTCATATCCAACTTCACTCCCATGTATTCTTTTTGTTCCGTTCTTCTTTTTGTTTTAAAGTATGTAGAATTTCGTAGGCTAACAGTACATTATCAGAAATCAACCTTCTCGGTACGAAAGCACTTTACGTTAGGTCAATACATTTATCCATGACTATATGAAGGTGATTTGCTATGACCTTAGCTATCAATTTATAAATCACATTACATAGGCTTATTGGGCGAAAATGGGAAATATTTGAGGGTTTTTGAATTTTGGGGATCAACACTATATTAGTTTTATTAATTAAACTAATATCCATACATTCGTTAAGATGCTTTAAGCAAAATGAAGACACATCTTCACTAACAATTGACCAGCATTTTTGATAAAACAAAGTTGAAAATCCATCTTCTCCTGGTGCTTTTGTTGGACCCAATTCTGCTAAGGTTGCTCAAATTTCCTCTTTTGTGTATCTCACTGTCAATCGAGAATTATCTTCTTCAAAATACATCGATCAATGCCTGTCAACAGATGTTCATAATTTCCTCCTCCCAGCTGAAAATAGATTCTCAAAATACAATTGGCAATTGCCTCCATTTCTCAAATCTCTTCTATTTCTCTACCATCTTCAAATTGTAATTTCTGAATAAAATTTCTTCTTCATCGTTGGGTCGTTGTTTATGAAAGAAGGTAGTATTCTTATCACCAGATTGTAGCCAATTAATACGAGCCCTTTGCTCATAGTACCGTTCATTCTTTTCGATTTCAAAATTAAGTTGGATCTTCGTATCAATAAGTTCTGCCAAATTTTCATCATCCTTATCAGAATCCAGCAATTCGACCAATATAGCAGTTAGCCTCTCCTTTTTTATCTTCCTATTATGCCGAATTTGATTTGCCCATCTATCTAAACCTTTTCTTACTCCTTCCAATTTTTGTAGCAAGTCTCCATTTGAATTGTCCCATATGTTTCTTACCTCTTCAACAAAAGACCTCTAACATCCACCATGCTTCAAATTTGAACATTATTTTAGAACGATATTTCTCTTTTTTCTGTCGTGATCAGAAGTGGGCAATGATATGAAAAAGAATGTGAAAGGTATTGAATTGTTGCCTCTGGACATAAGGATAACCATTCCTCATTAGCCACTCATCCATCTAGCCTTTCTTGAATGTTTTTTTCGGTAAATTCCCTCTTTCCTAAGTAAACCAGTTTCCGGTATATCCAACATCCACTAGATGACAATCGACTAGCGTTGATCTAAATGCATCCATGCTCCTTTCCTCTCTAGGTAATCCATCCATCTTTTCATGTCCATACATAATTTCGTTAAAATCTCCACAAACTAACCATGGAAGCTCTTCAGTGTTTTTCAATTTTCTTAACAAATCCCATGATTTGTTTCTATCTTGCATATATGGGGAGCCATAAAATCCAGTAAATCTCCACCTACTACCGTTCTCAGAATCATCGATGATCACATCAATATGCCTTTTTGAAAAGCTTTGAAGAATAGTAGTTGCATCAACATGCCATGCCAGACATAATCCTCCTCTCGAACCATTTGAATCAACATCAATACCATTATGAAATCCACAACTTCTTCGTATTCTTTCCATCTAGTTTTTTTGTACCTTTGTCTCCATGAAGAAGACAATTTGGGGATTATATAACCTCAGCTAATGCCAAAGTCTGCGTACCGTCCGTATATTCCCCAAACCACGGACGTTTCAACTTAAGATTTTCATTGTTTTCAGTCGGCTTGCCTTTTGGTAGCCGCCGATAATAAAAGGTTGATGTTCACCATTTTTCTGTCCTTTAATAGTAAATTATTAGAATCAATGCTGACAATGTCGACTTCATTATCTCCTCTTTGTCGCTTTTTCCCTTCTACACCTATAAGGAACCCTTTTTAGCATCATGATCCATTAAATACTTGTCTTCTTCTAATGGTTGCTTTCCATCCTTTTTGGAAAACGTAGGTGTGTTTCCTTCCAAACAAAACCCCAAAATAGGGTCTGTTCGCACCTTCTTTCCAGAATTATTCATCGAACCCCATGTTCTCCCTTCAGCTGTCCAATTTTCGTCCACAATTCCACCTCTTGTTCCCCCTTCCTCCTCCCTTAACCAGATACTGCTTTGTGACCGTGCTTTTCTAGATTGAGCTCTTAAAGAAAGATCCCAACCCATTATAGTAACCTCCACTTCTAGATCCATTTTTGCCTCACAAAAAGAATCGCTATGTCCCAAATGACCATAATAAAAGCAAAAAAGTGTTAATCTTTCATATTTGAATCTGACATATGATTTATTCCCATAGAACATAATCTGCTTTTTCTTTTTTAAAGGATACATTACATCCAATTGGATTCTGACTCTTAAAAAATTTTGGTATCCCTTTCCCATATTAGCACCATCATACTCCAAGAACAGACCTATGAAATCCCCAAGTTGCCTTGCCAAAGCCTTAGAATAAAATCCTACATGAACATCATGGATCTGAACCCAAAAAGGTGAAAAAATTAAAGGAACAAGTAATGGATCTTCCCCTCACTTTAACAAATGTAGCAATAATAAATTGTTATTAAAAGTCCATGGAGAACCCTTGAGAACTCTTTCCATATCCATATTGTGAAAAAACTGAAACATAAATCTTCTTTCCCCTAGATCCAAAATGCGACGCCTTTGACCGGATGCCACAGATTAGCCATAGTACTTTTCATAGCCGCAAAATTGATGACACTTGTCGTTAAAAAATAGTCCACCAATCGATAACCCCCTTCTTTCTCTGGGCTTGGAAACGATGGAATTTGTAGAATTTCGCCCTTCTCTTCATTAATAAATAAACCAACAAATTCAGTTTTTGGGTGCTGCTTCAATTCCACACGATGATAAAAAGTAATTGCAGATTTTCAATTGACGAAAGTCAAAACGCCGCCACAAAACAAAAAACCTAACTCTACCAGAGAAGACAAACAAAAACGTGCCAAAGTAGCAGACTAATAAATATTATTGCGTTGGTATTTTTAAATAGTAAAAAATAAGCGAACTTTTAAATTATTTATTTTCCTTTTTGATATTATCAGAATTTGACGCTTAACAGTGAACAGACCACAAAGTAATTTGGCAACTTTTTAATAAAAAATTAATTATATATTTTAGGTAGGAATTATTTATAATTTTTATTATGTATATAGTATTTGCCAACCATATATCTCACAGATAAAGTATAGCTATTATCAGATTCATAAGGATTTTTATTTTTACCTTTTCTTTTTGTTGTATTAGGTGAATGATTAAAATTTGCCGGCCAAGTTGGAGAATGTTGACAACTTCAAGTACTGTACTGCACCATACCTTCTTTTTTTATTATATAGAATTGGAATAATAATCCATTTTCTTTTCCAAGTTTAATATAAAATATGATTAATTGTGTATAAATAGAAAAGATACAATTACAATTTTTTAAATTTTTATAGATAACTGATAATATCATACGAAAAGCTTGTACATAATGTGAGGTAAAAAATAAAACAAATTAATATACTTTAATAAAATAAACTTGTAATAATATATTTCTTCTCTATTAATAAATATTAGGTGCAAACGTGAAATATTATCATTCAAAAAAATTATAAGTTCAAATTTTGAAGGTAATAGTGTTGTAAGAGATAATCCCAAACATGAATTATAAAATAAATATAGATTGTATCTAAAATTATTAGTCGACTGAACACTCACACTTGAGTGAATTTAATAAATGCTTAATTATTTATATATTTATATAATAATAAAATGAAATAATTAGAATAGAAAATAGTTGAAAGTTAAGTAAAGACGTACCATATAGTTTTCTTATGTTTAAGAGATATAGATTAATGAGAAATGTATTTTTATTTTTTAAATAAAATTATTAATACAATCTATAAATATATTATTTTATTTTTATAATTTGGTTTTTATGTAATGTTTTAATTAATTTTATGTAACCGTTGATTAAGCATTAATTCAATTGGCATCATTGTTATCGTAATAATTAGTAGGACATAAATTTAAGTGTATTTTTCTCCGGTTTAAGAGTTTGAAAAGAATTATGAATAAAAATAGGCATTATATAAAATGTGTTAAGTTATTCTCACTCAATTGAGTGATACTAAATTCAATTAAGATTTTTGTGATGGTATAAATTTTATAATTTAGTTTTTTTTTTTTTTTTAAACTTAGTTGGTGCCACTAAGTTAAGCGACATCACATTCGATTAAAACTTTTATCATAGCATTAGAATTTATTGGCACTCGAGTGAAAATTGCACTGAAAATTGGCACTCGAGTGAAAATAACTTTTTTAGATAATATTAAATTTATATGTAACAAATATATTTATTAAAATTTCATATAAAAATCAATTGATTCTTTGATAATAATGTTAAAATCAAATGTTTACTATATATGGTGTTTTAGGTTCAAATTTCATTGTGATTAAATTTTATTGATTTATTATATAAAAATAAAAATACTTTTATAAAAATATAACTTAATTTATATATGAGAATATATTTTAATAATTTCATAATTAAGTTGTTACGCCATTAACAAGTGACATAACTCAACAAAAGACTTATAAATATTCAATATTCATAGATATTTAATTTTATAACTATCCATTGGATTCCATTAAAAAACTACCCACTTTATATATAATTTTCTATACTTATTTTAAATATTTTACTGAGTAGATGTCATGAGTTAATCAGATATCACCTCAATTATAAAATTATCAAAATATCCTCATGTATATAAATTAAGTTATATTTTTATGACGGTATCATAGTTGAGTTAAAATGTGTTTTGCAGTAAAAATACCAAGGAAGCATTTATATTAAGAGTTAGATTATATTTTGTCTCATTCATTAAAAAAATATGAAAATTAATATCTATATATTAAATTAAAGAATAAATTAGTCATTCTATTAAACATTAATCTCTATACTTCAAAATATAACCTTCTGTTTATTCCTATCAATTATATCAATTTTAATAATAAAATTACAACAGAAATAACCAGTTTATTTTATAATCAGACATACATACATTAATTTATTCTTTTGAATTAATAAAATAAAATCTCCATAATAATTTTAGCGGTGTTCTAAATACGTAATACTGCATTCGGGTCTTACGCATATACCTTTTTGCTTACGTTGAGAAGTTAAGAAAATTAGGAATATTTAATATTTATTTTCCAGGATTGGTTCACAGACCAATCACGACGCAGTTTCTGATATCGCCATCTTACCCAAAAAGAGGGGTCAATTTGGAAGTCAGGCTTCGGTTTTACTCTTATTTTTCACTTTTTGTCTTGCCATTTTCTCTTTCCAATTATCAAATTTTATTCATATAAAATAATTATGACAAGAATTACTATATATAAGTTGTTAAATTTACCTAAAACTATTCTACTCCCTCTTTCCAAGCATAAGCTGTAATAAATAGTAGAAAACTCTACCTTTAGTATAAACCCCAATGCAGTAAAAAGTTAAACTTGATCTATTAAAATAGGAGACTTCATAAATTTTTATCTAAAACTTGAAAAGAAGATAAATTCATTCATGCTGATTTGATGGTCAAAGTGTTTATAATTTTAAATATAATTTAGAGTTAATCTTATTACTGATTATAGAACAGCCAGAGTAAATAAAACTTTTAAACCTGAGCTTCTTGTAAAACATGACGGTGAAACAAAATCCCTCACGTGAGTTACGGAAATGCAGAAAAACAGGCCCAGGAATCTAAATTTACGATATTCTAAGCTTAGTCTACAGTACTGAAAAATACATATTTATTCATAAAAAAAAAGCTTTGAAGCTACTGCTATACGAAGACACTCATCAAACAGTAACATCCCATGCATTCAGTACTTCCAAAAATAAAAAAAAAAACACCCTTGATTAAGTTAGAAAAAAGATGAATCCATCACGGACTCGACCATAGCCTCTTTCATTTTTCTTTCATTTTAATTATTTTTTCAAAGAAAAATCTCTTGGATTCCCTAGAAAAAATTTGGGTTCATTTCTCATTTGCCAAGAAAAAACAACCCTAAAGGGAAATTTAATGCATTTACACCAAGTTCCCGTCACGGGCTACTACAAAACAACGTGTGAGTGTCTATTTAACAACTCTCCCCCACTATATAAAATACACACCTAGCTGAACCAGTTTTTCATACCCTTTTTTTTTTTTCACTAATTCTTGAGGAAGATTAGGTTCCTCAAGATATTTGCTCTTTGTTTTTTTTTTTAGTTGCAAAAGAGGATCAAAGGGAAGGTCAAAATGACCACCTTGTTCTCCTCTGTTTTACAAAACAGAGCACCTAAGGTCTCTGTTTTCATCTTCTTCTTGATTTCTTTGCATTGTTTGCCATTGATCTCGGTTCGGGTTTTGGCCCAAACATCACCTGTTTTCGCCTGTGACGCTACTAAAGACCCACAAGTTGCGAGCTATGGTTTTTGTGACACAAAGTTGGGAACCGATGCTAGGGTGGCTGACTTGGTTCACAGGCTGACATTACAGGAGAAAATCCTCTTCATTGTGAATAGTGCTGGGAGTGTTAGCCGGCTCGGGATACCAAAATACGAATGGTGGTCCGAGGCACTTCATGGAGTCTCCAACGTCGGTCCAGGGACCAAGTTTACTAGCTTGGTTCCTGGAGCCACAAGCTTCCCTCAGGTCATCTTGACGGCAGCTTCTTTCAACACTTCTCTCTATGAAGCCATTGGCAAGGTAAAACTTGTTCTTGTTCCTTTATTTTTTATCCTTTGTTTTGGCTTGTTCTTCATTAGGTTCATGTCGTTTTGCCTTTTGTTTTAACGTTCTTTTTCTGTGGTTTTCGTTTTTCTTTTGCGTATATGTTTTAGAAAATGATGCTAACTTGTTGGGGATTGGACATTTTCATTGTTCTTTAGATTTTGGTTTTTCTTTATTTTTCATAATTATTTTCAAATGTTGCCTTTATTGGATATTGATGACAATGAAGTTGGCTGTATAGTGAAAAGTTCAATGTTGATATTGGGAAAGTAGTTAAGTAGATGGAGACCAGAGAAAAATTTAAAATAATGAACTGTCTTTTGCTTCATATTGAAGAAAGGGGAGGATTTTAATGCAATTGTATGGTTGAATTATTTTGTGTTTGTTGTAGAAAGTGGTTGATTTATTAATGTCTCTGATTACCAAATGCTGAAGAATATAGACTTTTTTTATCACTCAGAAGACTTTGTAACCTTTTGCTGATCTCCAGCTTGCAATGCCGAAAATCGAACTCCATACTAATTAGATATCACGTCTTACAAATAAACCGGATTAAACCCGAGGTCCGAATTGAGCCATTAATCAATCATTGAAGAACAAGTTGATTTCTAATGTATATCCATATCCATTTTTAATAAAATGCAGGTCGTTTCAACTGAAGCTAGGGCAATGTACAATGTTGGATTGGCAGGGCTAACATATTGGTCACCAAACATTAACATATTCCGAGACCCGAGATGGGGAAGGGGGCAAGAAACACCAGGAGAGGACCCATTGCTGGCCAGCAAATACGGATCAAGTTACGTTAAAGGTTTGCAACAGACCGACGGAGGTGACCCTTCTCGGCTCAAGGTCGCCGCATGTTGTAAACACTATACGGCCTATGATTTGGATAACTGGAAAGGGATCGAACGCTACACTTTCGATGCTGTGGTAATTTAAGTTACAATGCAATTTGAGTTTTTTTTTTTTTTCCTCAAAAGTTGTTCTTTTGGGATCCAAAAGTCATTTGATTGGCCTTGGGGTATGGTTAGGTAACACAACAAGATCTGGATGATACATTTCAACCACCATTCAAGAGTTGTGTAATTGATGGGAACGTGGCTAGTGTTATGTGTTCTTACAACAAGGTTAATGGTAAGCCAACTTGTGCAGACCCTGATCTTCTTGCTGGGGTTATTCGAGGCCAATGGAAACTAAATGGGTATATATATTCATTCCTCCCTTCCATTTTCTGGACCCATATATATTTAGTAAGCAGTGTTTTTGTTTACCAGGCTTTTTGGGGTTGGTGCAGGTATATAGTTTCAGATTGTGACTCGGTAGACGTGTTGTTCAAGAACCAGCACTATACCAAGACACCAGAGGAAGCAGCAGCCAAAGTAATTTTGGCAGGTGAAACTTCTTAATAAGCAATAAAATGAAGAGTTTGTGCATTTGATATCATATTTCTGCAAAATAACATCTTAATTAGTAAACTAGAATGCTGTGCTAATTGCAAAATGTTAATGATATTCTAGGGTTGGATTTGAACTGTGGGTCATTTCTTGGGCAACACACTGAGGCTGCAGTAAAAGCAGGGCTTTTGAATGAATCGGCCGTTGACATGGCCGTGACGAACAACTTCGCCACTTTAATGCGACTGGGATTCTTCGATGGTGATCCCAGCAAGCAACCTTACGGTAAACTTGGCCCCAAAGATGTATGTACACCAGAGCACCAAGAATTGGCCCGTGAAGCTGCAAGACAAGGGATTGTGTTGCTCAAAAACAGCCCCGGGTCGTTGCCTCTATCTCCCACTGCAATCAAAACCTTGGCCGTAATTGGACCCAATGCCAATGTCACAAAAACCATGATCGGAAACTATGAAGGTAAGTCAAACCCATTGCTTGGAATAAAAAATGACATGTTTTAATTCACAAAATTTGACATTTTATTTTGTTTGCAGGCATTCCATGCAAATATACGACGCCATTGCAGGGTTTAACGACCTCGGTGGCAACAAACTACGTGCCTGGCTGCACCAATGTGGCTTGTGGCACTGCCCAAGTAGACGATGCTAAAAAAGCAGCTGCCTCAGCTGATGCAACTGTACTTGTTATGGGCATAGATCAGAGTCAAGAAAGGGAAAGCTTTGACAGAGTTAGCCTTCTTTTACCAGGACAACAACCACTTTTAATAACTGAAGTTGCAAAAGCTGCAAAGGGACCCGTGATTCTCGTCTTAATGTCGGGTGGAGGCTTTGACATATCGTTTGCGAAAAACGATGATAAAATCACAAGCATCCTTTGGGTTGGTTACCCCGGCGAAGCCGGTGGAGCCGCCATTGCCGATGTGATATTTGGGTATTATAATCCAAGTGGAAGGCTACCGATGACATGGTACCCACAATCGTATGTCGATAAGGTCCCGATGACAAACATGAACATGAGACCGGATCCTTCTAATGGTTACCCAGGCAGAACCTACAGGTTCTACACAGGGGAAACCATTTATACATTTGGAGATGGGCTAAGCTACTCCAAAATCACCCACGAATTAGCCAAAGCACCTCGATTAGTATCAATCCCATTGGAGGAAGACCATGTTTGCCGCTCATCTGAATGTAAATCAGTTGAAGCCGTCGAACAAAGTTGTAAAAACCTAGCATTCGACATTCATGTGAGAGTTCAAAACAGAGGGAAATACGGCGGAAGCCACACGGTGTTCTTGTTTTCGAGTCCCCCATCAGTGCACAACTCGCCCCAAAAGCATTTGTTGGGATTTGAGAAAGTTTCATTAACAGGGAAATCAGAGACATTGGTGAGGTTTAAGGTGGATGTTTGTAAGGATTTGAGTGTGGTTGATGAACTTGGAAGCCGAAAAGTAGCATTGGGACAACATTTGCTGCATGTGGGGAGCTTGAAACACTCATTAACTGTGAGGATTTGAAAAGAAGGGTTTTCAAAATCCTCTGTGATTTTTATTTATTTTTATCTTTTTAATTATCCTTTTGTGATATTTGCCCAAGGCAAGTAAGGGAATGGCAAATAGAGCCTGGAATAATTGTGAGAGAGTTATAGTGATTTTCTCTGGTTTTTAATTTTTTACCCAATTGTTGAAATTTGAACATTTCGAAATTGCAAAAGGAAAAAAAGGAAAGCATTCACTTCCTTGTTTTTGTATACTAATGCCTGGGTGAGACTCGCGTCTCCCTCGTTTGGTCGTATTGATATTCGCCTATTGTATTATTTAACGTGTAAATAATTATGTGTGCTTCCGGAGCGCGCATGCAAAAAAATAAGTTTTAGCTTAATACAAATGATTAAAATATCTTCTATTTTATATGATTATCAATCAAATGACTTCAGTTATTTTACGTATCAATCTGTTGGAGTGATGGTAAGTTTTGATATGATGAGGAATGTCATTATGGTTCAACTCAATGCCTATATTGCATTGCAAGTAAAGGAATAATTAAGCAAACATTCAATAAAATAATACTGGAAGGTTCATAGGCAACTGAATATTTATTTTATAAGGGTTTATTCGATCTAATCATATCACATAATCTTTTACAAGGTGTTCCAAATTTATTAGTTTAGTCCCACAAAATTTTTTCCTCTGAAATTTTAATTAAATTAATACATTAGACTTTTTAAACACAAGTTGAATGATATTTGTCGTGATATTTATTTAACATAAGAATTTTGAGATATGATTCTAAATTTTTCCCATATACAATTAAAAACATTACAACTATCATCTTTACTTCAGAATTTCTCAAATTAAACAAAAATTTTAGTTTATACCAATACTAAGATTTCTCACAGAAGTGTAAGTAATTTTGATTAATTAGAGAAATTTGGTAAATTAAAGAAATTTTGGTATAAGCTTTGAATAAATGATAGAAATCATTACAATTTTTCGGCTATTCTTCTCTACCTAATCCACGATAAGGTAAACTATTTATTTATTTTATTTTTATTTATTTTGATGAGATAAATTATTTTTTGAAAAAACCCATTTATTAATTTGTTTCAGCATGAAGATTTGTTATGTGTAAGTAAGAAGTGGCCACTCCCATTGACCCTGCGACAGTTCAATAAATTTGTCGTATTTGAAGTTAACAATTTTTTGAAACAAAATTTTCGGGCTTTGAATTATATTGATATTGCGGATTTGGACTTCATCTAGGTATGATATTAACAAATTTTATTATTGCCCAAGCCCAATTCGAGAATTTTGTCTAAATCTAATTATATTTGTAAATAATTAATCTAAGCCTGTTTTAAGCCTATCCATATTATTTTAAAAAATAAAAATATATATTTATATTATTTTTAATTTAATATATTTTCTATTTATTAAAATTTTATATATAATCATCTTTAACATTTTTAATAATTACATTCTAATATAGATTTAATTTTATATATTATAAATTATAAAATATAAAATATTATTAACTTAAAATCAGTTGAACTAAACTTAAACTATAAATATTCAAAATTAAACTTAATCCATATTTTAAATGGAGTTAATTTTTTCCAAACTTAATTTTAAAACCTTAATTTTTCATCTAATCCCTCTTAAATTTGAATTGGGTAGCACCACTCATGATAAGTCTAGGCATGTACATGGGCGCACTTGAATTTCGGCAAAGCAGTGGATCCTAAAGGACTGCATCGAATCCTCAATAGTTGTCACATGAACCAATAACTGGAAGCCATGTGTATCAGTTCGGGAATCCAGCCAATTAACTGTCGAGTTTCGTGCCCAGCCGAGAGCAACAGACGGCTACTTGGACCTGGCTTTGGTAGCTAATGTGGCCCTAGCTATTTTTGTCACTTCATTTATGCAATTGTTGGTACACTTAAATCCATTAACTAAAAACTTTCAGACTTTCATGAATTAATGACATTTATTTTTTGAAAAGAAAATAAGATAAAAATATTAAAATTATAAAAAAAATCTGAACTCAGCCAACTCAAGCGGAGGAGCCGATTCTTAGTGAACATTTTGGCAGTTTATGGAACTTTCTTTGATAAGGGCATACCACGTCACTGGCCGAGGGGGGCGACAAGTCCCATGAAAAAATAAATAAAATAAAATCACACTTTCACTTGACGTTTTTGCACTCCACAATCTGGGTTTTTTTACTAAAATAGTTTAAATTAAAAAAAATACCTAAAATAGTACATCAAAAAATTTATGTATCAAAATGATACATATAAGGTAGTGCCACCTATAGCAGAGGCGTGACCACCCTACTCTTTGCCAAATTTGTCATATTTTGTTTAAAAAAATATTGTTAAACAAATAGGGACAATGAGGTGTCAGAGGTAGCATCAGGGATGACGTGATAATTTCGTGCAGCAAATTTATCTCTTTGCTCAGATTGGAGACCTTAAATGGTCTCCAATTTTATTTTCATGGCACCATGTGAGAGAATAAGAAAAAGGAGAAGAAGAATGAGGAGGAGGACGGCTTTGAAAAAAAAAAAAGAAAGAGATAAAGAAAATAGAGAAGAGAAAGGAGAAAGACATAGAAGAAAAAAAAAAGAAAGAAAGAAAATAGAGAAGAGAAAGGATGTATAAATTTTTTTATAATAATGTTTTTATTTTTTTCTTAGTTGAGTTATTAAATAAATTGTTAGTTATCATTAGGGTTTTTGTTATTTTGTTATTATTAAACAAATTACTATTTTGTTATTATTTTGTTATTTTGTTATTATTATATATTGATTATTATTTTTTGTTAGTTTATATACTATCTCAAAATATAGGTCTTTTGGCATGCATCATTTAAATTTTAAATTTTTAGTAAAAAGTAATTATTGTTAGTTTAGTTAGTGTTATTGTTAGTAAAAATTAATATTATTATTGTTAAAAACCCTAATTATTAATATTTTTAGTTAGTATTATTGTTAGTAAAAATTCTAATTATTATTTTAGTTAGTATTATTGTTGGTAAAAACTATTATTATTATTATTATTATTATTATTATTATTATTATTATTAGTCATTATTATTGTTAGTAACTATTAATATTGTTAGTTAAAAATCCTAATTATTATTTTAGTCGGTATTATTAATATTGTTAGTAAAAACCTTAATTATTATTTTAGTTAGTATTATTATTAATATTGTTATTAAGAAACCCTAAATATTATTATTATTGTTGTTAGTTATTAATATTGTTAGTAAAAACCTTAATTATTATCTTAGTCAAGATTATTATTAATATTGTTATTAAGAAACCCTAATTATTATTATTATTATTATTATTATTATTGTTGTTGTTGTTGTTGTTGTTGTTGTTGTTGTTGTTGTTGTTGTTGTTGTTGTTAGTTATTAATATTGTTAGTAAAAAAATCCTAATTATTATTATTATTATTATTATTATTATTATTAATATTATAGTAAAAACCCTAATTATTATTTCATTATTATTACTATTGTTAAAAACCCTAATTATTATTTTAATTAGTATTATTATTAATATTGTTATTAAAAACCCTACCCTAAATATTATTATTGTTAGTTATTAATATTGTTAGTAAAAACCCTAATTATTATTTTAATATTATTATTAATAATATTATTAAGAAACCCTAATTATTATTATTATTGTTAGTTATTAATATTGTTAGTAAAAACCCTAATTATTATCTTAATCAATATTATTATTAATAATGTTAGTAAGAAACCCTAATTATTATTATTATTATTATTGTTAGTTATTAATATTGTTAGTAAAAACCGTAATTATTATTTTTATTATGTGTCGTTTATGTTTGTATAAATAATAAAAATTTTGTATTTATTATGTGTTGTTTATGTTATATTTTTGTTATATTATTTTTATTGGCATGTTATTTTTAAAAATTTAATATAAATTTCTTGTCTTTTATGTAGGTAAAAATTAAATATTTGATACGCAATGGCTCCATTGATTAGAAATGATCATCACATATCCGATTTAACTAATAATATGATAATGTATTGTTATTTATTAATCGCGGTTATATTAAAAAAATAGCTGTAGGAACCCAATTTTGCCCGGGCCCATGTAACAAACCAAAAATAATAAACCCAAAATCCAAGTCTAGTCCAAAATATATTATTTGACCCGATCGGAATAACCCATTACTTGAAAAGATTGAAGGTCTATCTACAAGCTTAACGTATATGGAAGTACAATCTTCAAGGATATGCAATCCTAGAAGATATGGTATGTAATATTAGAAAATATGATTTTGTAATCTTAGAGATTTAATTTGTAGATACCTTTTAATCTTAGCCATTGATGTAATTGATCTGTACCGTTGGATTTGGGAGGCTCAACTATAAATAGAGGCCTCTCCCTTCATTGTAAGAGGACACTTGAGTTTTAAGTAATAAAAATTCTTGAGAGCATTTACTCAAATTTCTCTCTCTTTTGTGTTCTTATTTTCTTTGGCTTGTTCTTATTTTGTTCTTCGCTCATCTTCGTTTCTTTTTGAGTTGCTTCCATTCGAGTTAGTTTTTGGTGGAGGAATTTCTTCGAATCTTCATATTGCGGGAGTTAGGCTGACTTATGCATTTTTTAACTTTTTTTATTTATCCATTTAATTGCTTAATCATTATTTATTCATTTATTTTAATTATTTTAAATTTATTTAAATTGTCACTTTTTATCCAAAACTTTATTTTTTAAAATAAGGCAATGTCTGGTATTTAGAAATCCAGGAAATAGTGCCCTAACGTACTGGGTTTCGATTTTCTGTTTGACTAAATAACTAAATATAAAATTTGTAAATCATGAGATGATTTTAGTTACGAGGATTTAAAAATATCATGTCCTAACGTGTTGGATGTGATGTTTGTATTCTTTCGGAACAAAGAAATCTCAAATTTTAACTCAAATTATTCAAGTTTTTTTTTTAAGAAATCATATTTAAAATTCTTTCAAATTTTCAGCATTATGACATGATTTTATCGATTAGGTACCAATTTTTGGACATTATGAGGGTGCTAATCCTTCCTCATACGTAAACGACTCCGAACCCGTTTTCTTGTATTTCATAGACCAAATCAAATGTTTTAAAATAAAACGTTTTACAAGGTGATCCAATCACACCTAAGTAAAAAGGGATTGGTGGCGACTCCATTTCGTTTTTTAAAGTCGATCCCCTTTTTTCAAAAACTTTAAAAATGGTTTCGACAATAGCAACATAATTTAGGAAAATAAATTATGTTATTATAATTATTTTCTGTGATTTAATACTGTCAGGGCTCGTACCGTGTATTAAGGGCCGGGTGAATGGCTTAGGAAATCCTTCGGATGAACGACTGATGCCCTACTTAGAGCAAGTTGGATTCAGGTCAGCAGCACTGATCTGGACATTTGATCTGCGGTATGATTTAATCTCCGCAGTAGTCGAGCGCTGGTGCTCGGAGACCCATATTTTTCATCTCCCCTGTGAAGAGTGCACAGTACTTTAGAAGATGTTGTAGTGCAACTTGGGCTCCCAATCGACGGGAGTCCCGTAACGGGCGTCAGTGCGATAGCTGACCCATTTGTGCAACTTGGGCTCCCAATCGACGGGAGTCCCGTAACGGGCGTCAGTGCGATAACTGACCCATTTGCACTTTGTCAAAGCCTACAAGGAGTCTCGTATGGCAATGATGAGAAAAATATTTCGAGCTTGAAATTTACATGGCTGAAAGCGAGGTATGAACACTTATCAGCTAATGCCATTGACGGCGAGTTGATGTGCACTGCTCGAGCATGCATTATGCACATCATAGGGGGTGTACTGATGCCCGATGTAAACAATAACAGGATTCATATCATGTACTTACCTCTATTAGCTGATTTGAGTAATGCTCGTTCTTATAGTTGGGGCTCCGCAGTTCTTGCGATGTTGTATCGTGAGCTTTGTCGGATGACAAAGCCAACTGTCGTAGACATAGGTGAATACTTTACATTATTGCAGTCGTGGGCTCTTTATCGGATGCCATTCTTGGCATCGTTAGTCACCAACCATATGTATGTCCACTAGTTAACTGGTGATAAAATATAACTTGTTATTAATTGATAATTTCTTTATATTGATATTGATACTATTGTAACGATACTATATTGACTTGAAATTTATTTTTGTAGATGGAGTATTTATTCGAGTATCGGGAGGTCTTATACTGTTCCAATATATCGGCTTATGATTGAACAACATGCCGGGGAAGGGGTAAGCAATTCCAATATTCGTGACATGTTACTTTGTATATCTTACTCACACCGTGTTAAATTTTAACAATGTTATTAATCGTGCAGTTTATATGGATGCCATATTGTAGACCAAAATTGCAGTCGTTATACCCTCGTCTGCCTACATTCACTCTCATATGTGGTGTACTAATGCACCAATTATCAATTTTAATATAGTCGAGTGGTATTAAGGGGATCGAGTGATGCGACAGTTTAGTTGCATCTAATATATCTCGGATCCGCCATGCGAGGTGGGAGAGGTTTACTGCATAAACAAGAGAGGGAAACAGGGATTGCATTTAGGGGTTAAGCACCGGAGATTTATTGTGGTGTGGAATGATCGGATGTCTTGAACACCTCAGATGGATATGTCTTCCGATTTGCAACCTCCATTAGAGTACATACAATGGTACTCTAGTATGAGAAAGCTATATATACTTAGAGGGCAGTCGACTGTAGCCCCCCACACATGCAGCGGCATGGGGCATACGAGCCAGTGGTGGATATAGAGGCCAAGCCAGCGGTAGATCCTGATCTCGAGTCAGAGCCCGAGGAAACACATTCACATTAAGATGCACATTCGTATCATCCAGATGTGCCGGTCAATGACTACTTCTCGGGCTCGTCAGGGGGTGGATACCATTACGGGTTTGATATATTTGGATCGTACCCACCGCAGTACAACACTCCCGGCTCGTATCCACTGCAGGACATTAGACCTCCTAGGTCGTATCCACTGCATCATGGCACTCCTTCCGGCTTAAGTTCATCGATGCCATTCGAGCCACATGATTTTTCTGCCATATTTAGCACACCTCTACCTAGGCCTGAAGAGGATGTTGGTCGTCGGGAGCACCCACAACGTGAATGTTGACCTCCGCAGAAGTATACCCCTAGGACCACACCATCGAACCATCAATTTTAGGTGTTTCTTGCAGTTTTGATTTTACTCTAGTTTGTATTTTTCTAAATTACAATGTTTGTACTTTTTTGTATAAATTTAATTCGATTAATTGGAACTTTAAAATTTGTAACAAAATTTGACCATAACGCAGAGTAGATTAATTTGGAGATTATAACATTAAAATAGTAATACACATTACAACTGAAATATAGCTTTTAAAAGGTTTTTGGAATAATAAATTGTATTTTACAAAGATTTATTTGGTCAAGAAGTTGAGAAAGAGAAGTATTGAAATCTCAGTGTTATAAATCGAGCCATATATATTACTGAAAAAACATGTAAATGATGTACTTTTTTATATAAATTAAATATATTACAACATAAGCTCAATTCCCGCTCGATCGTAATGATTGTCCAACATGATAGTTTCGTTGCGGGCATTTACTTCGATTATGACAACCTAACCTGCATAATCCACAACTCTTACCGTTAGATTTCTTCCTAATGTCCATTTCATTACGGATTCTGGATGATTGCGGACTACCTCTCGGATTTCTACGTAGTCGCTCTGTTTGAGACAAGCTCGAAAGTCGTCAGAGGCACCTCCCATGTAGACAGGTCGGGCAGGACAAGAAACTTATTTTCCTAGACATGCAACGTGCGCTCGAGTGTGTATACATCATCGATAAATTGTTCAACATTAAGGTTCGCTTTAGCACACGCTGCCACGATATGTGCCACGATATGTACGCTCGAGTGTGTATACCCTCGTCTGCCAACATTCACTCTCATATGTGGTGTACTAACGCACCAATTATCAATTTTAATGTAGTCGAGTGGTACTAAGGGGATCGAATGATGCGACAGTTTGGTTGCATCTAATATATCTCGGATCCGCCATGCGAGGTGGGAGAGGTTTACTGCATAAACAAGAGAGGGAAACAGGGATTGCATTTAGGGGTTAAGCACCGAGATTTATTGCGGTGTGGAATGACCGGATGTCTTGAATACCTCAGATGGATATGTCTTCCGATTTGAAACCTCCATTAGAGTACATACAATGGTACTCTAGTATGAGAAAGCTATATATACTTAGAGGGCAGTCAACTGTAGCCCCCCATACATGCAGCGACATGGGGCATACGAGCCAGTGGTCAATATAGAGGCCAAGCCAGCTGCAGATCCTGATCTTGAGTCAGAGCCCGAGCAAACACATTTACATTAAGATGCACATTCGTATCATCCAGATGTGCCGGTCAATGACTACTTCCCGGGCTCGTCAGGGGGTGGATACCATTACGGGTTTGATATATTTAGATCGTACCCACCGCAGTATAGTACTCCCAGCTCGTATCCACTGCAGAACATTAGACCTCCTAGGTCGTATCCACTGCATCATGGTACTCCTTCCGGCTCAAGTTTATTGATGCCATTCGAGCTACATGATTTTTCTGCCATATTTAGCACACCTCTACCTAGGCCTAAAGAGGATGTTGGTCGTCGGGAGCACCCACAACGTGAATGTCGACCTCCACAGAAGTATACCCCTAGGACCACACCATCGAACCATCAATTTTAGGTGTTTCTTGCAGTTTTGATTTTACTCTAGTTTGTATTTTTCTAAATTACAATGTTTGTACTTTTTTGTATAAATTTAATTCGATTAATTGGAACTTTAAAATTTGTAACAAAATTTGACCATAACGCAGAGTAGATTAATTTGGAGATTATAACATTAAAATAGTAATACATATTACAACTGAAATATAGCTTTTAAAAGGTTTTTGGAATAATAAATTGTGTTTTACAAAGATTTATTTGGTCAAAAAGTTGAGAAAGAGAAGTATCAAAATCTCGGTGTTATAAACCGAGCCATAAATATTACTAAAAAAATGTAAATGATGTACTTTTTTATATAAATTAAATATATTACAACATAAGCTCAATTCCCGCTCGATCGTAATGATTGTCCAACATGATAGTTTCGCTGCGGGCATTTACTTCGATTATGACAACCTAACCTGCATAATCCACAACTCTTACCATTGGATTTCTTCTTAATGTCCATTTCATTACGGATTCTGGATGATTACGGATGACCTCTCGATTCTTACGTAGCGCTCTGTTTGAGACAAGCTCGAAAGTCGTCAGAGGCACCTCCCATTTAGACAGGTTAGGTAGGATGGGAAACTTATTTTCCTAGACATGCAACGTGCACTCGAGTGTGTATACATCATCGACAAATTGTTCAACATTAATGTTCGCTTTAGCACACGCTACCACGATATGTGTACATGGATAATGAAGTGTTTGGAACCTCTTGTATTCGCACCGTCTGTTCTGGAGATCAACTCCATAGGACCTAGGTGGTATACCGGGTAGACGACCGATGGACTCCGTAACTCAAAAATTTTTCAGGCGTCGTGAATATATTTCTACAGTCATCGACCTCGCAATCCGATGGCTTGCAATCAATGCATCCTTGACATCTTCGACAAACACGTGTCCCACCTCCATCTAGTTGACTTATTTTTTACTCATTCTTAGCATCAAGGTTGCCAACCTGTAGAATATAGCCTAGAAGACAGATGAAATAGGAAGATGTCGTATTTTCAACAACACAGCGTTGACCCCCTCCACCAAGTTTGTGGTCATTTGAACATAACGAAAGCCCTCATCAAAACTTTGAGCCTATTGTCACGACTCCATTGTACCCAACCACTATAAAAAAGATTTGTTCGTTTGACCTTCCATGTCACTCTCAAGTTGAGTAATTCTTTGGTGAAAAATATATGGCTCTAAGTCGTATGTTGTATATGTATTAAGAAAAGATAATTTACAATAATTGGATAACATAAAACATTAAAACTTATATTGAAAGGATAAGGTTATCCTTTACCCATTTTTACCACTTGTCTCTTCTAGTTTGCATTCTTATAATCTCGAAGGAAGTTAGCCGCAATGTGACGGATGCAGTAAACGGATCTCCATGGCACAACGGAACACCTAATTGCGGTAATTAATCTTTTCCCTCTATCGAAGATGATGCAAATATTATTACTGCTAATAATATACATTCGCAGGTTGGTAAGGAAGAATTTCCAAGATTCTAAGTTCTCCTTATCTACGATGGCAAATGCTATTGGGAGCACGTTCCTATTGTCATCTTGAGCAATTGCAATAAGTAAGATCTGTGTATATTTTTCATATAGCCATGTCCCATCCACCTGCACAAACAGCTTGCAGTGTGGAAATGCCGTACACATGGATCAAACGTCCAGAACATTCGATGAAAAATTCTTTTTCCCGACTGTAATTGGTCATCCGGACTGTAATAAGGTCGTGTTTGTAACTCAATCACAGTCCTCGATACGTACTCTCGCATAGCAGCTATCCATCCCTGTAGCTCGCTATACGATAAATCGTATTCCCCATACAATTGCTCCATTGCCATCTGTTTAGCTATCCACACCTTTCCATATAATACTCGATACTAGAATCATGCTTGTATTTCGGCAATCAATCGAAACTTTAATGGTTGGCATGTCCTTCACCATTGGCATAATACACGTACAGATAATTTTGGAATCAAGTTTTCGATGATCTTCTGTCATACGTGTCGATGTGCATGTGTGAGGTCCAACCAATTTTCGTATTTCCCACATCTGCGAATTTTGAATGAATGCAGCTCGTACCCACCAATTACAACCTTCCGTTGCCTTCCAACACTCCCCAATATATACCGTCGGTTTAGACACTGCGACTTTGTAATCCATTGATATATTCATGCTATACCGTTTAATAGCATTTACGCACTCTTCTTTACTTTTAAATCTCTGGCCTACGAATAACTCCTCATGATCAGAATTTACGACTAGCCGGTGAGCAGAAAGTATTTCAGGGTACTCGGGGAACTCAGCTACATGCGTTGCTTGGGATTTATGAGCGACATGTGTGGCCTAGAATTATTGTATATCATAATACATCGCATCTGGTTCCCGATCGAAGACGAGTTAATGTTTCCATCATCATTCACATCTTCATCGTCAATATCATCAGGTATATCGTCCACATCGAGATCACTGTCACTATCGACCTCTTACTCACAATGATCACTGCTATCGTATCCATCATCACCAACCACATCAATATCGAGTGTAATATTAAGATCTATATCGATCCTATGTATAGTCGATTCACTATTAACGTACGATATTGAAGGCACCATGCACGGTTCTTGAGCTCCATGTTCTTCACCATATGCATTGATGTCTTCATTTTGCTTAATACCGGCTAACTCAGCAAATAAGTGAATTGGTGCATTTTTGTTACTCCCATTCCCACAGTAAAGAGCGATTATTGTCTTCACGTCTTCTTCGTCTACGAGTTCCATTTCGGTGAATTTGATCGGATCTTTCGAAACTGGAAACTTGTAAAAAATTCTCGAAATCATTCTCCCACAACGTCTAACAATTTTTGCTTTAATCCTTCCCTTCATATCATTCAACTAGACATTTCTATTAAATATCATTGCTATTTGTTGCCGACATTCAAATATCCATCCAACAGTTGTTGTCAAAATGATTCCATCGAAATAAACGCATACGAAAAACTGATCATCCATATTCAATATTCAATCTATTAAAAAATAAACAAAATTTCTCAAAACAATTTCGATCAATAAATAAATTGCTTAAATAAAAAAAATTAATGTTTCAATATGCAATTTTTTTCATTCTTAAGTTTCAATTATCATTTTGTACATGAACAACATTTATCTTTACATTTAACCACTTAAATTCAGTTCTACGTTTTCTTCCATCTCCGATCTTGTATCTTCCTCTGGGAAATACTGTACAATCCAATTTAGAAATTCTTGATTCTCTTCATATTCATCTTCTACAATCCAATTTGGAAATTCCTCGGGATCTTCTTTCTCTTCAATATTTATAATAGGTATTGAATTTAGAAATTCTCTTGGTAATTTCCTAACATCTAGTTTATCCATCCATGGTATGTCAAACACACTTTGCTTCCCAGTCAACTTCCATGAGCCTACACTTTGCCGCACTGTTTTCCTAGCTCCATAAGAGATTATAAACTTCACAAAGCATATAACTAGATTCCAATAGGTTCGTGGTACCAATGTCTTCCAAAGTTCGTCTAAAATGATTTGATGGTCTCGTTCTATTAATGTCCCTCTAAGGGTTAAATGTTGCACTTTATTCTTCCTAATCATTTCATGACCATTCCACAACACTTTTTGCATCTTTTTTATTTATGGTAATAAGGTGTTGCATAATGTCTTCTTCTGGTTTCATTCTGTAATCTTGCACTTCTCTCATCATCTTATCAACTTTCTCCCTTTGTGCTGAAGTTATTATCTCATCAGTCAATACCAAATATGTTGTCATTTCTAACAATATCTATAGCAGAAGTATTTTCAATTTTATCACTAATTAACAATTACTTTATAATAGTTTTACTAATATAAAACTTTCAAATATATTAAAAAAATTAAAACATAACATTCACAATAAACAAATAATTAATATAAACACAAAACTTACTAACAAATCAAAATAAACAAACAAAATAGCTTTAAAACAAAACATAAAAATAACAAAAACAACAATTAGGGTTTTTACTAACAATATTAATAATACTAACTAAAATAATAATTTGGGTTTTTACCAACAATATTAATAATACTAACTAAAATAATTAAGGTTTTTACTAATAATACTAATAATATTAACTAAAATGATAATTGGGGTTTTACTAACAACAACAACAACAACAACAACAACAACAACAATAATAATAATAATAATAATAATAATAATAATAATAATAATAGTTTCTTTTACTAACAATAATACTAACTAAAATAATAATTACGGTTTTACTAACAATAATAGTTAACAATAATAATAATAATAATAATAATAATAATAATAATAATAATAGTTTTTTACTAACAATATTAATAACTAATAATAATAATTAGGGTTTTTCTAATCCTAATAACTAACACAATAATAATAATAATTAGGTTTTTTTTTTTACTAACAATACTAATAATACTAACTAAAATAATAATTAGGGTTTTACTAACAATAATATTTAACAATAGTAATAATAATAATAATAATAATAATAATAATAATAATAATAATAATAATAATAATAATAGTTTCTTTTACTAACAATAATACTAACTAAAATAATAATTATGGTTTTACTAACAATAATAGTTAGCAATAATAATAATAGTAGTATTTTTACTAATAATATTAATAACTAACAATAATAATAATAATTAGAGTTTTTACTAATCTTAATAACTAACACAATAATAATAATAATAATAATAATAATAATAATAATAATAATAATAATAATAATAATAGCTTTTAACGACAAAAATACTAACTAACAATAATAATTAAGGTTTTACTAAAAATAATAACTAACAATAATATAGTGTAAAACTAACAATCATACTAACTAAAATAATAATTAGGATTTTAACTAATCCTAATAACTATAAATAAGAATAATTAAACCCTAAAATTAACAATAATAATACTAACTAAAATAATAATTAGGGTTTTTACAAATCTTAATAATTAACAATAATAACTAAACTAACAACAAAAAAACAATAAAAAACAAGATAATCCATTATTTATAAAATAAATACCTTATTTTTTCTATTTTTTATTCTTCTCTATCTTTCTCCTTTCTTTTCTCTATTTTCTCTCCTTCTTTTTTTTCGGCGTCGTCCTATTTCTTCTTATTCTTCTCTCGCAGGTGGCAATGAAAATGAAATTTGGGACCTTAAATTGTCCCCAAAGTTGAGCAAACGAACAAAATTTTGCTGCATGGATGTGTCTCGTTGACTGGTGCCGCCTCCCATTGTTCGGTGCCTCCTCTGGCACCCCATTGTCCCTTTTTTTAAACAGATTTTTAAATTTTTTTTAATGAATATGGCGAAATGGCGAGAGTTGTGTAACACCCTTACTCGTGTTCGACGGACAGAGTATGAGGCATTACCAAGAGTACGAAACACTTACAGATTATTTAAACCATTTATCACTCAAATATCAAAATTGATTATAAAGTTCCTTTAACGAACCCTTGAAGTCCAAATCATGCATTGGGATTGGGTGGGACTAAATTAAAATCGATAATTTTTTTTAAATCCTTAAATTTATCTCATTTACAAGGGTCCCACGCCTGTGGCTCACATAGCCGTGCCTATAGGGCGATAACTCTCTAACTTGCATCTGTGGAGAAACTTGAGTCACACGGCCTTAGTACACGCTTGCGTGTTGCTTGGTCGTGTGTAAAGTTAATTTTCATAAATTATGCTATTTTTCAAGCCATATTTCTCACTCATTTGATCCTTATTCTTCACCCACATTTAATACATACAAAACCAATTTAAGATATTCAACTGAGCCTTATACTTAATACGATTTGTTAGTCGTACACTTCATATAAATAACAAGAAACGATATAGGCTCAATTCTCATTAAATTTCTCTTGTACTTGTACTTTTCATCCTATGTATTCATATAGCATATAACAATCACACCTCTGCTTTTTCATATATATTTTATAACAATTTGTCTTAGTTTCAAACTACTTCATATTTGAGTTTTACTTATCCAATCATTTGAAACATCATCTTTATACATATAGTGCACTTGAGATGCAAAAATTCTATAATTATGAATGAACACATTTATCAAACACATTCCATGTTTTTATATATTATAGTCTCATATTTCCATGTATCATTTACCATCATTTTCTCGTATTTTTGACAAATACATATAACAACTCATAATCATGCAATTCACTAACTCTTCCTGCCAATTACAATTTAAATTGGCAACTCACTTATTGAGCCCAATTTCAATGTTCACTACAATCTATCATATAAATTTGGATGTACGTATCCACCAATCAATTCCATGTACAGGTATCATCATCTCATATTTCTACATACATTACTTTACATATTATGAACTCAAATAACATATACAAGACATACCAATGTATTTCAAATACGTTTTCATAATATTTCATTTAGAATTAAGATTATTTTATATTAGAACTCTTCTCATTAACTCATTTGGAATACCAATTCATACAGATAATAGACTCAAGGATGTACAAATATATAATCACAAATGAACTCGTTCACAACCAAGTTCTACGCTCATGTCTCATCAACTCGTATTTCCTTATATCACATAATATATATATCATGATTTCCATTCCCTTAATATTTTTCCATATTTATCCCGTTGAATTTCTTGGAATTTTCGATGGATTTTCAGAGGTACACTTTAGTGTACAAATCCAGATCACCAATTCGTGTTCATGTGGGCACATTTCCATTTCGTAGAGCACACTCCCTGAACCTCATCCTTACAATGGATTACCACCCAAAGCTAAATCCCAGTAAGAGAGCACACTCGCTGAACCTCATCCTTACAATGGGATTACCAGTCAGGCTAAATCCTCAGAATATAAACTCATAGAGTATTGTCGGGATTACCACCAGGCTAAATCCTCGCAACGACAATTACTCTAATGAGCTTGGATCCGAATTACCACCCGAGCTAAATTCAGACTTAATTCGGATTACCCGTCCGGCTAAATCCATTTTTCACATATTCTTCGGGAGGGCTATATCGGGATCACCCGTCCGGCTAGATCCTTTTCACACATATTCTTCGGAGGGCTATATCGGGATAGGATCACCCGTCCGGCTAGATCCTTTTTACCGTCAATTCCTTTTCGAGATCCATCGAATTTTCCTTTCATTCAACCGGATTTCTTCCTTTTTATCAAATATATCAATGTATCATCAACTTTCATACAATGAACATTCAAATTATATTCATATCAATAACATACATTTCAAGCATTTAAGAAGATAATTCAAGTTACATGAACTTACAATTCGATTTTGATACCATAACGATAATCTTAGTTTCATAATAAATATTCCAAATAAAACATTATATCAATTATAATCGAACATGTAATCAATTTATACACAAGTCATTCATATATTATTTTCCTCCTCCTCTCCATCCACATCCTTAGTATAAACAACACACTTGTAAGTAACATTTTCTATAATTTTCACTATTTACTCATGTGAATGTTCAAGCTGTCCATCTGTGTTATATTCACTAAAATATTTTTATCTCGAGCTACAGAGCTCTAAATTTCAAACCGTTAATTTTTTTTGAAACTAGACTCACATATCTTCTTACCTTTATTTTTCCAGAATTTTTGGTGTGGCCAATTAGTACAGTTTATTAGTTAAGTTCTCCCTGTTACACAGTCCTACTGCTCTGACCTCTCTTCACTAAAAATCAATTATCTCATAGTACGGTTTTCATATAGTGTTTCTGATTATTTCTTATGAAAATAGACTCACTAAGGAATACAAACATATAAATTATAACTCATAATTCTTTTGTACAATTTTAGTGAATTTCTAAATTAAGAACAGGGGATCACGAAGTTGTTCTAAACCAGTCTTACAAAAATTTAAATATCTCAATATGTAGACTTCCTCTACCTGCTTTGTTTCTTTTATATGAAAATAGACTCAACAAGCTTTAGTTCTATATCTTACTCAGCTTCTAATTCGATTTATACAATTTTTGATGATTTTTCAAAGTTAGACAACTGCTGCTGTCCAAAACTGCTTTAGTATAACATGTTGATTTCTATTTTGTCCCAAATTCCACATTTCATACAATTCAATCCTTGCTCAATTAACCCCTCAATTTAGCTAATTTTCTCATTTAATACTTTTATCTATCATTTTAAACCACTTCATAACCTTTGAAAATCAGAATTTTAACTCTAGGCCTTAATTTTAACTCTTTCACAATTAGGTCCTAAAATCAATTTCCATCAATTTTACTTAATAAAATCATCATATAACAAAATTAAAGCTTCAAATTAAATATTTATTCATCATATTCTTCCAGCACCAATCCACATAAACTTTAAAAATTAGCTATAGAGTCAAAAACTAATGACATAGTAAGTTGGACCCAATTGTAAAAGTCCAAAACATAGAAATTTCAAGGAGAAAGTAAGAATTAAACTTACATGAAGCTTGAGTATGAAAACCAGCTTGAAACTCTCTCCCATGGCTGTTTTTCAGCTGAAGAAAATGAAGAGAAATGAAGAGAAATCTAGATAATTCTAATTTGGTCCCATACTTATTTAACTAATTTTGGCAATTTTCCAATTTTACCCTTATTTCATCTATTTCCTGATTTTTCTCAGCTATTGCCGCCCAAAATATCTCCTTTGGGCTTATTTTCACTTTAGGTCCTTCCTCATTTGACAATCAGACTATTTAATCCTTTTAGCAACTTTTATACACTTTTCATTTTAGTCCTTTTTATTTAATTAACCACCCAAACGTCAAAATTTTCTAACGAAATTTTAATACTACCTTATTGACATTCCTTAAATATTCATAAAAATATTTATGACTCGGTTTATAACACCGAGATCTCGATACTTCTTTTTCTCGATTTCTTGACCAAATAAATCTTTATAAAACACAATTTACTATTTTAAAAACATTTAAAAAGCTACATTTGACTCATAAATATTAAATAAATATAATCCACAAGTCCATTTCTCAGATTTGGCGGTCTCGAACCATTATTTTTAATATAACTGAAATTTGGGCTATTACAAGTAGGGTGGTCACGCCCGCCATAGCCAAGACTACCCTACATGTACCAATTTGGTACATAATTTTTTTGATGTACTATTTTAGTTATTTTTTTTTATTTTGCACTATTTTGGTAAAAAATCCCCCCACAATATTTTGAGGACGGTCCCATAATATTAGACTTTTAAAACGACCGAAAAACATGCATTGCCCACTAGGAAGCGTTTCGGTTCTGCAAGGCTGTTATCAGTCGCTTCCTTATTGTCAATTGAGGCTATTTTGGCATTAAACTGTTTTCCAACAATTTTTTTTGTTTAAAAAACAAAATTTAATAATTTAAAAAAAATTGTTACAACCGGCCAATTTATATAAAATTTTAAAATATATTATAAGTCCCTGTACGGTTAGTAAATTTAAAATTTAATTTATATACTTTTATTTTAAGAATTTAGCCATTTTATTTTTCATATTTCAAAATTTATATCTAATTATTATCGGTGTTAAAACTATTTTGTTAAACTTAAGTTCATTACAATATTAACAATTGAATCTAAATTTCAAAATTTGAAAAATAGATAACTAAATTTTAAATTTGTGAAGAATATAGGGACTCATGACATATTTTGACCTATATAAAAACCCACTTTTTCTTTTCGTCTTTTCTTTTTTAAAAAATCATTTATCGGTTTCTCCTCTTCCTATATTTCTTCTAATCTTCTTCCTCCTCCACGCTTTGTTAAAATTCTCTTCTTTTATTTTTGATACAATCTTTTTTTCCCTATTTTAAAGATTCTTTAGCTCTGTTTAACATGTTTTTAGCCACTTTTCAGATCCTTCAGTTTTCTCCATATTTTCTCTAAATTTGGATTCTTCACGGTATATCTACGAATTTTCTTTTCATTTCCATAAAGTTTAATATTTTTACTAGTTATTAGTTCACAGTTTCATATTTTATTTCAATATTTTTTTTTTTGCTGTCAATTCTGTTTGTCTAATTTTCTTTTTGAGGGTAAGTTTGCTTATGTATTTCATATGACTTTATTGTTTACATGGTTTCATAAAACTTCGTTAAGGTTTAAGTTTTTTGCGCTATGTATGCATGGTTTTGAGCTGATATGTTTTCGAAGTTTTGTTGTTTGGGTGGTATATTAATAAATTTAAGAGGCAATTTAGCTATCTGTTAATGATATTTGTTATCTTTTCATGTTAGATTGATATAGAGAGTAAAAAGAGTTCGTTCTGTTTTATCTTTTTCTAAATAGTTAATCCCACAGCTGTATTATTTCAGTTAATTGTGTGGAAATTCAAGTTTAGAGGAATATTTTATAGCTTAGAATTCTCTTTAATGGCTTTTTATTAATATCTGAATGTGTTACCTTGATTGTTTATTCTTGTTAGGGTTAATGAATGCAAAGTATTTGTCGTTAAGGTGCACAAGACGCTCCAGATATCTCTTTGCATCCACTTTGAATGTTCTAATAAAAGGATTTTATCCTAGAGATGTTGTCAGATACGTTGGCAACTAAGCTTTTACAAAGTTGAAGTCTGTGTTGTTGTGTTGATGCTTTATAAGATGGACCGAGAAGATACATCAGGGTTTGTAAGTGGAGGGGGAGCGTCATCGGAATTTCTTATTTTCCTAATTTGTTTTTGATATATATACCATACCAGTCATGTATCAAAGATTTTTCATTAAGGTGGGCCTCTTGTTCATTAGTCTTATAGTTTGCAGCTTTTAGAAATTAAGCTTATGGATTTGAATAAGAATGTACAGTTTTCTCATGTATCTGAACTCTCAAAAAATGAAAATTTTGGTGATACCACCCTATGCCTGAACTTTCTTGGTCACGGAGGAAGCAATAAGGCCAGATTTGGAACTACTCAAAACGATCTACATGCTGATCTTTCTAATGCACCTGATGATGGCTGCATGTTGGTTTTGGGGTTGGGCCCAACTCCAAGTGTATACTTGGATAATGATTACATTGTTGGTCTTAATAAGAATAAATCGACAGTTGTTTTATCCACCCAGGGTTTGTTACTTGAGGATGACTCAATCCTAAAACTTGGCCTTTCTGGTGGGACTAACGGAAGTATGAGCCTGTTGGAATGCCCTCTGTCAACAGAAACTGATGTTAGTATGCCTCAACAGGTTCTTGCAGAGGATTGTAGACTTTCAATTCCTGTCGTTGATGAGGGTTCTACTTCGGCCAAGAAATCTGGTGGTTATATGCCAGCACTCCTTATTGATCCGAAAATGGATAGTGGCAAAGGTTTGGTTCATGCACAAGAACTTTTTCAGTTTGGGGATAAATCACTTCGTTATCAATTTCATCAAAGTTGTGAGCCCTCTTCTCAGACTGACTTCTCAGTAGACACGCTCTCTGAGCAAACCACCACTATAACATCCTCGGATAATCGAGCACGCAATTCGAAGAAATGTAGGTTTGTTGGCTGTTCAAAAGGAGCAAGAGGGGCTTTTGGATTTTGTATTGGTCATGGGGGCGGACAAAGATGCCAAAAACCAGGGTGTAACAAAGGTGCTGAGAGCCGCACCGCCTACTGTAAGGCTCATGGTGGAGGGAGGAGGTGCCAACACTTGGGCTGCACTAAAAGTGCTGATGGGAAGACAGATTTTTGCATAGCACATGGTGGAGGCAGACGATGTGGGTTTCCTAGAGGGTGCACAAAGGCTGCACGAGGTAAAACAGGGCTTTGCATCAGACATGGCGGGGGAAAGAGGTGTAAGGTGGAAGGTTGCACACGCAGTGCAGAAGGACAAGCTGGTTTGTGCATCTCTCATGGTGGTGGACGTCGTTGCCAGTTCCAGGGATGTGCTAAGGGTGCTCAGGGAAGTACTATGTTTTGCAAGGCTCATGGTGGTGGAAAACGTTGTATATTTGCAGGGTGTACCAAAGGTGCTGAAGGGAGCACACCATTATGCAAAGGACACGGTGGGGGCAAACGTTGCCTCTACAATGGAGGTGGCATTTGTCCCAAGAGTGTGCATGGAGGCACCAACTTTTGTGTTGCGCATGGTGGTGGGAAGAGGTGTGTTGTGCCAGGCTGTACAAAGAGTGCACGAGGTTGTACCGATTGTTGTGTCAAACATGGTGGTGGAAAGCGATGCAAGGTTGAGAATTGTGGCAAGAGTGCCCAAGGAAGCACAGACTTCTGCAAGGCACATGGTGGAGGTAAAAGATGCTCCTGGGGGGAGAGCAAATGTGAGAAATTTGCGAGGGGCCGTAATGGGCTATGCGCTGCTCATAGCAATATGGTACAAGAGCAACAGGCAAACATGGGAGGGCTTATCGCACCCGAAGTCTTCCATGGGCTTGTAGCAGCAACATCCACAAGAAGCAGTTGGGACAACAATCAGTCATCCTCAGGCACTAGTGTTATTTCTGATGGTATTGATTCCCTCGACAAACCAGCAAAAGGCAACAACTAATACCACCTCAGGTATTGGTTCCTTTATCTATGAAATCCTTATCCTCTTACTCAAGTTTCTTGAGTGCTGAGAAGCAAGAGGAACGAAGAAATGGGGACCGCACGGACATCGGTGGTGTTGTCAACAACAAGAGCTTTGACTTCATAATTCCTGAGGGTAGGGTCCATGGTGGTGGTCTCGTGTCCTTGCTTGGTGGAAATCTAAAGAACCCCTTTGATGTAATTTAAAGTCAAATCATGTAGAAATCTAGTTTGGTTTTTTTAGGTTGTTCTTGTACCTTGAAATTATTCTTAAAATTTGGTTGCCGTCAAAAGACTTGATACACATATACACGGTTTGTGTTGATTGATGAAACCCAGCATAGAACCAGTTATGCATGGATGTTGTAATCCGTTGTGTTCTAATAACGTCGTAATAGTCATAGACCGTTGTCTATGTTTCTGGTTATATTATTATTTGCCCGCATTGCAAAGGCTTCTGCCGAACTTAAATCTCTTTTTATTTTGCTCACTCTGTGCCGCCCTTACTTTGTCTATCTTTCCCTCTCCTAACACTAACAGTATATATACACACACAGAAAGAAACAGGTTCGTTTTTTTGACTCACTTCTGAAGATTCAACCTTCGCCTTTCACCTTTTGAATTCTCTAACGCCACTCTTTTTAGGTAAATTTTCACTTCGAATTTCTATCTCCATTTTCATTTTTCGATTCTCATGCTTTTTATTAGGTTATATATTTAATATACTGACTTCCAACTTTTAGATTTGAAATGAATGCGCAATTCTTTGATATATTGTTTTGCTGCAACTTTTTAGTTTAGGATAGAATTGGTTGAATTGCAATGACTTTTTCTGCTTTGAATCCTTTTCCTCACCTTCAGTTTGATCTATTTCTCCTTTCCTATTTTATAATGCAATGTTCGTCAAAATTTTCTCCTCTGTTATTATTTTCCTTCAAAATATTTTGTTTTTTTTTTTTTTTCTTTTCAGAAATTTGAATTTCGAGCTAAAAGTATGATTCACTTTAACCATTGATTCGAGTGTGTTGCTTAAAAAAACTGATCATTAACCTTTTTTGGCGGGAATTAAAACTTTTAAAGTAAAAGAGAAAAACCACCAGAAAAATAACTCCGTTCTTAATTTAAAATCCTTAAACCTTGCATCTAAATTTCAAGTGTAATTCACATTTTCTTTTGCTGGTAATTGATGATTAATACGAAATGCAGAAATTCAAACTCAATGGACTCGTTCTACAATGAAAACAACAAACTCAACGTCCTAAAAAACAGCAACATTCCGAAGCTGATGACTCCAGCAAGAAGCCGTGGCAGCTACTATTCATCACCGGAGAACCTCATAAAGTACCTACGCTCCAATTCTCTCTCCAGTTGTGGCAACAGCAGCTCCTCGGGGAAAAGCAGCTTCAGATCATCGGTTTCACCACAGTCGGAGAAGACGCCACTGAAGGTGGTGGAGAAAGATGTGCTTGTCATGGACGAAGTTCTTGTTGCTTCTGACAGTAACATTGTAGGATCTGGTTCTTCGTCGTCTTCGGGAAGTGTTGGTTACTACAAATCAGAGATTTGCAGGGCTTGGGAAGAGTTTGGCCATTGCCGATACGGATCCAAGTGTCAGGTATATTTCTCTGCTGCATTGTCTAATATGATTGAAATTTCATGATTACGTAAATGTTATAATAAAACTCCGCCTATGCTATTTCTTGGATACTAAAATGATGATATTTTGCATTAATTCTTTGTTTAGTTTTCTGAACCTTTTGCAAAATGAAGGAGGTTCAGTTGATTGCTTGTTGGCAAGCATCAGGGTTCTAGTGTCGCTAATAATTCCATTAGGTAGATGATTTAAGTAGCATCTTCGACTTAAAAAGTTCGAGCATCGACACTTTAAACCAATTTTAAGAAAGAGAATAAGAGGGAGATTTTATTTTGGTCTGATTTGTCTTAGCTCTTCTATTTTGGTGTCGTTGTCTATTTAACTTGATGATTTAGTGGACTTGAGCTGTAAGAATCTGTTTTTGGCACCTGTTTCGGAGAGATACTGTGAATGACCAATCAATTGGTCTTTAGTATTTGTTGACTTTGGGTTAATGGGTCTCTTTCTCCAGTTTTCTCTTGACAAGAAAATTGGAAATGGATTGAGAAAAAACCAAAAAGTCAAAATTTGACTCGTTGAAAAACGATTCAATTATTTTAGATAGAAAATGTGAATGTTAGCTTGTAGGAATGAACTAGGAACTTTTAATTTCATTAGATGCCAACTGAATATGAGGCGCATATTTTCTAGCACGAGGTGTGGCAAATTTCAATTGCCATGTTCTTGCTGTACAATTTACATTGCTTCCCAACCTCTTCCAGTGAAGATGTTATAGTCCTGTGATTTTATTTTATTTAACCAAAACTGCCTTTTCATAATCTGATCCAACTTTAACCACCCTGTTTTACGTTTGTTTGAACCCTTCTGAAATGTGTCACTTTCACTAATCTCCTGAAGAAGCCTTGACTATTTTTGCAGTTTGCACATGGAAAGGAGGAGATACGACCCGCTTGTTTGCCTTTCAGGACCAAATCTGAGGTTAGCATCCAAGAAATTGTATCTGATGATATATTCCTATACCGAAACATTGGTGTACTTAAATGCTAGAAGGTCATTGCCCGTTTCTCTCTGAGTTGCTTAGGCACAGATATACAAGTCATACGCGAGCACCGTGTCGAACGCATACAGCTCAAAACCTCGCCTTTTGCATCCAGTCACTGAAACGGCTGCTTTTATAACCCAAAAGGACTCATTTGCCAATCCTGGTTACACAGGCCCAAGCTTCAGCACTCCTATCAAGTCTGAAGAGACAATCATCAACTCCCTCTCCACTGTCCAACCTGAAATCACCCCCTTGAATACCAACTTCACGATGAAACGTAACACTAAAACCAGCAAGATCAACCCCACCTCCACCTCCACCATCAGACCTGATACGAGCGCCACCACTTTCACCAATGGGTCCAACTGGTCACCTCAAGATGATCGCATTGATGTTACCTTGCCATCCTTTCCTGGCCAAACACCATCAAAGGAGGACATCGATGCATACATCGACAATGTTCTCCATGCTCCTGCTACAAAGAAGAGGTTGCCAGTGTTTTCTGCCATTTGTCCAGAGTAATGATCTCTTTTTGATTCTCAGCTTTGGATCAAGGTATAATCAATATTTTCTTGCTATTAGTACCAAACTGTAGAAATTTTGATCATCTACTCAACATTGAGGAGTAAACATAAACAGCTTTCCATAACCATTACAGTAGAACTTACAAACCATGACCATAAAGTTTTTTGGTTCTAATTTTCGGTCAGATTTGTTAGATTCTTGATAAATGAGTCAAGGATTATGTTTGGATACTGAGAAAATAAAGGAAAACTAAAAGGAATTTTCAGAGAAAGATTGATTTCTTGTGAGTTAGTTGCTACTGTCTAACTGGTTAACAGCAACAGTAACAGAAACATTAATCAACTTTCTTTCCAGGTTCTAGTGTATTTGTTTAAGTACTATTTTTTCCGGCACCCTGGCTTATTTTTAGCTCTACGTCTTGGTTATTGCTGTTTGTACTTTCATTTCAGAGCTCACTTAGCGGCTCATGACTTGAAGATCTTCCACTTAATTTTTGTTCTGACAACTAAGATAGTAGCCTTTTAAGGGGTGTTTGGGTTATAGTAATGTTTATGTTTGGTAATATGATTACTCTTTCTTTAGATTACTTAACTTCCGAGTTATTTTATTTGATTTATGCACTTGAATCCACGTTTTCTTGTACGGGTAACAATGTTGATACCAATCGAGCTAAAACTCGATCAATAATTTTATTATTTAGTTAATAGAATATAAGATAATATAAAAACATTTATTGATATGTTAACAATTTGACTATCATATTTTATATATTTATGTAGATTATGTATGTTAAACTTTGACTAAATTAATCTTTGCTTGTATGAATCGGTGGTTAAAACTCTTGTCAGATACCCATTTGGCATGAGTTTAAACCGTGTTTTACCCCATTCCCTACCTCAAATATTGTATCAATTTTTTTTGGAGTAAATTAAAACTGTCTCTCTACATATTTAATTTTATATTTTCAATCATTAAATATATATTAATAAAGGTAATATTTTGAACCTATATAATAGAGTTATCAAATCAAGATAAAGTTTTTATGCATGACAAGTTTAACTATATTAATAAATTTAACAATTGAATTGTTATAATATTAATCATAGAAAAATTATAAAAATATATAAAATTATATGAATTTTATATTGATGTAAATGAACCTTTTTAATTTTGTAAAAATTAAAATACTATAATCGATGGAATGTAATTATATAATAGATAAATGTTACACTTTGTCAACTAATGATAATAGTAGTAGACAAATCTCATTTATAATAAATAAATAAATAAAGTTGAAACGTCAATTAAAAGAAAATATTAGAAAAATAGAATTTGATTCATTAACATTTAGTATTTTTGTTTTCATGAAAATGGATTAAACTCACAAATCAAAATTACCTAATAAATAACATAAAATTACCGAATAACCTTAAATGTAAAAAATTATTTGATACATTATCAATAGAGTTTTTAAAATTTTACAAATGGATTAAAGGTCTAACAAGTATTATATTTATTTAAATAATTATTTTTTATATTTTTACTGGTGAAGTCCGAAAACCCTCAATTAGTTGTGTATCAAATAATTACCCATAAACATATAATATTAAGATTATTCCTATATTACTAAAATTTGGCATTGTTGATAATATTATATTATCAACCAAAGGTACTGTTGTTGAACCAAACGAGATCATGTGATTAGAGAATGTAAGATTTCATCGATTATATAATATTTTGTGATCTAAATGATCCTAATTGTTTTATGTCAAAGTTGATGCGAGAATTTTCTTTTCATGATTAGAGGTGTTTATTGGTTGAGTCAAAATATTATTAAAATTTGAAATTAAGTAGATATAATTAAAATTGTCAAAATATTTTATTTTAATTCATATTTTTATTGTAACTTGAAATTAAGGACAAATTTGATACTCTTCCTTTTGATGTGTTTGAAATTTGCAATTAAACTTTAAATTTGATTGAAGTTTGCCAATGATTGCTATTGAAATTTGTCATTCAATATTGATTTTACGATTTGAAGATTGAAAAGATCAATCGAACATTCATTTTAATAATTAACAATAAAGTAATTTATAAAAGCATTAAAAATTAAAAGAAAAAATGAACGCAAAATTTTTATTCTAGGAAAGAAGACTAGTATAAATATCAAGAAAATTAAGTTTGTTCTTTTATAAATGAAATATTTATTGTTAATGTTTTAATTTCAATATTCGTATTAATTAATTTATTATCAATTTTATTGTAATAAATATTTTATATTAAATTTATTGTCAAGTCATTTAAATTCACATTTAAGTAGTAAATTTACATGTCACTAAAACGCGTCTAGTTGGGCATGTTTTAAGTCCAATTTACTCAAAATGCGCCTTGATGGGAGTGTTTTTACTCTCCCATTATCAACCCACCCTGAAACATTTCCTCACGTGGGAATCCTTCAGATATCCTGATGATAAACCGTAAAAGTAATATATTTTAACCCCATATTTAGTATGCTTTTAGGATGATTTAGCCTTGATTTATGTAAAAAGGTGCTTTTAATCCTTTCTTTTCATATTTATACTAAGGAAAGCACCCGATGACGAAAAGAACAAGAAACGGGCTTAAAACGGGCCAATTTAGGCCAAAGAAGAAATCGACACAGCCTGGACTTCAAACCACACGATCGTGCCTCGACAATTAACTAAGACACGGCCATGCCACGATTTACACGGCCGTGCCCCAATCAATAGAATCGAGATACGGCCCAACCACGATTTACACGGGCGTGTGCCATGGCCGTGCCCCTGTTACGGGAGAGAGCAATTTCACTCGGATTTGGATACTTAGAGCCAAAGAAACACTTTCCAAAACTTATTCAAACACTGAGTAGGAAGCAGACTTAATTTAGGACACTTAGAGACCAAGTAAAGGATTCTAAAAGCCTATATAAACACCCTAAGTGCATATTGAGAAGGGGGCGGTTAGCTAGGCCAAGTAGCCGAGCCAGAAAGATCACATTTGTGGGAATCATTCGAAGATAGCCAGTGGATCCATCTCAAGAAGCCGAAATTCTACTCAAGACGGCGGATTTCTCCTTCAATTCCTCTAGGGGGTTTTAGGGATTTCTTATGTTTTGTTTTATCTTTTCTTTTGAGATGTTTTCTTTATATGTTATGAACTAAATCCTTTAGATACCTGAAGGGGATGAAACCTAGATGAATTTTGTTATTATTTTACAATTATATGATAATACTTAGTTTGTTCTTAATTATGCATGCTTAATCTAAATCATGTGCTTAGGTGGAGGAGGAATAGACCCTGCTTAAGTAGATCTAGCATAATTAAGCGGAGTTGATCGAAGGCCTAGAGATAGGGTTACGAGATTTTACTGGATTAGGGTGAAACCTAATATGGGAATCCATTGATCAATTTACTACTATTCTAGGGGGTTATTATAAGCGAACGAGAGTTCACTAATTAACCTAGGGTTAGACGTTATTCGCCTCGAGAGAGGGTTTAATATAGGTTAGAGAGTCTTACGGATCAAGCTAAGTAAGGAAATCATATGATTCAGTAATAAGTAACAAGTGAAGTCTAGGTGGATTCTTCCTGAGGGTATCGTCGTAATCAATTGAGTTTCTTCAAGTTATTTCCCAATTCGTTCTTTTTGTCTTTGTGCCTTTCGCTTAGTAGTCGTAAATTAGTTAAAGCAACCAATCACTCCATATTTTAGGCTAAATAATAAAAAGAAAGTGAGTATTAGTACTTTTAGTTCTTTTGGGTTCGATAATTCGGTCTTGCCTAAGCTATATTACTATTCGATAGGTACACTTGCCTTTAAGTCATTGTCAGAGTTAGTTTCCAGGTTTGATCATTCTATTTATAAATTTTAAAGCTCTGATTTCAGCGATCAAGTTTTTGGCGCCGTTGCCGGGGAACTAAAGTATTAAGAAAACTCTATTTTTATTACTTTAGCCATTATTTTATTTTGCAATTTATTTTATTTTCATTATTTTTACTAAATTTTATTTTTCTTTCTTTTTCCTAGCAGGTACCTCTAGTTTATGACTAGAAGGAACCCGACAGGACCTCTAGTATACGATAGTGAAATTGAAGCTACCGCTCGGAGAAATCGCAGAGAAATTAGGTGAGTTATAAGTTACACAGAAGAAGAGCGAGAAGACAGATCCAATCCTACTGAAGGGATGGACGAGAATAACACACCACAAGATGTGGCGGATGCTCTGCGCACTATGTATGATTATGCTAAACCTAATTTGACAGGAGCAGAATCTAGTATTGTTAGGCCTGCTATAGCTGCTAATAATTTTGAATTAAAGCCTAATACAATACAAATGATTCAACAATTTGCTCAATTTGATGGTTTGCAGGACAAAGACCCGAACACTCATATAATAAATTTTTTAGAGTTCTGCGATACTTTTAAAATAAATGGTGTTTCTGATGATGCCATTCGTCTTCGGTTATTTCCCTTTTCATTAAGGAATAAAGCCAAGCAGTGGTTGAACTCGTTACCACGAGGGTTAATCACTACATGGGAACAAATGACCGAAAAATTTTTATTAAAATATTTTTCACCGGCTAAAACAACTAAATTATGGAATGATATTTCTTCTTTTGTGCAGATGGATTTAGAGACATTATACGATGCATGGGAGAGATACAAAGATCTCTTGAGGAGATGTCCACACCACGGACTACCATTATGGCTTCAAGTCCAAACCTTCTACAATGGTGTAAATCCCTCAACGAGACAACTAATTGATTCAGCTGTCGGTGGAACCTTGAATAATAAAACTCCTGAAGCAGCCTATGAATTTATTGAAGAGATGTCGTTGAATAATTATCAATGGCAAGTTACAAAGACGAAACCAACAAAATCAGCCGGATTCTATAGCATTGATGCAGTAACCATGCTATCAAATCAGGTAGAGATGATAAAAAAAAAGCTTGACAGTTTATGTTCTTCACAGGTACACCCAGTCATACAATGCGACACAAGGGGAACTGTGGCGAATCCTGAGTACCCACCCTACCAACGAGGAGCAGAGAACGAACAGACAAACTATATAGGTAATAATTTCAGATCCAATAATAATTCTTATAGTAATACTTACAATCCAGGTTGGAGGAACCACCCAAATTTTTAATGGGGAGGCCAAGGAATTCAAGGAAATCAAAGACAACAACCTCCTTCAAATTTTCAAAATCAGCCATATCCGCAAGAAAAGAAGCCAACCTCGAAGAGATGCTGACAAAATTTACGTCAGACACAGAAAAGTGCTTCCAAGAAACTGAGAAAACAATTAAGAGCAACGAGAATCGAATAGGGGAACTTACGAAGTCAGTCAGGGAAGCCACGAATGCAGTCAAACAACTCGCAAAGCTAATGTTAGAACGACCGCTAGGACGTCTACCAAGTAACACCGAGATTAACCCAAAGGAGCAAATTCAAGCCATCTCAGCTCAAGACAGTAAGGAGTTAGATGAACCAAAATCAATACAAGAAAACAAGGTAGACGAAGGTAAGATAAAGGTAACACAAGAAAAGCCAAAACATGTAATAAAAGAATACCAACCTCGCATACCTTATCCCGAAGCGATAAAAAGAGACGATTTAGAGGAACAGTTCGATAAGTTTCTTAAACTCTTAAAGAAAATACATATTAACTTACCTCTTCTTGAAGCTCTTTTTCAGATGCTAGACACGAGGAAATTCTTAAGACAGCTCATGACTAACAAATGTAAATTAGATGAAGAGCATCACGTGGAATTAAACGCAGCATGCTTAGCAATGTTACAAAATAGACTACCAAGAAAGCTAAAAGATCCAGGGAGTTTTACAATTCCATGTTTAATTGGTACTCTAACTATTAATAATGCGTTAGCTGATTTAGGAGCAAACATAAATGTCATGCCTTATTCATTGTTTAAACGACTAGGTCTAGGGAAGCCCAAACAAACTAGATGAGTATACAATTAGCTGATAAAACTGTTAGAATTCTTAGGGGCATTATTGAAGATGTTCTTTTCAAAATAGATAAATTTGTTTTCTCAGCAGATTTTGTTATTTTAGATATGGATGAGGATAATACTATCCCCTTAATTTTAGGAAGACCTTTTCTAGCAACTGCCAAGACTAAAATTGATGTTGCCACAGGAGAACTCATACTTTGTGTAGGAGATGAATCAATCAGTCTTCAAGCTCTTGACTCGGCCAGAATAATAATCGATGAAGGTAAGAAAGTAAATACAGGTGATAATCAAATTGTTCAACTTGCATCACAGGAAACACCACATAACGACAACCCTGAGCCGACTCATAAGTCCCAAAACAACAAAGAAGAATCCTACAAGGGACAAGACCTTAGGATTGACAAGTTTAAAGAGCAAAAGACACACGTCAAAGAAGAATCGCACGAAGTAAAAACAGAGGAATCACAAGAAGAGCTCGTAGGAACATCAAACTACTACAAAATAGGAGATCAGGTACTGATAGTTAAAGCAGATCCGCACAACACCACAACAGACCTAAAGACAAAGAGAGAAATGCTTCTTAAGGTACACGATACCTTCCCCCATTGAACAGTCGAGGTAAGTAATCCAACATTCGACACTTTCAAGGTAAACGTTTCTTGACTTGAACCTAATCAAGAAAATAAAATTTTAAGCAAGAGGGAAGATATTCAAACCTTTAAACCTCCCTAATTTTTCTAATCCAAGAAAAGTCTAGCTTAAGACTATAAACGAGAGCTTTTCGGGAGGCAACCCGAATACTAATATTAAGTTTTATTCTGTAGTCTTAATTTTATTTTTATTTCTACTTTCTTTTTTTGTAATTTTAATAAACTGAAAGTGCAGATTCCCAGACCACACGGCTTAGCACACGGCCGTGGCCGTGGCCTTGTGGGTACCCCAAATCAACGTACTGACATAGTAGAGGCCGTGCGAATCTTGCCTCAACCAACTGCAGAAGTCACGGGTTCACCTATCCCATCATAGCCGTGCGATGCGGCCGGGGGTCAACACTGCCATTAGAGAAACAGGCGTGGCATAAGAGGAATTGGCGTGGCATATGATTGTTTCAAATAGTCAAGTTTTAATATTTATAAAGAATGATCGAACCTATAGACTAACTACGACAACGATTGAGGCAAGTGCACCTATAGAACAATAGTATAGTTTAGGAAAGATTATTTTATCGAACCCAAAGGAACCTAAAAATACTACTACTCACTTTCTTTCTAGTATTTAGCCTAAAATATGGAGTGATTGGTTTATTAATCTAATGAAAAACTAAACTAGATGCAAAGATAAAAGAATGAAACTTTGGGAAAAGACTGTGGAAAAACTCAGTTGATTTTATACGATACCCTCAGGAAGAATCCACCTATGACTTCTCTTGTTATCTAACTTTTAATTCATATGACTTCTTTACTTAGCTTGATCCGTGAGACTCCCTAACCTATATTAAACCCTCTCTCGAGGTGAATAACATCTAACCTTAGGTTAATTAGTGGAACTCTCGTTCTCTTATAATAACCTCCTAAGGAAGCAGTAAATCGATCAATGGACTCCCATATTAGGTTTCACCCTAATTCGAAAAAATCTCGTCACCCTATCTCTAGGCGTGCGATCAACTCCGCTTAATTATGCTAGATCTACTCTTAGGCAGGGTCTATTCCTCCTCCACCTAAGCACATCAGATTAAATTAAGCAACATAATTAAGGATAAACTAAGTACTTATCATATAATTTAGAAATCAAATAACAAAATCCATCATAGGTTTCATCCCTTCGTATCTCAAGGGTTTAGTTCATAATAAAATAAGAAAACATCTCAAGAGAAAAGATAAAATAAAACATAAGAAATCCCTAAAATCGCCTGAAGAAATTGAAGAGGAGATCTTCTGTCTTGAGTAGAACTCCGGCTTCTTGAGATGGATCAACTGGCTATCTTCGAGTAATTCCTAAATAAAAGCTCTGCGAAAACTCGCCTAAAACTTCCTCCTTTAGAACAGTGCCTTGGGTTGTTTATATAGGCTCTTTAGATGCTTTACTTGGCTCCTAAGTACCTCCTTCCAAAGAGAATTACTATTAAGGTGTTTAAGTAGACTTAGGAGTATGTTTCTTTGGCTTCAAGCATCCAAATCTGAGTGAAATTGCTCATTCCCGTGGCAGGGGCACGCCCATGGCACACGCCCGTGTAAATTGTCTTCAGACCGTGTCTCGATTCTGTCGATTGGGGCACGACTTTGTAAATCGTGGCATGGCCGTGTGAAGTAATTTGACGAGACACGGCCGTGTGGCTTAAAGTCTAGGCCGTGTCGATTTCTTGGGTTGGCCCAATTTGGTCCGTTTTAATCCCGTTTTACGTTCTTTTCATCCTCGGGTGCTTTCCTGAGTAGAAATATGAAAAGAAAGGATTAAAAGCACCTTTTTACACAAATCAAGGGCTAAATTATCCAAAAGCATACTAAATATGGGGTTAAAATATGTTACTTTTACGGTTTATCAAATACCCCTACACTTAAGCTTTTGCTTGTCCTCAAGCAAAATTCTCAACTTACAATTAAAACAAACTTTCCATAATTCATAATTCCTATCGACAATGTCTCATCATAATTCATAGATAATTTATACATGGATAATTCAACTCAAAGAGTCCTAAAGATTCAATCAAGATAAGTCATACCTTTGTAGTACGAAAACATAGGTGTCTCCCCTTATCTAAGTAATTACCTTTAATTCAAAACCGACAAGAATTGACATCCTCACAAAAGATTCACTCAAATCACTTGAAGTGTTTAAGGTTCAAGAATAAGCACTCATAAGTCGAACCTGAAAAGTTAATCCCATAGGCTTGCTTGAAAATCAAATCTCCACCACTATATATGAGATGATACACAGATCAAAAGGTCTTTATCAGGGTTGTAATGAGGCTAAGGTTAAGGGTATGGATACAGGCTGAATTAGAGGGTTTAGAATCGAGACTGGCTTGACAAATTACCTCACTAGAAACAATGAACTAAATATGAATATTTACATTGAATGAAAACAAATAATACCACTATTGATAATTACTCTATAAAGAGTATTTTCATCACTTAAAATTTGATAATACTTTAATTCGAGCTTTTTCTTCAACAATTGGAATTCAAATGCTCTAAGCTTTTTTTTTAAGAACAAACTAAAATATTACATCATAAATGATAAATGTAACTACTGAACTAATATAATTCGGTAACTTAATCAAATCAAACCTCGATTAAAGGGTAGTCAAAAAAAGGGTGATAACAAATACAAAGGGGTTTTGGGTTAATATTAGTGGGTGGGTCAATAAAAAGGTTGTTAGGATTCAACGGGGTTCACTAGGGGTTAATTTGTGAAGGTAGGCTTTTTATGGAGTAAGTGGGTTAAATCCTAGGTGCCTTTATCATCTCTGTATATCAAATCAAAGGTGTGGTCTCGACATGTATAAACAAGGCAAGTTCTAGAATAACAGTTCAAAGTCGACACACTCATAATCAATAAAGTGAGCATGAAAAAGAACATATGCTTTATAAGGCTCAAAATCTCACAAAAATTATGGGTATTTGACATCAATCCTATAGAATTCAAACTTCAAGGTAATATTCAACTTTAGTTCAACACCCTAAAAAATTTTGAAAAAATAGACTTATCATGCTTGATTCTCTAGTATTCTTCAAGTATAAATCATCAATGCACAATTATCACTGACTTACTCAAAAACATGTCAATAACAATTATAAATCATTGGAAATTTCATCCTAATTAATAATATGAGAAGAATTCTTATGGACAAGACTAAAATTCAGGATTTGAGAATAATGCAAAAAGTTAGGTACTTTTACCCCCTACACTTAAGTTGTACATTATCCTCAATGTACAAAGATAGATAAATAATTATGTAATAAAAAGAGGAGGGGAGAAGTAACACTTTTTAAATTTTGGATGATTCCGAGAGTTGGCAGTGGTGGTGATGGTGTTTTCTCTAGACCCGGTGGGGTGGCTACTGAAAAGCATTTTGCTAGATGAAGAAATTGGGTAGCCTATGAAGATATAGCCAAGAGATCTAAAGAAACATTAAGAATATACTAATAATATAATTAAGGGCAAGAAAAATACAGAGAAGGAGACTAAGAAGAAAACTAAAGTTAAAATAAAATACTAATGGACTGAATAGTCCTTATTGACAGATGGTTCGCGAAGTGGGACTGATTTCTAAGGCTGCGGATTATTGGTGATGGTGGAAGTGGCGTGATTCCCTAACAGCCTTTAGAACTTAAAACCAAGAAACTAAATTAAAATAAACTAAACTAAGCATAAGATTGTTAAAGAGAAGGAAATTGAAGCAAAAAAGAAAAAGAAAATAAAAACTATATGGTCTTAAAGACCCTTGGCTTGTTGTTTCAATGAAGTGGCTAGCATGAACTTATGTAGATCGATCTCCCATAGGGAGATTATGTTTGCCTTCTTTCACTTCTTCGGCATGGTTTTAGTGTTGCTCAAGAGTCTTGGACACTTTTCCTACGGAGAAAAAAAATTTTTGAAAGAAAAATAAAAGAAGGAAGAAGAGAAAAGATGAGAAGAAGGGGAAGAGCTGTGGGGTTTAAATAGTATCTCAAATTTGGCACGTTCCCACGCCTGTGGTTCAAGGGTGTGTCGGTTCACACGGCCGCTTCGCACGATCGTGGTGTGGAGCGTGTTACATTACCCAGGCTCGTTCTTGATGTGCCATGCCCGTGTCTGAATAGTCAATGTCAACCACGGTCGCGTCGTACGGCCGTGGGTACAGGCGTGTTGAATCTCTCATGCCCGTTTCTCAGTCGGTCACACCCGTTGGGAGATAGTCAGTATCTTCACATGGTTTAGGGGCACGGCCATGTTGATCTGTCGGTGCCCGTGGGGAAGGGTGGTTAGGCTCGTAACGTCTGATGGTGGTTGGCCTGAATTGTACAGCCTCTACTCTGTCAATGTGGTGGTTCGATGGTCCACACGGCCACGGACACGACCTGTGTGTAAGGCCGTGTGGCCTAGGAATCTGCACTTTTGTGTTAGTTTGCAACTAATTATTTAGAGAAGAAGGATGGAAAGAAAAGAAACTAAAAATAAATTTGAAAATAAATTGAGTTAGTGCTCGAGTTGCCTCCCGAGAAGTGCTCATTTATAGTCTTAAGCTAGACTGTCCTCGTATTTGAAAATTTTAGGGAGGTTTAAAGGTTTGAATATCTTCCCTCATGCTCACAGTTCTATTTTTGTGACAAGGTTGAAGTCAAGAAGTGTTTACCTTGAAATTGCCAAATATTGGTTTGCTTACCTCGACTATTTCGTGTGGGAAGATATCGTGTACCTTAAGAAGAATTTCTCCCTTTGCCCTCAGGTTTGTTGAAGTGATGTGGGGATCGACTTTGTCTAACAGTACCTGGTCTCCTATTTTAAAGTGATTTGATGTCCCTACGAGCTTTTCTGGTGGCTCCTCTGGTTTTACTTCGTGTGGATCCGGCTTTTCTTTAACCTATGTCTCCTGCTCTTCTAAATCGTCGACCTTAAGATTTTGTTCCTTGTGTGATTCTTCTTTGTCGACTTGGGGGCTATGAGTTGGCTCAGGTTTAATGCCTTATGATGTTTCATGTAGTGAAGGTTGAACAATTTGATTATCTATAGAAGTGACTTTCTTACTTTCAGCATTCGTTGTTGGCTGAGTCGAGAGCTTGAAGCTTAATCGATTTATCTCCTACGCGAAGTATGAGTTCACCTGTGGCAATATCAATTTTAGTTCTAGCAGTTTCTAGGAAAGGTCTTCCTAGAATTAAGAGGATTGAATTATCTTCATCCATGTCTAAAACAACAAAATCTCATCGGGAAAAAAATTTATCGATTTTACAAGAACATCTTCAATAATGCCCCTAGGAATTCTAATAGTTTTGTCACTAGTTGAATACTCATCCTAGTTTGTTTGGGCTTCCTAGACCTAGTCGTTTAAACAATGCATAAGGCATGACATTTATACTTGCCCTAGATCGCCTAACGCATTATCAATAGTTAAACTACTAATTAAGCATGGAATCGTAAAACTCCCTGGATCTTTTTGTTTTTGCGGTTGTCTATTCTGTAACATTGCCGAGCATGTTACGTTTAGTTCCACGTGGTGCTCTTCGTCTATTTTGCGTTTGTTTATCAAGTGTTGTCTTGAAAATTTCCTCAAGTCTGGCATCTGGAAAAGAGCTTCAAGAAGGGGTAAGTTAATATGTAATTTCTTTAAAGGTTTAAGAAACTTACCGAACTGTTCCTCTGAATCATCTCCTTTCAATGCTTTGGGATAAGGTATGCGAGGTTTGTATTCTTTGATTATTGGTTTTGGCTTTTCGTGTGCTACCTCTATTTTACCTTTTTCTTCCTTGGTTTCTTGTGCCGTGGTGGGCTCGTCTACCTTTGTATCCTCTTGAGTGTGATGGCTTGGATCTATTCTTTTGGGTTTATTTACGTGTTGCTTGGTAGACGTCCTTGTTGACGCTCGAAAATCACTTTGTGAGATGTCCCACCGACCTAGTAAGTTCTCCAACTTGATTCTCGATCCCTTTGATCAATTTTTTTTGTTCATCAAGTGCTGCTTTAGTCTTTTGGAAACGAGAATCTGTGGCTACCATGAATTTTGTCAGCATCTCTTCGAGGTTTGATTTATTCTCTTGTGGATATGGCTGATTGATAATTTGGAGGAGGTTGCTACCTTTGATTTCCTTGTCCTCCCCACGAAAAATTTGGGTGGTTCCTCCAACCTGCGTTATAAGTATTACTATAAGGATTATTAGACCGGAAATTGTTACCTATATAGTTTGTCTGCTCATGTTTTGCTCCTGGTTAGTAGTGTGGGTACTCAAGATTTGCCACATTCCCACTCGCTTCGTATTACATTACTGGATGTACCTGCGAAGAATATAAATTATCAAGCTTTTTATTCATCATCTCCACTTGTGTTGACAGCATTGTTACTGCGTCTATGTTAAAAACTCCGGCTAATTTTATCGGTTTGGCCCTTGTAATTTGCCATTGATAGGTATTCAACGACATCTCTTCAATAAAGTCGTAAGCCGCTTCAGGAGTTTTGTTATTTAAAGTTCCACCGGCTGATGAGTCAATCATTTGCCTCGTTGAAGAATTCACACCGTTATAAAAAGTTTGGACTTGAAGCCACAAATGTAATTTGTAGTGTGGACATCTTCTCAGGAGATCCTTATATCTTTCCCATGCATCATATAATGTTTCTGCGTCATTCTGCACAAAAGAAGATATGTCATTCCTAAATTTGGCCGTTTTGGCTGGTGGAAAGTATTTTAAAAGAAATTTTTCGGTCATTTGATCCCATGTGGTGATTGACCCTCGTGGTAACGAGTTCAACCACTGCTTTGCTTTATTCCTTAATGAAAAGGGAAAAAACCGAAGACGTATGGCATCATCAGAAACGCCATTTATTTTGAAAGTATCACAGAACTATAAAAAATTTGCTATATGAGTGTTCGGGTCTTCGTCCTGCAAACCATCAAATTGAACAAATTACTGAATCATTTGTATTGTATTAGGCTTTAATTCAAAATTATTAGCAGCTATAGTCGGCCTAACAATACTAGATTCTACTCCTGTCAAATTAGATTTAGCATAATCATACATAGTATGCAGAGCATTCTGTTCTTGCACATTTGGCGGTGGATTGTTTTCGTCCATCCCTTCAGTAGGATTGGATCTGTCTTGTTGTTCTTCTCTTTGGTAGTCTAGAGCTCGTCTAGTTTCTCTACGATTTCTGCGAGCGGTAGCTTCAATGTCACTTTCGTACGCTAAAGGTCCTCTCGGGTTCCTTCTAGTCATAAACTAGAGGTACTTGCTAGGAGAAGAAAGAAGGAAATTTAGTGTAAATAAAAATTTAATCTAAACTAAAAATAAAAGTAAATTACAAAAATAATAAAATAATGGCTAAAGTAATAGAAATAGAGCTTTCTTAATGTTTTAGTGTTCCCCGACAACGGCGCCAAAAAATTGATCGTGTCAAACAGTCGAGTGTTAATATTTATAAAGAATGATCGAACCTGTAGACTAACTACGACAACGATTGAGGCAAGTGCACCTATCGAACAATAGTATAGTTTAGGCAAGATTATTTTATCGAACCCAAAGGAACCTAAAAGTACTACTACTCACTTTCTTTCTATTATTTAGCCTAAAATATGGAGTGCTTGGTTTATTAATCTAATGAAAAACTAAACTAGATGCAAAGATAAAAGAATGAAACTTTGGGAAAAGACTGTGGAAAAACTCGGTTAATTTTAGACGATACCCTCAAGAAGAATCCACCTATGACTTCTCTTGTTATCTAACTTTTAATTCATATGACTTCTTTACTTAGCTTGATCCGTGAGACTCTCTAACCTATATTAAACCCTCTCTCGAGGCAAATAACGTCTAACCTTAGGTTAATTAGTGGAACTCTCGTTCTCTTATAATAACCCCCTAAGGAAGCAGTAAATCGATCAATGGACTCCCATATTAGGTTTCACCCTAATCCGACAAAATCTCGTCACTCTATCTCTAGGCGTGCGATCAACTCCGCTTAATTATACTAGATCTACTCTTAGGCAGTGTCTATTCCTCCTCCACCTAAGCACATCAAATTAAATTAAGCAACATAATTAAGAACAAACTAAGTACTTATCATATAATTTAGAAATCAAATAACAAAATTCATCATAGGTTTCATCCCCTTCAAGTATCTGAAGGGTTTAGTTCATAACAAAATAAGAAAACATCTCAAGAGAAAAGATAAAACAAAACATAAGAAATCCCTAAAACCCCCTGAAAGAATTGAAGAGGAGATCCTCTGTCTTGAGTAGAACTCCGGCTTCTTGAGATGGATCAACTGGCTATCTTTGAGTAATTCCCTGAATAAAAGCTCTGGCAGAAAACTCTACCTAAAACTTCCTTCTTTAGAACTGCCTTGGGTTGTTTATATAGGCTCTTTAGATGTTTTACTTGGCTCCTAAGTACCTCCTTCCAGTAGAATTACTATTAAGGTGTTTAAGTAAACTTAGGAGTATGTTTCTTTGGCTTCAAGCATCCAAATCTGAGTGAAATTACTCATTCCCGTGGCAGGGGCATGCTCATGGCACACGCCCGTGTAAATTGTCTTCAGGCTGTGTCTCGATTCTATCGATTGGGGCACGGCCGTGTAAATCGTGGCATGGCCATGTGAAGTAATTTGACGAGGCACGACCGTGTGGCTTGAAGTCCAGGCCGTGTCAATTTCTTGGGTTGGCCCAATTTGGTCCGTTTTAAGCCCATTTTACGTTCTTTTCGTCTTGGTGCTTTCTTGAGTAGAAATATGAAAAGAAAGGATTAAAAGCACCTTTTTACACAAATTAAGGGCTAAATCATCCAAAAGTATACTAAATATGGGGTTAAAATATGTTACTTTTACGGTTTATTAGCATACCAAACACGGCTAGCACACGACCGTGAGATGCGACCGTATGAAGACATTGACTTATCGACCACAGGCATGGTAACCTGAACACAGCTGTGTAAACAAACACACCCTCCATACACGGGCGTGGCACATCGACAGAGGGCAAAACTCTATTTAAACCCTACAGCCCTTCCCCTTATCCCCATCCTCTAACCTTATACTTTTTCCTTCTTCTCTCTATTTCTTTTCTTAGAATAAGTATTAAGACTCTTGAGCTACACTAGAATCATGCCGAAGAAGCGCAAGAAGGCAAGCATTGTCTCCTTAAAGGAGACCCCAACACATAAGTTCATGCCGGCCGCTTCATTCAAAAACCAAGCCAAGGGTCTTTTAGACCATTTAAATTCTTCTTTATGTTTATTTTCCCATTTATCCTACTTATCTATAATTCTCTTCTGCTTAATATATTTTAAATTCTTTTAGTTTCTTGGTTTTAGGTTTTAAAAGCTGCTTGGGGATCACGCACCATAGCCTTAGAGGTCACACCCACCTCGCGAACCATCCAACAATAAGGACTCCTTAGTCCATTAGTCTTTTCTTTCAATTTCAGTTTTCTTCTTAGTCTCTTTCTCTTTATTTCCTTTGTCTTTAATTATAGTATTAGTATATTATTAATGTTTCTTTAGATTTCTTGGCTATATCTTTGTAGGCTACCTAATTTTTTTATCTAGCACAAAGATCATCGGTAGACACCCCACCAGGCCTATAGAAAACGCCACCACCACCTCCTCCACCTACTTTCTACCACCAAAGACGCCAACTCCTGGAATCATCCAAAATTTAGGAAGTGTTACTTCTCCGCTTTTCTTTTTATTACACAATTGTTTATCTATCTTTGTACATTGAGGGCAATGTACATCTTAAGTGTGGGGGTAAAACTACCTAACTTTTTGCATAATTCTCAGATCCTAAATTTTAGTCTTGACCCTAAGTAAGCTTCTCATATTATTAATTAGGGTGAAATTTCTAATGATTTATGATTGTTATTAACATGCTTTTGAGTAAGTCATTGATAACTGTGCATTGATGATTTATACTTGAAGAATACTAGAGAATTAAGCATGATAAGTCTATTTTTCAAAAAAAAATTATCTAGGGTGTTGAACTAAATTTGAATATTACCTTGAAGTTTGAAATCTATAGGATTGATGTCAAATACCCATAATTTTTGTGAGACTTGAGCCGTATAGAGCATATATTCTTTTTTATGCTCACTTTATTGATTATGAGTGTGTCAACACTGAATTGTTATTCTAGAACTTGCCTCGATTATACATGTCGAGATCACATTAATGATTTGATATAATGAGATGACAAAGGCACCTAGGTTTTAATCCATTCACTCCACTAAAAAGCTTACCTATATAATTAACCCTTAGTGAACCCATTTGATCCCAACAACCCTTTTATTGAATTACCCTCTTAATATTAACCTAAAACCTTTTGTATTTGTTATCACCATTCTTTTGACTACCCTTCTATCGAGAATTAATTTGATCAGTTGCCGAATTATTTTATTTCAATTATTAAAGTTCTCTCTATTATGTTTCTAGTTTGTTCTTTAAAAAAAAACCCAAGTTTATTCAAGTATTAGTATATGATTAAAGGAGCTTATGCATTTAAATTATCATTTATTATTTTTAGTTACGTAATTGGTCAGGTCAATCTCGACTCTAAACCCTCTAATTCAGCCTTTATCCACACCTTTAACCCATGCCCCATTACAACCCTGTCAAAGACCTTTTGATTTGTGTATCATCTCATATTACAGTGGTGGAGATTTGATTTTTACGCAAGCCTATGGGATTAACTTTTCAGGGTTGACTTATGAGTGCTTTTTCTTAATCCTTGAACACTTTGAGTGTTTTGAGTGAATCTTTAGTGAGGATGTCAATTCTTGTCGGTTTCAAATTAAAAGGTAATCGTTTAGATAGGGAGACACCTACGTTTTCGTACTACAAAATTCATGACTTATATTGTTTGAATCTTTAAGACTCTTTGAGTTAAATTATTCATGTATAAATTGTCTGTGAATTATGATGAAGCATTGTTGATAGGAATTGTGAATTACGGAAAGTTCGTTTTAATTGTAAGTTGAGAATTTTGCTTGAGGACAAGCAAAAGCTTAAGTGTGGGGGTATTTGATAAACCGTAAAAGTAACATATTTTAACCCCATATTTAGTATGCTTTTAGGATGATTTAGCCTTGATTTATGTAAAAAGGTACTTTTAATCATTTTTTTTCATATTTATACTCAGGAAAGCACTCAAGGACAAAAAGAACAAGAAACAGGCTTAAAACGGGCCAAATTGGGCCAAAGAAGAAATCGACACGGCCTGGACTTCAAACCACACGGCCGTGCCTCGATAATTAACTAAGACACGACCATGCCATGATTTACACGACTGTACCCCAATCGACAGAATCGAGACACGGCCCAACCACGATTTACACAGGCGTGTGCCATGGCCGTGCCCCTATTACGAGAGAGAGAAATTTCACTCAGATTTGGATACTTAGAGCCAAATAAACACTTTCCAAAGCCTGTTCAAACACCGAGTAGGAAGCAAACTTAATTTAGGACACTTAGGGACCAAGTAAAGGATTCTAAAAGCCTATATAAACACCCTAAGTGCATCCTGAGAAGGGGGCGATTAGCTAGGCCAAGGAGCCGAGCTAGAAAGATCACATTTGTGGGAATCATTTGAAGATAGCCAGTGGATCCATCTCAAGAAGCCGGAATTCTACTCAAGACGGCGGATTTCTCCTTCAATTCCTCTAGGGGGTTTTAGGGATTTCTTATGTTTTGTTTTATCTTTTCTTTTGAGATGTTTTCTTTATTTGTTATGAACGAAATCCTTCAGATACTTGAATGGGATAAATCCTAGATGAATTTTGTTATTATTTTCTGAATTATATGATAATACTTAGTTTGTTCTTAATTATGCATGCTTAATCTAAATCTGATGTGCTTAGGTGGAGGAGGAATAGACCCTGCTTAAGAGTAGATCTAGCATAATTAAGCGGAGTTGATCGAACGCCTAGAGATATGGTTACGAGATTTTGTCGATTAGGGCGAAACCTAATATGGTAATCCATTGATTGATTTACTGCTATTCTAGGGGTTATTATAAGCGAACAAGAGTTCCACTAATTAACCTAGGGTTAGACGTTATTCGCCTCGAGAGAGGGTTTAATATAGGTTAGGGAGTCCTACGGATCAAGCTAAGTAAGGAAATCATATGATTCAGTAATAAGTAACAAGTGAAGTCTAGGTGGATTCTTCCTGAGGGTATCATCATAATTAATTGAGTTTCTTCAAGTTATTTCCCAATTCGTTCTTTTTGTCTTTGTGTCTTTCGCTTAGTAGTCGTAAATTAGTTAAAGCAACCAATCACTCCATATTTTAGGCTAAATAATAAAAGGAAAGTGAGTATTAGTACTTTTAGTTCCTTTGGGTTCGATAATCCGGTCTTGCCTAAGCTATACTACTGTTCGATAGGTACACTTGCCTTTAAGTCGTTGTCAGAGTTAGTTTCTAGGTTTGATCATTCTATTTATAAATTTTAAAGCTCTGATTTTAGCGATCACCTGGGATTGTTGGGATAATATTTTTGCAAGCCATGCTACTGAGGCAAAAGTTATATAAAGATTTCAACTTCGCGAGTTCGATGTTCTACCTCGAGAATACTTACAGGGTATGTCATCAAGTTTCACCAATTGGCAATCCGCAGGTGATTTTGGTTGTACCGACAACTATACAAGAAAGGATGATGTACTCCCTACAACCTCTACCTGTGAAAGGACATTCGACCTTGAACTTGCTAAGGGTTATACACTCAAGCTGTAATTGCACGTCCTCCAATGTGATTGTACACTTACTGCATGGAAGATGAAATATGTATGTCCTGGGTCTCCATCTATTCACTAACGCGCTGATAAGTGTGGGATTCAATTTACACCCTCAAGCATACGAGCCACGTGAAAGAATCCTGTATCTCTCAAGTATGGTTTGATTAAAGCCGATGGAGGGAGCAGATAGATTGCGAATATATGTCTCCAAAATCTGATCTTCCACCTAATTATAAAAAATGTACAAAATTTTAAATTTCAATATAACAACTTAATAATGTAATTAAATTAGATTAAAAATAATATAAATATTTTCTTACCATTTGCAATTGGAAGGTCGAAATGTGGTTGTCATTAAACGAATAAGAGAATTAATCATTAAGAATAAAAAAGATTAAATTTCATAATACAAAATTAAATAATAAAAAATTTAAGACAATTTTAATAAAAAATGAGAGAATTGAGAGTGAATTGAGAAAGAACTAGAGAGAATTGAAAGAGAATTGAGAGTGAATTGAAAAAAAAAAGGAATAGAGGGGCTTTAAATAGGTCGTTTTTTTACCATGGGGGTGAGGGAAGTAGTCATTGAATTTGCCCGTTGTAGGTAGCCATTAGGAAAAAAATGTCTAGCAAAAAGTGTTTTGTTGATAAAGCTGAAACACCCCAAACCCGGCCCACGAGCCTTGACCGGATCTCGTATGTTCCCGTGTAAACTGTTTCAATTTCTTTTGTTACTTAGGAAAAACTTGTGTGTTTTGAAAGAAAGATTGTTTTGGGTTGGGCTTGAGTTGAGAACAAGTTTAATTCATTGTTAAAAATCCTTTACTTTAGGTGACAAAACGTTTGGGCTTTGTTTTAAAAAAATTGATTTACTTAATCTTTTAATAAATAAAGGTTTGTAAGCTTAACAAATAAAAATAGAATAAAATATTTCTACTAAGGCCTTATTACATCAAATAATTCCCAAAATTTAAATTCAAAATACTTAAAGTAAAATAGTCCAAATAAAAGAAAACTGAACTTCACATGGCCTCCACTAAGCATCTGCCGGCCCAATCCATCACTGGTCGTCACCTGAAAAGTAATCCCACAACGGGGTGAGTCAACAGACTCAATGTGTAACCAACACTAAGAATTAACATTTCAGGCATGCATTATCATATCACATACATGTTCATATAACAGGTAAAAATAATGATGCAACCCAAACCCAAACCTAGTTAGCCATCCGCTACACTCCACCCGTACCATCCTGCACACCGTGGGGACTACTAAGTCAACCCTCCATCCGCTACACACCATCGAAGGTAGTTGTCTGCATGACGTGCTCATCGCCCATATAAAATTCGTGGCATAGCCACTCAGATAATTGTGTCATGAGACACCACATTCGAATAATGTAACCGGTTACCACATTCGGATAATGTGACCAAGTCACCACATTCGGATAATGTGACCAAGTCACCACATTCGAGATAATGTGACTAAAGTCACCATATTCGGATAGTGAGACCAAGTCATCACATTCACTTCCCTTTCTCAAATAACCAATGCCCCATATTATTCATATCATGCATATCATACTTAAATTCACATTCATGTCACTTTTCACATGTTAAGTATAACATATTTCGTAATCCTAGTAGGAGTAGGAAAACGTACCTGAGTACTTTGTACTATAACATGGTACTTTAGCCACATTCTTACACTTTCATATTAACATATATATCAAGTTTAAGCCATAAATCTATTAAGATTAGTGTGGGGTACACACGGTACCTTAGCCATATTCTTACACTTTCATATTAACACATTTAATTTAAAACATAGCCATGAACATATTAAAACTTAGAGTAGGGTACACACGATACCTTAGCCATATTCTTACACTTTTATATTAGCACATATAATAAAATTAAAGCCGTAAATCTATCAAGATTTAGTGTGGGGTACACACCTGATTCGCTTAACAATTTCACTTGAAATCCCGAAATCCGATCTACGCTTTAGGTTTTTAATGCCTTAATGCCTATTGAATAAAAAATCAAATCCCGGAAACTTGTATTCTTCCCCTTTTAAATCGGAAAATCACTAGATCCCTTGAATCGGTTAGTTTTCAGCTTAAAACACATAATAATAGATCAACTACAAAAATAAGGTCTTGGCCGAATATTCATAGTCACTTACCTTAAGGATCTTAAATCCCGAAATTCACCGAATAATTAGGGAACACGCGGCCTATGGTGTACCTTCGGGAAAAGAACTTCTCCTTCCATGATTCGGCCAAGATTAATAATCGAATTAGTCCCTAAATTTCGATAAGTCTAAAATATAAAAGAATGGAAACTAAACTTGAATCTTACCCTTATTTGAAGGAATCGATTACACCTTCACTTCAACCTTCGAGAGATTCTGCTATGGCTAAATGATGCTCTCACAACTTTCGACTTTTGGAGGATTAGAAAGAAAAGAGAAGGAAGAATAAAATCTGAGGAATTTCAAGAGAGAGGAGAATCTGCTTAAGAAATTCGGCAAAGGAAGAGTGAATGAATGAATGAATGGCCTTCTTTTCCTTTTATAGCCGAAATTACTAGGCTAGAGTCCCCTACTTGGCCACCACTCTTCCTATGTGATAATTATCACTTTATTAAAAGAATTAATCCAACAATTATCTCCTAAAAATAATGATAATTAAATCCTTTATTTATCCCCTAATTAGCCGAAATTCTAAAGGAAATAAAACTCCTCTTTTAAGAGCCCACATGCCGTCCACCTCTCTGCTCTTTGTAGCAAAATAAAACTTCTTTTATTTGCTTCCTAAGTGACTCGATCCCTGGCCCAAATACACTTGCATGTGGTGCCATTTCCAGAGGCCCTAAGTGGCATCTTCAGGCCACTTTTCCAAGCCTGTTTGTGTGTCAATTTTCACATACTTTTTCTCTTAAGGCCACCTCGCCTTAATTTCCTCTTTTAAACTTTAAAACTCGACATTTCTAGGTCATTTCTAAGTTTCCAAAAATTTTCGTTTGGCTCTTTAAGCTTGACATTTCCTAGGTTTTCAAAATGTTTACTTTCCTCTTTTAGCTTAGGTTTCCAAAATGTTTACTTTCCTCCTTTTGAAACTTAACATTTCTAAATCATTTCCAAGTTTCCTTACATTTCCTTACATTTTCTTACATTTCCTTTTATTTCCTTACATTTCCTTACATTTCCTTTCATTTCCTTTCATTTCCTTACATTTCCTTATATTTCCTTACATTTCCTTACATTTCCTTTCATTTCCTTGCATTTCTCTACATTTCCTTACATTTCTATACATTTCCATACATTTCCATACATTTCCATACATTTCCATGTATTTCCATACATTTCCTTACATTTCCAAGGTTCTAAAAATACACACCACACATCCATATCACAAGAAACATGCTATTTCATAAAATTAAGCAAAATACACACAATGGGATTCGAACCTCTTCCCTTAAAGTACTTCACTTGATGCCATAACCCTTGCACCTTAGGTGGCGTCCTTGCCACTTTTCCACATCACTTCTTGTTTTAACTTAAAACCAATAATTGTCCAAAGCTTTCTTCCATCCTAGGATTTTAAAACCCTTAATTCATTTCCAAACACCGCCAAAACTTACTACTCATGAATTATGCACAAACACATAACCCCTAATCTAGGATGTTACAAAAGCAGTAAAACGCGTCCAGTTGAAAGCCTTTTTTTCAACTTATGCTAAAAATGTGTCTAGCTCAACACATTTTCCTGTAAAGCATGCTAAAAATAAATCTAACTCCGCACATTTTCAAAAATTAGCCTAATCTTAAAAATATTAAAAAAAGCGGCCTAATCCCACAAATGTTAGAAAATTTTTTTTTTCTATTAATTCATCGGCGCATGTATATAAAAAAAAGGTTAGATTAGACTTGTGAATTATTTGTCTGAAGTCTTAGTTTATTTAAGTTCTTCTCCCTTTGATAGTTCAAACTATCAGCTACTGCTATAAATAAATTCAAATTTTTTTTTTTCTAAATCTAACTCAAGTAACTTATAAATTCAGATATTCAGTTAACAAAAATTTTCCTTGAAAGTTTATAAATTAGTGAAACTGACTTAAAATTTGTTTGGACAAAAGATTGCCTTTACAATTTTTCACTTGTCAGGTTTCGGTCTCGCGATATTTAAGCTTGGGTGTCACAACATCTTTGACAGTGGTGCACTAGTGGTTGTGGGGGTTCTTTGGTGTCGTGGCATTATTGGTGTTGACCACAATTTTTTTTACTTCCAACACTTTCAGAGATATCACGACTTTGAAAGTTTGGTGTCTCGACTTTTTCGACAATTGGCTCTAAGTTGATTTCTCGTTGAAGTTTTGCACCTTCAACGTAAAGGGATTTAGTTCGCGACTTTCATAGTATTAGTGTTACGACACACACCTTGAATATTGTTTTCTTCGAGGTCAGACCATTGTCGTCTCCCTATATTAACTCAAACATCTTGTTATGTTTCCTATGGTTAAAATAAAAAATTAACAAAAATATAGAAAAAAATACTTAAATTGCTTGAGAATAAGCTCGTAGAGTGTTTTAATTTGACATATCAAATTATGATATATTAACAAACAATTTTATAAACTTGACATATATTTTTTAATATTTTAGTACACTATATAAGATACTTGTCACAACTTTAACTTTACTTGTGAAGTCTACAAATTTCACGAAATTATAATAAATAATTTCCCAAATTTGTGGATTTATAATATAAAAAAAAAAAGACAAAAACATAGAAGACGATGATAACTTAATCTGTATATAAAAATATGGTTTAATAATTTAATAACCAAATGAAGGGCGAATTGATGCCTGAATGGTAAAATAAATTGAGATATCAGTCATAAACCCCAATTAGCTGGAAAAAGAAAAAAACACAACAATAAAATTCTGCCGTGTGGCACATCATCCAGGGGGATTGCGGTGAAGATTTGACGAATAGCGCATTCAGGTCATCCATTTCCGCTAAGCTGAAAGCCAAAAAAAGGTGGTTTCGCTTTCATTCACCCTACAGTGACTACTGTGAAGCAGAGCTGTGGCTAAGCCTAAGGCTTACGACTAAGCAAGTAAAATAGAAACTGAAATGGAGGAAGAAACACTGAACCCACACTCAACTCTCTACGAGGCCTACAACGAGCTTCACGGTCTAGCTCAAGAGCTAGAAGCTCCCTTCGACGCGCCGGCTGTGTTAGTCGTTGGACACCAAACGGACGGCAAAAGTGCGTTGGTCGAAGCACTCATGGGCTTCCAATTCAACCACGTCGGCGGCGGAACAAAGACTCGCCGACCCATCACTCTTCATATGTCTTACGACCCTCTTTGCGACGTCCCATTGTGTCATCTCGTCTCTGACGATGACCCCACTCTCGCCCACGAAAAGTCTCTCGCCGATATTCAGGTTTTCTTATACAATTTCTTTTCCCATTATTTTCTCTCTCTTTCTAGCTGCAATTCGAGTTTAAATTTTTTTTAATGAACCCATCAATGTGATTTTCCATTTTAGGCCTACATTGAAGCTGAAAATATGAGGTTGGAACGTGAGCCATGTCAATTCTCAGCTAAAGAAATCATCATTAAAGTGAAATACAAACACTGTCCCAATTTGACTATCATTGATACTCCTGGGCTTATTGCTCCTGCTCCGGCTCGAAAGAATCGTGCTTTGCAGGTGTTTTCTCAACCCACCAAGCATTTCTACTTAATTTTGTTTCTTACATTTCTGTAATGTGACGGTTGTACTGGTGACGAGCGGTGATATTCAAGCAGAGCCAAGCGCGTGCTGTGGAGTCCATAGTGAGAAAAAAAATGCAGCATAAGGAGTTCATTATATTATGTCTCGAAGATTGTAGTGACTGGAGTAACGCAATGACAAGAAGAGTTGTAATGCAAGTATGTAAATTTTCCTGCCAACTGCTTATATGTGTTAACTTTTTAGCTCAAAGAATGCAGGGTTGAGAACGTGAGACAGGTTACTAGTTCTTAAGTGGATCAAAGCCAACGCACTTTTGAGTTGTTTGGTTGATGCAATGCTTTTAAGTAATCTAGCAGCTAATATAATCTATGACATTCTATTTACAGATACTGTTAGCTTTAGCTGTTTAGTTTTCTGGTAGTTATAAACTACCTCTTGTAGTTGCAAAGAAAGGATTTGATTCATTTAAATTTTTGTATTTCGGTTCTGACGATGTTGCATAGCTTAACATTTTGTTGCTTGATACTTGGTTAGATTGATCCAGAGCTTTCAAGAACTGTTGTTGTCTCTACCAAGCTTGATACCAAAATTCCTCAGTTTGCACGGTCTTCAGATGTGGAAGTTTTTCTCTCTCCACCTGCATGTACGCTTGATGGCTTCATATTGGGTGACTCTCCGTTCTTTACATCAGTGCCTTCTGGAAGAGTTGGTTCCGAGCATGACTCTGTTTACAGATCGAATGATGAGTTTAAACAGGTTTGCTTTTGCTTGCAGTAAAGTCATGGAGTTGGTTATGATACTGAGAAGTTTCTGCTTCTTTTGTAACTTGTGCTTGTTAATACTTGTTTCCTTCCTTTTATGGTGGGTAGTCTAGTTTTCTGTGGGAAGTCTTTAAAGCGTCATCCCTAAAACGGGCATAATGCAAAGAGCTTAACGATTATTTTTTTTGAAGTAGTCAATAAATCTAAAATATTAACTATCTTGATGCTGTACACTATGGTGTATTGGGATTTAAACCTGGTTGAGCCATTCATTCCCCACTCTTTGATTTCTAATGTAGGCAATAATATCTAGAGAGGTGCAAGACATAGCATCCTTGGAGGAGAAATTAGGTCGACAATTGTCAAAGCAAGAAAGAAGTAGAATAGGTGTAAGCAAACTTAGGCATTTTCTAGAAGAATTGTTACAGAAAAGGTATGCATGCTGCCTTTTCCCATTCAGATAAACTTAAAACAAGGATATTGAGACTGTACTGTGCAAATTAAATTTGGAAATATATAATTGCAAGGTATATGGATAGCGTTCCTTCGATCATTCCACTTCTTGAGAAGGAGTACCACAGCACCACAAGAAAGTTGACAGAAATAAATAAAGAACTCAGGTTCTTGCTGAGCTTTTTTCTTTTAGCAATTTTGATGGATTTTATTAAAGCTGTTTGACTACTTAAATAAGATGATGATTTGCAGTGTGCAGAATCAAATATATATTATTGGTTTACTGTTATTATTATTGTTTTATAGAGCTTGGTTCAATCCTATATATCTGGTTGTGTTGCTTTCAGTTTCTTCTTCACCATAATCTTTTCATTCTTTTCTTTACATGCAGCACTTTGGATGAAGTGAAATTGAGGGAAAAAGGAAGAGCTTTTCATGATCTATTCCTAACCAAGGTTTTTATGTATTATCATGTCTTTCTGTCTGTTGCATGCATATCTTATTTCAGCTTGCTTTGCAAATAAGGTGGGACACTTTAAAGGTCATATCAGGATTTAAATACCGTTCCTTTGAATCAGTGAAATTTTACATACAAATTCAAATAAATATAGAAGACATTGACATTAAGTTCAAAATTGTCATTCCAGTTCATGTTATGCATTCTGACTTAAATACGCTTTATTTCTCAGTTGTCGTTGCTACTGAAAGGGACAGTTGTTGCACCTCCAGATAAATTTGGTACTTGAAATATTTCTTTTGAAGATGTCACTTGCTTTTATAAATTAAGTTGTTCTCAGTTGTGATGTTGGATCACTAACAGTAATGCGATGTGACTTATTACAGGGGAAACACTAGTAGATGAGAGAACTAATGGAGGAGCATTTGTGGGTGCTGATGGTCTTCAATTGCCACATAAGATAATACCTGTAAGCTAAAGAGATGGTTAAATTTAGATATTCTTGAAACCTGGATTTTTAATGTGTTTCTTGTCTTAGTTGTACTAATGACCACGATGTAATCAATCAAGTCTGTTTTTCACTTCAATCTCTATCCTATCGTTTGGCCAGACCTTATAATCTCTAATTTAAGTAAAGATAATACCTGTAAGCTTAAGAGATGGTTGACTTCAAATATTCTTGAAAACTGGAATTTTCAGTGTATTTCTTGTTTTAGTTATACTAATGTACCAGTCAAGTTTGCTTTTCTCTTCAATCTCAATCCTTTTCTTTTGGCCAGAGCTTTAATCTATAGATTAAGTTGATTTTTCTATAGAATTCATAGATCTCTTGGTTTAGAAAAGATATTTTCCTTTCTTCCTTAATCCTCCCATACATAAAATGGATGGAAATTTGTGAGTTAGAAAAATTTTCCAGATTCTGCTCATGTGGGTTTCATTGTATTTTAGAATTCTGGAATGCGTCTTTATGGAGGTGCACAATATCATCGTGCCATGGCTGAATTCCGCTTTATTGTGGGAGGGATAAAATGCCCACCAATTACAAGGGAAGAAATTGTCAATGCTTGTGGAGTCGAAGATATTCATGATGGAACAAATTACTCAAGGTAGGATCTACTTATGGCTTATCGTCTTTCTGTTGCTAATTGTTTGTTTTCATTTCATATACAATGAACAGTTCTAATTATTTCTTTTCCATCTTTTATTTTGGAAATCAGGACAGCTTGTGTTATAGCGGTTTCAAAGGCTCGTGACACTTTTGAACCTTTCCTCCATCAGGTGAAAAGTGATATTAGCTATCTCTACCTTTCAGTTATTATTTTTCTTTTCATGTTTCTCTGTTGCTTTCTTGTTGTTAACTCAGTTAATGGTTGTGAAATACTTTAAAACCTGAAAATTAAGATTTTGAAATGATGGAAAACCTCTTAGTTAGATTCTCGATCCATTTAGTTCTTGCACCAAGAATTACTGGTTGATAACATTTTGGAGAGGAATGTGTTTGCTTGGGGTCTTTGATAAGCAGATAAAGGATAGGTTTTTCAACTGGGTGCCATTGGCTTTGTAATAATGTATCCTTTTGTTCCTGTTTCCTTTTGTTCCTGTTTCTTACCTCTCTAACCAAACTTGTAATAAGGCAAAAAAAGGTGGACATTATGTGATTGTCCTTGACTTGATATATGAGTTATTACTTTCTAGGCATATGAGTGGGGAGGATGCATCATGGTCAAAAGGTGCAAGGCATCATATCATACAACCAACTTGACAATAAAAGTTTGATTTTGTCTGCTTGATTTTGTTACTAGTGTCCTAAATGAGATATTTGTTTTCCTTGTGTAGTTGGGTTGTAGGCTCTTGTACATTCTGAAGAGATTACTTCCTATATCCATATATCTTATGCAGGTTTGTGAGCTTTTTTTCCTTCCCCAGAGTCTAGGACTCTCATGCAATTAAGTATTGTTCTTCTTTTATTATGGTTTATTCTTTTGAATGTTCCTGATTTCCAACAGAAAGATGGAGAGTTTTTAAGTGGCCATGAGGTGTTTCTCAGGCGTGTTGCTACTGCTTTCAACAACTTTGCTGAATCTACTGAAAGAGCTTGCCGTGAGAAGTAGGTCACTTTCCTTTATTGCAACCCAATTATGTTCGTTAATGCTAATTTGCGATGCATGGTTTGATAATTTATTCCAGTTGCCATTATTTGTATAAATTTTTGTTAGTAGAGGTACTGAACAAAGAATGATTTTGCTTGGAGGTGTTTTTTGGTTGACTCATATTAAGTTGTTGGTCGTTTTAAGCCATAAAATACATTCTGATAATTAATAAAGTAAAGATGATGGAGCCTCTTAATCACCAAATATTACCCAGTGTTTGATAATTGCTGCAGATGCTTGGAGGATTTAGTAAGCACAACCCGTTACGTATCCTGGTCCCTTCACAACAAGGTCAGTTACTTATGAGCACATATTATTTCATGAAAGTGAAGCCTCTAAAGTTAATCTTAAAATTTACCATAAAGAAGTCTAATATCTCTGGACTTGGATGGTGGAATTGGCCATGGCTGATTCACATGTCCAATTTAAGAATTATGTGTCTACTGTTACTGCTTGCTAAAGAAAAACAATTCTTGCAATTCCTCCCCGGTTTTTATGGTTTATTTTCTTTCTGGTTGTTCCATGTTGCTTTAGGATTTATCATCAACTCTCTTGAATTTAGAATGACATGCATATGTTCTGATCTGTTGGTACATCTGAGCTGTTGCTCTGTTCATCTTGCACCATATGTTGAATTTTCAGAATCGGGCTGGGCTACGTCATTTTTTAGACTCATTTGGTGGAACCGAGCAATCCAGTGTGGCAGTGACTTCTGTATCTCCTGGAAATTCCCAAGAGTCATTGCCTGGGTCTGTTGCTTCAGAGAGGCCTGAGACAAAGTCAAGAGCAGATATAAAGCAAGTTCCTCTATCCTCAGGCATCGATTCAGGCTCTTCTGCTCAGACAGTAGAAACAAAACTTGCTGACCTTCTAGATAGCACACTTTGGAACCGGAGACTTGGTCCTTCATCAGAAAGGATTGTTTATGCATTGGTACAACAGATATTTCATGGCATAAGAGAATACTTCTTGGCCTCTGCTGAACTAAAGGTTTGCTTATTTTTATTTTGTTTCTAATTATTTGATGCTATGCTATTGTTGCCACTTGCCATCCTAACTGATTTCTCATTAGCTAAATGCATATAAATGGAAACTCGTTTTTGATTTACTAACTTGTCATTACTGTCTGGTTTGATTTTTTCCCTCACTGCTTTTCTCAATGTTTTGCAGTTCAACTGCTTTCTTCTAATGCCAGTTGTGGACAAATTACCTGCACTTCTCCGGGAAGACCTAGAATCTGCATTTTCCGATGATATGGATAATGTATTTAACATCAGCAATCTGCGACACTCTTTGGGCCAACGAAAGAGAGATACAGATATTGATCTCAAAAGGGTATTATTCCAAATCTATTTAATGTCCTTTACAAATGTTAATCTTGGCATGCTACTTTTCCAATTGACGTGTTATATGGAATGGTGATTTTGCAGATTAATAGGCTCAGAGAGAAATTCAAGGTAATACATCAGCAACTTAGTTCGTGTCAGAAAGTACCAAGTTCATCACCTGCATTTGCTGATTGATTCAGGTCCAAATTTGAGAACGCAATCAATCACTTAGGTGTGTGCAGGATAGAATTGTTTGCTTGAAAATGACATGGATATCAATAATTTTAATTTCTTTTTAAATTAATCATATTTTTTACTTGAAAAATTAATTACTTGATTAATGAATGTTTTGTCTTTTACTGTTATCTTTTAATCTACTAATATTGATATAATCTCATGCCAACTATTTTGGTTCACTATATGTATAAAAGTATTTTCTTCATCTATTTTATTCTTAACTATTTCCTTGAGAAGTTCCCTTGATAGTTGTTTTTTTGACACTGTAAGTTGAAAGAAAATATTTTATGGTCTTATGATCATAAACTTATTGAACACAGTGAAGATTAATTTACAGTCAGAAGTTGGTTACATATTTACTGTACTTGAACAATGAAAATTGGACGATTGATTGAAAACTGAAATGTCAAGTTGCCATGTTATTCATCACAAGTCAACATTTCTGGTGAATTTGTCATAAAAAGTTCAAAATGCTGCAGCTACTGAATCTTTTATGGTAGACATGTATATGATGCTTGAATGCAAATAAGGAAAATTAAAAGCTAGGGAATCAGTGGATGCACATGATTTTCCACTTTTTGTTTTTATAATCCGTTAAATCTGTCATATACTCATGGCAATGATTTAGTGTTATTCATGCCCTGTTTTTTACAGTCATAGTTGATGGTTCCTTATCATGATAAGATGATCTAGAAGGTAACTCTTGTAGTGTGACCAATTGTCCAACTATTCTTACTTGAGGATGAAGACATTTTTTGGCTAGAAGGATTGTCGGAATCATCACCAAAGGTATCCGAATACTCTGTTATTGCAATAGGAACTTCCATATGAATATCATGGGGTGGAGGAGGAAGGGTGGCATCTCCTAGTAGAAGTTGCACGACTCTTCTCATGGTGGGCCTGTAATCAGGATGGGGATGACAGCATAAAAGACCAAGGGTAAGCACCAGCTGAGCTTCGCCTGAATGATAATTTTTGAGTGTCGGATCGATGGCTCTGGTGATCTCTCCTCGAGAATGCAATTCCCTAACCCAGTCCACCAGCACCAGCTCATCAGCACTGCTCTGTGGCTCAATTGGTCTTCTTCTGCTGGCGACTTCAAGCATAAGCGTACCATAACCATAGACATCAGTACTTGTGGTGGCTTTCCCGGTCCTTGTGAGCTCAGGAGCCAAATACCCAAGTGTTCCAACAATGTGTGTGGTCTGTGGATCATTATTGTGTTCGTAAGTTCTGGCCAGGCCGAAATCCCCGAGCTTTGCGTTTAGATCTTCATCTATCAGGACATTGCTTGGCTTGACATCTCTATGAACTACTCTCTGATTGCAATTTTCATGGAGATATAGCAATGCATGTGCAATACCAGTTAAAATCTTGTACCTTTGGTCCCAAGTAAGGTTTTTTCCCTTCAGTGGACCATCTTCATACAAAAGCTTGTCCAGGCTCCCATTGGGGAAGTAATCATAAACAAGAAGGAGCTCGTTTTGCTTCCGGCACCAGCCATGCAAGTGTACAAGATTCCGGTGCCTAAGCCTCCCCACACTTGTAATTTCAGCAACAAATTCTCTCATTCCTTGACGAGAACCACTATACACCCGCTTAACTGCCACTTCTAGTCTGGTACTACGAATCACCCCCCGATAAACTCTCCCAAACCCTCCAGAACCGATGAGGTTTTTCTCTCCAAACCCTCTTGTTGCGGAGAAGAGCTCGGAGTAATTGAATCTATGCGCTCTATATTCGATTTCCCAATCCTCCATAATCTCATCTCCATCTCTGATTCTGACTATGATCTGAATAACACCAATGATCGCTAGGAAAATCAGAGTAATGCTTGCTAAAGTGATACCTACTGCAAATCCCTTGCTGTGCATCATTTTATTAGGCTTACTATTCAGAAATGGGAGCTTTCTTGGATCTAAATCTTGTGCCCTTCCCTCAATACTAAAGCTCCAGCCATGTACATAATGTAAGGCCGCCAGCAAGCCGGTGGAAGCAGAGAAGCCAACATACATATACTCATCTAGCACCAATGAGAGATCAATGGGGAATGATATCAACGGGCGGTGAGGTCTCAACGTGCCACAAGGAGATATTGAGACATTCATCAGCATCTTGTTGCTGTCATAGTCAATCCATGCCTGAACAGGTTCCCCACTCTTGAGAGCAACCGAGTTGCTCCGGTTGTCATTGGAGGAATAGTAAGCAGCTGGCTCAGATATGTTGGATATCAGGCTGGATATATCTATTCCTACATGGTTATCATTGATATCTTGAAGTTCAACGTTCTGGACTACATCGAACTCCACCGCGAAAAAACGAGCATTGTCGGTGTCATTCGGAAGGCCTAAGTATTGGTTTGGAAGACTTTTCAGCTTTTCAGTAGGCATGAGAACAAAGGCAAGACCATGACCTCCAATCTCAGGGTACTTTGGACTGATAGAGAATACAAAGTTTGTGCTAAATGTAACGGCTGCTTCAGTTCTGTTGGGATTGCTTTTCTTAAATCGTATTGGAGATGGATAGAAAGAATGCCCGATAAGTCGCATTGAATCGTTTGTTAATGCCAATATCCCATCGGACTTGATAAATGAAGCTCCATCCGTTGTCACGTTTGCTTTGAGGAATCCGTTGTACGTGAAATTTATCTCTGCATGGACGAGAAGGCCTAGAAGGAGCAGGTGGAACAATAAACCAAGTGCTTCCATAGCTGAGTTGAGAATTAACTGGTTTGTTTTTCTAGGAGAAATCTTTAGACTGTGATGTCTTTAGTCTAGTTCGATAAATTTAAAAGGTAATATTTTTGATTGGTAGATCATAGAAAACTTGAAACTTGGAAAGTTACATACTCTACTATAGGAAACTGTGTATAACCAAATTATTTAGAAAGACTAAACTTATACTATCTGAATTTGGATAACATAAATTTTATATATTGATATTTTTTTAAAAAAATTGGAGGGGTTGTTTAGTGAGGACTAAATTGAAGGACAAATTCCTTGTATTGTGTTGGTCTCCTAGAATTTGCCACCAAACTGTGTAGATGGATAATATTGGATTCCAGAGAGAGAGAAAGCAAAACTTACAAAACTGGAAATCTGGAATTAATTTAAAGCACAGAAGTTGTTTGAAACAATGAAGAAAATGATGTGAACCCCATATCACCACGACAAATTCTTACAAATGGGTATAAAAAAAAATATTTTTCTGTGACTTGTACCAATGCCATCGATCATGACCGTTGTCCAATAGAAGGCTAATTAAGGAAAGTTCCATTCAATTGATTCTTTTTAATAAAGATTCATGATTATCACTTTTAATAATATTGTCTTTAAAATTCGAATTTAAGTTTATTCATTTAAAATACAATGTCTTGATAGCTTCAATGACATTTTAAATAATTTAAAAGTGATTTTATATTAATTAAATATTGAACAACACATCCTTCTAAATTCAGGATGGGGGTGTCTGGGTCTTTGCGTGGTGCTACAGCATCCTAACCCAGCCTCCATACCGGTTGGCCCCTAGTCCTAGTCCTATTCCTAGTCCCAGTGGTAGACCTAGATCTCAGTTCCTTCGGCCAAGTTAGTGCTTTGTGTCCAAGGATGCATGTAAGTATTATACTTCCATTAACAAAATCGGAAATGACAGTTTCTTGGAGGTAAAGCAAACCTCAAAACTGTCTAGCATACAGGGTACCACGCACACTCTCATGCCATCAAATTTTGCAACCTCACATATCTAATTTTTTTTCTTTTACTGCCAACTTGGGAATTTTTTCATTTTTTTGGTGTGAATTTCGAGACTTCATCCTTCTTCTTATTACCATTTTTCTTCAACTATAAATAACTTCTACTTTCATTTAAGTTTGTGATATATTACACTTGAAAAAAATTATAAAAATAATTATTTATGTATGGTTTGAATTATGTTTTGGTCATTAAACTTTAATTTATTACATTTTGATTACTAACGTTATCAATTTTAACATTTTAATTCTCGTGCCGTTATCTAGCGATAATCACTACACCAAAATAGACTTTTAGCGTTTTTTGGGCCTTTAGCGGCGTTTTAAGCGCCACTAATAGTACTTCTAAGCTTTAAAGCGCATAAAACGCCGCTAAGGAAACCGCCAAAAATTAGTGGCGTTTTTGTGAAAAACGCTATAGGTCTGAGCTTTTAGCGGTAACTTTAAAAAACGCCGCTATAGACAGGGGCCTATAGCGCTTTTAAATAAGCGATATAGGTTTGGGCCTATAGCGGCGCTTTTAAATAAAATGCCGCTATAGGCATGTGCTTTTAGCGGCGCTTTTAAAACAAACGCCGCTAAAGGCGTGGGCTTATAGCGGCGCTTATGAGACAAACGCCACTATAGGTATGGGCTTATAGCAGCTTATGAGACAAACGCCGCTATAGGTGTGGGCTTTTAGCGGCGCTTATGAGACAAACGCCGCTATAGGTGTGGGCTTTTAGCGGCGCTTATGAGACAAACGCCGCTATAGGTATGGGCTTTTTAGCGGCGCTTATAAAAAAACGCCGCTATAGGTATGGTCTTTTAGCGGCGCTTACACAACAAACGCCGCAATATGTAGGGGCTTTCAGCGGCGCTTGTAGATAAAACGCCACTAATTTGCACAGATCTGCTGTGCACTTTTTTCCCAATATCTTACCCTCCCTGCAGTAAAAACCACCAAAAAAAAAAACAATTGCATATAATTCAAGCCAATGCAAGAAATAAAACATTTAAATCTCAAGAAAAGCATTAAATCTAAACAAATACTTCAAATTTAATAAAAATATATGATATTTATTAAAAATGAAGCATAATTCAAACAATTCTTACAAAATGTTTAAGCGTAAAAATGTTGAAAAAAATCTTACAACAAGAAAAGAAATGTCTAAGAGGCGGCCTCTGCATTGCTTCTTTGGAACAACTTCATCATAGCTGCAATTTGTAGTTTGGAGTTCTTCATACTTTCGCTCGCTTTCTGCCTCCTACTGCGACCTCCGCTCTAAGTTGAGCAACATGCTCCGCCTCTCTCACTTCTTGCCTCCTCCTCCTCATCTTGCCTCCGCTCTAAGCTTAGAAATTTTTCCGCTTCCCTTGTCTGCTTGCCTCCTCTAAGTGAGAAATTTGCTCACCGTGCTCACTTCCATCGAGATATCTGGTCTTCGGTCTCACGAACTTGACCGAGATTGACTCCGGAAGGCATGTATTGCGGAGGCGGATCAAGATATTGGGTGAGTAACACGATCCTTGACATCGAACCCGACCATACCTTGTAAGACCCAAAACATTAGTGATAATTACATTATAAATATACTCAAGATTAACAAAACTATCAATCGAAGCGATCGTACCTTCTCGGGACCCAAAACATCACTCATAATTACATTATCAATCTCGTCGAGATTAACAGAACTGTCAGACGAAGCAACCGCTTCATACTCCGCCTTCTTCTCCTTTAGTTTATCCTAATAAATCAATAAAAGAGTTAGAAACGAAATATATAATAAAAATGAATGGAACATAACTTAAAATTAGAAATTTAAAACTACAAACGATGAATTAAACCATTATAATTAAACATTATAAATATTTATTAAAAATCAACTTTTATTAAATAAATATACCAAAATTTTTGCAGCCTTGGATGTCATCGGAGATCCATCCTTCTTCCTATACGTAATGTCAAAAAGTTGAAGCCGTCCAACTTTTTGACCTGACTGTGAAACTTCTTACATTATAGCGAAAAAATATAAGTTAATAGAATAAATCATTAATATTTGAAAAAGTAATAAATTACAATACCTCATTTCGACCACACAAGCAAAACTTACGGAACTGCGGTAATAAATGAATTGTTGTTTCTGTCTGCGCTTGTTCCAACTCGCTCACGGTCCTACATAATGGGATTTGAATTATTTATATAATAAATATGATAAACCGAAAAATTTCTAAGACTTTGAAAGTACGTAATACCTCTCCTTTCTTTGAATTCGAATCTAACTTGATCTTCCCATTGGTACCTCAACATTCCCGGGACATTTCATGATTTTAAATCGAGGTGATGTCTTTCTTAAAATATTGTTTTTTAGGGTGCTTTTATTGTCTCTCCATTTTTACCCAACATCTTCTTAATATAGTCATCGGAGACCTCTAAAGCAAAACTACCACGAAATTTTGTTTAAAAAGTTAATATAAATGAAGGTTAAATGAAAGTATTATAAATTACATTCACCTTTTATTACCTTAATATTTTCGAGAGCTCGATTTTGTTGGCATCGGAATGTGATGCCATGATTCGTAGTTAATGGGCAACATATTGAATTTCGTGCTATAACGCCCAAATAGCTCGCCAACAATCGAGCTTCGGATCCGATAGGTGACCATGATCGTTTCTCCTTACTTCAACACTGGGTAGGTCAGAAGTCATATAAATCAGTAAGCAACGTCGTCCACGAGCTCTGCAAGGTCCCACCACCCTCAATTGAAAAATGATATATTATTATATTAAAATTGAAAAATGAATCAATAATAAAATTCAACATGCATGTAAAATAAACTTAACATTACTTTGGAATTCTCCATGCTCGTCATCTATGTCCGTGAGTAGAAGATCCAACAAGCGTATCCATCCACTATTTACGTCTTACGAATTTGGAGTATAATTTCTAATATTTAAACCTCGTAATCGTCTTCTAGGCATTTTCACGCAATACACATAAAATAGTTCAAAATTTTAGTAACAAATAACAACAATAATAGGACATTTAAAATAGTTAAATTATAGAACATGACCAACATGAAAATTATAATATTACATATAAATAATAAATCATTAAATCTTACTACATCATATTTCATAAATATCTTCGTCCACATCCCGAGCGAACCCATTGAAATTGTTGACTAGTACTAGGATATTTTCATTAAGTTTTGTTCGGAAAAGGCAAAGTTTCGATCTTTCGACTATGTCATCTCTACTTCCATCGGGCATGTCGAACAAGTCTCTAGGGTGTTTGAAGTACAACGTACCAACCCTCATCGATTGGATCTTCGAGTAAAAACTTGTTTAACTTGAGAAGAAAACACATACGGCTCGTCCATCGCTTGTTCTCGGTGTGAATCAATCGAGAGAAATTCACCATTGTAAAGCCATATTGATCATTTTTAATTCCATGAGCCGTATTCACATCACCCAATCACCTCGAAATAAGACAACTTTGCAATTGCCGTAATAATCCAACTCAATGATGTCGATAATAAGTTCGTAATACTCAGATTCCCTCGACCGGATTATTATCCCTAGCACTAGCATAACTTGTAATCGAAGAATTAACAACAATTCCGCAATTTTGGGTTCTCCTCAATCTCTCGCGATACCTTGTATGAAATCTGATCCGTTGATGAGAAAGCCATTTTTACTTTTTAACTATTCTGTTTGGACCTTGTGAAAGCCATTTAACGTCGTCATTTACTTCATTCCTAGCTCCAAACCTATTGATGGAAAGTAAACCGAGTAATTATGAATGTTATGAGAAAACATTATGACTTGTCAATGAAAACTGAAATTGTATACCATTTGGCTTAACCATTCATGGAATGTTTCTATGAACAACTTATTAATTTCTCGTCGATTTAATCTTCGGGATCGTGAACGAGCTCTTAATATTTGTTTGTACTCACTATACGGTAAAAAAGGTTTTACTTTGTTAGAAGACAAACAAATTATAATTGATGAGTATTTATCAAATTCTAGAACTTACGTCCGAAATGGTTCCATTGCATCGTGATGAAAAAGAATGTATCGATGTGCTTGGACCCACGATCTATCGTCTAATTCTATAATTTCGACTTTGCCGATCGGTTCTCCGAAACTTTAAAATAAATAAGTGTCGACCAAATTATGATCTGTGAGGCCAGCATTTCTACTTGGTCTGTTCATTCTTGTTTCAACATCTTCCAAATACCTCGAACAGAAAGTCATACATTCCTCTGCCAAGTAGCCCTCGGCAATTGATCCTTCCGGATAACGCTTATTGCGGCAGTATGACTTCAATTTGGAAAGGAACCTAAACACGGTATACAACATTAACAAAAGTTGCAACTAAAGGCATTGAGCTGAATGAAGGAATATTTTACAAATAAATTAAGACCTTTCAATGGGATACATCCATCGATAGAAAACGGGTCCACCAAGAAGTGCTTCACGCGGGAGGTGAATTAACAAGTGCACCATAATAGTGAAGAAGGAAGGCGAGAAGATCTTCTCCAGATTGCATAAAGTCAATGCGGCTCGATCTTGTAGTCTCTCAAGTTCTTGAACATTCAAAACTTTACCACAAATGCCTTTCATTATATTTGAGTTCAATTACGAGGCCGTCACCTTTTTCGACATACAACACCTCATAGCAACTGGCAGTAAGTCTTGCATCAAGATGTGATAGTCATGCGATTTTAAGCCATATAGTCTTCAATCCTTAAGGCTCACACATCGCGATATGTTTGATGCATACGCATCCGGGACCTTTATATCCTTCAACACCGTACAAAACACTTCTTTCTCCGTCTTTGACATTGAAAAAATAGTAAGCGGCAATCGATATTTCATATTCGGAAGTTCTCGGGGATGAAGCTCACGCCGAATTCCCATGTGGACTAAATCAAGTTGACTCTGAAGATTATCTTTCGATTTTCCATCGACATTCAAAATAGTCCCAATGATGTTCTCGCAGACATTTTTCTCTATGTGCATGACATCAAGATTATGGCGTAAAATCTGATGCTTCCAATAAGGCAACTCGAAAAAAATATTTCTTTTTTTCCACAAGTCCGCCTCATGAGGATCATCCTCTTCATCAGATTCATCATCAAATTCATCCGTACATCTTCTATTTCTTTGCGGGTTAGCCGGTTGATTCACCTTCCCATAAATGAAATTCATATCTTTTAACATTAAGAATATTTCGGATCCACCGGTCTGCGGAGGAGCTGGTCTGAACTCTTGAGTACCATCAAACTGAGCACTCTGAAATCTAAATGTATGATTTTTCGGTAACCACCGACGATGCCCCATGTACGAGAACTTCTTCCTATTATATAACCATTGCGAGCATGTTTGCGCAGCACAACACAGACAAGCATAACGTCCCCTAGTACTCCAACCAGATAAATTAGCATAAGCCGGGAAGTCGTTAATAGTCCACATTAAAGCCACACGTAAATTAAAGTTCTCTTTTCTCATTGCATCGTATGTCTGAACACCAGCCCATAGTTGTTTTAACTCCTCAACAAGTGGCTGCAAATAGACGTCAATATCATTCCCCGGCCCTTTCTCTCCAGGTATAATCATAGACAAGATAAAAGAAGATTGTTTCATGCAAACCCATGGAGGCAAATTGTAGGAACAAGCACCACAAAAGGCATCAGACGTTATGCTCATGAGTTTGTAAGGTTAAATCCATCGGATGCTAGCCCAAGCCTCACACTCAGGGATCACTTGCAAAGCTTGAAAATTTTGAGTCAAAAGATTTCCAAGCTAAAGAATCTGCGGGATGCCTTAACAACCCATCATCTGTTCGTCCATCCCGGTGCCACGTCATTGATTCAGCTGTCTTCGACGACATGAAAAGCCGTTGAAGCCTTGGTATTAGCGAAAATACCGTAAAATCTTAAGCGGTCGCTTCTTTGACTATGTATCGTGTTCACCTCGTTACGTCCTCTCGTATTTCTATTAATCCAACGGGATTGGCGCATACATGACAAGATCGTTGGTTTATCCGGTCGCCTAATACAACATGCGATCATTTAGGCAATCGTGAATTTTGTTGTATCCAAGGCCTAAATCCTTTATCAATTTCTTCATGTCTTTGGAAGATCGAGGATTTTTGCAAGCGGAACATTTCTTGCGAAACTCTAACACATTGTCAACGAGTTTCGGTCCACCCCCAAACATTTCAAGTGAAAAGACGAATCTGAATGACGAGTTTGAAAATTTTGATCCTCATACAGCTTCTTCATTCATTTCACCAAGTAACATGTAGAATCTTGCCACTTCTTCATTTGGTCGTTCATCGGTACACTTCTTCCCCTTCGGTGAAAGTATTTCCAACAAAATTATGATCATCGGTTGCACCCAAGTCGGTGAAAACGACCAAACCATCACTACGCATATTAAAAGCATCCATAATTATCATCTCTAACATTCGATTGAAAGCGATGATGATACCCGGATTCATCGATGAAGATGCTACACTAGGTGTACACTCTCCATGGAAAAACCATATTTTGTACCCCCGGACAAAGCCATCAACAACTAGATGTTCGTAGACCACTTCACGACAATGCCGATTAATATTGCAACACTTCTTACACGGGCAAAGAATCATATTCTCTTGGCTTGCATTTTGAAATCTGAAATTGAAAAAGTTTCTACTCCATTTCGATAGCCGTTGCTTACCCTTGACAATTTCATCCAACTCCTATCCATTTCAGTAGTTGTTGAAGTCTAAAGTTGACAATAAATTATACTGGCTAAATTGTTAATTAATAATTTATGTAAATAATGCTATGGAATTTGATCTTAAAATTAGGTAATTTATGTATTCTTTAAGATCCATCATATTGGCATTGTTACACCTAGGGAGGATCCGTTATATCTAATGATGAGATATAAGGCAACCCGTCAAGTTTCAAATTTATATATTTTGAATCTTTTCTTAAAATTATACAAGTATTATGTAAGTTATTGAGTTTGATATTAACTTAAAATTAAGGGTTAAGGGTTAAGGGTTATAGGTTAGGGTTAAGGGTTAGGGTTTAGGGTTTAGGGTTTAAAGTTTAAGGTTTAGGGTTTAGGGTTTGAGGGTTTAATACATGTTATATTATTTCGATATGGAATTTGGTATTTCGTTTAGATCCATCATACGTGGCATTGTTACACCTAGGGAGGATCCTTTATATCTAATGATGAGATATAAGGCAATCCGTCAAAGTTTCCAACCTATATACTTTGAATCTTTTCTTAAAATTATACAAGTATTATGTAAGTTATTGAGTTTGATATTAACTTAAAATTAAGGGTTAAGGGTTATAGGTTAGGGGTTAAGGGTTAGGGGTTAGGGTTTAAAGTTTAAGGTTTAGGGTTTAGGGTTTAAGGTTTGAGGGTTTAATACATGTTATATTATTTCGATATGGAATTTGGTATTTCGTTTAGATCCATCATACGTGGCATTGTTACACCTAGGAGGATCCTTTATATCTAATGATGAGATATAAGGCAACCCGTCAGTTTCCAACCTATATACTTTGAATCTTTTCTTAAAATTATACAAGTATTATGTAAGTTATTGAGTTTGATATTAACTTAAAATTAAGGGTTAAAGGTTATAGGTTAGGGGTTAAGGGTTAGGGTTTAGGTTTAAAGTTTAAGGTTTAAGGTTTAGAGTTTAAAGTTTAGGGTTTAAGGGTTTAATACATGTTATATTATTTCGATATGAAATTTGGTATTTCGTTTAGATCCATCATACATGGCATTGTTACACCTAGGAGGATCCTTTATATCTAACAGGTGAGATATAAGGCAACCGTCGAGTTTCAACCTATATACTTTGAATCTTTTTCTTAAAATTATACAAGTATTATGTAAGTTATTGATTTTGATATTAACTTAAAATTAAGGGTTAAGGGTTATAGGTTAGGGGTTAAGGGTTTAGGTTTAAAGTTTAAGGTTGAAGGTTTAGAGTTTAAAGTTTAGGGTTTAAGGTTTATGGTTTAGGGTTTAGGGTTTGAAGTTTGAGGGTTTAGGGTTAGGGTTAGGGTTTAAAGTTTAAAGTATTATGTAAGTTATGCATTATTTAAAGTATTATGTAAGTTATATCATTATTATTATTATTATTATTGTTATTATTATTATTAATATTAATATTAATATTATTATTATTATTATTATTATTATTATTATTATTCTTATTATTAGTATTATAATTATTATTATTATCTTTATTATTATCTTTATCTTTATTATTATCTTTATCTTTATTATTATCTTTATTATTATCTAACATATTATTATTATTATTATTATTATTATTATTATTATTATTATCTTTATTATTATCTTTATTATTATCCTTATTATTATTATTATTATTATCTTTATTATTATCTTTATTATTATCTTTATTATTATCATTATTATTATCTTTATTATTATTATCTTTATTATTATCTTTATTATTATTATTATCTTTATTATTACCTTTATCTTAATTATTATCTTTATTATTATCTTTATTATTTCTAACATTTTATCTTTATTATTATTATTATTATTATTATTATTATTATTATTATTATTATTATTATTATTTTATCTTTATTATTATCTTTATCTTTATCTTTATTATTATTCTTATTATTATTATCTTTATTATTATTATTATTATTATTATTATTATTATCTTTATTATTATCTTTATTATTATCTAACATTTTATCTTTATTATTATTATTATCTTTATTATTATCTTTATTATTATTATTATTATTATTATTATTATTATTATTATTATTATAATTATTATTATCTTTATTATTATCTTTATCTTTATTTTTATCTTTATCTTTATTATTATCTTTATCTTTATTATTATCTTTATTATTATCTTTATTATTATTATTATTACTATTATTATTATTATAATGATCTATATTATTATTATTATTATTATTATTATTATTATTATTATTATTTGTTAAATTAAAGTTAATCGGATAATTAATTTTTACATTTTCAAATTTAACAACAACCAAAATTACAAGAATTAAATTTAATATATAACAAATTTATAACATTTTTAACAATTAAATTTTATATTGTGTTTATGTTAATCTTTATATCATTCCATACCTTTAACTTAGTTAAATTAGAACGAAGTTGTTAATGTACTTGATGTATTTTTGTTGACATTTGAGTGATAAATCAACTTAACCAAGTGTGCAAGTTCAGTTTAGTTTAGTTTCAATGTAAGTAGTGGTAATAGGTAGATGTTTAGGTGAAATTTGTTTGTTTTTATCACCCTATTATATGTAATGGCATTATGCCTCAATTTGAAGTTAATGAAAATACACATTTAATTTGATCAATTTGCAGCAGAAAAGGGATATATATTGACAAAATTGTTTAACAACCTCCGACAAGCAACAACATATAAATAAGAATAATAATGATTTCATACCATTAAGTTATTACCGCCAAATCCAATCCAACATTCTTGAGGACCAGAGGGAAGCGAATGGCGACATAGAAACAACATGAGATCAATTTACTTCATACAAATATATATTAAAACGATATTAAAGGAATAACTTAAGCATAAACAATTAGAAACAATAACTTACATGCAAACATATACATCATAATATATACATAGAAAAAAGGGATCAATTTAAGTAACTTAAGCATTTAAATTGATAACTTAAGCATTTAAATAAAATGTAAAATTAGGTAAATAATAGAATTTACATCAACATATTTGCGATCATTACAATTGCTACATTAAACAAACGGCTATCATTAATATTGTTCTAGCTTTTACGATCGATTTACCAAGTCTTTAATAAAGACGATGATATGTTATTCGGACTCAAAGCCTTGAATAAGTGGCGATGACTAGTCATAAATATACTGGCGTAAAGCATTGCAACAACTCGATCTAGAAAGCGATTGCAATGCTTTAGCGAGTAAAACTTAATTCGTTTAGAACCTAGCCAATGTTACTCCAAAGAAATTGATTTTATTTGCAAATATCTGCTGCTGATGTTAGCACGTAAACAAGTGGATAGGTTGTAATTTTTTTTTGAAAAGTCAAAATAGAAATTTTATTTCATCAAGAAAACTACAAATTCAAATGAAATAGACAAAGCTCGCCTTTGACTCACCGCAAAACCGTAACCGAATGCAGTAGGAGGAAACCAGATCCGAAAGACTATAAACTAGCCCCTAACCCAAGTCTCGGATCCACGCCTACCCACACCCAACTTAGCGACAGTCCTCCTCACAATTAGCGCTTGGCACGACTCTAAGCACCCAAAACCCATCAACTGGTATGAGATCACTATATTTTTGCAGACATTACCTAATACTTCAAATTCTTTTCTAAAATAGAAGTATTAATGACTCATTTGGTTATTCATATAATAACATAGAAAAAACTTATTTATTACAACATAAAAAAATTAGTGTAAATTTAAAGTGAATTAGAAAGATAATAAAATTTTGCAAAAATAAAACCTCAAGCAAAAAAAATTTCTTCCACTTTTCTCATAATAAACCATGTGAGTAACTAAAGATGACTGATTGAAATTAGGTTTTGCTAATTTATGTTTTAAAATATGACTGAAAAATAATATTTCGCTAAAAGTAATGTAAATACGTATTTGAACAATATATATATTATACCTAATTTAGTTTTCTTACCTTCTGGATCAACTGATTCAAATCCATCTTCCATTTTCTTTAACAATATATATATTATTTAAATGTAAAATTTATATCAAAATAAACTGTTTAATTAGGTATCCAATTGAACATTGAAGTTAAATTCAAGTACTAAATTGGGATAATAAAAAAGAACTTAAGTACCAATTTGAACATTAGAACCAAACTCAGGTATTAAATGATATATTAACCCATAGAAGAAAATCAAAACTAGCTTATATAGGGATAGTGTGTTTTACATCTAACCAGCTTTGTATGCTATATTTTAATAATCTAACTATTAAATTTATCAATATTATAGCAATTTTCGAACACAAAGTAGCACTGATAGAGCAATCAGCGAATAGAAGAAAGGTAAAGCTTCTGACAATGGAAACAGAACAAAAGGGGGACTAAAAAGGGGGGAAACGATTTACCTTCTGACAATGGAAACAGAACAAAAGTACACTGCAAACAGAATGCGATCCAAGTGACAACGCACAAAATATCACCCTATTATTCAAGAATAATCAAAAATAAAAACAGAGTTATAAACATAAAATCCATTACAACGAAGCTTCAATTTTCTCAATTTTCAATCATTAACAAATTAATCGAAATGCAAAATCACCCATCGCTTGTTCACTTGCATGTTACCTTTTGGGAATCGAGATGTGCATGCTTGACAATCGGAGAAAGAGAGGTAAAGCTTGAAGGCGAAGGAGCGTTGGTGGCGGACGAAGAGAGGTGGAGCCGTGGAGGACGAAGAGCTTATTGATCGGATGAAGTAGGATGGTGTCGGAGTGCAGAGAGGTATGAAATGAAGGGAGAAATCAAAGAAACAAAACCTTTAGAACTTTAGGGATTTCAGCAGAAGGGGGAACTTATTTTCAGCAGAAAAATGATGGGGGAAATTCAGTCAATCGGGTTTAAGGGTTGGGGGAAATGGATGAGAGCAAAACGGCGACGTTTACACTAAAAACAATTCAAGCTTTGCGGCGTTTATAAGATAGTGCCGTTAGAGACAACCTATTGCGGCGTTTTTAAAATAAACGCCACTATAATAATGAAAACGACGTCGTCTTAATTAAAAATAAATAAAACATATTTGCGGCGTTTTTCAAAAGCGCCGCTATATACCAACTTATTGCGGCGTTTGACAATTAAACGCCACTAAAATATTGAAAACTACGTCGTTTTAATTAAAAATAAATAAAACATCTTTGCGGCGTTTTTCAAAAGCGCCGCTATATCCCAACTTATTGTGGCGTTTTAAAATGAAACGCCACTAAAATCTGGAAAACTACTTTGTTTTAATAAAAAATACATCAACATATTTGAGGCGTTTTTTAAATACCGCTATATCCCCACTTATTGGCGTTTTCAAAATAAACGCCACTAAAAATGGAAACTACATCGTTTTTTATTAAAATTACATACATATACTTGCGGCGTTTTTAAAAAGCGCCGCTATATCCCACTTATTGCGGCGTTTTCAAAATAAACGCCACTAAAAAATGGGAAACTACATCGTTTTAATTAAAATTACATACATATATTTGCGGCGTTTTTTAAAAGCGCCGCTATATCCCAACTTATTGCGGCGTTTGAAAAATAAACGCCACTAAAAAATGGAAAACTACGTCGTTTTAATTAATATTACATACACATACTTGCGGCATTTTGCAGAAGCGCCGCTATATCCCAACTTATTGCGGCGTTTTCAAGATAAGCGCCACTAAAATATTGAAAACTACGTCGTTTTAAATAAAAATACATAAACATATTTATGCGCTTTGTTTAAAACGCCACTATTCTCAATTTTCAATTTTTTATTTTCACTTATTTTTAATTTCACATATTTTTACTTATATTATCATTTTTTTATTTTTTAAATTTTAAATATTAAACTTTTAAAAAAATTTCAAAATTTTTCAAGATTTTATAATTTTAAACTTTTAACAAAACTATATTTATCTTATTATATATATATGTAATATCCTCTATCCGATTTCAACCTATATTTTGAGTAAGAAATATTACATTTAAATACAACCATCGTTTAATTTAAATATTTATTTAAACACTTCATTTTAACATATTAATTTAAGCTTATTTGAAGTTTTTCAAATCATTTCTATACTTTCTTTTACAGATTTACAAATATTGGTAGGGTCTTTAATTTGGATCAAAATAGAGTTTACAAATTGAATTCAAGTGGCCAATGTTAGTGTAGTACAAAACATATATTTTAATATTAACCATAAATCCTCGTGAGAGATTTGGTTTTGGGATTTTGGGCCCTAAACCCTAAACCCTAAATCCTAAACTCCTAAACTTGAACCATAAACCCTAAAATCAAAAACCTAACACATCAACCATTTCCTCTAAACCCATACACTATAATCTATAAACCTTAAACCTAAAACCCCAACCCATCAACCCAATACCGCTAAACACTAACATATATATTAACCAATATACAATAAACCAAACACATTCACCATTCTTAAACCCTAAATTACTACTTATGAGAGATTTCGCCAGTAAATGATTTTGGGTCTTATAGCTAATACACTAAAACCCTACACCCTACACCCTAAACCCTAAAACCTAAACCCTAGACCCTAAACCCTTATAAACTTAAACCATAAACCCTAATCTCAAAAACCCAACACATTCACCATTCCTTTTAAACCCACGACCCTAAACCTATAAACCCTAAACCCATAAACCCTAAACCCAAAACCCAAAACCCAAAACCATAACCCATTAACCATTTCCTCCTAAATCCTTAACCCTAAACCTTAACCCCTAACCATTAACACTTAAACCTTAATTAATACCGTAATTAAGCCTTAAACCTTAAATTATTTAGATAAGTTTTGAATATTATACAATATTTCTTTCAATATTTTAATAAATTTAAATAACATTTAAATATATACAAAGCTTATCTATTATCTTTTAAATAATGTAAAGTATAATTATAATTTGGTATAAGTACTCCTTATATTCACAAATTTGGAATTTGGTCAATATGCTTTTATTTTTAGGAGTTTAATCTCGTTGCTTTTCTTATTTATCAATTTAGGTTCAACTATTAACACTCATGAAACCCTAACACATGCATCCCCCTAATAAACCTTACACTCTAAACTATATATATATATGCTAAACCAGAATCCCAAACTATGATGATAATTAATTTAATATTTTCAAATTAATATATATCTTTTACGATTATATAATAAATTATTTAATATATCAATTTAAAAAATCCAAAAAATTGGTAAAGAAAGGACTTATAGCGGCGTTTTTTAGGAAGCGCCGCTAAAGATCGGACTTATAGCGGCGTTTTTCAGGAAGCGCAGCTAAAGATCGGACTTATAGCGGCGTTTTTCAGAAAGCGCCGCTAAAGGTCGGACTTATAATGGCGTTTTAAGAAAGCGCCGCTAAAGGTCGGACTTCTAAAGCGTTTTAAAGTTACCGCTAAAGGTCGGACTTATAGCGTCGTTTTTCAGGAAGCGCCGCTAAAGGTCGGACTTATAGCGGCGTTTTGATAATAAACGCCGCTATATATTATTTTTAGCGGCGTTTGTTAAATAAACGCTGCTATTACACATTTTTTAGCGGCGGTTTCCTTAAAACGCCGCTTATGTATAATAATTACGGCGTTTTTATTTAAAATGCCACTAAAAACGCCGCTAAAAGTCTGTTTTGTTGTAGTGAATGGTGTAACCAAAGTCTGATATAACACAAATTTTGTTATTAAATGCTGACGTGTCATTTATGTCATCACCATATAATTTAAACAGTGTTTTTTAAATTCCTTATTTCTTTTATTTTCTTTTTCTTTATTTCTCTATTTTTTTTTCTTCTACTTATCATTGTTTTCTAGAACACTATCCCTTCCTCAAAGCTTCATTCACGATCATTGGTCGTCATTTCCAATGCGGTCACCGATTGCCCACAATTTAACATATGTTGAATCGCTCCCTCGATTGCCTCTTCACAAATCTCCAATAAATTTTCTTTAAAACCCATTAAAAATCCTTAGATATAAAACGCAACTTTTGAATTACCCAACACTACAGCAAAATAGACTTTTAGCGGCATTTTTTTAGGCTTTTAGCGGCGTTTTAAGCGCCACTAATATATCTTCTGCGCTTTGAAAAACGCCACAAAAACGCCGCTAAATGTGGCGCCAAAATTTAGCGACGTTTTCAAAAAACGCTAGAAACCATGACTTTTAGCGGCGCTTATTTCTAAAACGCTAAAAGCATTACTTTTAGCGCTTTTAAAAAATGCCGCTAAAAACATGACTTTTAGCGCTTTTTTAAAAACGCCGCTAAAAACATGACTTTTAAGCGGCTTTTTTTAAAACGCCACTAAAACATGACTTCTAGCGGCATTTTTTTAACGCCGCTAAAACATGACTTCTAGCGGCGTTTTTTGTTAAACGCTAAAACATGACTTTTAGTCGCTTTTTTCTAAAACGCCGCTAAAAACATGACTTCTAGCGGCGCTTTTTCTAAAACGCTAAAAACATGATTTTTAGCGTTTATTTCACAAACGCCACTATAGGTTTGACTTTTAGCGGCGCTTTTTCCCACAAACGCCGCTAACTTGTGCATATCTAAAATATTCAATTTATCAAATATTATACGCCTCCTGCACTAAAACCAACCAATGACAACAAATGTAATACATAATTTCAACCCAAATAACAAATGCAAGATAAAAATTGCACCAACTATATTATTTCTAAATGTTATATGAACAATGTTAAATGTTATATAAAAATATATGATATCGTACATTGTTAAATGTAACAATGTTAAAATCATCTTACAATAAGAACATAAATGTCTAAGATGGCGGCGTCTGCATCATGTTGCAACATCTTCATCATAGCTGAAGTCAGAGTGAAGTTCTTCATACTTCCTGCTCGCTCGCCTCCCTTGTTTTGCTTCCGCTTTAAGTAGAAATTTGCTCGCCTCCTCGCTGCTTCCTCGGCCTCCTCATTCGCCTCGGCTCTAAGTTGAGAAATTTGCTCAACCGTGCTAGATTGCATTTGAGCTATCTGGTCTTTTAGCCTCGAACTTCAAAGACGAGATTGACTCGGAAGGCATATATTGTTGGGAGTCGGATCCAAAATATTGGCCTGAGTAACACGGATCCTTGAAGTCGAACCCGACTGTACCTTTCAACACCCAAAACATTAGTGATAATTTTGTTATAAATATACTCAAGAATAATGTAACTATCAATCGAAGCGATGTACCTTCAGGACCCAAAACATCGGTAATAATTACATTATCGACATCCTCAAGATGAACAGAACTATCACTCAAGCGGCCGCTTCATAAAGTGTCTTCTTCTCCTTTAGTTTCTCCTAATAAATTAATCAAAAGTTAGAAACGAAATATACAATAAGAAGGAATGCATCATAACTTAACATTATTAATTTAAAACTACTAACGAAGAATTAAACTATTATAAGTAAACATTATAAATCCATTTTAATAAATCAAATTTTATTTAGTAAATATACCATAATCTCTCCAACTTGGTGTCATCGGAGACCCATCCTTCTTCCTATATCGTAATGTCAAAAAGTTAAACGCGTCCAACTTTCCGACCGGTGGAGAGTTCCTACGGTGTTGTATTACAAATATAATTTAATAGTATAAAGTCATTAATATTTGATGTAATTAATAAATTATAATACAAATATAATTTAATCATACCTCGGCCTCAAAGCAAAACTTCGATCTGCGCTGTGCGTGAATTTTGTTTCGCTTTCACGCTTGTTCCGACACGCTCACGGTCCTACATAATTATATTATTGTTACGTATATAGTAAATACTATACAATCAAAAACTTATAAGAGTTTAGAAGTAGGTAATACCTCTCCTTTCTTTGAGTTCCGAATCTAACCGCATCTTCCCATTGATGCCTCAACATTCCGTGGGACATTCCGTAGTTTATCCTCGAGGCTTATTTCTTTCTTAAAATATTCTTTTTCAATATGCTTTTGTTATCTCTCCATTTTTTCCCAATGTCCTTTTTATATAGTCATCGGAGACCTCCAAATTAAACCTCTCCTAAAAAACATAAATTTAAAAGTAAATATAAATGAAACTTCAACCAAAGTATTATAAATTACATTCATGTTTTGTTACCTTAATGTTCTCCGAGCTTGATTTTTGTTTGCGTTAGGCATGTGATGCCATGACTTCGTAATTGATGGGCAACATATTTGCATTTCGTGCAATAATGCCCAAATAGCCTCCTAGAACTCGAGCTTGAGGCCAATAGGTGGCCATAACTGCTTTCTCCTTACTTTCACACTGTACCAAATTTAATTCAGATAAACCTTTAAGCGTGAACGTCCATGACCTTTCATGCGTCCCACCATTCTCGGTGACCAATGATAAATTATTGTTATATTAAAATTGAAAAATAAATCAATAAAAAAGTCAACATCCATGTAAAATAATTTAATTTTACTTTGTAATTCAGAAGCTCATCATCTATGTCGTGCACATTAGAGGATCCAACTCATCGTCATTGCTTCACTATTGCCTCTCCTAATTTATAGTATCATGTACAATATTTAAATCTCGCATTCTTCTTCTACTCATTTTCGCTGCAATACACATAAAATAGTTGAAATATTAGTAACAAATAACAACAATAATGGTACATATAAAATATTTAAATTACATAAAATGACCATGATTAAAATTATAATATTACATGTAAATAAAAAATAGTAAAATCTTACTACATCATAATTCGTAAATATCTTCGTCCACATCCTGACGAACCCATTGAAATTGTGCACTAGTACTAGGGATATTTTCATTTAAGTTTTGTTCTGGAAAAGGCAGAGTTTTTGATATTTCGACGATATCATCTCTACTTCCACTGCCCATGTCGAACAAGTCTCTAGGAGTATTTCGAAGTGCAATATACAAACCCTCATCGCTTGGATCTTCCGAGTGAAAACTTGTTTCACTTGAGAAGAAAACACATCGACTCGCTCTATCGCTTGTTCTCCGGTGTGAATCAATCGAGAGTATTGTAAAACCATATTGATCTTTTTAATTCCACGAGCCTTATTCACATCACCCATTCACCTCAAACAAGACAACTTTCCATTTGCCGTAATAATCCAACTCAATGATGTCGATAATAAGTCCGTAATACTCTAAGTTCCTCGATGTGATTATCGTCCCTAGCACTAGAATAACTCGTAATTGAAGAATTAACAACAATTCCACAATTTTGGGTTCTCCTCAACCTCTCGCGATACCTTGTATGAAATCTGTATCCGTTGATGAGGAATGCACTATATCTTTTCACTATTCGGTTTGGACCTTGTGAAAGCCATTTAACTTCGTCATTAACTTCATTCCGACTCCAAACCTATTGAATCGAAAGTAAATCGAGTAATTATAAATGTTATGAGAAAACATTATTACTTGTCAATGAAAACTTAAATTGCATACCATTTGGCTTAACCATTCATGGAATGATTACGTGAACATCTTATTAATTTCTTGTCGATGTAACCTTCGGGACCGTGAACGAGCTCTCAATACTTGTTTGTACTCATTATGTTAAAAATGGTTACTTTGTTAAAAGACAAACAAATTATAATTGATGAGTATTTATCAAATTCTAGAACTTACTTTCGAAATGGTTCCATTGAATCGTGATGAAAAAGAACGTATCGATGTGCTTGGACCCATGATCTGTCGTCTAATTCTGCAATTTCGACTTTGCCGATCGGTTCTCCGAAACTTTGAAATAAATAAGTTCCGGCCAAGTTATGATCTGTGAGCCCAGCATTTCTACTTGGTCTGTTCATTCTTGTTTCAACATCTTCCAAATACCTTGAACAGAAAGTCATACATTCTTCTGCCAAGTAGCCTTCGGCAATTGATCCTTCCGGATAACGTTTATTGCGGCAATAAGACTTCAATTTGGAGAGGAACCTAAACACGAAATAGAACATTATCAAAAGTTGGAACTAAAGGCATTTAGGTGAATGAAGGAATAATTTACAAATAAATTAATACCTTTCAATGGGATACATCCATCGATAGAACACGGGTCCACCAAGTATCGCTTCACGCGGGAGATGAATTAACAAGTGCACCATAATTGTGAAGAAGGAAGGCGAGAAGATCTTCTCCAGATTGCATAAAGTCAGTGCGGCTCGATCTTGTAGTGTCTCAAGTTCTTGAACGTCCAAAACTTTGCCACAAATGCCTTTCATTATGTTGGACAGTTCAATTACACAAGACGTCACCTTTTTTGACATACAACACCGCATAGCAACTGGCAGTAAGTCTTGCATCAAGATGTGATAGTCATGCGATTTTAAGCCATATAGTCTTCGATCTTTAAGACTAACACATCGAGATATATTTGATGCATATACATCCGGACCTTTATATCCTTCAACACCGTACAGAACACTTCTTTTTCTGTCTTCGACATTGAATAAATAACAGGCGATAACCAATATTTCATATTCGGAAGTGCTTGAGGATGAAGCTCACGTCGAATTCCTATGTGAACTAAATCAAGTCAACTTTGAAGATTGTCTTTTGATTTTCCATCGACATTCAAAATAGTCCCAATAATGTTCTCGCAGACATTTTTCTCAATGTGCATGACATCAAGATTATGGCGTAATATTTGATGCTCCCAAAAGGCAACTCAAAAAAATACTTCTTTTTTTCCACAACTCTGCCTCATTAGGATCATCCTCTTCGTCAGATTCATCATCAAATTCATCCCTTTCTCTGCAGTTTCTTTTCGACTTGGCCGGTTGATTCATCTTCCCATAAATAAAATTTATATCCTTCAACATGAATAATATTTCGGATCCATCGGTTTGCGATGGAGCTTCTTTGAACTCTTGATCATCAAAACCGAAAGCACTCGATATCTAAATCTATGATTTTTGGTAACCACCGACGATGCCCCATATAAGAGAACTTCTTCCCATTATATAACCAATTCGAACATGTCTCAAGAAGACAACAAGGACAAGCATAACATCCCCTAGTACTCCAACCGGATAAATTAGCATAAGCGGAAGTCATTAATAGTCCACATCAAAGTCGCACGTAAGTTAAAGTTCTCTTTTCTCATTGCATCGTATGTCTCAACACCAACCTATAGTTGTTTTAACTCTTCAATAAGTGGCTGCAAATATATGTCAATATCATTCCTGCCCTTTCTCTCCGGTATAATCATAGATAAGATAAAAGATGACTGTTTCATGCAAACACATGGAGGTAAATTGTAAGGAACAAGCACCACCGCCAAGTACTATACTATTGTGCTCATGAGTTTGTAAGGGTTAAATCCATCCGATGCTAGCCCAAGCCTAACACTCAGGATCGCATGCAAAGCTTGGAAATTTTGAGTCAAATGATTTCCAAGCTAAAGAATCTGCGGGGTGCCTTAACAATCCATCATCGGTTCGTCCATCATGGTGCCACGTCATTGACTCGGCTGTCTTCGACGACATGAAAAACCTTTGAAGCCTTGGTATTAGCGGGAAATACCGTAAAATCTTAACCGGCTGCTTCCTTGAATGTGTATCCTGTTCGTCATCGTTACCATCCTCTGCATTTCTTTTAATCCAACGAGATTCACCGCAGACATGACAGCACTGTTGGTTTATCCGGTCGCCCCAATACAACATGCAATCATTTCGACAACTATGAATTTTGTTGTAGCCAAGACCCAAATCCTTGATTAGTTTCTTCATGTCTTTGGACGATTTAGGGATTTTCGCAAACGGGAACATTTCTTGCAAAAACTCTAACAGCATTGTCAACGAGTTTTCGGTCCATCCTCCCAAACATTTCAAGTGAAAAAGACGAATACAGAAAGACAGTTTGGAAAATTTTGATCCCTCATACAGTTCTTCATTCATTTCGCCAAGTAACGTGTAGAACCTTGCCGCTTCTTCATTTGGTTGTTCATCATGTACAGTTCTTTCACCATCGGTGAAAGTATTTCCACCAAAACTATAATCATCGGTTGCACCCATGTCAGGTGGAAATGACCCGAAACCATCACTGTGCATATTAAAAGTATCCCGCAACATGCCTTCCATGTTATAATCTCTAACATTCTGATTGTAAGCACTATGAGGATAAACTAGTTTCATCGATGATGATGCTCCACTAGATGTACACTCTCAATGAAAAATCCATTTTTTGTACCCCCGAACAAAGCCATCAACAACTAGATGTTCATAGACAACTTCACAGTAATGCCAATTGGTATTGCAACACTTCTCACACGGGCAAAGAATCATATTCTCTTGGCTTGCATTTTGAAATGCGAAATTCAGAAAAGTTTCTACTCCATTTCGATAACCGTTGCTTACCCTTGACAAATTCATCCAAGTCCTATCCATTTCGTAGTTGTTGAAGTCTAATGTTGACAATAAATTACACGGCTAAATTGTTAATTTATAATTTACGTAAGTAATGATAATTTCATATATATAACTGAGTACTATGTAAGTATTATGTAAGTTATGTATTATGTAGGTTATATATTATGTAAGTTATGTATTCTTTAAGATTCAACATACGTGGCATTGTTACACCTAGGGAGGATCCGTTATATCTAATGATGAGATATACTGAACCCGTCAGTTTCAAACCTATATACTTTGAATCTCTTTTTTTTCGATACAAGTATTATGTAAGTTATGTATTATGTAGGTTATATATTATGTAAGTTATGTATTCTTTAAGATTCAACATACGTGGCATTGTTACGCCTAGGAGGATCCGTTATATCTAATGTTGAGATATACTGCAACCCGTCAGTTTCCAACTTATATACTTTGAATCTCTTTTTTTTCGATACAAGTATTATGTAAGTTATGTATTATGTAGGTTATATATTATGTAAGTTATGTATTCTTTAAGATTCAACATACGTGGCATTGTTACACCTAGGGAGGATCCGTTATATCTAATAATGAGATATACGACAACCCGTCGAGTTTCAACCTATATACTTTGAATCTCTTTTTTTTCGATACAAGTATTATGTAAGTTATGTATTATGTAGGTTATATATTATGTAAGTTATGTATTCTTTAAGATTCAACATACGTGGCATTGTTACACCTAGGAGGATCCGTTATATCTAACAAAGGAGATATACGACAACCCGTCAGTTTCAACCTATATACTTTGAATCTATTTTTTTCGATACAAGTTTTATGTAAGTTATGTATTATGTAGGTTATATATTATGTAAGTTATGTATTCTTTAAGATTCAACATACGTGGCATTGTTACACCTAGGGAGGATCAGTTATATCTAATGATGAGATATACGGCAACCCGTCAGGTTTCCAGCCTATATACTTTGAATCTCTTTTTTTTTATACAAGTATTATGTAAGTTATGTATTATGTAGGTTATATATTATGTAAGTTATGTATTCTTTAAGATTCAACATACGTGGCATTGTTACACCTAGGAGGATCCGTTATATCTAATAATGAGATATCTGAGAACCCGTCAGTTTCCAAATTATATACTTTGAATCTCTTTTTTTTCGATACAAGTTTTATGTAAGTTATGTATTATGTAGGTTATATATTATGTAAGTTATGTATTCTTTAAGATTCAACATACGTGGCATTGTTACACCTAGGGAGGATCCGTTATATCTAATAATGAGATATACGGAACCCGTCAGTTTCCAACCTATATACTTTGAATCTCTTTTTTTATACAAGTTTTATGTAAGTTATGTATTATGTAGGTTATATATTATGTAAGTTATGTATTCTTTAAGATTCAACATACGTGGCATTGTTACACCTAGGAGGATCCGTTATATCTAACAATGAGATATACTGGAACCCGTCAAGTTTCAACCTATATACTTTGAATCTCTTTTTTCGATACAAGTATTATGTAAGTTATGTATTATGTAAGTTATATAATGTGATAAAAGCTATGTAAGTTATGTAAGTTATGTACATGTAAGTTATGTAATTTTATGTTAGTTATGTATTATGAATTATGTAAGTTAAATTAAAATTTCTAATCGAGAATAAGTTATGGTGGAAAATGTTATTATATGGTTTTTATAATTGAAATTTCTTGTGATGTTATTAAGTTTACAAAGTTTTTAACTTCTTTTAAAAAAAATTATTTTCTATATTAAAACATATTTCAATAATGATCTATATTATTATATTGATAACAATATTATTTTTATATCGTCTTGTACCTAAATTTTAAAAATAATACACTAAGCTTGTAAAAAATTTGAGCGGCATGAGTAGATAGCAAATTGGAGGTTGTTCAAACATTATTAATAATAAACAGCAATAATAAACAGCAGTTTAGGCATAAATTAATAATAAACAGCAATAATAATAAACAGCAATAATAAACAGCAGTTTAGGCATAAATTAATAATAAACAGCAATAATAAACAGCAAAAATAATCCGCAATTTTGTACCGCAATTTAGCAAGTTAAATATACAGCCTATATACTTCAAGTCCAAACGAAAGCTTGTCTAATAAACGCATATACCTGTACTTGAAGTCCAAAAGAAAGCTTGTCCAGAAGAAACCTTGTCTACTAACTTTATTGAAACAAAGGAGGAAGATAGACAATTATGATCAAATCAGAAAGTACTAAATATCAGTTCGCAAGGTGAAACATTATAGTAATCAATGTAATTTTCGCATATACCTTGTAAATTAAGCCTTTTTCGTGAAGTCTAATAAACGCCTGTATAACAGCTCCTGCAATGATGTATACAAAGTTCAATCACCAAAACAAAGCTAAAAAAAAAAAAAAAAAAGAATTTAAGAACTCCACAAAAATATCAATGAAGGCTAGCCAAGTTAATCATTAATAACTGAATCATCGTCAAAGGTCTGTGCAATTTCTTTTTCAATATATGTGATCAAGTAACTTCTCAAATAATCTTCTATTTTATCTCGAAAATTGTTCTTCACAATTTTAATAGCAAAAAATAGATATTTTTTTTTAAACTTCTCATTCAATTCTTGCAATTGAGAGTCAATTGTAGCATAAAATATATCTATACGAAAGTGAAGCTCCATTGTAATTGGATAAATATCTATTTTTTAAACTTTAAAAGGGTATTGTTTTTCAATTTAAGAGCTTAAAGTCTATGTAATAAAAATATATATATTTAATTAAAATGGTTTTTAGGACAAAATAAAATTTTAAAGTGTATTTCTTAAATGAGTAGTTATCTTCAATATGTAGGTGTTATTAAAATAAAAAGACATAAGCACTCTTTATTATATTTTATTTAGAAACATCGACTTTTTTCATAATAGGCTTTAACTAAATTAATGTTTTAATTGGAGACATTAAACTTAATCATCAATAATATTATACATACTACAAGACTTTTATATTTCAACGAATAAAAATATGATTATAACACATGCCAATTTAAATAAGCAAAATAAAAACTAATCCTAATTAAACAACAACTAAATATTAATATCTAAGAAAAGCCAAGAATAGATAATATATACATATGGAAGTGTAACTTCAAATCTTGAACTACATATAAATGTGGTTGTTTGTAAACTAGACCCAGGGCATCATAAGTATTGATATAAACTCATCTTATTTTTCAAATTAAGATATATATATAGCAAGAAATTAGCTGATTTTATCAATAAGCAAGAACAAATAACAAGAATGATAAAAGTGCCTACTAAATATAATTCCAATCAAAAAGAAATCTAAGCAAACCTAACCTTCAAACGGTGCGCATCGTATAGAGGCAGGAAGAAACATCCCGATTTAGCAACTTTGTTACAAATTCAATAACGGCAATGGTAGATGAAAACAGTTGAACACACATCCGTCGAACAAATAATTATAACCATAAGACAACGATAAAATGCAGGGCAATGGCTCAAGATTACCAAGCCACGATAAGCCGTTTGACAATGAAGCCGTTTGACATTCAGCATATGTTAAACCCAAAAACATAAATAAACCCAAACAACGGTTTAATAGCTTTACGTCCAAAATCCATATAAATTTAAGGAACTTTAAATAAAATAAAATCTAAATTCGAAGTTGTCATACATCCACATGCCATGCCCGATCCTAGTATCGTTCATTACTTCAGAGGTTTGAAGTAATAGGGTGAGCAAACTAGCTCAGTGTGAGTCTAACCAATAAGTACATTCAACATTCGTTTAAGATAAATCACTCAAATCATCCATGTAACATAATCATAACAACCATATCAACATTAGAATAAGTCATGGACATATCATAATGAAAAAATAAACTCCCACCCCAACCATCTGCTACACACCACGAGTTTCCCCCAAATATCATCTTCCAAACTCCAAATAGTGCAAGCAAAGCTTGATGTGGTTAAACTAGCATATATACATAATGTAGATATTCTGCAATTTAACATTTAATGTGACAAATGCACGTGCGACATGTCATACAATATTTCAATCAAATGCACGTACCATATGTATTCTTTCAAGAGCATAGTTTACATGCCAACATTATAACATAAACATACCAAGCATTCAATTTCACCATTAATATGTTGACATTTTAACATACCATCATTCAATAACACTTTAGGAAAATATTTCCAGTGCATGTATAGTAGTTTTTCATTCAATAATTTTCATGGCATTTTACCCAACAAGATTTCAGGCATTCAATATCTATTTCAAAAATAACACATGCTATACATACAATCAATCACACATTACATCAACAAGCCTTTCATATCAACCCTAAACAATTAACTATTCATCAACCAAACAATTTTGCAAACATGTCATTTAGTTTAGGCTAGTAACTTACGATTTAGCCACTTTAACACATTCACTTATTCAATTAACTAAGCCCGACCAGCAAGCTTAATAAACATTTAGATCACATAAAAATATTATTTAAACATTCAAGTTAACAAGTTAGGAGCCACACCTTATTTTTCACACTATTGTAGCACACTGACGAAACCCTCAGTTTCCCCTTAAGACCTTAAACTGAGCCTAAATTAAAAATCAATATTTTATCAAATTAATAGCATTTATGTCATTGGGTCAACCAGAGTATCTACAAGACTCTGACATTGTGTTCAAACGTTTTCAGGTATATCTTGGTTTCTTCACTGTGTTTCTGTCTTCACAGTTGATCACCTATATTTATAGAATTTGTATTTTTTTTGGAAACTGGTGTTTTAATTTATTTGTGCATACACTTGGAGAAGAGATGTGTATGGGGCTTGGGAGCAATACCTTGGGTTAGAGCATTCGATACCTCTCCTAGAAGGACTTATGTTAATCGTGTACTACAATATTGTTGACTCTAGTTCCCTACGAGTTATGTGTATTGTACTTTATTACATATATTCTCCGTATTGTATGTCTAATTATATGTTGCATACGACTATTGCGAACCGTAACACATTTGAGAAACCAGTTAAAATATACAACTAGTAGAAAGCTAGTTATACATTAGCAAATCACCGATGTGGAGATCCTTCAAGTGATGGCATTGTAGATACATGGAGAAAAATACATTGGAGGAAACAGTTGAAGCTTGCTTGGAGAGAGAATTTATGTAGGACTTGATTGTTAGTTTTATAGGATATACATATATATATATATAGTTTTCATGTGGATGGGGAAGGGAAGATTTTCTTTGATGTAGTGTTTTCCCACCGATGATATATGCCTAGTCTTGTGCTATATTGCTTTTCTCGTTTCTCATTTTAGGAAGGCACTGAACGCCCATCCTCGACACGAGAGGTTGTCATTGTCTTTCTTTTTGTACACACTGTAATTTCAAGCATATATGAAGACTCGACATTGTGTTCAAATAAAAAAACATAACTATAACGATTTTTCGGATCTAAATTAACTAGGTTTCTTACACTGGTTTAATGCAAAACAATATGCGCGAATGTCAAACGGCTTCATTGTCTAACAGGAAGTAATCCATAATACAAACCAGACTATTGCTATTTAGGAAAACATTAACAACGATTCGTTAATATTAAGAAATAAGAGAAAATGCTTATTAGAACATCCAAATAACATAAAATTTAGATAAATTTAAAACTCCGAAATATGAATATAAAATCCAGATAGAGAGAGTGGCTTACAAGATGAGAAAGAGAGGCTTCTCCTGCTGCAAATGAGATTTATGGCTCTCGTATGCTGAATTTATATGCGAAGAAGAAGAAAAAAACAGAGGAAGAAGGTTAATCAACAAAAGGGGGGAAGAAGGTTAGGGATTTCGTCTGATTTCGAGATAGACTTAGGGATTTCGGGATAGACTTAGGGATTTCGGGATTTCGTGGAAGAAGGTTAATCAATTTTACGCTAACAATACGGTGCCGTTTTTAACTAAAATTAAATGATTATTTGTATGTTTTTGAAACGCTATTATTTATTTACTTTTATGCATTTTAAATTAAAACGCCGCTAATATTCTTGATATATATAAATTAAAATACAATTACTCATATACTCAAAAAAATTAAAATATATTGTAAATAATAGTAATTAATAGCCTATTATATTTTATAATAAAATATAACACATATAAAAAATACATTGAGATTATTAGATATATGATTTTGTCTTGAAAGTTAATCGAATTAACCAAAATTTATTTCTTAAAATACTACAAAATTAAAAACACTACATAAGTCTTGAAATTAACACATAATATTAATTACTAAATTTGATTAATTTAATTAATTACCCGATTTAAAATCAAATTAACCGATAACTAAAATTCTAACAAAATAGTAATCAATCTCCAACCAAACTAATTCGATCACCAATCAATTAATCAAATTAAATTAACTCAATCAATTAATTCAATTTTGATTAGTAAATTTCCTATCCACTTTGTGTCCTCAATTTTGAAAAGTACAAATGAAGTACGTAGACCCATAGATATTGAGGTGACCTCCATTTATTTTTATTTTCTTTAATTTATTTTAATATATTTATTCCGTATAAAATTATTAACAAATTTAAAAACTTTTATTAAAAATCACAATAATTACTATTTGGTTATATTTTACAAATAAAAATTTAAATGAGTTTATTCAAAATAGGACAATCAAATTGTAATAATATTAAAACAAGTAATTGTTTAATAATATATTATCTTAAATCCTAAACCCAAAATTTAATAGAATATAATTGTTAAAAGTGTTTGCTTTTGTTTTAATGGGTCAATTTTATGCATTCTATAAATCTTAAATTAAAATTTTTAACTAACGCTTATCAAATTATTTTGTTCCATCGTAAACCCTAAACTTACATCCTTTATTGCGGTCAAGAATTTTGTTCCTAAACTATAAACATTAATTAACCCCTGAACCTTTATCAACACTAGTTTGTTTACATCCAAACCCTAAGTCACCCCTAAACCCCTAAAACCTATAAAACCTTAAACACATAACCCCAAAATCTAAACCTAAACTATAAACCTTTATAAACTCTAAACAACTAAAATCCTAAACTATAAACATTAATTAACCCCGAACCTTTATCAACACTAGTTTGTTTACGTCCAAACCCTAAGTCAATTCTAAACCCCAAAACCTATAAAACCTTAAACACGTAACCCTAAAATCTAAACCCTAAACTATAAACCTTAATAAACTCTAAACAACTAAAATCCTAAACTATAAACATTAATTAACCCCTAACCTTTATCAACACTAGTTTGTTTACGTCCAAACCCTAAGTCACCCATAAACCCCTACAACCTATAAAACCTTAAACACGTAACCCCAAAATCTAAACCCTAAACTACAAACCTTAATAAACTCTAAACAACTAAAATCCTAAACTATAAACATTAATTAACCCCGAACCTTTATCAACACTAGTTTGTTTACATCCAAACCCTAAGTCACCCCAAACCCCTAAAACCTATAAAACCTTAAACACGTAACCCCAAAATCTAAACCCTAAACTATAAACCTTTATAAACTCTAAACAACTAATTAAAATCCTAAATTATAAACATTAATTAACCCCTGAACCTTTATCAATACTAGTTTGTTTACGTCCAAACCCTAAGTCGGCCCATAAACCCCTAAAACCTATAAAACCTTAAACACGTAACCCTAAAATCTAAACCCTAAACTATAAACCTTAATAAACTCTAAACAACTAAAATCCTAAACTATAAACATTAATTAACCCCTGAACCTTTATCAACACTAGTTTGTTTACATCCAAACCCTAAGTCGCCCCTAAACCCCTAAAACCTATAAAACCTTAAACACGTAACCCTAAAATCTAAACCCTAAACTATAAACCTTTATAAACTCTAAACAACTAAAATCCTAAACTATAAACATTAATTAACCCCGAACCTTTATCAACACTAGTTTGTTTACGTCCAAACCCTAAGTCAACCCATAAACCCCAAAACCTATAAAACCTTAAACACGTAACCTAAAATCTAAACCCTAAACTATAAACCTTAATAAACTCTAAACAACTAAAATCCTAAACTATAAACATTAACCCCGAACCTTTATCAACACTAGTTTGTTTACGTCCAAACCCTAAGTCGGCCCTAAACCCCAAAACCTATAAAACCTTAAACACGTAACCCTAAAAACTAAACCCTAAACTATAAACCTTTATAAACTCTAAACAACTAAAATCCTAAACTATAAACATTAACCCCAAACCTTATGACCTAAACACTAAACACTAAATGCTAAACCTTAATTTAACACTAAGGCAAAAAATTAAACACTAAACTTATCCTAATAAACCCTAAAACCCTAAAATCCTAAATCCTAAATACTAAACCATAAACTTTAAATCCTAAACCATAAACCATAAACCATAAACCCTAAACCCTAAACCCTAAACTTTAAAATTACATTTAGCGGCGTTTTTGGGAAAGCGCCGCTACTGACCAGACTTTTAGCGGCGTTTTTGGGAAAGTGCCGCTACTGACCAGACTTTTAGCGGCGTTTTGGTGAAGCGCCGCATCGACAAGACTTTTAGCGGCGTTTTGGGAAAGCGCCGCTCTGACCATTAGATTGCGCTCTTCGACAACTTTAGCGGCGTTTGGTAAAGCGCCGCTCTTCGATTTTGACTTTTAGCGGCGTTTTTGGGAAAGCGCCGCTACTGACAAGACTTTTAGCGGCGTTTGGTAAATAAACGCCACTATTGCTCTTTTTTTGGCGGTGTTTTCTTTCAAACGCCGCTAATGTATAAAATTTGCGGCGTTTTCCTTTAAAACGCCACTAAAAACGCCGCTAAAAGTCTCTTTTGGTGTAGTGCAAGCTCGGATCTCCATCATCTGGTGTTAGATTAGCTCATTTTTTTATACGTATTCCGCCTCACCAATACCTCTTTTCGATTGTCAGGATTGGCAAGCAAGTCGTAGGAGTACCTCCAACCACTTGCCCCGAATTTGACCCCCTATTTTTTTATTCGATGTTCTCTTCTATTTTTGACACATTTTTTTATTAGAAATCTGAACTTAGGCTTAATGTGGGTTTTTATTTTTGTGCTTATCGATTGTTGTTTGCTTGACCATTTGGTTGATTTGAATATAAGTTTATTTGATAAGTGAATGATGTTGTTGGGGTGCCTTGAATGAGACTGAAAGCTAGTGGTGAAAGTGATATTGTTTGAGAGGTTTGCTAGTATCTGATATTGGAGAATTTTGTTGCAAATTCAAGTTGGGCTTGTGACTGTTGCTATGATAAATGTGCCATTATTTTATTTTTCTCTTGTTTGATTTGATAGATGATGAGAAATTTATTAAATCTAATTTCTTTTTTAATACCTTCAAGAAAAAATATGAGATTTATTGTTTAAAATTTATATTTAATCAACTCTTTCGATTATGTCCATTAAAAAGTGTGGATGACGCTTGAGAGAAGTGTGTTAAAGAGAAGGTGAGTTGGGAGAGACGATACAACAATAAAAAGAACGGAAAGAATACGAAATAAGGAAAAAGGAAATGTAGTGTAAAAAAATTAAAAAAAAGGTTATTTTTAAAAAATGTATTTAAATTTTGTGGTAATGACATATATAATACGTCATGTTAAACGACGCAATTTGTGTCACGTCAAAATTTTATTATACTACTAAAGTTGAATAGTGACACAATAATCAAAATGTTACAAAATTATACTATTAGTAATCGAACGTAACAAATTAAAGTTTAATTATCAAAATGTAATTTAAACCATATATAAATGATTATTTTTATAGTTTATTCAAAATATTATATGAAATTCAATTTAAATAAGTTTAAAGTTTATATTATTATTTAAAATTATTTTATAATAATATTTTATATATTTTAATTGTATTTAAATAAAAAATTTTAATATATAAATAATTTAAATTAAATTAAAATATTTGATCAAATATGATTTAATATGGATTAATTGAATGAATAGTTTAAATTTGAAAAGCTTTGATTATCATAAGAAGTGTTGATGAGTCTAAGCTCAAGCCTGATGCCCTCAAATGGCATAATTTACTATTTAAAAATAATAACAATTTTTTATTTAAATTTAATTGTAAAATAAATTAATATTAATATTAACATTTTTGTATTTATTATTAAAATAAAATTAGCCAACTTGGCTCAACCTAATGTTAAAAATATAAGTCCAAGCTCAACAGAAAGTAAGTTAAGTTGAACAGTTTTATTTACTATTTAAGGAGTAAATAATATATCTATGTATTATTTTTAAAACTTTTTTATATTTTCTTTATTTTTTATATTTTTAAATTTATAATGTTTTAAATTACTTATATTTTTATATAAAGTAATTTTTTTACAATTTTATGTCATTTTAAAAGTAAATATCAAATTAACAAAATTCTAAATATTTAATGCTAAAAATTTATTATTTTATTTTCCATAATTAACAAATCAACAACAAAATGGGATGGAAGGATAATTTTTAATATATATCTTTGTCACATTTAAACTTTTATATATATATATATATATATGCATTTTGTTCATCAAAATATGTAACCTATAATTAAAGGAATATAAGTCGAGTGTGTTACGCTTGATATATAATAATGGAATAATGTGCTTTAATTTGCTTTCATTTCAATATATTATTTTAATATATCTATATTGGTTTTTAATATCAATTATTATTTTTACTAGTTCAGCTGTTTTAAATAAAAAATAATTTTCCAAAATTGTCATACAAGGTTGAAAACTATTTGAAAATTTGACTGTATTTTTAATAAATAAAATTAAATAATTAATTGGAATAATGATAGATTTAGACTTTAAAGTTTACATATTTTATCAATTTAATTTTTATTTTTAATTAATTTTAGCTATCAACCTGTCAAAAAGACTTAAATTGCTTTTAAATGAAAATATTAGTTTTTTAACAATGCATGCAATGTGGCAATCTGCGTAGCAATATACTTGTATTTCATGTTGACATAACACTATTTATTTTATATGCTATGCCAACAAATAATTTAAAAAAGTAATTGCAACCCTAAAATTAACCCCAATCATCATAAATCACCCATCCAAATACCTCATGGTACAATCAACAAACTCTTCATATGCCTAAAAAAGTGTCACAAAATAACCACAAGAACACAATAAAATTATCAATAAAGACATTCCAAAAACTGCTCCTGATGTGTGGCACAAAACAACCTATTTATAGGCCTCTTCTAATTGTCAATCAATAATGTTTTAATAGACTTTGAATTCTTAATTAAATGCTCAGATTATCTCATTAATTATCCTAAATATTTATCACATACAACCCTTCATAAATCAATATTCCAACTGCTTCAAAATATGATATTTATTTCTCAAAACAACTCTTTAATTATCAAAATATAATTAGATTTCGATGCTAATCAAACCCGATAAAAAACTTAATATCCAACTATTTTTATTTATTAAATAAATCTCTCGTGTATATCTTAACTTCCCAATTGTTTTCCTTGTAATTTAAATCATGCCAAAACAGCACGTAAAATCAATCAATCTAATGAAAAAAGGGCAAAAAAAACAAAATAGATTAGTAATCTAACAGCGCATGCTAATCATGAATTCATGCCAACCAATAATGAAGATTTGACATGCCCTCAATTTTCATACCATTACGAAACATGATGTTTTTAATGTCACTTCAAATTCCATTTAAAAATACTTCTTCAATTTCTCTCTTCCAATACTATGATCAGCTCATCTTTCAGTTGTTGCATATGACCAAATCCTACTCAGCATTATTATAAGTTAGGTAATAAAGTGACCAAAGTTTTTAAGCATCAAAAAAAGGTTATAGTGGAGATGATAAAAGTTGATTCACCTCAATTTTTTATTAGATAATTACATAAAATTATAAAATTTAAATTTAAATTGTTATTTTTTTATTGGTAAACTTAACAGATGATAAAAGTAATATTCATTAGTTGGATTCAAATTTAAAGCAATATTTTAAAGATATTTAATTTTTTTTAAAATGTCTAAATCTTTCCAAATTTGAGGGTTTTTCTACTCTCATATTTTTTCTTCTTGGAGTCAAAGCATTGAAAAGTGGAGCTCAAAATCTATCCTTAGCTCACAATTTGAAGTAAGTGAAAGAGAGAGGCATGACATAAAAATGCAGTCATCAACCCAAAAGCAATCCACTTCCAAAGGTAAACACGCCTCTTATTAAACCCCATTTTACGGCTCTCCTTAATCCCCCTTTCATAATTGGTGTCTTCTTCTTCTTCTTCTTCTTCTTCTTCTTGTACATATACTAATTTCTAGTACGTTGATATTTTATGTGTTAGCTTTTTGTTTATTTTTATAATTATTTATATATGGTGTTCAAAGCTAGTGTATGTATTGCCCTTTATGAGTTTGGATTGATTTTTTCCTTCCATTACCTCTGATTTTCAATGATGATGGGTTAACAGCGAATTGTCATATCCATACATAAATGCCTCATAAAAAAGGTAAACCACTAAATCCAATAGGGTTTACAACAATAATTTTGCTTTTTTTCTCCCAACACATGAGACCTGCCCTTTTAATTCTTTAAAATCACTTTCACTAAATATGAAGCATTGTTCTTATACTATGGATTTTTGCATTTAATTAAATTATATTTATAAAGATTTTCCTGCTTGATGTAAAAGAAGAAGGGGGGACCCAAGAAAATTCATTAATGGAGTCGAAGTGGTGAAGATGTGCGATTTGAATCTAATCTAATGTAACAGTGCCCAATCCATCACCCAAATTCATGCTAATAATTAGCTTTGGAACTTACCTTCATATTACCTTACATATATTGAATGGCCAGGAAATTTTGGTAGATTTATAATTCAATAAAAATAAAAAGGCCAAGTGGATAAAAAATGTAATAAGTATTGGTCATGTTAGCTAGGCAACTTGATTTGATAATAATAATTATCATTATTGAAAAATTTTACATTTTAATCAATTAAAATTAAGACATTGGACCGATTATGGAACTAAAAGAAAATTAATTAGCTGTGTATTTGGTTAAAACAAAATTTCCCTAAGTGACTTACATAATCAATTATTAGGGTTATTCAAGTTTGTATATGATGTTGTCTTCTCCCAAATCTAGACCTACCATAATATGAAAACCATCTACACATAAATCTTTTCATAAAGTAATTAAATTAAATAACCTCATCAACATCATCATTAATATCATCTTCCTCATCACCTAATAATTATTGGAACCATCTTCTTAATCCTATTAACTTATATAAATAGACAAAACATACGACTGTTTGGCCTTCATTTCTCACACAAAAAAAGATAATGATCAATCAAGTTTGGTTCACAGCAATGACACATGTAAAATTGTAAATAGATATCTACAGCAGCAGCAGCAATAATAAAGAAGGTGAGTAGTGTGAAAAGTGAAAACCGATGGATAAGAAGAAGTGATTTAGATGAGAAATATTGGTGCGGTAGGACAGCGGCTGGCATTGCTTAAGTTGGGACTGCCATCCAATGACCTTTTATATATATGACCCAACACCAAGCAACTGTATCCTCTTTTATTTATTTTTGGACCCGTAGCTTTCTTATACATGAGTGAGGACCAAAAGATTGTGCTATTCTATGCTACGGGGTCTTTCTCCTTACTTCAACTCCTCAGTCCTTGTCTCATTATATCCCCCACAAAAATGGTATCAATCTCCTCTTACAATCTTCCCTAAATATATAAATACATTTTAAAAAAAATATTTTATGTTAATTGAATTTTAATTTAATTAATATTATTACAAATATAATAATAAAACAACCTAGATTCAGATGTATTTATACATATTTATATTTATTTTAGGGTTTGAAGAGATTATAAATAAAAATAAATTTTGTATAACTTTGGGATAATTTTTTCCCAGCATTTTTATTCAATTCTAGCAAAAGTGATGCGTTGATAAATTATACTTATTTTAATATATATAGATATAGATATAGATATGGCCTAATTAATGCACTAAGAATTAGTAATATTTTCCTTAAAGAAATAGTTCAAATATGACTTAAGCAAGGGAAGCTACAGTGCAATTGTTCTCTGAAATGGAAAAGGTTATACTTTAATCTTTCCAAAATTTGAAAAAATATAAGTTTATATACGTCGTCTAAAATAATAAATTGTGATTTAATTTTCTCTTAGAAGTTTACAATTAAAAAAAAATACAAATAGTCATTTAGCTTTAAAAAATTCATTTTAAGCATCAAAAATAAAAAGTTTGCAATTTAAACACTCACTTTATATAGTTCAGTTATTTTGGTCACTCCTATGAAAATCACAAAATAATTAAAAATCGGTATAATAAAATTTAGCTCTCAACTTTTACATATTATATTGATTTAGTTATAATTTTAAAAATTAGCCCTCAAATTTTACAAATGTTCTCAATTTGATCCTAATTTTAAAATCCTCCACTCCACTCCAGTCCCTCTTCCCTCCCCCACCAACATTTGTTTGTAATGACCGATAAGCCATCAGATGGGAATCCAAACTTAAATTAGGATTAAATTGAGAACATTTGTAAATTTTGAGAGTTAATTTTTTAAAAGTATAACTACATCGATATAATAGGTAAAAATTGAGGGTTATATTTGTTATTATAACATTTTTTTTAAATTGTTACGTCATATTGCCATTTATAATTTTAATGGGAATGATCAAAATAACCGAACTATGTAACGTGGGTGTTTAAATTATAAGTTTTTTAGGCTTAAAATAAAAATTTATGTAAATTACTTTTAAAATAAATACATTTTAACTCTTGTAAAAGAATTATAATTTAATTTTGACTCTCAAAAATTATCTAATTTTACCTAAACGGTTTAGTCACCTCAAATTTAAGTTTTTTTATCACAACACTTTTTTTAGAACCGCATTAAATCTTAATAATTAAAATTTAATAAATTAAAATATTTGTGAGCCCTACACCTTAAAAGCTTAATGTTTATGGAAAATAAGAGATTTAAAGAGTAAAACTAAAATATTTCATTAAGTAGTTTCATTAAAATTGATTGGCATCGGTGTAAATATAATTATTTATTTTTCTCCAAGTTTTGTAGATGTAGTTTTATTGTTTGGTTAAATTAGTATTTATTTATAATGGTTTTAGTAATTGAAAAAAACGTAAATAAAGGACGCAATATGTCAGAAAAGATCTAAGTTCACCTCATAACAATGCACAAAGAGTTTAGGTTGATTTAACGAATCAAGCTGAACATATTAAAGCATCACTTGATAGGCAAACAACACAACAAATTGCAACTAATCATCTACATCTTAAAGCTAGTACAGATGTTGTTTGATGGTTGACGTTTTAGGATTATGCCTTTAGAGGTTGTGATGAAAGCTTAGGATAAAAAAAACTGTGGGAACTTCCTTGAATTGCTAACCCTTTTAGCATCATATGATTGAAGATGTTTTAAAAGTTTCTCCACAAAATGCTACATATACTTCTTCAACAATACAAAAGGAAATAATAAAAATTTATGCTAGTAGAGTTGGTGACGCAATTCATGAAGAAATTGGTGACCAAAAATTTTGTATTATTGCAAACGAAGCAAGAGATGAGTAAAAAAGGGAGCAAATGGCAATTGTTTTAAGATTTGTTAACTAGGAAGGATTGATAAAAAAGCTATTTTTTGACATCGTCCATGTTAAAGATATTACATCATTAACTTTGAAGAATAAGATTTTTAATGTTCTCTTGCAGCATGGTTTTGACATACAGAATCTCTAAGGTCAAGAATATGATGGAGCAAGCAATATGCATAGGGAATTGAATGGCTTGCAAGCTTTGATTTTGAATGAGTGTCAATATGCTTATTATGTTCATTATTTTGCTCACTGTCTTCAGTTAGCATTGGTTGTAGTAGCTAGAGAAGTGCCTAAAGTGCATCAATTTTTCAAAGACTTGTCTGATATTATTAATATGACTTCTACTTCTTCCAAACATCATGATGAATTCTAACACCCTTAACCCGTATTCATTGCCGTAATAGAGTTACGAAGCATTACCGGACTTATCAATTAAACAATCATACAATTCTCATATCCAAGCAATCATCATTCAAATACAATCATATAGTCCCTAATACAAGCCCTCGAGGCCCAAAACAAACATTAAAAGTGATTCGGGACTAAATCGAGAACTCAAGGAAATTTTGGAAAAACATAGAAAATTTTCAAAATACAGGGGACACACGTCTGTGTGGCCAGGCCATGTGTTTCACACGGCTAATAGACACACCTGTGTCACAAGCTATGTGGATATTCGAAATGGGATCACATGGCCGTGTCTCAGCCTGTGTCCAACCCCGTGTAACTCACTGACTTAGGTCACACGGCCAACCACACATCCGTGTGACTAGCCCGTGTACCATTCGAAATGGCCTTACACGCCGTATGCCAGGTCGTGTTCTAGGCTGTGCAAAAACTGGAGGGTATACTGACTTAGGCTACACGGCCAAGCCACGCGCCCATGTGCTAGGATGTGTGAAGCTATTGACTTGGTTTCTAAATAAGTACCATGGGACACGGCCATGTCACCTAGCTGTGTGTCACATGGCTAAGACACATGCTCGTGTCTCTGCCCGTGTGGACAAAAATAGGCCATTTTTTTAAGCCACATTTCTCACCCAAAGTGTTGTCAACCTAGACATACCAAATAGCATATGACCATATCCTCAATAGGCATTCAAAACAACCACAACCAAGTCCAATTCATACAATTCGAATGTCAACAACAACATTTCTCATAAACGTCACAATTGGCCATTCAAATTCATATCAATTTCACATCCAAAATCACCTAAATGGTCAACTTCATATATGCATTATCTTGCCTAGTGCTTAGCATGCTAATACATTATCAATTTCAACGATTTTCTACCTTCAATACCAATTCACAACAAGGCATTCACATAGCAATTATAAACCAAATATCAAAGACCATTTACACATATATACATAACCAACTATACCAAAATAAGCCAAATCACATGGCTAAACACATAACCAAAAACATATATCATTTACAAGCCAAACCAATTGGCTATCAACATTACAAACATATAGGCCATATTAACCACAATCTCTATACATGCCATATAACCAAGTACACAAGTTCAAAAGTACCAAAACAATGGTTGGATAGTGTGATTAGATCTCTGACAACTCCCAATCCGAGTAAGCTTTGAAATCACTATAAAACACAGAAAAGTAAACAGAGTAAGCTATAAAGCTTAGTACGCCCGTATGGCTAATAAGTATAACTTACCATTCATTCACAATTTAAGTAATATAAACATAATATACTACAACCCCATTTAATCACAAGACTAACATTTATTCATTCACATAGTTAATCATGAAACTCACAAATTTCATGGATTCAATGCTTATATGATTTACGTACATACCTGCACTGATACGTATCAATCTCTTACCTTTCTATATCATCAATTTACCCTTTGAACCATTTGTAATAATATCGGATACTTGGGAATCTCGCACACTAAGTGTCAATTCATGGTCGAAACCATTTCAATGTCATATCTCATATGTAAATGCTCATCTCGAGCAATCATCAGGTCTGCTCACACAAGCTGACGGTCAAGACGTAGCTAGACGATGCTGCTCACACAAGCTGATGAGTAACCGCAACACGTGCCGAAAAACTCAGCCACCGGTAGAATGTACGGACTAACACCCAAAACACAGTAATCCCTAATGACATGTCATTTGTATCCTATCTATTCCTAAAGTTCAACCTGGATTTATACATTGCCTATAACTTGCCGAGAATTTCCGTGGTGTCGTATCATCACAATTATAATAACAAAGCATTTTAAACACATAATTTAATGCTTATTAACATACGAACTTACCTCTATCACAAAAACGACGGAATAGGATCGACTAGTCCAATACTTTATCTTTTCCTCGATCTTGATCCGTACGAGGCTTAACTTGATATGCACAAGGAAATGTTGGCCGAACCTTCAAGCTTAGCTATGGCTTCTTTCTACCTTAATTTTCCGTGGTGAAATCTCAATCAAGAAGATGATAACATCTTTTACATTATTTTACTTTATTTATTAATCAAATTACTTAATTAACCTTATTATTTAACCTTCGATGTTTAATGTCCATAATTGTCCACTCATAATAAAAATGGTATAATTACCACATAAATCCCTTAACTATTTAATTTCATAGCCATTTAATACCTTTAACATCTAGAACTTAAGTTTTACACTTTACGTGATTTAATCTTTTTTTTTTATTATCAAATTAAGCATGCAAACGATAAAATTTCTTAACGAAATTTTTATACGACACTACCAACATGCTGTAGACATTAAAATAATAATAAAATAATTATTTTGACCTTGAATTTGTGGTCCCGAAACCACTATTTTGATTTCACTGAAAACAGGCTGTTACATGAATTGTAGAAAGCCCAAGCAAATGAAATTGCTTGTATGGTTTCCATAAATGAGTTAAAAATTGGAATAGATATGAATCAAATTGGAACTTTACAATGTTCTGATGAGACTCGATAGAGTTTCACTTGAACTTAATTACTAGTTTATTGACGATGTATAATGCAACTAGCATAGTTCTTGAAAATCTTAAAAATACCACTTCTAATTATTCTCAGTGATGAGATGCTCATAGTGCATATAATAGATTGAGATCTTTTGACGTTATTTTTATTTTGCATGTGATGAAAAATGTTATGGGGATTATTGATATTCTTTGTCAAGCTTTACAACGTCATTCTCAATATATATTAAATGTCATGAGTCTAGTCTCAACAACAAAAGATTTAATTCAAAAGTTGAGAGAAAATGAATGGGATGAACTATTGAACAATGTGATATCTTTTTGTGAAACTTGAGAGTTAGATGTTCCAGATACGAATGCTCGATACATCGTAGGTCATAGTCGTAGCAAGAAGGAAGACATTACGGTGGAGCATCATCATTGAGTGGATATATATTTTGCTATAATAGATACCAGTTGCTAGAATTGAACAGTAGATTTAATGAAACTACAACTTTAGATCCTAAAGAGTTCTTCAAGTTTTTCGACATTGAGAAAATTTTTGCTCTTGTCAACAAGAGAAAGAACGTCTTTTGTATGAGTTAAAACATTATGAGCTCGATGCTTGTCAACATCCTAAATTGAGAAAATATTAACACATTTTGATCTTTGTAAAAAATTAGTTGAGAGTGGGAAGTCAGTTAGCTATCCACTTGTTGATAAGTTGATTCATCTTATATTGACTCTTTCAGTTTCAATTGCATCTATAGAACATGTTTTTTTAGATATGAAGATTGTGAAGACTAAATTTTGTACTAAAATGGAAGATGATTTTTTGAAAAATTCTTTAGTTGTCTAAATTGAGAAAGAAATTGTGGAAACTTTTAATGTAGATTAAATAATTGATTATTTCGTGTAACGAAATAAGGAAGAGTGAAATTTAAATAATTTTTAATTTTTTCAAACTTACTGTTATTCATTATGATATTTATTTACTTAATTTTTACTTTTAAAGATATTAATATAATTTATTATTTCTACTCTTAAAAATTTTCTGATTTCGTCACTACTTCACGTCATTATTAAATATAAAATTATACATCACATTTAGTCATTTTATGATGATTTTAGTGGAAAAAAGAGGGATAAGAATAGATATTCTAAAAGAATTTTTGCCATAAAACATAGAACTTGACTAAAGAAAAAGTTCAACGGGTGGAATGGTAATTAAAAAGCAAACATTCACTTTAGACTTTAGGTCAATATTTGTATTGGTTTTTGTTTAGTCAACTCTCTTAGTCAGAATGAGTGTTAATTTGGTGCAAAACCCAACTCTTTTTGCTCTTCCTCAAGTGGGGGTGATGGATGCATAATAATAAGTACTTGTCTTAAAGTTTTCACATGGAATTGGGAAAAGTAATATATAAGCAAAGGTAGCACCATTTCTCACCTCATTTCTTCAGCTTGTTTTATTTTCTAAGATTTAATAATTGGTTAATTATTAATTTATGTAAAGAAATAAATGTGGGGACTATATATTTTCTGACCCCATTCAATATCAGTTCAACTCACTCCCTTCCTAAGGAATTGGTTGATTGCTGTTTACATTTAGAGCTCTCTTTTTTTAAAATTTTAATCATCTATTTTTTTGTGTTCTTAAACAATTGATTGCTGTTTTCTTGGGTTGTCGGAGAGATGCATAAGAAGAAGAATAAAATAAAGGCATGCCAAAGGAGTCATTTACTTGTATGAATAATTATGTTAATTATTATTATTGGTACATAGCCACACTCCTAAACCAAGTTGTGGGTCCATTAATGTTTTTATTTATGGTCCACGACCAAACCCATTTTCATGTATGCCACGTGTATGATAGTAGATGCGTGATATAAGCATGAAGTATGATGATGCCCCCACCCCATTTCCTCAATTTGTCTATACCATTGAATTAATGTTACAAATCAATACCAAAAACACGAAATTGATGTATAAATTTAGTCTATGTGTAGTGATATGACATGTGTGCGTATGTCTGGCGTGTGAGTTGTATATGTTTAGAAGCAAAATCTGCCACGTATGAAATATGTTTGGTTCGGTTCCATTTGGATGCCTATCTTATAGCTAACATAGCAGATATCGTTACTTGGAAGTATACACAGCGTTCCGTTAGCCGCCGCCATGGGAGAAAGCTTAAGAGTTGAGAGAGAGAGAGAGAGAGAGAGAGAGCACCTCAATAAATCATAAACTTGCTCATTCGTGATTTATGATGAAGCCCACCTTCCTTTTCACGTCACTTTCTCTCTTCTTCTCTTTCATTTGTTTTAATCTGCATTCCTCCCCTCTCTCTCTCTTTCTTTAATAGTTAATCCTCACCCACACTATAAATATCACCCCACTACAAATCCTTCATCTTCACTATTCTTCCCTTCATCTTCTTCGTGTTGTTTGTATAGATATGGGAGATAATCGCAATGTTAATCTGCCACCGGGGTTCAGATTCTATCCAACAGATGAAGAGCTAGTGGTTCATTTCCTTCAACGTAAGGCCGCCCTCTTGCCTTGCCACCCTGATGTCATCCCTGATCTTGACCTCTATCCATATGATCCCTGGGAACTTGATGGTATTCTCTCTCTCTCTCTCTCTCTATATATATATATATATTACCTTCCTTTTGTTCCTTTAACAAATATGGTGGAAATGAAACGTAGGTAAAGCATTGGGAGAGGGGAACCAGTGGTACTACTACAGCAGGAGAACGCAAAACAGGAACACCAGCAAAGGGTACTGGAAGCCAATGGGACTAGATGAGCCTGTGGTTAATAGCAATAGCAGCAAGAAAGTTGGGATGAAAAAATACTTCGTTTTCTACATTGGGGAATCGGGTCCTGCCGGTATCAAAACCAATTGGATAATGCAAGAATATCGTCTCTCCGATTCTGATTCCAGCTCCAGTAGTCGATCATCCAAACGTAGAGGAGGAAATTCCAAAATTGTTAGTACCCTTGGTTTGATTTTTCTCATGGATCTTCTACTCTTTGCATGTTTAAATTTAGTCCCTCTATTCTTTTTATTTAATAATTAAAGTTTGATTGATAACGTTGCTAAAATACATATTTTAATTTGAATTATGTGGCATTTTTAAATCAAAAAATTGCTTGCGTGGTTAATATTCACATGTGGAAAATTGGAATTGTTAATTTAGCCACATGAGCAATTTTTTTTTAATTTTAAAATGATACGTAATCAAATACATTGATAATATATCAATTGAACTCTAATTATAAAAAAAATATTAAAATTACCAATTATAAAAAATTAAAATTAAAATTTTGAAATTGAAAGCAATAGACTAAATTTATACCACTTTTCTCACCTAGTACCTAAAGTTTTTTAAGTAAAATGGTACATTAATTTCATCTTATTTCACTTTAAAACACGATATCAACCAATAAAAATATAATATGCGACACTTTTTAAATAAAATGAGATGAATTTGATATATATGTATATATTTTTTGACGAGATATAAAATTTTATGATTTATTTTAAAATAACTTTAAGCATGTGGTGATTCGTAATTAAGCATTGTGATTATTAAATATTAGTGCTGTATTTTTATTAAATATTATTGCTTTATTGACCTATGTTATAGGATTATAGCAAATGGGTGGTTTGTCGAGTATATGAAAGAAATTGTAGTGAAGAAGAAGATGATGGAACAGAGCTGTCGTGCTTGGATGAAGTGTTTCTATCATTGGATGATCTGGATGAAATTAGCTTGCCAGATTAGATGCCCCCCCTTTGAGATATATCCTTTAGGGTTAATTAATTCCATTTATACGAAAAGAAAAAAAAAAAAAACTTTTTCTTAAATCCAAATGTAGAATCATGGCATTAATGTGTTTGTAGGGAAAAATGGAATATTATTATAGCAAGTATTCTATATATATATATAAATATATATTTGTGGGTAGTATTTAATTTCTGGAATTTTGCTAATTTTAGCACCGAATCCAAAAGAAATGAAAAAAAAAAACATGGAAAAATATCGTCTGCAATTACATTTCCAAGTAAGTGGACTTGTCTGAGGATAGTGCGTGGACCGGAATATCCTCCGAGGACAGCCACAAATTATGTTGTGAAAACATCTCTTATTTCCTCAAAGTACAATGTGTTGGAAGTGTAGAGTACAATTGAATTTTTAAATGAAAAAAATAAAGTTATTTTAATGTTTTTATTAATTATAAAATTTAATTCAACTCAATAATAATAAATTTATTATTAAGGTAAAAGTATTATAAATATCTCTTTTATGTAGAAATGGACTTTAGATTAAAGAAAAATTATTTTTTGTTAAAAATTTTATTATTAAAATATTAGCGTAGTTGATAAAATAATAAGATAATTACACATGTTGATATATAGAAATTAACTTTTAACAATAAAAATAGATGAAATATTTAATAAAATGACCCATTTACTCTTTTATTTATGTATAAGATTAATTTATAAAGTAAAATATAATTTGACTTTTTAAATACAATAGCTTTCATAATATTTTTTGTTTCTATAGTTTGCATGTGTCGACAGTTGAGAGAAATAGCATGGAAAATGTGTGCACTTTGAGAAGGAAAAGAAAATGAGTGGTAAAATTTTTTGGGTTTGAGATGGTCACGTGGGAGGGTGAGGGTGGAGCCCAAAGAGCACTGTGTAAGGCTTTGGTGGGGTAAGAGACCGTATGAAGCAATGTTTTTACATCCTTTTAGGCCCTCAGTTCTCCCCTTTAGGCCTTCGGAGACAAATTTATTACCTTTTTCCACTATGATTTGCTGTCTTCGTGTCACAAAACTACTGTTGGTGACTGCTTACACAAGCATTCCGTCACATATGATGCAAGCACTCCCACGCTTTTAAACCCCACACGAGTTAAATAAAACTTTCACTCTATTAGACAGGAGTGTATTTGGTTGGATTCGGTTTTTAAAATAAAAATTAAACCGAATCATTTTATTCGATTTTTAATTTTTGAAATTGATATTGAATTAGTATGAAATAAAAATTGAAGTATCTGAAATCGAAAATTGCAGTTTGGTTCGATTTAGCTTTGTCAAAAAAAGTGTCACTTTATTTTGGGTTTAATTTTTATTTTTTATTTTTATAACAATTATAACACATGCTTTAGATTCATTTATACATTTATAAATTATTAAATTAATATTATAATCATTCATAAGATCGTTTAAAAATCATTTTAAGTTAAGCTATTAAGTTTATAAATAATTTTAAGTTAACTAATACATAAATCATTCATATACCTAATGTTTTGTTGTGTCATTTCTTTTAATTGGTTACTAACTTTAATTAGTTATAATTGAGTCATTCTATACCTAAAAAAACGAGTCGTTATAATATGTTAATATAATTGATTAAATTCATAATTATCAAATATATATAATTGGTAACTTGTGTATAATTATTTATTTTATAAATAAAATATTATAAAATTTAATAAACTATTTTTAAAAATTATAATTATACTTATACTTATAATTATTATATTTAAGAAATTACATTTTCATAACTTTTTATGAAATATTTCTATAACTTTAACTTTTCTATGATCATATCTAGTTTTTAATAATAATAATAATAATAATAATAATAATAATAATAATAATATAGTTAAATGAATTAGTCCATATAGACATTGAAATGATCAATTTATTATTCTATTAGGACTATTTCTTTAAATACGGATTTTTTTTATTCGGTTTGATTTGGATAAAACGAGTTCCATGTAGAAAAATTGAACTCGAACCGAATTGTACGGTTTGGGTGATAAAATCAACCTGAAACTGAACCGAACATCACAAAGCTAGAATCAAACCAAATACATCGGTTCGAATCAATTTCTCGATTTCTTTGTTCAACCCTAATCTAGATTACATTGAGTTTGAATAAAAATTTTCATATTTTAAATTAGTTTAATTCGACTTAAATTTAAATTTAAATATACCAATATTAATAAAAAATATATATTAAGTTAATAAATTGAGTCAACTCAAAAATAAGCTTAAGTTAATTTTTTGTTTTAAAATCAAACCTTGACTCCACTAGGTACAAGCCATGGATATTGGATATCTCTATATTGGAGTAGTTGATGGAACTTAAAAGTTTTTTTTTTATTTTATTTGTTCATTTTATTTTTGGTTCGAACTAATTCATGAAATTCAAATTATTTATTTAATATTGAAAAATATAAAATTTTATATTACTATATGTTTTCATTATTAAATAATATTTTATATTACTTTTGAAAATTTCTAAAATGTTTAACTATTTTTTAACATTTATATATATATTTAAAATTTTTAATCTAATGAATGCCAATATCATCATTGACATAGTATAAACTGTCATATGGTGTGTTTTGATAAACTCTATGTGCCCTTTGATTAAATATAGAAGCAAAATTAATATTTAGAAAGAAATTAAATAAAAATTATCATTTGAGTCTTAACTTGATTAATATTAACATTGTTCGTAGTAAAAAAAGATGAATTTACTCACTGAAACTGTCTTATTATTTAAGTTTTGATTTACATTGCTAGTTTATTCAGAAACGGTCTTCTTGGGACAATATCTAAGGATGTGATCCTTAGAACCACATTTAAAACACTGCTCACAGACCGGGAGAAATGATCTTCTCCTCGATCCTCCTTTACTAGCTACATATGTTGCTTGCTGCTCAGGCATAACTGTCAAACCCAAACTTGGTCTCTGATCATATGATCTCTAAGTGCGAATTGGTGTAGAATATATTGTACATTGAGAATCCCTAGCCTTTTTCATAGGTGAGAATGATACAAAGCTAGTTTGTCCTTGACTTCTTTTCATCAGACTTCTATCGTTCTTTTTTTGCTCTTCATTCATGACTTGTTCTACTTTCAAAGCTCGCTCGACTAAAGTAGAGAACTCCTGAATCTTTAGAGCTATTAGGTATACCCTAATCCCATCATTAAGACCACGCTTAAACTGAGTGTCGAAACCTCTTTTTTGAAAGGTCGACTTTTATTTTAAAAAATTAAAAAAATAGGAGTCGCCACCAATCTTTTTTATGAGGTGTGATCGGATCACCTCGTAGTTTGATCGTTTTAACAAAATGTTTGATTTATCAGAGGAATGTTTTCGGTTTACAAAAATTCAGAAAACGAGTTCGGGAGTTGGTTACGTATGAGGAAGGATTAGCACCCTCGTGACGCCCAAAACTGGTACCTAATTGATTAATTTATTTCTTAGTGTTGAAAGTTGAAAACTTGAAAATAATTTAAAAATACGATCCCTTTTTGCATTGATGTTAATTTTGCTTACAAATTGCTTGAAATTAACGGAAAGTATGCTAAAGACCTTCTCATCTCGTGGCAACAAAATATCACGTCCTGTAAGTTAGTATACGACACTTCGAATCCTTGAGAGTAAGTTTGCCTTTGTTTTTTTATTTGAAATCTCATGTATTTTAATTTAAAAGGATACTCAGTCATTGGGGTTCAACGAGAAAAATCAAAACCCCGTAAGTTAGGGCAGACTTTCTCGAGTTTCCATATACAGAGCATTGCCTTATTTTGAAAATTTCTCTTTTTCGAATAATGTCAAATGTTATATTTGTAATAAATCATGAATAAATATCAAAGATAAATGACTAAATTAAAATGTGAATGAAATTAAGGTGTAATTTGTAATGAATGCATAAATAGATAATAGTAATGATAATAGATAAAATAATAATAATAATAATAATAATAATAATAATAATAATAATAATAATAATAATAATAATAAAATAAATGTATAAGCGAAAAACATAAGTAATCCAATTTTAAAATGTAAATGGGCAATAAAAAATGGATGAATAAATGATCATAAAATAATAATAATAATAATAATAATAATAATAATAATAATAATAATAATAATAATAATAATAATAATAATAAAATTAAAATGAAGGAATAATAAATAAATGAATACTAGGATAAAATAAAAGGTAAATAAGTAAATGAATAAGTAAGTAAATAAACAAATAAATGAATGAAATGAAAAGAATGATGAATAAATAATCAAGTAAGTAAGCAAATAAATGAATAAGAGAATTAAATTAAAAAGGGTTTAATTAAAACTTGAACGAAACTAGGGGTGTAAATTACGAATAAAAAATAAGCTACTAAGGATTGAAACGTAACAAAATCGAAATCATAGGGTAAAAATAAAAGAAAAAAGAAACAGGTCCAGATTGTAAACTATTAAAAATCAGAAGAATCAAGATAGCAATTAAACACGCGAACCCCATCTGGAAACCCAATCGGGTTTTGGGTCACCAAAAACGGCACCGTTTTAGGCGTCTATCTATTAAAATGGTCTAAGGACCAAAATGAAAACAAAATAAAATTAGGTGACAAAATTAAAAACAGAAAGGTATCACATTAAAATAGGCCGAAAAAGTAGAAGGACTAAAAGGGTAAATAGACCCTTAGTCCAAAACACGCGGATCTTGGGGTTTTGGGTCAGATCTCAGGTTGACCCCCAAAAATGACGCCGTTTTGGGCGTTTAGGGGGTTGAGTGAAATGGTGTCGTTTCACTGGGCTATTTAAGCAAAAAAACTTCCAAAATTTTCATTTTTTCATCCTCTTTCAAAAAAAAAAACTATTCCTTTCTCTCTCAAAATCTCCCCCCGCCGAACATGGCTCCGACGAACTGCCGTCACACCGGTCGCTGGTCACCGACAATGGTGCCGCTATCCATGGTGACTGGAGATGTAAAAAAAGGGCTTTTCGACCTCGTTTCGACCAGACCTAAAGGCCTAACCTTCCATTCGCGACAAAAAATGAATAAAATGGGACTTTTCGGCCTTTTTACCTAGCCGACGCCACTGTCGGAGCTCGGGCCAAACCCTAAGGGGTTTTGGAGCCCTTGACGTCAGTGAAGTCCCCTCGGCAATGGAGGAAGGCGTGGCTACTCAGGTAAATTTATTTTTTGTTTATTATTCGAAAAAAATGAAGATCATCTTTTCAACTTTTTTTATTTTTATTTTCTGATTAATCGAATGTCTGTGTAATTTTACAATCTGAATCCGACTTTTATAGCTGTTTATACATATGATTTGTTTTTTTTCTCTGTTTCTTCTTTTATTTCTGTTGTCCTTGTTTCTGTCTTTTTCATCATTTTGCATGTATTCTTTGAGGATCAACGACGGGGCAAAAGCCTGTCCTTGCCATTTTGATGAAACGGCGACAAAGGTGCGTCAGGGAGGGTGTGCTAGGCCTCGGGATGAGGCGCCTCGGGCGATGAGCGCGCAAAGGGAGGAGCGGCAGAGAGGCTTAGAGTTTTTTGATTTACTGAAAACTTAGTTTAGGCTATCGGACTTGGGCTGTTAGGGTTTTTGTTAGTTTTGGGCCAGTTGGGCTTGTAGCATGTTGGGTTATGAACTGTTTTTTTTTATTTTTGACTTTAGTTTTTTAGTTTAGTGGGCCGAGAAAATTGGGCTATTACAACTGCCCCTCTTTGCTTATTGTCGTGTAACGAGAACGGAGCAAAGACTTTTAAGAAAGACCAATTTTGCCCTATCTTACCAAATCTCAACTTCTTTGGTGTTTCTCTTCTTTAAGTAGCCTCATTCCAACCCACTGCATCTTTAAGGGTATAGAAACTGTTACTTCGATCCACTCCATTGCAACTTCAGAGAGATAAGAATTGTGGCTTCAATCTGTTCCGCTGCAACTTTAGGGAGATGAGATTTGTGATTTAATTTGGCCTGACCCAATGTAACTTCAGAGGCATAAGATTCGTCGCTTTAATTTACTCCACTACAGCTTCAGGGAGATAAGATTTGTAATTTGTAGCTTTAATCTATTTCACTGCAACTTTAGGAAAATAAGATTCGCTATGGTAGATATGATCCAGCCTACTGCAACTTTAGAGGTATAGGATTTATGACTTGTAGCTTTAATCTATTCCACTGCAACTTTAGGGAAATAAGACTGCAACTTCAGGGAAATAAGATTTACATCCTCAATATGCTCCACGGCAACTTCGGGAGATAGGATTAGTGGCTTCAATCTACTTTGCTGCAACTTCAGGGAGATAAGATTTGTAATTTGTAGCTTTAATCTGTTCCACTGCAACTTTAGGGTAATAAGACTCACTATCTTCAGTCTGCTCCACTGCAACTTCAAGGGGATAAGGTTTGCTATGATAGATTTAATCAAACCTACTAGAACTTCAAAGAGATAAGACTTGTGGCTTTAATCTGTTCCACTGTGACTTCAGGGAGATAAAATTTTCTGATGACTTCAATCCATCCAATTGTAACTTCAGGGTATATAAGATTTGTGGTTTCACTGATCTGTTACCATTCTCTGGAGAACATGACCTGTAGAATCCGTTTCATGGGCCTATTTATGTCTAGTGATTAGGATGTCATGATCAGGATAAAGCAAATGCTCCTAACTAGATGTGTATGAATGATATTTGCATGAATACATAATGTTATTTTTCGAGAATGATCCCTTTTTAATGCTTAGGTTATCATTGCTCACTGTTTATCAAGGTTCTATCACTGATGTGTTACCATGCCTTCTTGTTCAGCTGGTATCTTTAACAGAAAATTCAAAGAAATAGTCACAGTTTAGACTATTCTTTCTCAAATGTTTCCAACCCTTAAGTTTGGTTAGTTCTGATTAGTGGTTTTGTTTTTAGATTATCGTACTATTTAGAAAACCTTTTAGAGCAATATGCAGAACTCCTTTTTCTTTGAATATTATTAGTCCATTAATCATTATTTCAATGAAAAATGCTTGAAAAAAGATTATCACAATGGATAAAAGACATTTTCTTGAGAGCAAAGCTTGAAATGGATAAATTAATCCAAGATATCAAACATTGCTGAAATATAAGATGAATAAGATAAAAATACGTGCCCTAGATATCATAGCATGAGCTTCTTCGCACTAACTTCTCGAGGGCCCTTTTGAACTTGATATGTGTTTCGGAGATCCAAAATACTTTATTGATGCCCCAAGATGTAGCATCTCTCTTTCTTGTTATTTCTGATAGGATAGGATTTCCATATGGCCCACCTTCGACCAAAATTTGAATTGCCCTTTTTTGGGTTTTCAACTCAAAACCCCTTTGGTCTCAAGATGCTCTTTGCGGGTTTTCTCCTTGGCCTTTCCATTTTTTTAGGTGAAGTACTTCTTAACTGAATCTAAATTCATAAGATTAGGCAAGTTCTTGCCATCCATCTTTGTCAAAATCAACGCTCTTCCAAAAAAGGCATTTTTTACCACATAAGGTCCTTCCCAGTTTGGCATCCACTTTCCTATGAAATCTTTTTTTATGGGCAGGATCTTTTTCAATACTAGGTCCCCCTCATGGAATTTTCTTGGATGAACCTTTTTGTTGTAAGCTCATATAATTTGCTTTTAGTACATCTGACCATGACGGATGGCTTTCAACATTTTCTCTTCAATCAAGTTTAGTTAATCATATCGGGATTGGATCCATTCTACTTCATCTAACTTCAATTCTGCCAAAACTCGAAGAGAAGGAATCTCGACTTCAATGGGTAAAACTGCCTCTATTCCATAAACCAAAGAGAAATGTGTTTCCCCAGTTGAGGTCCTAACAGATATTCGATAAGCATAGAGGGCAAATGGTAACTTCTCATGCCAATCTTTGTAAGTCTCAGTCATTTTCCCCATGATCTTCTTGATATTCTTATTGGCTGCCTCTACTGCACCATTCATTTTTGGGTGATATGGTGATGAGTTGTGGTGTTTGATTTTAAACTAATTGCAGACTTCTGATATCGTGTTGTTGTTCAAATTTAGTGCATTGTCAGATATGATCCTTTCTGCAATTTCATATCGACATATGATATCCTTCTTTAAGAACTTGTTGACTGCCGACTTCGTGACATTGGCATATGAAGCGGCTTCTACCCACTTTGTAAAGTAATCGATGACCACGAAGATGAATTGATGCCCGTTAAAAGCTTTGGGTGAAATTGGCCAAATGACATCCATGCACCACATAGAGAAAGGCCACGAAGAAGTCATAACATGAAGAGGTGAGTGAGGTAAATGAATTTTATCTCCATAAATTTGACACTTGTGGCATTTCTTGGCATAACTGATGCAATTTTCTTCCATGGTGGACCAATAATACATGAATCTCATGATTTGTCTAGTCATTGTAAAATCATTGGCATGTGTTCCGTAGACACTCTCGTGGACTTCTTTCAAGATTTTCTTAACCTCGACAGCGTCTACACATCTTAGTAGCACCTGATCCTTTCTCCTTTTATATAGGATCTCCCCATTTAAGACATAGTCATTGGCCAGTCTTCTCAACGCCCTTTTATCATTCTCAATTGCTTGGTCAGGGTATTCATGATTCTTCACGTATCGCAATATATCATGGTACCAAGGGTGATCATCTTTTTCTTCTTCTTCTTCGATGTTGTAATAATAAGCCGGAACCTCATAAATACTTATCTGGATAGGTTTTACATCCTCTTATTTATTCACTTTGATCATGGAATCCAAAGTAGCCAATGCATCAGCCATCTGATTCTCATCTCGTGGGAGGTAATAGAAGGTGATGTCATCAAACTCTTCAATTAGCTCCAGAACCAGCTTTCGATAATTGATCAACTTGGAGTCTTTCGTCTCCCATTCACCTTTGAGTTGATAGATCACTAACACAGAATCCTCATATACCTCTAGCACTTTGATCTTACATTCTATGACTGCACGGATACCCATGATGCATACTTCATATTCTACCGTATTGTTCGTGCAATCAAAATCCAATTTGGTAGTGAAGGGATAATGATCTCGTTTTGGGGATACTAGGACTACTACAATTCTATTGCCCACAGCGTTTGAGGCTCCGTCGAAGTTTAGCTTCCAAGGATGACCTTCTTGAGAGTCTTCTTAAGTGGTTGTAACATACATTAAACCTTTATTCGGGAAATCAAAGTTCAAAGGTTCGTAATCTTCTAGAGCTCTATTGGCCAAAAAATCTACTATTCTGCTCCCTTTGATAGCCTTTTGATTCACATAGACTATATCAAATTTGGAGAGCAGAATTTGCCACCGAGCCATTCTTCCATTCAAAGCAGTCATCTCCATCATGTGCTTTAGAGGATCGAGTTTTAAGATGAACCAAGTTGTGTGGTATAGCATGTCCTATCTCAGTCTTCGGGTTGTCCAGATCAAGGCGCAACATAACTTTTCGATTAGCGAATACCTTGTCTCACATTCAGTAAATTTCTTATTGAGATAGTATATCACTCTTTATTTTCTTCCTGACTCATCATGTTAACGAAACACGCATCCCTTAGAATTCTCGAATATTGCCAAGTACAGTATCAATGGCCTATTTGGGCTAGGAGGCATCGGTGTTGGGGCATTGGACAGGTAATGTTTGACCTTATCGAAAGTTTTCTGACACTCCTTATCTCAAATGCCTAGATTGTGTTTCTTAAGGAGACGGAATATGGGGTCCCATTTCTCGGTCAGTTGTGAAATGAACCGGGCAATGTAATTTACTTTTTGAGTGCCTGGCAGGTGTAACTCCTGTATAGCCTTAACTTTATCTAGGTTGATCTCGATCCCCTTTTCACTGACTATAAATCCTAGCAATTTCCCCGACCTAATCCCGAAAGTACATTTTGTTGGATTGAGCTTCAGTTGAAATCTTCTCAATCTCAAGAACAATTTCCTCAAGACTTGTACATGCTCATTTTTTGTTTGGGACTTTACGATCATATCGTCTATATAAACCTCAATTTCTTTGTACATCATATCATGAAACAAAGTTACCATGGCTCTTTGATACATTACTCTCGTATTCTTCAATCCAAATGGCATCACCTTATAGCAAAATATTCCCTACATGGTCATGAATGTGGTCTTCTCCATGTCTTCCAAAAGCATCTTTATTTGGTTGTATCCCGAGAAACCATCCATGAAGGAGAATAGTGAGTAACCTGCCGTGTTGTCCACTAAAATGTCAACATGTGGCAATGGGAAATTGTCTTTAGGGTTGGCTTTGTTCAAGTCCCTGTAGTTTATGTACATTCGTACTTTTCCATCTTTTTTAGGGACAAAGACGATATTGGCTACCCATTCTGAGTATTTAACTACTCATAAGAAACCAGAATCGAATTGTTTCTTGACTTCCTCTTTTATTTTTAGTAAAACATTGGGCCTCATCCTTCGGAGCTTCTGTTGAATTTGCTTGTACTCTTCCTTTATAGGGACCTGGTGTACCACGATATCAGTACTTAATCGGGGCATGTCTTGATATGACCATGCGAAAACATCCTTAAATTCTTAGAGTAATTCAATGAGGTCTTGTTTCATCTCTGCGGTAATGCAAGCTCCTATTTTCACCTCTTTTTCCTCTCCTAAGCTCACAATTTCCACTGACTCTTTATAAGGCAAGATTTGTTTCTCATCTTGTTCTACCATCCTCAACAAATTAGGAGATAGGTTACCGTCTCGATCATCTTCAAAATCCTGAGAATCCTCCTTACACATATCTTGCTCAAAAGGAGATTCTGAGTCAGTAGCAGCATCGCTCATATTATTGATATCTGGAGACTCTAAATTAGCTCTAAAAACTATAGGAATCTCTTCTGCAGTCTAGTTGTTCAGAAAACTTCCAGGTATATGGGGCAGATGTCTGATAAATTTTCTCCCCAGATTCCTTCAGATATGGCATTGATGTTCAGATTTTCTAACATTTTTTCAGCGGTCTCTTTTCTTGACATCTTTTGTTCAGGGTGAATAGTTCCTCCTGACATGAAAGTCTTGGATATATAAGGAAAGGTTATCGATTCTCACTTGACCTCTTCTCCACTTAGTCGCGCTCATCTCCTTTCTTGCTTTTTCTAGCTCTTTCTTTTTTTACCTCGCATCTGGCTTGTATCCTAAGCCAAAGTGGTCTCATTTATTCATGAGCATGGGTGTCTCGACCCTTCCTTGTAGGCATTTTCCAAGTCCTCTCCCAGGTAATTCCCCTTTCCCGACCGTCAATTGCAAGCCCATCCTTGTAGTTTTGGAGATTTTGGGCATCGGGATCTTGTTCCCTTCGACAATAAAAGTTGCATTCATAAATTCCAACGATCAAAAGGAACATTCTATCGCTTCATTATCTATCCCTACATATGGCGCATCACTGATTAAGGATGCAATAATGTCTTTTTCGCATTTATCGTTACCAGTCGACCCTCAGTTACCAACTTTAGCTTTTGGTGCACTGATGACGGCACTGCCCCAACCGAGTGAATCCAAGGCCTCCCTAACAAACAATTGTAAGAAGGCTTAATGTCCATCACTAAGAAATCTACTTCATACGTGTTTGGACCAATCAAGAGGGGTATCTCAATCCTTCCCATCACCCTCCTTTCGATTCCATCGAATGCTCTCACTATGTTTTAACATGTCTTCATATGAGAGTTATCCACAGGTAAACAATTCAGCATGGACAGGGGCAAAACATTTAGTGCAAATTCATTATCAATTAACACCCATGACAATGTATATCCTTTGTAGAGGGTGGTGATGTGAAGAGCCTTTATAGATCCCATGCCCACCTAAAGTATCTCATCATCATTGTAAAAGATGAAGTTGTGAGCACTTATATTGTTGACTAGGAGGTCCAGCTTGTTTACAGAGATATTGTTAGCGACATAAGTGTCATTTAGCAATTTCATCAACGTTGTGTCTCCAAACTTAAGAGCAAGACTAGTACTGAGATGTGAGTTGGTTGTTTGTGTAGCTGTTCTACAATGTTGCACTCGCTATGCTTTAAGAATTTCATGAATTCCCTAGCCTCGTTCTCAGTTACTGGTTCGTTCACTGGCAATTCGAACTTGACCGTATTTTTCTTCCTATACTCGACTATTGGGGTCTTTCCTTTAACGATTTCAGTTCTTGTACTTGCAGGGTCATAACGCTGCCTGATGCATGTATAGAAACCTACATATTGGCCCTCCTCTGACGTGCTAGCTAAGTTCTCTTCTCCATGGATCATTACGTTGCAGTCATAATTCTAGGGAACCCTCTTGCTGTCCTTATAGGGAAAGGCTACAGGTTTCTGGATTATGACCCTTGGTGTAATTTGTACTCCGGTTTCATTGCTTCTTGGTCGTGAAATGATAACCACTGGGTGGTTGACTTTATAGACCTTCTCTATTGACCCCTCTTCTGAGACGCATACATTTTCTCTTTCGGAGTTCATAGCATATTCAAATAATTCTAACTCCTTATTGTCCATCAGATTATGCACTAAGGCCCTGAATTCAACGTACCCCTGGATATCATGATCCTCCTTAGCATGGAACTCACAGTAGTTCCTCATCCCTTCAGGTCTCTCTTCTGAATCCTGTTTGATTAATCCTCTCTTAACCATTTTCTTCCAAACCTATTTCAGTGGGCTTTTTACTTCCGCTACATCCATCTTGGTTCTCTTCCATCCATTCTCAACTATCGCGTTTACCCCTTTATCAGAATAATTGAGTAACAAATTTCCTGCTACATTAGGTTCCGATGGGTCATCGAACTTCACAATGCCCATCTTGATGAACCTTTCAATTAATTTTTTAAACGCAGGGCAGTTCTCGATTGAGTGTCCTGTGATTCTCGCGTGGTATTCACATTGAGCATTTGCGTCGTACCATTTGGGGAATGGATGTTGCATAGGTTTTAGGTAGAACAGAGATACCACATATGCATCAAACAGACTCCGACACAGCTCCCTATATGTCATTGGGATAGGTGTGAACTAGAGTCTGTATTTTACCTTGGGTTAGATTCTTGCTTTGGGGGACTCTGATCGCTAGTGGTTACTGTCCTCGGTGGGCCTACAGTGACGGGTTTCAAATAACCATTATTATACATACTTGCATTATTCACCTCGTTTTCCTTCTTCCTTGAGGCCGATCTTTTGGAATCTTCCCCCACGTCTATCTAACCACTTTTCACTGTATTTTCAATCATTTCACCTAACATTACTATATCTGAGAAGCTCTTAGTAGTGCTCCCCAACATATTGTTAATGAACGGGGCTTTTAAAGTGTTGATGAAAAGCATTGTAGTTTCTTTTTCCAAAAAAGGTGGTTGGACTTGCGTTGCCACCTCTCTCTATCTTTAGGCATATTGCCTGAAGCTCTCATTTTGCTTCTTCTCCATGTTCTACAGCATGATTCTGTCAGGTGTCATGCCTGTCGTATAACTATATTGCTTCATAAAAGCTTGTGCCAGGTCTTTCCATGAATTGATTTTGGCACGATTCAGTTGGCTATATCATTTAGCTACTGACTCGATCAGACTGTCTTAAAAGAAGTGGATTAACAGTTGATCATTATTGACGTATCCTGTCATCCTTCGATAGAATATAGTAATGTGAGCTTCTAGACAACTAGTCACATTATACTTTTCAAACTCAGGTCATTAGCATCGATTCCGCAATGATAATCAGCTTTTTTCATTACTCTAAATTTTTCTTTTAGCCATCTGCATCGATCCTCAAGTTTCTTTGGCAGTTCCACTCTTGTTTTTTTCTATTTCTGCCATATCATCTAGATCAGGAACAACGGGATTGGTTGGGTTATCCCTCGGATTGGAACTTGAACCTGTTTGGTAGTTCATTGACCCCGAGGTATCGATTTGATACTACTGGGGTCTAATTGTGACGGGTACCCTTCCAGGGTACGCCTCTGGTTGTTCTTGGGCATTTATTGGGGTAAAACCCGGGGGGTAAATAGGATCCTCATTATCATATCTTAAGTTGACCGCAGTGCTCTTCCCTTTTTCACATTCTCTAGCCAGCAACTGCGCCAATTAACTTATCATACTTCTTTAGGATTTCAGTATCTGATCCCTCATCTCTTGTTGTACTCTTGCTTACTGTTCTTGCAGTTGCGCTTTCAGCTGGTGTTGCATCTCTTTTTGAATCTGTTCTAGCCTTTCCAATCTTTGGTCCATTACTTTGGTTTTGGCACGAGTACTGTAACAATGTTCGGTTGGTTGAATCTTGTTGGTTTCTAGATTAACTGAAATAATTTCGTTTAATTAGGGTCTTTTTGTGAAATTTAATGCATATGTTGCAATTTAATGCAAATAAATGTAAAAAGAGGCACTGACTCTGATTCAATTCTGTTAGAACAACTTTACTAGAAAATAAATTTCTTTACATAAAACGGATTTGCCCTAATGCTCAAAGCCTTAACCTTCCTAAGAAGCCAAGCTAACTCTTGTCCCTGATCCAATTCTGATTCATACTTCAAGCTTAGAACGTCAACCTGAACTGCTAGGGTTTGCAAATGATCAGCCACCTCTCGTATTTGAGCCACAGTTTCACCCATGATATAGTTTTTATCCTTGACCTGACCTTGAGAACGATGAATTTGCACTTTCCACTGCTCGTTGTTTGCTTGAAGGAGTTCAACTCGGAGTTCACAATTTTGTAATGTGATCTCGAACTTTTCTATTCTCCTTTTCAGCTCTTCAATCTTGTTTAAGCTCGCTTTGAGCTTAATTGTGGAGTTGCGATTACGATACTGATGAAGTGACTTTTCTAGTTCTGCTACCCTGGCTTTTAATCTAACCTTTTCATTTTAACATTCCAATAGGTCTCTTTCTAGAGCATTTTCTCGAACCTGGGCATCTTGGCATTTTTTTTCCCATTGATCGGCTCTATTCTTTTCTTCTTTGATCTCTTGCTGCCATTGTTCTGATGTCTTTCCCAGCTGGGCAGTCCTCATTGATAAGCGTAGCTTCTTGTAATCCATTTTTAAACTGTCTAAATCTTCCTCAGCCTTGTTCTTTCCTTTTCTCAGCTTATCGGCCTCTAACTTCTGAATGTCAACGTCTAATGCTAATTGTATCTTTTTCTCTTCCAATTGCTTTACCTTCTTTCCTAGCTCTGAATTCCTTTTTTCAAAATATTGCCTTATGATCTCTAGCTCAGATGGGATCACTCGTAGGTATTCCTCCATTAGTCGAGTGCCTTCTTGACTTGGCCTAGGGATGTTATCATTGACTCTTTTACCCCACCATCCATTATATTCGGGGGTTGTCGTCGGACCTGCAAAAAATCTTTTGATTCGGCGGGTTTGGTTCCAATCGTTAGAAATTTCTCGAACCTTTTTCTTATAGTTATCGCCCTTATACGAAAACTCGCATTGAGCCAGCCCTTGCATTGCTGGTATGAACTGCCTCGATCTATACTGCCTCAATATGAGTAAAAGAGCTTATCTAACAGCTCTCCAGATCCCAAGTAGAGGAACCTAGTCTAAATCTCACATAGTTACAGAATCTCATCGAGGATCATCTAAGGGGCTCTCCATTTGACGTCCTCATCTTGGAGATTCTAGAGTATGGCCATCTATTTTTCTTCTGACATGTCGTCTCGCCTCGGTCTAACCACTAATTCTTTTAATGGAGAGTAGTTCTTAGTGAATACTCGATAAGAAAATTTTTTTACCCTCCAAAAGTGGCTATGAAACCATGCCAACAAGAGTTGCGCACATCCAATGAATCTTCCTTCACCCACTCTCCGGTATGCATTCAAATATCTGAATATTTCAGCTAAAATTGAAGGGGCTGGCGTGACCCTCTTTTCAAGTCTGTCAAATAAATCTGAAATTGCCTCATCCACGTGTCCTAATACTTTAGGGAAAACAACCAGCCCATAAATGCTTAAAGCGAAGACATCGACCATTTTCTTCATATCTAGGTGTGCCAATATCAAATCTCGTAAATTATTCCAAGAGATGCATTAACCATCTCCCTTTTGCTTGACCCATTGTTCACTCATCCCCGTGATGTTCATTAGTTTCTTTAGGAAATTCGAGACATTGGCGCTCTAGAATAAACCTTGTTGGGTCAAATTTTTGGGGAACGAAGTAGGGTTGTATATTCTTCCACAGTATGTATTAAATCCACTTTTCCAAAAGTAAAGCAGCTGTAGGTAGGGTTCCAAAATTGAGCCAGAGCTCGAAACAAATACTTGTCCACTTTGATATCGAGTAGATAGGGCAAATCACCATAATTACAGTAAAATAGCTACTTGATTTCTTCATCCCATTGGACCCACATCTCTTTCAATTCTTGGAGATTGTTCTGGGTCATGCTGATACGAGTGAAGTCCCATAATTCTGATACATACCCCTCCGTCAGACTATCACATTTCTCTAGTTACGTTTTTCGGACCTTATTCGAACAGCTGCATTATCTTCCACTTTATCAAGAAATTCGTTCTCCATGGCAAGCTCTCTATTTAGTAATCGAACGTGAATCAACACCTTTTTTATGATGAAAATGTCATGTAACCACAGTTAAAGCAAAACAAAACAAGTCAGTATATTTTATACAAACCTATTTGGGTAACCACTAGGGGTTCAGTGCGGTTCTACCTAGGGTAGGCTCTTAGGGCTTACTATATGCGGTTTGGTTCTAAAGTAAGGGTACCTGAACCGCAGATTCCTCGATCCTCACCCATTATAGGCTTATACAGACCGAGTTCAGTTCAGGGGAATACATTTCCCTATGGCTATACGGATATGAAAATTTCACGAAGACAAAAGTTCGAATGTATTCCGAAAGCGATCCGCTATCCTATACGGAGGTGAAGACCTCACAAAGGAATAGTTTCTCACTCCCACTTAAAAGGGTAAAATTGACCGATTATGCGATGCAATATACGGAGATATATTAAAAGACTAGAACCAATAAAACAAACATATCAAAATGATGCAGACTAATGAAATGCAAAGAAAGGATCGTAAATTTAAACCAAATTATCAATTTTCGACAAAAAAGACAAAAGTAATTAACTCGTGACTTGACTCTCTTATTTTGTCCCCAGTGGAGTCGCCAAGCTGTCGAAACCTCTTTTTTGAAAGGTTGACTTTTATTTTAAAAAACGAAAAAATGAGAGTCGCCACCAATCCTTTTTATGAGGTGTGATCGGATCACCTTATAGTTTGATCGTTTTAACAAAATGTTTGATTTATTAGAGCAATTTTTTTCGGCCTACAAAAATCCAGAAAACGGGTTCGGGAGTTGGTTACACACAAGGAAGGATTAGCACCCTCGTGACACCCAAAATTGGTACCTAATTGATTAATTCGTGTCATAGTGTCGAAAGTTGAAAACTTGAAAATAATTTAAAAATACGATCCCTCTTTGCATTGATGTTAATTTTGCTTATAAATTGCTTGAAATAAATGGAAAGTATGCTAAAGACTTTCTCATCTCGTGGCAACAAAATGTCACGTCCCGTGAGTTAGGAAACGGCACTTCGAATCCTTGAGAGTAAGTTTGCCTTTGTTTTTTTATTTGAAATCTCATGTATTTTAATTTAAAAGGATATTCAGTCATTTGGGTTTAACGAGAAAAATTGAAACCCCGTAAGTTAGGGCATGACTTTCTCGAGTTTCCAAATACAGAGCTTTGCCTTATTTTGAAATTTTCTCTTTTTCGAATAATGTCAAATGTAATATTTGTAATAAATCATGAATAAATATCAAAGATAAAGGACTAAATTAAAATGTAAATGAAATTAAGGTGTAATTTATAATGAATGCATAAATAGATAATAGTAATGATAATAGATAAAATAATAATAATAATAATAATAATAATAATAATAATAATAAATGTATAATAATAATAAAAAACATAAGCAATCCAATTTTAACAAAATATAAATGGGTAATAAATAAATGGATGAATAGATAATAATAATAATAATAATAATAATAATAATAATAATAATAATAATAATAATAATAATAATAAAGGTATAAATAAAATGAATAATCAATGAAAGAACATAAAAAAATTAAAATGAAGGACTAATAAATAAATGAATACTAGGATAAAATAAAAGGTAAATAAGTAAATGAATGAGTAAGTAAATAAACAAATAAATGAAAGAAATGAAAAGAATGATGAATAAATAATCAAGTAAGTAACCAAATAAATGAATACGAGAATTAAATTAAAAGGGTCTTAATTAAAACTTGAACGAAACTAGGGGTATAAATTACGAATAAAAAATAAGCTACTAAGGATTAAAACGTAACAAAACTGAAATCATAGGGTAAAAACAAAAGAAAAAGAAACATGACCAGATTGTAAACTATTTAAAATCAGAAGAATCAAGATAGAAATTAAACACACGAATCCCATCTGGAAACCCAATCGGGTTTCGGGTCACTAAACACGGCTCCGTTTTAGGCGCCTGTCTATTAAAATGGTCTAAGGACCGAAATAAAAACAAAATAAAATTAGGTGACAAAATTAAAAACAGAAAGGTATCACATTAAAATAGGCCGAAAAAGTGGAAGGACTAAAGGGGTAAATTAGTCCAAAACACGCAGATGCTGGGGTTCTGGGTCGATCTCGGGTCGGTTCCCCCAAAACGATGACGTTTTGGGCGTTTAGGGGGTTAAGTGAAACGATGCTGTTTCACTTGCTATTTAAGCCAAAAAACTTCCAAAATTTTTATTTTTTATCCTCTTTCAAAAACAAATAAACAAAAAAACTATTCCTTTCTCTCTCTAAATCTCCCCACGGACATGGCTCGACGAATCGCTGTCATACGGCCGTCAAATCACCGACGACGGCAACAACCATTGACATGGTGGTCAAGATGTGAAAAAAGGCTTTTCGGCCTCATTTCGACCAGATCTGAAGGCCTAGCCTTCCATTCACGACAAAAAAGGAATAAAAGAGGACTTTTTGACCTTTTTACCTAGCCAACGCCATTGTCGGAGCTCGGGCCAAACCCTAAGGGGTTTTGGAGCCCTCGACGTCAGTGAAGCTCCCTTGGCGACAGAGGAAGGCGTGGCTACTCAGGTAATTTTTTTTATTATTCGAAAAAAAAAGAAAATCACCTTTTAACTTTTTTTTCATTTTTGTTTTCTGATTAATCAAGTGTCTATGTAATATTTCAATCTGAATCCGACTTTTATAGCCGTTTATACATATGATTTGTTTTTATTTCTCTCTGTTTCTTCTTTCGCTTCTGTTGTCCTTGTTTCTATCCATTTTATCCTTTTGCATGTATTCTTGGAGGGTCAACGACGGGGCAAAAGCTTATCCGACGGGGCAAATGTGCGTCAGGGAAGGTGTGCCAGGCCTCAGGACGAGGCATCTCGTACGATGCGCGCTCGAAGGAAGGAGCGGCTTAGACTGGAAAAAAACCTCTTGACCTGACCCAATAGTGCTAGTAGAGGTTGTTGTTGTACCTGATCAGGACCTCTATCTTCTGCTCCAACCGGTGCATGATTCTTTACTTCGCCATTTACAGCCCTACAAGAGTCTGCTGACATCTTTCAACCTAGAATTGACAAAAGAGTGGATCATGTACTTATAACATATTTTGGCATATACAATTAACTCGAGTTTTCTTATACCAACATCCCTTACCTAGATCATCGATGATCCCAAGTAAAGTGTACCACATTGGATACACAAGAGAATCCATAGTAATTTCTAGTGATGCAAAACATTAATCTTAAGCTTTATTAATTCATTCATTTATTCAATGTTCTCAAAACCATAGGTTTATATAATTAACACTTAATCCAAACATAAATAATTCATACATAATGTTCAATCAAACTATCATGATCATCACATTTCTAAGACCCTTATACTTTAGAAACACCACATAACATAATATATTATTCAAAAGTCACTCCATAAACACAACTTAAGCTATTATTCATTTCCATGGTAACCTATAAAATTAATAATCCATAAATATTTCCCTATCAATTAATTGAACACAAAAAAATTTCAATATTAATTTTAAGAAAATGGAAATCATAGATTACATACCCAAACTTCAACTTAAAATTGTAACACCCCTAACCCGTATTCGTCGCTGGACTAAGGTTACAGAGCATTACCAGATAAGACACAACTCAGAATAGGCATATATATATGTGTTTTTTATTTAAAATATAACACATTACATCTAAGCTAAGTATAACAATACTATTAATACATATCACACATGTCATACGTTTCTGTAACCACATTTCTACATTACGATTAAAAGTGATCATTACATAACATACCAATTCACATACTTAACATTCAAATCAAAGTTGATATTTGTATCCTGAATCATCCAAACAGAATAAAGTTGCACATTTTGCTATTTCAATCAAACCATACTAATCTTTATAAATTTAAACATATATTATTTTCTTACACTTATCAAACAGTAAGACATTCAATATTGCAATTTCATTTACTAAAGAAATACTAACTCACCATATGCTTAATCACTTTAGTATCTCATTAACCAAATAAACCACATATCTAATTACTCATTTTGTATGCTATTCAATATCATACTATTTATCTTAGATAATCTATACAGCATATCCATCATTTAAATAGGTAAATGATGCACCTAATCATGCTTCCTTTCAAAAACAAAACAAAACACACACATATATATAACATATTAACCACTTGTCCATTACTTAACATAATTTAACTTATAAATTTAACCAAATTTCATACCTAAACACAATACCAAATCCATTTACCTCACATTTAATTATTTATCACAAGTATATAACCAAACATTCATAATTAAAATCATCAATTCAAACCAACTTATTAAAGACTTAATGAGTAAACAACACTTTATACCTATTTGTTGAATTCGAACATATATATATATATATATATATATCGTCAAAACCAAATCACATCATACTAGTATACATACTTGCTAAAACTATCTGTACATGCCTTTCATTTAACATCAACCACAACTTATATATATATATATATATATACACATTCGGCCTTTGTCCATTTAATAAACAAATCAAACCATCACACAATGTACAACACATATACATTTACATATCACTAAACCGAATTCAACATGTCCAAATTATAACATTATACTTACTTACCTATCATGAACTCATACCATAAACAAATATGCATAAGTATAAACTCATTTCCAATGACCATCAGAACCAAAAACATAAATATTCAGTCGATCAAAAAAAGATAAGCCATCTTCGCATGGCTATTAATTACATGCAAAAATACTTAATCCACATTCGACTTTTTACTATGCTATATATGCCATATACCCAAAATCAACTTAGTAAAAATACCAAAGGAAACTATCGATAGTGTGATAAGTCTTGCTGACGATCCCCGAGCTCATAATGTATATCCAAAATCTATAAAACAGAAGTAGACAGAAAAACACAGAGTAAACTATTTAAGTTTAGTAAGTCATAAGCAAGCTAATACCAACTAAATTAACAAAACCAAATATACAAATCCCTTCATTTACAAATCAAATAGTTAACTTATACACATTCACAAGAACTAACACAAATCTCAATATCAAATTCACACATAAGTCACTTTGGCCTAATACCTTAAATTACAATCTTACATATAGTTCACATGCTCATATTTGAACTTTTATACAATGCATTAAACATATAACTTACCTTACTTTTCATAACACAGTTTATATACGTACCTGAGTTCTTTTAATTTGAATTTCACATTGGCCTTCACTTATACATGCTCGTTGAACCATTCGAAATTCAAAAGGATACGCGAATAGTCGGAAGCTCGTACAATGCCAATGTCCCGGGCGTGGTCTTACATGTAATCACATATCGATGCCAATGTCCCAAACAAGGTCTTACACGAATCAAATACGATGCCAATGTCCCAGACATGATCTTACACGTAAACACAAGTCGATGCCAACGTCTCAGATGTGGTCTTACATGATAACACATATCGGATATCTTATGTCATGATATATGTATCCTATCTATTCCTAAGGTTCATAGGGGTTTACGGACGTCGAATCTCGATCAAATCAAGCTCGGAAGATAGCCAATTATCCAAGTACACATTCGGCCGTAGTAAATAATAGTTCAAATAATTCAAGTAATTACATAACAAATTTATATTCATAGATATAACAACATTTCAATACTTATTGACTTACCTCGGACGTCGACCATTGTGAAATCGGCTAATCGACTACTTTTGTCTTTCCCTCATCCAAAACCAATTTCTTTGGATCTTAATCTAAACATATTCAAATTAAGCTTATTTAACACCATTCTATTCAATTTAGTCTAAAAACACATAAATGGGAAATTTACAATTTTTCCCCTAACATTTCACACTTTTTATAATTTAGTCCTTTTTCCACAAAACACAAAATACATAAAATTTGAGTACACCATACAAAGGCCGAATATTCCTAGTCCTTATACAAGCCCACACATTTCATTTATTTTATATTTTAGTCCCTCAAAAAATTATTTTTGTAATTTAGTCCAAATTACTCAAAGTCATCAAAAATTCAAAGACAAAACTTGTTAATCAAATACATATATTTCATATTCCATCATCAAAAAACAAAAACCACAAGGTATCATCAATGGAAAAACACAAAATCATCCTCAAAATAAAAAAATTAAGACATGGGTCAGAAATTACTCAAAACAACGATCTCAAAAACATAAAAATTATCAACAACCGAACTAAAACTCACCTTGATTCAAGCTTTATTCACTAGTCTTCTTTCTTTTTTTTTTTGTTTACATTCGGTTATGGAAAACAATTAATAACCTTTTGCTTTTAATTTTATGATAAGTTATTATAATATAATATAATATAATATAATATTAATATAAAAGTTTAATTTATAAACTTTAACATATAAAAAAACATATAATAATGGCATGTTGCCGTCCACTACATAATAAAAATGGGCTATTTGCAACATAATTCCTCCCTTTTAAAAAGACAACAACAATTAAGCACTTTCACAACTAACCATCAAGTTTTCATTTTACGCGATTAAGTCCGTTTATTTAATCGGACACCTAAACGACAAAATTAAAACACAAAAATTTAATACAAGAAAACTCACATATAATAAACACGAAAAATAAATTTAAAATATTTTTTGGACTCGAATTTGTGGTCCCAAAACCACTATTCCGATTAGGGTCAAAATCGAGTTGTTACAACTCTCTCCCCTTTAGGGATTTTTGTCCTCAAAAATCTTACCGGTGAATAAGTTTGAATAACGCTCTTTCATTGAATCCTCTGACTCCCAAATTGCCTCTTCAACACCATGCTTTTGCCACAGTACTTTGACTAATGGGATTTCTTATTTCTCAATTCTTTCATCTTACGAGACAGAATTCGAATTGGTTCTTCTTCATATGTCATGTCAGACTGAATGTCAACCTCTGTCGGATTAATCACATGTGAAGGATCGAATCAGTATCTACAGAGCATCGAAACATGAAATACATTGTAGATCTTTTCTAACTCAGGTGGCAACTGCAATCTATAAGCAACCGGCCCGATATCCTCTATGATTTCATACGGCCCAATGAATCTCGGACTCAACTTGCCTTTACGACCGAATCTGAGTATTTTCTTCCACGGTGATACTTTCAAAAATACTTGAGCTCCAATCTGAAACTCAATATCCTTACGTTTCAAATCTGCATATGACTTTTGATGATCTGATGCAGTTTTCAAGCTATCTCGAATCACTATCACTTTCTGTTCAGTTTCTTTGATCAAGTCAACCCCATGTATCTTATTTTCAATGAGCTCATTCTCATACAATGGTGTACAACATTTACGACCATACAAAGCCTTATAAGGTGCCATTTTGATGCTAGATTGGAAACTATTATTATAAGCAAATTCAATCAAAGGTAAGTATCGTTCCCGCGTACCTTCAAACTCAAGGATGCAACATCTTAACATATCCTCAAGTATGTGAATGATTTGTTTAGACTGACCATCTGTTTGCGGATGGAAAGCTGTGCTAAAATGTAGTTTCGTACCTAAAGCATCTTGCACTTTCTTCCAAAACCGTGATGTGAACCTCGGGTCTCTATCCGAAATAATAGAAATAGACACACTATGTAATCTCACAATCTGAGAAACATACAATTCAGCCAATTTATCAAGTGAATAATCAGTACAAACTGGAACAAAATGAGTATATTTGGTCTATCTATCCACAATAACCCAGATTGCATCTTTCTTGCTCGGTGTTAACAGTAGACCAGATACAAAATCCATCATAACTCTGTCCTATTTCCACTTGGGTATCATAATTGGCTGAAGTAACCCAGAAGGTACCTGATGTTCAGCTTTCACTTGCTAACAAACTAGGCATTTCGAAACAAAATCAGATGTGTCTCATTTCATAACAGGCCACCAATAGAACTGTTTCAAATCATTATACATTTTCGTACTACCCGAATTAACAGATGACCTACTGCTGTGAGCTTCATTCAAAATCATCTGAACCAACTCTGAATTCTTCGAAACACATATTCGGTTTCTGAACCCCAAACAACCATTTTCATCTACTCGAAATTCAGATTCATTATTTATTTCACACTGAGCTCTATTTGCTAACAAATCATTATAAACTTTCTGGGCATCACAAATTTGTTGAATAAACAATGGCCTTGCTTTTAATTCGGCTATTATCGAACCATCATTAGATATAACCCTATGCACATTCATTGTACACAAAGCAAATATTTATTTTCGACTTAAAGCATCAGCAACAACATTAGCTTTTTCCTGGATGATAGTCAATCATATGCTCATAGTCTTTTAACAACTCTAACCACTGGTGCTGTATCAAATTCAGATCTTTCTGAGTCATCAAATACTTCAGGCTTTTATGATCAGAATAAACATGACATTTTTCACCGAACTGATAATGACACCAAATCTTCAATGCGAACCTGATTCCAGATCGTGTGCCGAATAGTTCTTTTCATGTGGTTTCAGCTGTCTCGAGACATAAGCTATAACTTTTCCTTCCTGCATCAAAACACAACCTAAACCACTCAAAGATGCATCACTGTAAATAACAAATTCTTTACCCAATTCTGGCTGAATTAACACTGGAGCTTCTATCAATAGAGTTTTCAACTGATCAAAACTTTTCTGACACTTTTCTGACCACCCGAACTTAACATATTTCTGTAACAGCGTCGTCATAGGTGTTACAATCATAGAGAAACCTTCCACAAACCTTCTGTAATAACTAGCAAGTCCCAGAAAACTTTGAACTTGGAGACATTGGTTTCCAATCAAGTATAGCTGAAATTTTACTCCACTACACCAAAACAGACTTTTAGTGGCGTTTTTTTTGCTTTTAGCGGCGTTTATAAATGCCACTAATAGTATTTGCGGCGCTTTCCATGAAAGCGCCACAAAATTTAGCAGCATTTATGGGAAAAAAAACGCCGCTAAAAGTCTTGACCTTTAGCGGCGCTTTTCACACAAACGCCGCTAAAAGTTTTGACTTTTAGCAGCGCTTTTAATAAAAACGCCGCTAATTTGCACAGATTTGCAATGCTTATTTTCTCCAATATCCTACCCTTCCTGTATTAAAATCAACCAAAAACAGCAGCAGTTGCATATAATTTCAATCCAAAACAACAAATATAACATTTAAATCTCACCAAAATCATTAAATCTAAACGATATTTCAAATTTAATAAAAGATATTTGATATAAATTAATAAATGTAACAATGTTAAATGTAACATTAATTTTAAATGTAACAATGTTAAAAATAAGGGACTAAGATGGCGGCTTCTGCGACTGCTGCAACATCTGCATCATCTGCTGAAGCTGTAGCTGGAGCTCATCGTATTTTCTACTCTGCTCTGCCTCCCTCGCTGCTGCATCCACTCTAAGTTCTTCATATTTTCTTTCAACCTCAGCAATTTGTTGAACCGTGCTCGCTTGCATCTGAGATATTTGGTCTTTTAACCTCTGAACTTCAGCTTGCGATTAACTACCGGAAGGCATATACTGTTGGGAGCCAGATCCAAAATATTGGTTCGGGGTAACACCAGATCCTTGAAATCGGACCCGACCATACCTTTTAGGACCCAAAACATCAGTAATGAAAAATAGCAAGTATATCATATAAATGAAGCCAAAAAATAGCAAATGTAGCATAAAAATTCTGACCATACCTTTCAGGACCCAAAACATCGGTAATAATCCTGTTATCGATATCATCAAGATTAACAGAACTATCACTCGAAGCAACCGCCTCATACTGTGCCTTCTTCTCCTTTAGTTTCTCCTAATAAATTAATGAAAAAGTTAGAAACGAAATATACAGTAAGAATGAATGCAACATAACTTAACATTATTAATTTAAAACTAGTAACGAATAATTAAACTATTAAATTTTATTAAGTAAATATACCATAATCTCTCTAGCTTCGGATGTCATCGGAGACCCATCATTCTTCCTATGCGTAAGGTCAAAAAGCTGAACGCGTCCAACTTTTTGACTGGTGGAGATTTCCTACAGTGTAGTAGTAAAAATATAATTTAATAGTATAAAGTTACTAAAATTTGACAGAATTAATAAATTATCATACCTCGGCATCAACTACAGAAGCAAAACTTTTGGACCCTGCCGTGTGTGTGAATTTTGTTTCTGCCTACTGCTCGTTCCAACACGCTTACGGTCCTACATAATGAAATTCTTATTACGTATATAGTAAATACTATAAACCAAAAAATTTATAAGAGTTTACAACTAGGTAATACCTCTCCTTTCTTTGAGTTCCAAAATCTAACCGCATCTTCCCATTGATACCTCAACATTTGTAACACCCCAAACTCGGCCTAAACACCACAACCGAATCTGGCATGTCACTAAGAAGATTTAGAAAAACACTCGCATTTTTGGAAAACATTTGTCGAGTTTAAACATGTATTCCGGAAAACTTGATGATTTGATAATTTATAAAAGATATAAATTTTATATGATGCCTTTATGAATTAAAAACCGAAATTTAGTACATGCCTTAGTTTATATTTTTCGCCGAAATTAGGTGTCCAATAATAGTAAAAACCCAAAAGAAAGCCCAAAGTATAAGGCTAGTGGCCCATGGCCTTATTACAATAAAATACAAAACCCAAAATAATTTAACATATTGAAGGAAAACTTAAATAAATGGCGTCTTTGCTATAACAATTCGAACTCTTGCATGGCCACCTTGTGCTCCCCTCCAGCCCGGTCCGATGCACTAAATGCTACTTGAAAAAAAAATGTTAAATAATAGGGTGAGTCACAAGGCTCAGTGTGCAACCCTCGTGCACCATCAGACTGGGCCTTAGCCAGACAGAACAGATAACAAAATATAATATATCAGGAATTATGCAAAGCCCAACCCAATCCTAGATTTCCATCCGCTACACACCACCCTTACCTGCCAATCACACCATTGGGGATTTCTACAATCAACCCACACCGCTACACACTATCGATGGCAGTCATGCTGCAGTTAGCTACTCATCGTTAGATCATGGCAATAGCCACTACAACAGATCGTGGCAAAAAGCCACTACAACAGATCATGGCAAAAGCAACTACAACAGAACACTTCCCCTTTCATCAATCATCCAACCCCGTGCAATCACAGAAATCGGCATACATGTTTATCATATCAAATCAGCAAAACCATTCACTTAAGAACGACAGAGATCACTAACCTGGTGATTCGCCTTTACCCTCCTCGGGTTTTCAACAGCCATACCGGTATTTTGGCATTTAACAGAATATAACAGATTTATAAGCATATACTAACAGGCAATCCAAATGGTGTGAGAATGTTAAAAACCTGATCAAAGCGTAGGACTACCCTCTATGTCGATACCCTCGCTAATCGGATCTATTGCCTTCTATCTACAACTTTGCTCAAAAGCCAGAAGAACGCGAAGATAAGGCCTCTCCTATATTCGACCAAGGGTTAGTGTTTTACCCAAATTATACGTTTAAATTAACAGATCTCCTTACCTTGAAATCCCGAAAGTAATACGATCCGAGTGCTACTGAACTCTGGCTTAGAAATCTAAGCGATTGAATCCCCTTCAAATCCCGAAATGCTGCAAATGAGAGAAAACACCCGATTAGTTAACCATATAGCCATTCGGCTAAGATCTCTAGAAGCCGAAAAAAGATTGAAATATCACGAATCGATACTTACCTTTAGTTTTCTTCAAGATTTGGCACAAGCAGACACCATAGAAGGAATTCGGCAATCACAGGAGATGAGATCTAGGGATTTGGGCTTTTAAGAAAATCCCAGAAAAGATGAACGAGAGAAATGCTGATGCGTTTTCGGCTTTTGGAAGAACTAGGAATTGAAAAGATAGGCGAGGAAGTAGATAGAGAGATTTGGCCAAAGTGTTTACAAGAGAAGAGAAGGTAAATTACAGGGGTTTCGGTTTCTGACAGAAAGAAAAAAAAAGAAGAAAATATGATTCTAATTTGCCGAAAAGAGAGAAAGCTTGAGGCTATTTTCAGAGAACACAATGAAAAATTCGGCACACCCCTTTGCCTATACTGAACCGATTTTTCCCCCTCTCCTGTTTTGATTTTTGGCCAACTCTGCAACCAAGAGATCACTTTTATCATTCTATCCCCTATTTTGTAGCCACATTGCCGTCCCCTAGCTCTCCTTGGGCTACCAAAATTGGCCCAATTCCTTGGGCTCTAAGCGGCCACACTGGGTCCCCTTCCTTTGCCTATTGGCGCCACTTATAGCTCCCTTCTACTGCGCCTCTTGTTCCTGGGCCACAAGCCCATTATGCCTATTACACTCTCAATACTTTATTTAAACCCAATAGTCTCTAAACAAAATATTTAGCCAAGACCTCGGCCCATTCCTGAGCCCAATTTGCACTTCTAAACCTCGAATTAACATTTTAAGCATACGTCACATAAAATACACAGGCCTAAAAATTCAGGATGTTACAGTTCTACCCCCCTTAAAATAAATTTCGACCTCGAAATTTACCTGATTAGAAGAGATGGGGATACTGCTGTCGCATAACATCCTCTGGCTCCCATGTCACTTCCTCTGCATCATGGTTTCGCCACAAAACCTTGACCAAAGAGACGGACTTCCTTCTCAACACTTTTACGTCTCGATCCAAGATTTGCACTAGTTCCTCCTCAAAAGACAAATCTGGCCTTACTTCAATCTCTTCCACCGGCATAACGTGCGATGGATCAGAACGATAACATCTTAGCATCGAGACATGGAACACGTCATGTATCTGCTCCAACTCTAAAGGCAACTCCAATCGATAAGCCACTGGGCCCACGCGTTCTAGTACCCGATAAGGCCCAATAAATCGGGAATTAGCTTACCCTTCCGATCAAACCTCATTACCTTCTTCCACGGTGATAGTTTCAAGAAGACTTGATCTCCTACTGCAAATTCCATCCCCTTCCATTTAAGATTCGCATACGACTTCTGCCGATCAGACGCTTCCTTCAACCGAGCCCGAATTAATTTAACTTTCTCTTCGCTTTTAACACTAGTTCTGGGCCCAACACCTGATGCTCACCCAACTCTGTCCAACAAGTTGGGGTACGACATCTCCTTTCATATAATGCTTCATAAGGCGCCATCCGAATACTAGATTGATAACTATTATTGTACACGAATTCTGCCAAAGGTAAATACTCCTCTCAGCTTCCTCCAAAATCGATGATGCAACCCCTTAGCATATCCTCCAAGATTTGGATTACCTCTCGGGTGACCATCGATCAGTGGATGAAAAGTCTTCAAGTCTAGCCTTGTTCCCATTGCCTGATGCAGAGCCTTTCAGAACTGTGACGTGAACCTAGGGTCTCTATCCGATATAATCGACATAGGTACACCATGTAGTCTCCCCACCTCAGCCACATACAACTTAGCCAACCTTTGCAGAGAAAAGTCGACATGAACTAGTATGAAGTGAGCAGACTTCGTCACCGATCCACAATCATCCAAACTGAATCATTCTTAGTGGGCATAAGGGGTAACCCACTAACAAAATCCATTGTGATTCTCTCCCATTTCCCCAGCGGAATCTTTACCGGCTGCAACAACCCCGAAGGAAACTAGTGTTTCGCTTTCACCTGCTGGCACGTCAAACACTTACTCACGAATTCTGTTATCTCTTACTTCAGACCTGGCCACCAGAATTATTTTCGTAAATCGCGATACATCTTAACCCCTCCAAGATGCATAGCGTAAGGGCTACTATGCGCCTCCTAAAGAATCATCTGCCTTAACTCAACATCCTTTGGCATACAAACTCTCTTACGAAAACACAGGACTCCATCACCATTCAAACTATAGTCCTCTCCTTCACCACTTCGCTCTTGCCAGATCGAGCACTCAAAACATCGTCTGGAAGTTGCTTCTCCTTGATCTGACTTGTCCACATAGGTCTTACTTAGAGCTCAGCTACCAAACTTCCATCCTCATACAGACTAAGATGAGCGAACATCGCCCTCAAATCCGCTATCGCCTTCCTACTCAGCACATCTGCCATCACGTTAGCCTTACCCGGATGATATTCGATCAAACAGTCATAGTCCTTCAAGAGCTCAATCCACCTACGTTGCCTCAGATTCAACTCCTTCCGGATAAGGAGATACTTCAGGCTCTTATGGTTCGTGTAAATAATCGACTTCTCCCCATATAGGGAGTGCCTCCAAATCTTCAGAGCAAACGCTACCGCCGCTAATTCTAAATCGTGCGTAGGGTAGTTCAATTCATGCGGTCTCAACCGTCGAGACACATATGCAACAACTTTTCCATCTTATTTCAAAACACATCCTAAACCCGTGTGTGATGCATCACAATAGACAGTAAATTTTGTCCGCCTCTGGCTGAATTAACACTAGCGCTTCTGTCAAGATTCTCTTCAGCTTCTCAAAGCTCTCCTACTGTTTGTCGGTCCATACGAACGATACTCCCTTCCTCAACAACTTAGTTAAAGGTGCCGCTAGCAATGAGAACCCTTCAACAAACCTTCTGTAGTACCCGACCAATCCTAAGAAACTTCGAACTTCTGCCACAGACTTCGGCGGTTTCTAATCCAGTGCGACTTCTATCTTCCGAGGGTCTACCCTAATTCCCTCTGCGAAAACTACATACCCTAAAAAAGTCACTTCCTTCAGCCAGAACTCACACTTACTGAATTTTACGTACAACTGCTTCTCCCTTAGAATTTGCAACACCACACGAAGATGTGCATAATGCTCCTCTTCGGACTTGGAGTAAACCAGGATATCGTCGATGAACACCACGACGAAGTGATCAAGATACGGTTGAAATACCTAGTTCATCATATCCATAAATACCGCTGGCGCATTCGTCAACCCAAACGACATCACCAAAAATTCATAATGACCGTATCGAGTCCAAAACGCCGTCTTATAAATGTCTCTTTTCTTTACCCTTAACTGATGATATCCCGACCTTAAGTCAATCTTAGAAAAGACCGAAGCTCTTTTGAGCTGATCGAACAGGTCGTCGATTTTTGGCGGTGGGTACTTGTTCTTAACCATCAACTCTTTCAATTGACGGTAGTCCACACACAAATGCATGGATCCGTCTTTCTTCTTCACAAACAGACCGGGCTCCCCACAGAGACACACTCGGTTAGATAAATCTACGATCTTACAGTTCCTGGATCTGGGCTTTGAGTTCCACCAGCTCCTTCGGCGCCATTCTGTACGGAGCAATAGACACTGGAGCTGTACCCGAAAGTAGCTCTATTCCAAACTTCACTTCGCGATCCGGGGGTAATCTTGGCAATTCTTCAGGAAAGACAACTGTGAAATCCTTGACTGTTCGAACCTAATCGACAGTCACCTCCTTAACATCCAAAGCACTGATAAAGGCTAGAAACGCATTACATCCCTTCCGAATTATCTTAACAGCTTTTAATGCAGACACTACGTTGGACAAATAATTCCTTCTTCCTCCTAACACTACCACCTCTCCGCCTTCCGGCGTACTCAACACCATGCACTTAGTCTCACAATCCAACTTAGCACGGTGTTTAGTCAACCAATCCATTCCCAAAATAAGGTCAAACTCTCCAAATGGTAATTCTATTAAGTCTGCAGGGAACACTACTCTTTGAGTCTCTAAAGGTACGTCCCTAAACAATTTGTCCACTACCCTAGATTGTCCCAAAGGGCTACCCTAGGAGTGGGTTGACCCAATATCAATCAAAGCAAGGTATGGGCTATTAGTAATAAGAAACATACTGGTTATGACGTCCGGTGCGTCACCATCCTCCCATCGACGTGTTGCATAGACTAGACCCGGCTGCCTTGCGTCTACATTTCTAGCACCCCTACCAGGTGCTTCACGACCCCGATCGAATCCATTTCCTCTTCTGGTCGCGCCACGACCCCTCGGTACTGGCTGACTATCTCCTCTAACCTAATTAAAATCTCATCCCGTGGGCTGTGTCTGCTCCACCTGTGGACAGTTCTTAATCATATGCTCCGTGGATCCACACCTAAAGCATCCACCGGTTCTCCTTTTACACTCCCCATAATGCACCTTCCCACAAGAAGGACATGATCGATTCTGACCCGTTGGAGCACGAGCTGGCCCATCAGACCTAGGCCTTTTCTGAAAGTTCCCAGATGATCCCGACGGCCTAAAATTCCTCTTATTCTGATTTTGATCCTTATCCTTATTCTGCTTCTCAGTTCACTTCACCTCTTCAGATATTTTAGCTTTCTCGACCAGAACCGCAAAGTTTCTTTCTCGCTACGGTACCACTAATACCCTCAATTTATCCTTTAGTCCATCATCGAATCGTACGCAATGCTCATAGTCAGTTGCTACAATCTCTCGAGTGTAATGGCTCAACTACAGAAATTCGGCTTTAGATTCTGACACAGACTTACTTCCCTGCACCAAGTTCAGGAATGCCCTTCTCTGTGCATCCATATAGCTGGCCCCGATGTATTTTCCCTGGTACGACTCCTTAAAGAAGTCCCAATCAATACGATCTGCGGGAGTACCCTCCTTCACCGTGAGCCACCACTGATAGGCCTCTTCTCGAAGAAGAGACACGACCCCCTTCAACTTCTCCTCCACAGTGAAGTCAAGGTCATCCATTATGCGCTCAGTTGCCTCTAACCAATACTCAGCTGTGTTAGGGGCTACGCCAGAAACTCCCATAAACATCTTTGCTCCGTTGGCTCGGAGTCGTTCAGACACAGACTTTCGAGCTCCTGAACCTGTGCCTACTCCAGCCACACTTTCAAGGACTCGTAGCATCATCTGAGACACTGCATTATCTCCACCCGTTTGGTCCTAAAATTCTCCCTCCACAGCTGGCAGATCTGGCATCTTATTTCCTAACCCGTGGCCAGACCCTACTAGCTCTGACACAGTCATCCTACCCCTACCACGACCACGTGGCGGACGTCTTCGACCCCTTATACTCATTCTTCCGATCAACATTTATCTGATTAGAAATTTTATGAATTATTAACTCTTCCCACTGATTATCCACGAATAATTTTATGAAAAAGTAGTTTGATAGTGGTTCTTTCAAATTCAGAGTTATATCTGAAGGTTCAGTCTCAAGTCTACTACCCTAATTCAGAGAATCACATACATTCACAATCAATATACAGAGGGCATTCACAAACTTATATTCTTCACTTAGGGGCGTTTTCGTCCTTTCACTACCCAGGGCATTTTCGTAATTTATCTTACAGGGGTTTTTTTGTAATTTTCAAAATAGGGTATCTTGGTGGTTTTACAAAATAGGGGGTATTTTGGAAATTTTACAATATAGGGGGTATTTCGATAATTTTGTAAACCGAGGGTATTTCAGTAATTTCACAAATCTTGGTAATTTTTACAAATCTAGGGTATTTTGGAAAATTTTTACAAATAAAGAGTATTTCAGAAATTTTACAAAACTAGAGGTATTTTAGTGATTTTGCAAAATAGGGTGGCTGGTCCCTTTCGGGTTTTAATTATAAATTTTGGCCCGTCAACAAGTCCTCATGGCTAAGGTGAACAGACACTACGCAGCAGGTAGGATTCCAACGAAGAGGAGGTGAGTCACTAGGACTGCTTAAGTACCAATCTCTCCCTGGATCCAATTCTAGACATGCGTATGCCTGTTACCACACCCTAACCCAGTGACTTGTTCACGGACATGTTTAATTAGATTAAGTTTTATGAAGTTTATTGTTTGGTGTAAGCTAGGCTTAGGGTCCAATAATTTCTATCTTACTAACCTATGGCCCCATAAAGCCCATTAAGCCCACATACATAAGACACAGTGGCTCAGAATACTTGCCTGGCAGGCTTAGGCCGGAGACGCAAGTGCCATGCCGAGAGAACAATCCTGTATTACATGTTTCTGAAAACCCATCTTTAGAAAACATTTTGAGCCCAAAAACCCCAAAGCTGAGTTTTAAACGTGGCTCTGATGCCTTTTTGTAACACCCTAAACCCAGCCCAAACACTACAACCGGATCTGGCATGTCACTAAAAAGATTTAGTAAAACATGTCGCATTTTTGGAAAACATTTGTCGAGTTTAAACATGTATTCCAGAAAACTTGATGATTTGATAATTTATAAAAGATATAAATTCTATATGATGCCTTTATGAATTAAAAACTGAAATTTAGTACATGCCTTAGTTTATATTTTTCGCCGAAATTAGGTGTCCAATAATAGTAAAAACCCAAAAGAAAGCCCAAAGTATAAGGCTAGTGGCCCATGGCCTTATTACAATAAAATACAAACCCAAAATAATTTAACATATTGAAGGAAAATTTAAATAAATGGCGGCTTTGCTGTAACAATTCGAACTCTTGCATGGCCACCTTGCGCTCCCCTCCAGCCCGGTCCGATGCACTAAGTGCTACCTGAAAAAAAATGTTAAATAATAGGGTGAGTCACAAGACTTAGTGTGCAACCCTCGTGGACCATCAGACTGGGCTTTAGCCCCACAGAACAGATAACAAAATATAATATATCAGGAATTATGCAAAACCCAACCCAATCCTAGATTTCCATCCGCTACACACCACCCTTACCTATCAATCACACCATTGGGGATTTCTACAATCAACCCACACCGCTACACACCATCGATGGCAGTCATGCTGCAGTTAGCTGCTCATCGTCAAATCATGGCAATAGCCACTACAACAGATCGTGGCAAAAAGCCATTACAACAGATCATGGCAAAAGCCACTACAACAGAACACTTGCCCTTTCATCAATCACCCAACCCCGTGCAATCACAGAAACCGGCATACATGTTTATCATATCAAATCAACAGAACCATTCACTTAAGAACGACAGAGATCACTAACCTGGTGATTCGCCTTTGCCCTCTTCGGGTTTTCAACAGCCATGCCGGTATTTCATCATTTAACAGAATATAATAGATTTATAAGCATATACTAACAGACAATCCAAATGGTGTGAGAATGTTACACACCTGATCAATGCGTAGGACTACCTTCTATGTCGATACCCTCGCTAATCGGATCTACTGCCTTCTATCTATAACTTTGCTCAAAAGCCAGAAGAACGCGAAGATAAGGCATTTCCTACATTCGGCCAAGGGTTAGTGTTTTACCCGAATTATATGTTTAAATTAATACTTCTCCTTACCTTGAAATCCCGAAAGTAATATGATCCGAGTGCTACTGAACTCTGGCTTAGAAATCTAAGCGATTGAATCCTTTTCAAATCCTGAAATGCCGCAAATGAAAGAAAACACCCGATTAGTTAACCATATAGCCATTTGGCTAAGATCTCTAGAAGCCAGAAAAAGATTGAAATCTCACGAATCGACACTTACCTTTAGTTTTCTTTAAGATTCGGCACAAGCAGACACCACAGAAGGAATTCGGCAATCACAAGAGATGAGATCTAGGGATTTTGGCTTTTAAGAAAATCTCGAAAAAGATGAACGAGAGAAATACTGATGCGTTTTCGGCTTTTGAAAGAACTAGGAATTGAAAAGATGGGCAAGGAAGTAGATAGAGAGATACGGCCAAAGTGTTTGTAAGAGAAGAGAAGGTAAATTGCAGGGGTTTCGGTTCCTGACAGAAGGAAAAAAAAAAAAGATGATTCTAGTTTGCCGAAAAGAGAGAAAGCTTGAGGCTATTTTCAGAGAACACGATGAAAAATTTGGCACACCTCCTTGCCTATGCTGAACCGATTTTTCCCCCTCTCCTGTGTTTGGTTTTCGACCAACTCTGCAACCAAGAGATCACTCTTATCATTCTATCCCTTATCCTTAACAGAACACTCATCCAACAGAGACCTACACCACACCACTACTTCCCCTTTATCAGCATTATATCCACATAAATTAAAACATAAAATCCCCTATTTTGTAGCCACATTGCCGTCCCCCCTAGCTCTCCTTGGGCTGCCAAAATTCGCCCAATTCCTTGGGCTCCAAGCGGCCACACTGGGGCCCCCTTCCTTTGCCTATTGGCGCCACTTATAGCTCCCTCCTACTGCGCCTCTTGTTCCTTGGCCACAAGCCCATTATGCCTATTACACTCTCAATACTTTATTTAAACCCAATAGTCTCTAAACAAAATATTTAGCCAAGACCTTGGCCCATTCCTGAGCCCAATTTGCACCTCTAAACCTCGAATTAACATTTTAAGCATACATCACATAAAATCCACAAGCCCAAAAATTCAGGATGTTACAACATTCCCGGGGACATTTCGCAATTTATCCTCGAGGCCGATTTCTTTCTTAAAATATTCTTTTTTCAGTGTGCCTTTATGGTCTCTCTATTTTTTTCCCAGTGTCTTCTTTATATAGTCATCAGAGACCTCCAAAGCAAATCTATCCTAAAAAACATAAGTTTAGAAAGTTAATATAAATGAAACTTCAACAAAAGTATTATAAATTACATTCACGTTTTGTTACCTTAACGTTATCGAGAGCTTGTTTTTTGTTTGCATCAGGCATGTGATGCCATGACCCGTAATTGATGGGCAATATATTTGCATTCCGTGCAATAATGCCTAGATAGCCTGATAGAACTCAAGCTTCAGGGCCAACAGGCTGGCCATGAGTGTTTCTCCTTACTTTCACACGCTCAACGTGATTTAATTAGTATAAGTCTTTAAGCAGGGTACGTCCGCGACCTCTGCGTGTCCCACCAGTCTCAGCTGAACAATGACATATTATTGTTATATTAAAATTGAACAATGAATCAATAATTAAAGTCAACATGCATGTAAAATAAACTTAACATTACTTTGTAATTACAGAGGTGATTATCTATGTCACCGGGACTCGAGATCAACTATTGTTTGTTGTTCGCTATTGCCCTATTCAGAATATAGAATATTTAAATCTATAATCTTCTTCTACTCATTTTTTGAAATACACATAAAATAGTTAAAATTTTAGTAACAAATGACAACAATAATGGTACATATAAAATAGTTAAATTATATAAAATGACCAATATTAAAATTATAATATTACATATAAATAAAAAATTGTAAAATCTTACTACATCATAATTAAGTAAATATCTTCGTCCACGTCTGATTTAACCCATTGAAATTGTGTACTAGTACTAGGGATATTTTCATTTAGGTTTTGTTCGGAAAAAGGCAGAGTTTCTGATCTTTCGACGATTTCATCTCTACTATTTTCGTTGCCCATATCGAACAAGTCCCTAGGGATGTTTCGAAGTTTTAAATTACTTATGTAAGTTTTAAATTACTTTATTTAAATAATAATTATGTAAGTTTTAAATTTTCATTTTAAGAAGTTTTAAATTACTTTTTAAAAAAAAGAATTCTATTTTATATTAAAAATTATAAGTTTTAAAAACATTTAAAAATATTAAATCTGAAATCAAACATTATTAATATAAAAATTAGTAGTTCTATTTTTATATTAAAATATATTTAAATAATGAAAAACCATTTTAAGAAGGTTTTAAATTACTTTTTTTAAAAGCAATTCGATTTTATATTAAAAATATTTAAATAATGCTCATTATTATTATATTGAGAAAAAACTATAAGTTTTAAAACATTTAAAAATATTACATTTTGAAATCAAACATTATTCTATGAATTTAGTTAACATAGATTATATGAATGTGTAATATTTTACGAAGAAAAAATAACACAAACTTTAATATAATTATATCTCTTTTAAACATTAGAGCTCTTTTAAATTAAAAATCATAAGTTAAATAATAATTTAATACATTAAAAGTTAAAATTAAAATATAGTTTAAACATTACAACTCTTTTAAATTAGGAATAAATAATTTATTCAAAATTATTTAAAATTTTATAACGATTAAGATTAAAATTAAAAATTGATTAAAATATAAATTTATTTAAAAATTAAGCTTAACATTAGAATTACAAAACAAATTTTTAAAATGTTAATTTTATATGATAAAAATATCATATTTAAAATAATTTATAAATATTGTTTGACAGTTTTTGAACTAATTATAATATTTTATAATATGATAAAAAAACATATTTAAGTTGTTAAATAATATAATTAAAATTAGTTTAGTTTTCAATAAGAAATAAAATAGTTGATTTAAATCATACCAAAAAATAAAATAGTTAATTTAAAATATGTTTAAAAACTTATACCGCTACTATCAAAATTAATAACAAATATTTTAAAGATCTTGCAAAATTAAATTTGTTTAAAACCTATTTAAACATGATATAAAATTACTTCAAACTGTTCATAATTTTAAGATTATAATATATGTTTAGCATATACTTTTCAAAATGTACCTAAAGAATAAAAAAATAAAAAATTACATTTCAAATTTGATAATACTTTTATAAATATATATGTATTTATTTGGTACATACTTATTTTCGAAAAATGTTTAAAAAATTAGAACTTTATAATTATTTTAAAGTTTATTAAAAGCTGTTATAATGTTTCAAAATTTAAGAATTATATAACATGTTTAAAATTAATTATGATGTTTTTGAAAATAGGTTAAACTTCAAACATAATAATTGTATTTTAAAACTGTTGTTTTATAGTAAACAACATTAGGAATTATAACTCGTTCATGGTGTTGATTTATGTTTGAAGGATAAAATCTGGAGATGGGCCCAGATGCCCTTAAATTCTTGTAAAAGAAGATAATCTTGTTCTTTGAGATGCTCTTTTATGCTTAAATGAAAGGAACTTTTAAATGGAAAAAAAAGTAAGGAAATAAAATTCTCTAGAACGTGAAGAGAGGTGGGAGATGACCCCCAGGAGGGAATTAATTCCTATGGCACTTATTTTTGGTCCCTAAGCATGTTCTTTTATTAGCTGGCCTGTAAAGTGATTTCACATTGTACCAACTACCAAGTTAGGCTAATAGTGCTTGACAGGGAAGACTTAGACCTTTGCCTAACAACATGGTCTCTCTCGCTGACAATATATTAATTCCTAACTTTCATATTAATTATTAAAAATTCATGTTTACAGAAGGAAACTGAGATGAGAAAAGAAATTTGCAGCCTATAGATGATCATGCCCTCAAAATCGATGTAAATGTGATAAACATGCAACCTAGTCACCCATTGCTAGCACATCACATGCCCATCCAACATAATTTAGACAAAAACAAGTCAAAACTCGAAGTAAAATTGAAGTTCCCACAACAATATCAAGCGACAAAATATATTATCGATTTGCGAAAATGTTCTCCTTCTTCCTATTCGAAGCGATTGCTAATTGAAACTCTTCCGCAAATACAAGAGAAGAGATATAAGGGCATCAAACTTTGCATTTAAAAAGAACAAAGAGAACCATGACCACATGAAAACCATATAGACAATACTGTACCTTGTTGATCAGCCCATCATCAATCACAGAACTGCTTATGCTTTTGAATAGTTCAAAGAGTGCTTCAACTTCACTAAAATTAACTGCCAAAAAAAAAAAAATCAAGTATTCAAATTTTAGCAAAGTTAGCAAACTTTATAATCTATTCCAAGCTTACCCAAATAATCCAAATCTTTCAGGAAACTAAAACCAATAACAATTTTGGAAATTTTCCTTCTTAATGGAATGAAAAGCCATGTTTCTTGACTAAAAATGTTTCACGAAAAATAAAAAGATAGTTGTACAAGCCCATTTTGCCCGGCCCAAACCCAAACCCAATTAACCCACATACAAACAAACCCAAATCATAACCCCAGACCCAAAACCTAATCCTAAAACCCAATTACCCTAGCCCATTAAACAACAAATCAGAAAAAGAAAACCAAAAAAAAAAAAAACCTACGTGCGCCGCACCTAGGGCCTTCTGACCCTCTGCCACCACCACTTGCCAAACCTGCCCCTGACAGGTCTAACGTCGCCAGTAATCCCGTCCACCGCCCAGTACCGCCCAAGACTGCAAGCAATAAAATGGAAGAGGCAGAAAGCAAAAAATTTGGCTATAAAAGCCGATTCCAAATGTTTGTAAGGGGTTCCTCTTTTAATCAATAAACAAAACAGAAAAAGAAAAAAAAACATAGAGATCTGCAAATACAAAACAGAGGCAAACCAAAGTAGCAAGATTGAGCATTAATCCACCAAAAATCAAAACAGAAACCGAAAGGAGGTGATTACTTTACGTTTATTTTCCAAAGCCTTTTCTTTTACTCATTTTTTCTTTTACTCATTTTTTACACACACATATATATATATGTCATAAATATAAAAAATATAAAAAAATAAATTTTTTTTACCTTTTTGGCCACAGACGCGGTGCCGTGTGATAATGATTTTAACGTCGAACGAAGTCACCAAAAATCTCCCCCCACCTTGGACCTGGAGAGAGAAGAGAGGAAAGTGAGAGACTTTTTTTTAAGTAAGCAGGTTAAATGATTTTTTTTCTGATTTTTAGGCCTTTTATAGCCCCTTAAAACGACGTCGTTTTGGGACTGGCCTTAAACGCCCAAAACGACGTTGTTTTGCTCCTCAAGATCCGCATGTTGACCCGACCGCCCTCAGGATCAGCGTGTTTTTGTTTTTGGTCTAATTGCACAAATGGCCCTTCAGCATTTTTAGTATTTCAAATCAAGTTTGCGATGATTCGTACATTGGCCCGAAATTTTACGCGGTTTAGCGATTTGGTCCTTCCTCAAACGCGCGTTTAACTTACTAGGAATATTACCTCTTGGTCCCCACCTTTTATCGCGTTTCTAATTTAGTCCCCAAACCTCTATTTTATTTATAATTTGACCAAACTTACATTTTCATGCAATTTAACCTATTTTTCAATTATTTTGCAATTTTACAACTTTTACTATTATTTAATATTTTATTATTATTGGTTATTTATTATTATTACTATTATTATTATTATTATTATTATTTCCACTTGTATTTTATTATTGTTTATTTTACTTATTCTTTTTGTACTTTCTATTATAGTTTTCATAATTTTTCTTAGCAATATATTGTTATTTTATATTTAAGTTATTATTATTATCATTATTAATATTCATATTAACATATTGTTATTATTTTCATTATTATCATTATTTTGTTTTAATAATATTATTATTATAATCATCGTCATCACTTTATGTTCGTCATTATTTTGTTATTGTTATTATTTTTAACATCTTTTCATTATCTTTATTTTATTATTACTACACTACTACTATTTTATTTTCATTATTATTATTATTACTATTATTATTATCGTTACTATTATATTGTTAGCATATTATCCTTCCCGATATCTCAGTTTTATAACAATCGACATTCCGTACTAGCAATTCGAGTGGGTCGAGCCCTAACTTACTGGCTTCCAATTTTTTTGGTTTAAGCTAAACAACGGAATGTCCCTTTTAAAAATCGCAATTCAAATTTTGAACAAAACACTTAATCCCGGAAATTCAAAATGTCGCGCCCTAACTTACTGGACTCGACATCTAGATACCTCGGATAAGTTTTTAAAAATAGGGGCAATATTCCTAATTTGGACCTTCGAGAAAACGAGCCCTAACTTACTGGGTTCTAACTTCTCATTTGACAAATGACGGGAAATCCTCTTCAAATGTAAAACCAAGTTTTTAAAGGCAAGCTTAGTTTCGGGAGTCTAAAGTATTGCACCCTAACTTACTGGACATGGTGTTTTATCTCTTCGAAATTAAGAGAGCCTTAACGTCCCTTCCGATCCCTTCAAATTTTGAAAGTAAAAGTATCTATTTTCGAATCGTTTCAAAGTTTTCAACGCTAGGACATCGATCAATCAATTTGGTACCAATTTTGGGCGTATCGAGGGTGCTAACCCTTCCTCGTGCGTAACTCGACTCCCGAACTTATTTTATAGATTTCGTAGACCAAAATCGTTGTTTTGATAAATCAAATGTTTATTAAAAATAACTGTTTTACGAGGTGACCCGATCACACCTTATCAAAAAAGATTGGTGGCGGCTCTCTTCTTTTTCGTTTTCAAAACCCTCGAGTCAACCATGTCGTTTCCTGTTTTATCAAAAAATGATTACGACAGTTTGGCGACTCCACTGGAGACTCGAGAGTCAGGCCATAGATTGATTGATTTTTGTCCTTTTGATTAAAATTGAAAAATGGTTTCGAAAAATCATGCTTCTTTTAATGCACTTTCAATTTTAGGTCTCGTAAATACATTGGCATTGCATTGCATGACTGTTGTGGTCACACCCTTTAAGTGGGAGCGAGATGCTATGCCTTCGTAAGGTTTTCACCTCCGCATGGGCTAGTGGACTGCTTTCGGGATACATCCGTACCTATGTCTTCGTGAAGTTTTCACTTTCGCATGGCCATAGGGAAATGTATTCCCCTGAACCGAACTCGGTCCATATGAGCCTATAATGGGTAAGGATCGAGGAATCTGCTGGCTCGGGTACCTCGAACTTTAGAACTCAACCACATGTAAAGAGCCTAAGAACCCACCCCGAGCTGAACTATGCCAAACCTTAGTAGTTACCTAGATAGGCGTTTGTGTATTTTACATGCTTTATATCTCATTCTGTGGTACTAATTGATGATGTTTTATTTTCTCTGCATGTCATTTTCATTTTTAAGAGGCATCGATTCACGGTCAGTTTTTGAGTTAGAGAGCTGGTTATGGAAAGCGAATTCCTTGATAAAGTAAAAGACAATGCGGCCGCCCGCACATGGTCAGAGCAAAGCCAATTAGAAAAAAAAGGACAGCTTAGTTGAGGGATATGTGTCGAAATTACGGGATTTTACCAATATCAGTGTCACGCAGAATGAACTCCAAGAGTTGAAAAAAATATAGACCCAGTGGGATGACGAGGCAAAGCAGTTGTTCTATAGTACCTACGGCGATCTACCATACCTGCTTGACGTCAAAATAGATAAGCACCTATTCCGAGCAATGACTCAGTTCTGGAATGTCGCTTATAGTTGTTTCTCATTCGGGAAAGTAGATTTGGTTCCCACGGTAGAGGAATACACGACCTTGCTACGTTGTCCGAGAATTCAAGTTGATAAAGCTTATTCCAAAGCAGTTAATAGCCCAACTTTTGCGAAGAAATTGATGAATATTACGGAAATGAGTGAACAATGGGTCTCAGCTAGAATGCAGAAGAAAGGCGGGCGTAAAATGCATACCTTGGATATATTTGAGCGACCTGATCCTAACGTATCCTGATGCAAAGAAAAAGATTGACGTCTTGGCCTTGTGTATTTACGGTTTGGTGATCTTCCCAAAAGCCCTAAGACACATTGATGAAGTAGTTATTGATCTGTAGGGGTCACGCCTGTTCCTGCCATCTTGGCCGAAACATTCAGATCTTTGAATACATGTCGGAGAATAGGTGAAGGCAAATTTATTGGATGTGCGCAGTTGTTATTGGCCTGGTTCCATAGTCACTTCTGAAAAGTGAAGAAAGTGTCTTATCGGTTCTTGTCAAAGAATTACTCCCTATTGAAAGAGATAGTAGCTACGCCTAGGAGAGAAGACGTGTCTGAAGAAAACTGGATTGCGCTCCTTCAAAACCTTCAAGAAGACGACATTGAGTGGAAGGCTCCTTGGATGTTTCCCGACAAGATCCTTTATCGTTGTGGAAACTTCGACTAGGTTCCTCTACTGGGAATTTGGGGTGCCACTGTATATGCCCCTTGCTGATGCTAAAATAATATAGTTCAAGATAGTTCATACCAACGACATACGGGCTGGCTCAATGCGAGTTCTCGTACAAAGGGGGGAGCTATAAGAAAAAGGTTAAGGAGATCTCTAGTGCCTCGAATCAGATTCATAGAATGAAAAAGTTATCCGCAGGCCCGATAACGACCCCAGAGTACAGCGGATGGAGGATTAGAAGGGTTAATGATAATGTCCCTGAGCCAAATCCAGAGGGCGCCCGATCGAGAGAAGAATGCTTACAAGTGGTCCCATCAGAATTAGAGATTGTGAAACAAGATTTTGAACGAATGAGTTTGGAGCTTGGAAAAAAGATAGAAAAGTTGGAAGAAGAAAATATGCTCCTCAAATTAGAGGTGGATGGTCAAAAATCGGAGGCCGAGAAACTTAAAAAAGAAAAATAGAAGGTAGATGAAGACCGAGATAGCTTGAAGATGGAATACAAGAATATGTGTCTGACGATAAAAAATGCTGGATTAGGAAAAACTTCGGAGTAGTGGCGATAAGAGATCTGAGAGGAAAGAGCCAGAGTAAGCAGTTGGGAGAAAAAGTTTCAAGAAATGTAAACACAAAACGAGGCCTTAGATAAGGGCATGGCAGAAAGCCAAAAGGAGAAAAAGGGACTAAAAGCTAGAGTGGCTGAGCTTGGGGGTTTTTGCACCACTATCGAAGTCAAGACTCAGAAAGCAAACTGAAATCAAGTCTAAACAGAATCAAGGAAATGAAAGGTAAAGTTGAAGAGCTGGAATCGACATTACACAGTGGTGAGCTCCGAATTGAGCTTCTGGAAACAAGAGAAAGGCGTTGAGAGGAGGAGCTTCGCCATTCTTGTGAGCAAGTTAGAAGCAGGAATTACCTCATGGGTGAAGCGATAATCCAGATTCGAGAGGTAGCTGATCACCTACAGACTTTGGCTGCAGAGGCTGACATATTGAGCGTGAGATATGAGCTACAACCGGGTTGTAATCAAGAGCTAATCTCCTTGCTTGGGAAAATCAAAACCTTAGGCCTTAGGGCAAAAGCATATTTGTAGTCTGTTTTATGTAAAGAATTTTGTTTTCTAATAAAGTTTTCTAAAATGAAGTTGAATCTGAATCGATGCCTTCTTCTTGCATTCATGCATTTGCATTGCATCATCAAAGAAAGGAGGTATTGATTAATATTCGGTTGCTAAATAGAAGAGTTTGTCATAAGGAAATGAATTTCTTGATAAAGTGGATTGTAATACGGTTGCCCAAATATAGTCCAAATAAACGACGAGAGAAGACCGATAGTCCATAGAAGAATGCTAGACTTGGCCCGATGATTCAAGCTAACGCGATTATTCAAGAGTCCTCACGTCTCGATTTTCTTAAAGAAGCTTATAAATATCACGGAGGATAAGTGAGTGAAGAGGTACGGCCTGAACTGAGCAACAAGGAGCTAAAAGAAGCATCTATGGAGAAAGTTTATGGGACACGACCATAACATACAGATACGAAGAAAAAAACTGGTGTTTCCACTTGGATTATGATGACAAAGCCGTATACGCAATCCGTTTTATGTAAAGAGCTTTATTTTCTAGAAAAGTTCTTCTAATGGAATTAAATTTATAATCAACGCCTATCTTTCTTTTTGCATTCTCTCTATGCATTTGAATGGCATTGCATCATCTTAGAAAGGAAGTGTTGATTCATATTTGGTTGCTAAATGGAAGAGTTTGTCATAAGGAAATGTGTTACTTGATAAAGTGGATTGTATGTCTGATCGTTCGAACATAAGGACATGGCCGTATATGCGATCCGTTTTATGTAAAGAAACGTATCTTCTAGAAAAGTTCTTCTAATGGAATCAAATTCATGATCAACACCTCTCTTTCTTTTTACACTCATGCCATGCGCCTGCATTGCATTTTATGCATTTGACTTACATCACGTTATATGCATTTGAGTCCAAAGAAAGAGCCTAATAAGTTAAAATTATAGAAAAAGAAAACAGTTGCAGAAAGATCAAGAAAGGAGGATTGCGAGAGCCTCAAGTCGGGAATCGGAATGGGAACCCATAGTGTATCCTCCTTTGTCAAAAACATTTACATCTGCAGGAGTGATGTACACAGGGAGAGATAATTCACGAAGCATGTTGTTATGGATTGAAAGGGGTCTTCAGAACGTCAGTATAAATGTTGTTGACAAAAGGGATGATGCAATTGAAGATGTTTCAATGATACGCCATTGTCCTCCTGGATTCATTTTGAACAATTGGACTACTATGGATCTTCTTGTAGTTTCTAAGTCCTCTCTAGAGTAATGCTCAATGTTAACTCTCTTTTTGTGTGCCCTAAGTAGTAGTGGGATTCTTTTTTAAGAGCTTATGTTTGCTCTTTATCATTTAAATGAACATTAATGGAGATGCATTTTGTCATAATCTTTTCATTCTTGTTAACTTCATAATTATTCCCTCTTCTCATAGCCTGTCCTTACATGTACCTCATATCATGCCATAACATTATGTTTGTTTGGTTCCAATAGTATGATGCTCCTCTATAGTTTTCTTTTCCTTTCACCTTTCAGGTGCTCAGATACCAACGACATGAACAATCCCGTTACAAGTCCTAAAATCGATTTTAAGAAAGCTATTTGTTTAGGAGAATTCAAAGCTGAGGAAAATGCTGAAGATTATGTCTCGTCTCCTGACTTACTAAGAATGATAGAACAAGAAGATAAATAGATTCTACCCCATCAAGACTCTGTTGAGACAATGAACTTGGGAAATAAAGAAAAAAGGCAGGAAGTGAAGATTGGGACCTCCATTTCAGAGAAGACCAAACATGATTTGATCGCCTTGCTTCGTGAGTACAAAGATGTATTTGTATGGTCGTATCAGGATATGCCAGGGTTGAACGAGGATGTAATGGTCCATAGACTCCCACTGAAACCAGAATGCAAACTCATTCAACAGAAGTTAAGACGAATGAGACCTGAAATGCTGTTAAAGATAAAAGAAGAAGTCAAGAAACAATTTGATGTTGGCTTCCTACAAGTCGCCAAATACCCAGAATAGGTAGCTAACATAGTCCTAGTACCGAAAAAAGACGGTAAGGTACGAATGTGCGTGGATTATCGCGATCTGAATCGAGCAAGTCCTAAAGATAATTTTCCCTTGCCACATATTGATACATTGGTGGATAACACAGCAAAACATTCATTGTTTTCTTTCATGGATGGATTCTCAGGTTATAATCAAATAAAGATGGCTCCTGAAGATATGGAGAAAACCACATTCGTGACGATGTGGGGAACATTCTACTACAAGGTGATGCCATTTGGATTGAAGAATACTGGGGCAACATATCAGAGGGTTATAGTGATGTTGTTCCATGACATGATGCATAAAGAAATAGAAGTCTACGTTGATAATATGATTGCCAAATCTCGGGGGGAAAGAGAGCATGTTGAGAACCTCAAGAAGTTGTTTGAAAGACTAAGAAAGTTCTAGCTGAAGTTTAATCCAGCCAAGTGTACGTTTGGGGCTACCTCGGGAAAATTACTAGGCTTCATCGTCAGTGAGAGGGGTATTGAGGTTGATCTAGATAAGATAAAAGCCATACAAGAACTACCACCTCCGCGCACACAAAAAGAAGTCAGAGGATTTTTAGGGAGGTTGAACTACATCGCTCGGTTCATTGCTCAACTTACCAACCAGTGTGACCCAATTTTTTGACTCCTTCAAAAACACAATCCTGGAGAAAGGAACGAGGAGTGCCAAGTGACTTTTGATAAAATAAAACAGTATTTGTCTAGCCCCCCAATGCTAGTACCACCAACTCTCGGGAGACCGTTAATATTATATTTGACTGTGTTCAAAACTCAATAGGTTACGTGCTGGGGCAACATGATGAGTCAGGGAAAAGAGAAAGGGCAATTTACTACCTCAGCAAGAAGTTCACGGAGTATGAAGCAAAGTACCCGTCAATTGAAAAATTCTGTTGTGCGTTGGTCTGGGTAGTTCGAAGGCTCAGACAATATATGTTGTATCATACGACTTGGTTAATCTCAAAACTGGACCCAATAAAATACATGATGGAATCACCTGCACTCTCAGGAAGAATGGCACGATGGTAGATCCTACTATCAGAGTACGACGTCATATATGTGAGTCAAAAGTCGATAAAAGGAAACGCGATAGCTGACTTCTTAGCAACTCAAACAATAGATGAATACGAGCCATTGAGATTAGATTTCCCAGATGAAGACTTGATGTACATTACAGAAAAAGAGTGTGAGTCATCATAAGAGAAATCATGGAAGATGAGCTTTGACGGTGCATCAAATACATTAGGGCATGAGATTGGAGCAGTCCTAGTATCACCAGAGGGGAACCATTATCCGCTCACTGCCAGATTAAATTTCTTCTGTACCAATAATGTTACGGAATATGAGGCTTGCATCATGGGACTTCGTGCAGCCATTGAACGAAACATTGAAATCTTGAAGGTGTACGGGGATTCAGCGTTGGTGATTTACCAAATCCGTGGAGATTAGGAAGCGAGAGATTTGAAGTTGGTCAAATATCGCGATCTTGTTGCGGAGTTGGTCAATGAGTTTGAAGAAGTGACTTTTAATTACTTCCCACGAGAAGAAAACCAATTGGTGATGCCACAGCCACTTTGGCCTCAATGTTCAAAGTAAGCGAGAAAGCGAAAATAATGCCTCTCCAAATGAGCATATATGAGGTCCCTGCACATTGTTTTAGCATTGAAAAAGAGGCAGATGGATAGCCATGGTTCTACGATATCTTAGAATATGTCAAGAATCAAAGATATCCTGAGCAAGCAAATGAGAACAACAAAAGAACAATCAGAAGAATGGCAGTGGGATTTGTTCTTGATGGGGACATCCTATACAAAAGAGGAAAAGATCAAGTGCTCTTGAGATGCGTGGATGCTATTGAAGCAAGAAAAATACTTGAAGATGTCCATGAAGGAACTTGTGGAACGCATGCCAATGGTTTCACTATGGCCAGGCAGATTATAAGACTCAGTTACTACTGGCTGACTATGGAAAGTGACTGCATTAGTTACACACAAAAGTGCCATAACTGTCAAATTTACGACGATAAAATTCATGCAGCCCCTTCGCCCCTTCATGTCATGACTTCTCTTTGGCCTTTTTCTATGTGGGGCATGGATGTTATAGGGCTAATTTCCCCAAAATCTTCTAATGGACACCGATTCATTTTTGTGGTCATAGATTACTTCACAAAATAGATAAAAGCCGCTTCATTTGCTAATGTGACGAAGACCGCAGTTTGCAGGTTCTTAAAAAAGGAGATCATATGTCGATACGGTTTGCCTGAGAGAATCATTTTGGATAATGCTTTGAATCTGAACAACAAGATGATGAAGGAAGTGTGTGAGCAATTTCAAATAAAGCATCATAGTTCCTCACCCTATCACCCAAAGATGAATGGAGCAGTAGAAGCTGCTAACAAAAATATTAAGAAGATTATTGGGAAAATGATCGAGACATATAAAGACTGGCACGGGAAGCTACTTTTCGCTTTGTATGCATATCGCACATCTATGCGTACATCTACGGGAGTAACTCCTTTCTCTATGGTCTATGGAATGGAAGCTGTACTGCCCATCGAAGTTGAGATCCCCTCTCTACGAGTCTTAATGGAGTCGAAGCTAGAAGAATCAGAATGGGTTCGAGCTCGATATGACCAGGTAAATCTTATCGAAGAAAAACGCTTGAAGGCGATCTACCATAGACAAATATACCAGAAGAGAATGATCACGGCCCATGACAAGAAGATGCGGCCAAGAGAATTTCGCGAGGGAGAACTTGTACTGAGAAAGATTCTCCCAATTCAAAAAGACTTTTGAGGAAAATGGGCACCAAATTGGGAAGGGCCATACGTCGTAAAGAAGGCTTTCTCAGGTGAAGCTTTGATTCTCACTGAGATAGATGCAAAGGAGTTACCAAATCCAGTGAACTCAGATGCTGTGAAGAAGTACTATGCCTAAAAAAGAAAAAAAAGAAAAAGATCAAGATGAAAACCCGAAAGGGCATCTTGGTTGAAAAAAAAATCAAGATGAAAACCCGAAAGGGCGTCTTGGTGAAAAAAAAAGAATCAAGATGAAAACCCGAAAGGGCATTTTGATAAACAAAAAGATTAGGATGAAAACCTAAAAGGGCATCCTAATGAAGGAGGTTCAGACATAAAGAGCAAAATGATTTGAACAAAGAGTCAAAAGTCGATATTATAATATTTGAAGCAGACTCGGAAGCTTAAAATCTCCTACACAAGAAGCTTTGCTCGAAAAAGATCCAGGATGAAGAAACGTGGAAAAGTTCATGCGTTGAATATCTAGAGCATTTGTGGCAATTGAATCTGCTTTCCTTTCTTTATAGTGTTTCCTTTATTGAGCTATTCCTTGTCAATTTTTCTTTGCTTATTGCTTTTGAAATAAATATGAATGTGAGGTATCCCTTTCATATCTACTTTGCCATTTTCATGCATCTCATGTTTGGTTCATTTAAATGATAAATAGTGAAATTACATACTCTAAACAAAAGGAATGTTGAGCATTACCTGGATGAGAATTTGGTAAGTACAAGAGCCTCAAAGCAAGGACAAAGTTCAATAGGGGGCAAAAGGGTGATATACGAGAAATGTAGATTACTCGTAAAAATTGAGGACGGGTACAAAACCTGAAAGGAAATTCAAGAATCTAAGTAATGAATGCAAGTCATCATGAAAAACCATAACGAAAAGGGATATATGACAAACCAGCCCAGGGCGCATGGCATAATCATGTAGGCATAAAAGCATTTAAGACAAACACGTGCATAACATGATAACCTCATGCATGACACATACAGATACACTAGTAAAGCAAGAAGTTTTGACGATAGTTGTACCGAACCAAGGAAAAAGAAGACATCCGAGTTCCACCAGATGATATGTTTTGAAATTCTGATTGCACAATATCAACTCATAATACGAGAAGTGAGTTGAGTCTCAGGTCACACGCTGAGGTGTTTTTCAATATTTATTTTTCAAAATATCAACTCATAATACGAGAGGTGAGTTGAGCCTCGGGTCACACGCTGAGGTGTTTTTCAATTTCTGTTCAAAAATTAACTCATAATACGAGAGGAGAGTTGAGCCTTGGGTCGTACGCCGAGGTATTTTCAATTTTTGCTTTTTCAAATTTTGTTTGTTTCAAAAATCAACTCATAATACGAGAGGTGAGTTGAGCCTCGAGTTACGCGCCGAGGTATTTTTAATTTCTGCCTTTCAATTTCTATTCAAAAATCAACTCATAATACGAGAGGTGAGTTGAGCCTCGGGTCGCACACCGAGGTATTTTTAATTTCATCTTTCAATTTCGTTCAAAATCAACTCATAATGCGAGAGGTGAGTTGAGCCTCGGTCGCACGCCGAGGTATTTTAATTCTTTCTTTCAATTTACATTCAAAATCAACTCATAATGTGAGAGGTGAGTTGAGCCTCGGGTCGCACGCCGAGGTATTTTTAATTTCTGTCTTTCAATTTCTATTCAAAAATCAACTCATAATGCGAGAGGTGAGTTGAGCCTCGGGTCACACGCCGAGGTATTTTTAATTTTTGTCTTTCAATTTCTGTTCAAAAATCAACTCATAATGCGATAGGTGAGTTGAGCCTCGGGTCGCACGCCGAGGTATTTTTAATTTCTGTCTTTCAATTTCTATTCAAAAATCAACTCATAATACGAGAGGTGAGTTAAACCTCGGACACATGCTGAGGTATTTTCAATTTCTGGTTTTTCAATTTCTATTTGTGTAAAAAATCGACTCATATTGCGAGAGGTGAGTTGAGCCTCAGGTCACACGCTGAGGTCTTTTTCAATTTCTTTTTTCAAACACAAAAATCAACTCATAATGCGAGAAGTGAGATGATCCTCGGGTCACACGCCGAGATATTTTTCAATTTCTTTTTCAAAAAAAAAATCAACTCATAATGCGAGAGGTGAGTTGAGCCTCAGGTCACGCTGAGGTATTTTTCAATATCCGTTTTTCAAAAAGTCAACTCCTATTACGAGAGTTCAAATTTTGTCCCCTAGAAAGGACAGTGGAGCAGAACGAAGATTGAAGTCATCCTGAAGATAGTAAGGAAGCAAATTGGAAAGATCAGAATTCTTATTTCCTCAAAGTTCCCATAGAGTAGGTTGAGATTACAGATCTTGTCTCCCTGAGTTTGCAGTGGGGCAGATAGAAGTTAGCAAGTCTGGCATTCTTGATGTCGCAGAAGCAGATTGAAAATAGCAGATTTGGCTTCCTGAAGTTGTAGGAAGCAGATTGAAAACATCGAGTTTTATCTCCCTAAAGTTGCAGCGGAGCAGATAGAAGACAGTTAAACCTATCTCCCTGAGATTACAGGGGAGCAAATTTAAGCTACAGGTCCTATCTCACTGAAGTAACGGTGGAGTGGATTGAAACGATAATATGCGGTGGTCCGGAACGAGGTTACCTAAAGAAAAGTGCACTAAAGAAGCTAAAGCCCAGCGAGACCGGGCAAAATTGGTCTTTCTTATGTCTTTGCTCTATTCCCGTTACACGACAATGAGCAAAGAGGGGCAGCTGTACAAGCCCATTTTGCCCGGCCCAAACCCAAACCCAATTAACCCATATACAAACAAACCCAAATCATAACCCCAGACCCAAAGCCTAATCCTAAAACCCAATTACCCTAGCCCATTAAACAACAAATCAGAAAAAGAAAACCAAAAAAAAAAATAAAACCCTAGGTGCGCCGCACTTAGGGCCTTCTGACCCTCTGCCACCACCACTTGTCGAACACCTTACACAGTTTGGCGCGACCAATAGTCCCGCCCACCGCCCAAAGACTCCCAAGCACGCAAGCAATAAAACGGAAGAGACAGAAAGTAAAAAATTTGGCTATAAAATCCGATTCCAAATGTTTGTAAGGGGTTTCTCTTTTAATCAATAAACAAAACAGAAAAAGAAAAAAAAATATAGAGATTCAAACAAAAAAGAAAACAGATCTGCAAATACAAAACAGAGGTAAACCAAAGTAGCAAGATTAAGCATTAATCCACCAAAAATCAAAATAGAAACCGAAAGGAGGTGATTACTTTACGTTTATTTTCCAAAGCTTTTTCTTTTACTCCTTTTTTACACACACACACACACACACACACACACACACACATATATATATATGTCATAAATATAAAAAAATATAAAAAATAAATAAATTTTTTTACCTTTTTGATCACTGTCTTGTGATGGCGACCTGATGATGGCGTCGTCGGAACGCCGGACCGGAGCTCGCCGGAAATCTCCCCCTACCTTAGACCTGCAGAGAGAAGAGAGGAAAGTGAGAAACTTTTTTTTAAGTAAGCATGTTAAATGATTTTTTTCTGATTTTTAGGCCTTTATAGCTCCTTAAAACGACGTCGTTTTGGGACTGGCCTTAAACGCCCAAAACGACGTCGTTTTGTTCCTCAAGATTCGCGTGTTGACCCGACCCGCCTCAGGATCCGTGTGTTTTTGTTTTTGGGTCTAATTGCACAATTGGCCCTTCCGCATTTTTAGTATTTCAAATCAAGTTTGCAGTATTCGTACATTGGCCCTGAAATTTTGCACGATTTCGCGATTTAGTCCTTCCCTCAAACGCCGCGTTTAACTTACTGGGGAATATTACCTCTTTGGTCCCCCACCTTTTATGCGCGTTTCTAATTTAGTCCCCAAACCTCTATTTTATTTACAATTTGACTTGAAACTTCTGTTTTTCATGCAATTTAACCTATTTTTCAATTATTTTGCAATTTTTGCAACTTTTACTATTATTTAATATTATTATTATTATTGGTTATTTATTATTATTATTATTGTTGTTATTATTATTATTATTATTATTATTATTATTATTATTATTATTATTATTTCCACTTGTATTTTATTATTGTTTATTTTACTTATTCTTTTGTACTTTCTATTATAGTTTTCATTATTTTTCTTAGTAATATATTGTTATTTTATATTTAAGTTATTATTATTATCATTATTAATATTCATATTAACATATTGTTATTATTTTCATTATTATCATTATTTTATTTTTAATATTATTATTATAATCATCGTCATCACTTTATGTTCGTCATTTTTTGTTATTGTTATTATTTTAACATCTTTTCACTATCTTTATTTTATTATTACTACACTACTACTATTTTATTTTCATTATTATTATTATTACTATTATTATTATCGTTACTATTATATTGTTAGCATATTATCCTTCCCGATATCTCAGTTTTATAACAATCGACATTCCGTACTAGCAATTCGAGTGGGTCGAGCCCTAACTTACTGGGTTCCAATTTTTCTGGTTTAAGCTAAACAAATGGAATGTCCCTTTTAAAAATCGCAATTCAAATTTTGAACAAAACACTTAATCCCGAAAATTCGAAATGTCGTGCCCTAACTTACTGGACTCGACATCTAGATACCTCGGATAAGGTTTTAAAAATAGCGCCAATATTCCTAATTTGGACCTTCGAGAAAATGAGCCCTAACTTACTGGGTTCTGACTTCTCATTTGACAAATGACGGGAAATCCTCTTCAAATGTAAAACCAAGTTTTTAAAGGCAAGCTTAGTTTCTGGAGTCTAAAGTATTGCGCCCTAACTTAATGGACATGGTGCTTTATCTCTTCGAAATTAAGAGAGCCTTAACGTCCCTTCCGATCCCTTCAAATTTTGAAAGCAAAAGTATCTATTTTTGAATCATTTCAAAGTTTTCAACGTTAGGACATCGATCAATCAATTTGGTACCAATTTTGGGCGTATCGAGGGTGCTATCCCTTCCTCGTACGTAACCGACTCCCGAACTTGTTTTTCGATTTCGTAGACCAAAATCGTTGTTTTGATAAATAAAACTGTTTATTAAAAACAACTATTTTACGAGGTGACCCGATCACACCTCATCAAAAAAGATTGGTGGCGACTCCCTTCTTTTTCGTTTTCAAAACCCTCGAGTCAACCACATCGTTTCCTGTTTTATTAAAAAAAATGGTTACGACAATAGTAAATTATTAAAAACCTCACAATATATAAAGATTTCTTACAATGAACTGTTTCTCACAATAAAAAGATCACGAGTCAAAAATGATAGTAACGTCAAAACTCTCTTCCTTTCCTCTGTAGTGCCCCTTTCTCCTCACATGAACAGCTTTGATGTCTTTCCATACAAATACAATAAAATAGTCGTGAAGTACAGGGATAAACGAGTACACATTTGACAACTATTGGAAACAATTGCATCCACTTTAACTTCTTTTGGACCCTCCATTTTTGCTTAGCTTTGTTATTATTATAAGACAGATAGGAGTATGATAGTGAACCAGCTACTATAGAGCTTAGCTTAGCTGATGTATGTATTTTTTTTATATTACTTGTTTGATTAAAGAATATTAATCTTTAGGTTAAAGACGATTAACCGAGGTGGTTATCTGAATTGCAGACTTAGCTACTTTTACAAGAGACAAGCCAAACCAACCCATGTTCATCTCATTTGAGAATTGAGGAAGAAAAACAGATGAACATTATATATATATATATATATATATATAGCATTGAGAAAAACAAAAGGTAGATAAGCTAGGGTTGGTTAAGACCTTAAACTAAACTTCAGTATTGATGACTGCAGATTAACGTGTAAGAAATTGGCTTTTCATGATTCATCTCTACTGTAAAACAGAAAGCATCCGTCATAGCAATAGTGGTGGGTACAACTTTCTTGCCTCATAAATGTTTCGATAACCTGATTATCAAAGGTTCAAATTTCAACTTGTTCTACCCAACAGAACTTTCTAAATAGTGAATACTATACAAATTTCCCTTCCATGTATATATATATATATATATATTAGTTACTTCAGTTTCTTCCACCATATGCTTTTTCTTCTTTTCTGTTTATCTTTAGATTTCTTACTGTCAAGACTGAAGAAAATAAAAAAAACTGGCGATGGCGACTTACAAGTTGGGCGATGGCGACGGTGACTAGCGACGAGGCAGATGAAGGCTGACACGATGAGAAAGGATGGACAATCGACGACAAACCAATAACAATTTGAGGAGGATTCTGATAATTGGGAATTTAGGGATTGTGAAAATAAGGTGAAGACACTAAGGATCGGGTGATGGAACTGAATAAAACCAAATAGAAAGAAACGGCGTTGTTTCGATAAAAAATTTTTAAAGTTTGTGGTTTTTTTTTTACCCTAGCGCCGCTCATACTAAAACCTAATATAAAATTAATTTTTTACAATTTTTTAAATTTTTATTATACATAAAGTTTACCTAATATCTCTTAAATATTTTAAAATATAATGATAATTTTAATATATTAAAATTAAATTTATCTCTTTTACCATTATATAGAAAATTATTTAATATATAATTTAAACAATAATAAGTCATATACCTAAAAAACTTTAAAAGTATTTTAAATAATAATATTTTAATTTTTACATTTTAACATATATTTTTCAATGTTATTAGTTCTAAATTTTTCTACGTGTCATTAATTTTTTGAATATTTTAAAAATTAAATTACAAATAAATTTTATTTTAATTAATATAAAGAAATAATTAGTTAAATAATAGATCGAAGAGGAAAAAAGAGTGCATGAGTTTTCGAAAATAATACATGATGGCCACTTGGATGATGGATTAGAATGCAATGAGCAATACAACATCAGTTTGTTTAAATATTTCAAACCCTAAGTCGGCCTCTAAAACCCTAAACCCTAAACCCTAAATCACTAATCCTTAAAACCCATAAACTATACATTCTGAACCCTAAAACTCATAAACCATACGACCTACACCTTACATCTTAAACCCCCGAAACCATAAACACATAACCCTAAACTCCAAACACTACCCAACCATAAACATTGAAACCTTAAACCATAAACCCCTATAAACCTATAAAAGCAAAATCCTAAACCCTAAACCTTAAACCATAAACTTCAAACAACTAAAACCCTAAACTATAAACATTAAACCTTAAACCCTACGAACTACATCTTACACAGTACATCATAAACGATAAACCCTTAACATGAAGGCAAAAACCCTAAACACTAAACGTAAAATAACTTGAATTATTATACAGTGATCAGAACAACGTTTTTTTAATTTTTATATTGGTGTAAAAACGACGTCATTTTCTTTTATATTCTTTAACATCTTTGCGGTGTTTTTGGGGAAGCGCCACTAATACTCTTCATTTAGCGGCGTTTTTACAAAAGCGCCGCTAATGCTCAAACTTTTAGAGGTGCTTTTACAAAAGCGCCGCTAATGTTCAGACTTTTAGCGGCGTTTTTAAAAAAGCGCCGCTAATGCTCAGACTTTTAGCGGCGTTTTTACAAAAGCACCGCAAATGCTCAGACCTTTAGCTGCGTTTTTACAAAAGCGCTGCTAATGCTCAGATTTTTAGCGGCATTTTTACAAAAGCGCCGCAAATGCTCAGACCTTTAGCTACGTTTTTACAAAAGCGCCGCTAATGCTTAGACCTTTAGCGGCATTTTTACAAAAGCGCCACTAATGCTCAGATCTTTAGCTGCGTTTTTACAAAACGCCGCTAATGCTCAGACTTTTAGCGGCATTTTTCCAAAAGCGTCGTTAATGCTCAGACTTTTAGCGGCGTTTTTACAAAAGTGCCGCTAATTCTCAGACCTTTAGCGACGTTTTGGAAATAAACGCTGCTATTTATCATTTTTAGCGGCGTTTTGGAAATAAACGCCGCTATTGCTCAACTTTTTACGGCTTTTTCTTCCAAACGCCACTAAAGTATAATATTTGCGGCGTTTTTCATTAAAACGTCACTGACAACGCCGCTAAAAGTCTGTTTTAGTGTAGTGCTCGGATCAACTCGAATACCCGATGTTGATACAACATAACCTAGAAAGCTGACTTCGCGTAACCAGAACTCACATTTACTGAATTTCACATACAACTGTTTATCTCACAAAGTCTGTAACACAAATCTCAGATGTTCGGCATGCTCGGTTTCATCACGGGAATAGATCAAAATGTCATCTATGAATAATACCACAAACCAATCAAGATACTGTCTGAAGATTCGATTCATCAAATCCATGAAAATAGTAGGTGCATTAGTAAGTCCGAAAGGCATAACCAGAAACTCATAGTGTCCGTACCTCGTTCGAAAAATAATCTTCGGTACATAGAGTCTTTAAGAATACAAATTCTTCTTTCAAACTATCCTTCAATTCATAAATGTACGTTCAAAGTTTATTACCAGTTCATAGATAGATTCAAACACATATATCCCAATTAACTTTTCAATCAAATAATTCTAATCATATTAACTACTGAATCGGTCTTTTCAAAGAAATCTTTCTTCTCATTAGAAGGATGACCCCAGACATATCATTATACAAATTAGTCTTGATCTTCTATCATTTTCACTTTTATCACTGTCGAACTTTCACAAGAACTAGAAGGGGAGCCCTAAGTGCAATACAACATCCTCTAATATGATGGTGCATTCCTAACACAACAAATGAAAGGTGTGCATCTCTAGGCGCCATCTGCTCAACCAATATCGATATTAAGTCAGCTCTCAACTCAAACACACAGATCAATGTCACTGATCCAAATTCGGCGGCATCTAGGTATGGCATAATTTGTTCGTCCGGCTGGTAGCTCGGACCATAGTCATGCAGCCTCAACACGCGGTAATCGTCCTAACCATATTAAATAACAACATTAGTTAAAATATTATAATTAAATAAAAAATTACAAGCAACTTTAAGTATATACTTGTGAATAAAAAATAACACATTTTTTCACCGGCACATGAATTATAATTGTTGTGTGATCAGTTGTTCTAATAAAAGAACCCATATTGATATCTGCACAAACAATTAAAAGTTTGATCATCGACTTAACAAATAAATAATATAAAATAACGACAATTATTTTTTTCTTAACCCATTTTCGTAATTATTATTACAAAATAAAATAAACATACACTACCAAAACTATCTTAAATCACAATTCTAATAATCCTAATAAAATAAACATGCACTACCAAAACTATCTCAATAAACATACACTACAAAATAAAAAAATATATAATGTTCAATGTTAAATTTAAAATATACAAATTATTATTACAAAATAGAATAAACATACACTACCAAAACTATCTTAAATCACATTTTAACAATTCTAATCATTTTATAATTCTAATAAAATAAACTTATCGTACAAAATAACCAAAATATAATGTTCAATATTATATCTTAATACACAATTCTAATATTCAAGGAAAAGTATAATGTTCGAAGTTAACATACATTAATACTAATCTAATCTAATAGTATATCAATAAATTTTTAACACAACTGTTGCGAAGTGGTCATCCATGCGAGCTCACTCAAATATGCAAACCCACGTAAAAATGTGAGCTCATCAAGACAGTGAGCTCATCAAATTGGCGAACCCTCTGGGTATGGCGAGCTACCCCAAATGAACACATGCAAAGTTGGTGAACACACCAATATTGGCAAGCCACTATAGCAAAACAGACTTTTAGCGGCGTTTTTAGTGGCGTTTTAAATACAAACGCCGCAAATATTATACACTAGCGGCGTTTGACGGAAAACGCCGCTAAAAAATGATAAATAGCGGCATTTTTGAAATAAACGCCGCTAAAGATGATATATAGCGGCGTTTATCAATAAAACGCCGCTAAAACTCTTACTTTTAGCGGCGCTACACAAAAAACGCCGCTAAAAGTCCGAGTTTTAGTGGTGCTTCCGAAAAAACGCCGCTAAAAGTCAAAGTTTTAGCGGCTTTCAGTATCGACGCTAAAAAGTCGAGATGTAGCGGCTTCATCAAAACGCCGCTAAAAGTCCGAAGCGTTAGTGGTATTGTGGCAAAAACGCCGCTAAAAGTCAGAGTTTTTCTTTAGCCATTTTTTGGATTTTTTAAATTTATATATTAAATAAGTTATTATATAATCGTAAAAGATATATATTAATTTTAAAATATTAAATTAATTATCATCATAGTTTAGGGTTTATGGTTTAGTATATATATAGTTTAGGGTTTAGGGTTTAGGGTTTAGGGTTTAAGGTTTTTAGGGGTTTAGGGTTTTAAGGTTTAAGGGTTTAAGGTTTTAGGTTTTAGGGTTTTTTAGGGTTTTTTAGAGGGTTTAGTTTAGTTTCAAGATTTATGAATTAGGGTTTAGGGTCTATGGTTTAGAGTTTAGGGTTAGGGCTTGGGTTTATGGGTTTGTGGGTGTATGGTTTAAGGTTCACAGGTTTAGGGTTTATGGAATAAAGATAGAATATCAGATTTCATTTAATCATTAAGAAATTATAAAAATATATGCTACAAATTAAATCTGATTGTACATCTCTTTATCTTTAAACCCTAAATTATAAACCCTACACGGTCTAAACCTTAAACTCTAAATATCAAATTTAAATTCTAAACCCTAAATCATAACTCTAAATACTCGACCATAAACTCCTAAACTGCAAACACTAAGCTATTAACCAATTAAATTTCGACATATTATTAAACCCTAAAAAGTCTAAACCTTGATACTTTATTTGATCATAAGGATATATATATATTGACGTGTATTCATGTAAATATTAATGTAAAATTTTTGTTTATAATATTTAGTGGAAGCACTTACTATTGATTAAAAAGTTTATTAAAATTTAGAAATTATAATAAATCATAAAATCTAGTTTTCTTGATATAAATAAATTATAATAAATCAAAAATTATAAAAATAATTACCTAACTATTCTCTATTTTAATTTAGGAATCACAATAAATTTATTTTGTATTTTGATTTGAATTTTAATCTTAATTAAAAACCCGATCAAAATTTAATTAAAGTTAATCTTTATTAATTCTTAAAAACACAAAATTTAAAAACATAAAAATTTTGAAAAATATATATATGTGAATGTTTAATTTCTATAAAATATATACAAAACTAAATAATATTTATAACTAAATAAATGTCTACTTTTCAATTTTTAAAATGAAATTTATTTATTAAAGAATAAATCTAAATAAATTAAAACAAGTTACCCATTAGTGGCGTTTCCTAGAAAAACGCCGGTAATATATAATAGAACGACGTCGTATTTTGCTGAAAGTTTAGTGGCGTTTTAGTCAAAACGCCGCAAAAGGTGCGTTTTATCGGCGTTTTAGCCCAAAAACGCCACTAATATATCAAGAATTTCCAAAACTGCGCCGTGTTGGTATATTTTATTAGTGGCGTTTGTTATAAAAACGCCGCAAAGTGGAGAAAAACGACAGCGTTTTTATATTTTATTTGGTGGCGTTTATTTAAAAGCGTCGCAATAGGGATTTCATAAACGGCGTCGTTCTTTTTACAGCCGAATTAAGGAAGCAAAAACCAAGTCATTTCGACAGTTCCCCATTCGTTCTAACTTTCGAAATCCCTAATTTCTTCATCCCCTTTACAATTCCCCTCCGATTCCCAAATTTTTTGTTCGATTCTGGTGTAATTTCTTCCCCTATTTGATTACTTTCCCCACCAGGTAATGATTTACTATTTTTAGAATTCTGTTCGTCGTCTCCCAAATAATATTTTTTTGATTCTCGTCATGGATTTTATGCTTAGCCGAATATTTTTGGGCGACTTCCCTATGAAGCATTTGGTTCCATGTCTTTTTGAGTCTGCGTTTGGTTCCTTTGCTGAGTTCCTTTTGAGTTTGTTTGAGGATTAATGTAAAATTTTTTGTTGGGAGCGTGGATTTGTTTCTTGGGTTGAATTTTTGTTGAAAAAATTTGAATCTAATACACTTGGCATTTCTATTTTAGGGTTAATTGGTGTTATCATGAAATTTTAATCTAGGGTTTTAGATTGGAAGTTTTATATGTCGATAAATTTATTTGTGGGTTTCAATAGTGTTGACGTTTGGTGGTTCGCTCTTATCTTGCCTCTTTTCTTCTTTTGTTAATTGAACTTTTTAGTTTCGATTTCACATCAAGAAAAAGCTCGGGTTTGCTAATGCTTATTGGATCGATGATCTTGATAGTCTTTTTTAGATATAAATTTGGTTAAAGAGTAAAGGGATTGCTTTAGTGTTATGAAATACAAGCATTAAAATGAGAGATTTAATTGCATTCATGTGTTTATTTTTTTCATTGGATTGGAGAAGTTTTGATGTTTTATGTTTATTCAGCTATGTGATGATAAATTTGTAGCTTTAATTGTTTCATTGGTGCACTTATATGTATTTGAGAGCTTTATTTGGTCATAGTCATAGAAATTTCATTGACTTTATTATGTTGTTTCACCAAATTGGCCTAGGGATTGCCTTTTCTTTGTAATTTCATTTCTCTCTAGCGTTGAACTCTGTATGGTCGTTTTATATTTTTTAAAGGAATTATTTAGCATTTCGATGTATAAGGGAGAAGTAAGTTAATATTTGCAATTAAGAAGATCAATGGGTTTCTCTTTACTGCTTAAGAATTGTTATTTGATTTACTTTGTTCTTGATGGTGCGATAATTGGATTCAATGTCGAAACAAAGGCAATACAATAACATCAAATTTCAATTGTGGGATTTAGGTATGCCGATCACTACTTCTTGATCTGGATCTTTAACATGTATAGTAGATTTTTATAGTGATGTCCGAAGGTTTGATAATATTTTCTTATCGATTTGATTGTTCTCATGAAGGAATTCAAGAAGCGTTTCCAAAATTTTCGAGTGTCGAGCAAGAACATCTCCACCAAATCGCCCAAGAAGTTCTTGCACAAGCAAGTAAGTTCATCTTGGAATATTTTCCTCCTCAAAATCGCCCTTTTCCCAAAGTCGAGAGCATTCATAATTTCTTTCATTTCGTGGACTCAATCGGTAGCATTCAATCTACATCATTGTTATTAGAAAATATAAGTTTAAATAAAAATATTAAATTAACATATAAACATTGATTTAAATTTTGATTTTAATTCAATTTTACCCAGTGAATACATACATTTCTTTTTCTTTATATATATATATATTGAATTAATATAATTGTTTGTATATGTAACATTTTAACATAAAATCGTACTAATTTAATAATATTGTTAGTAATTTTTGAAAATTAAATTAAAAAAAATTGGGAACGTGGATAGTAAAAAAAATTAGGGTGAGAATATGGTTAAATTGATGGCTGTTTTAGGTGTTTGTATTATGAAGTAAGTTTGTGTTCTGAACCTTGTATTCCAATTGCAGGAGCTGTTATACATGCATTTATTAGACTTCACGAAAAAGGCTTAATTTATCAAGGTATATGCGAAAATTCCATTGCTTACTATTATGTTTCACCTTACGAACTGATATTTACTACTTTCTGATTTGATCATAATTGTCTATCTTCCTCCTTTGTTTCAATAAAGTTAGTAGACAAGGTTTCTTTTGGACAAGCTTTCTTTTGGACTTCAAGTACAGGTATATGCGTTTATTAGACAAGCTTTCGTTTGGACTTGAAGTATAGTTATTTTCATGGTGACTTGAATATACGCTCTGGTGTTTGGTGGTAGGATGTGGGACTACTTTCTTCTCTGTTTGTTCATTTATCAAATATTCAAGTATACAACTCAGCTCAGATTTTCTGATTTGATTTTATTGTTGAAAATCTATGTGCTTACGTCTTATTATACTAATATGTTTTTTAATAGTAATTTAATCTTTTAAAAAATATATAAAAATATTTAATTAATACAATATTAAAATTACATTTTAACTTTTATCAAAACTTATGACTTAATTTTAATCTCAAAAAAACCTTTTCTAACTTCTAAACATTACCATTTGCTCATTAAATAAAATTGATTGGAAATTAACATTGGTAAATGGTAATTAAATAAAACTGTATTTGTAATTCAATCATTAGTCTGCAATGTTTATCGATGTTGGGAGTGGTATACTTTCATCTTGCTAGTGTAAGCCAACTTGAAACAAGGCATTGCATGTATTACATTCTTTGAAACTTTAGCTAGATGAATATATAGTCGGGTTGAAACTTAATTGTTCTGGTTAATTGCTTGTTTACGTGGTTCAAAAGATACTTGAAGCTGATTTGGAGTTTCCAGAACTCCATATCGTACTTTTGCTATTTATACCGTTTTATTTTTCATTTATTTTATTATTTTCAATTTTATGGAGTTTCTTTTTTATTCTTCTTGTATGTAGCTTCTCAAAAATTTCGGGCGTCCTTTGCTTAACCCAACAGTAGTTGCTGGAATCGACTCTGCCATCCAATTTACAATTTGTAAGCTTGTATATTTAACTTGCTAAATTGTTGTCCAAATTGCGGATTATTATCTTGCTTGGTTTGTATATATCTTTGTTTGTTCTATTCTTGTCCCAAAAAGAGAAAAAGATTCAAAGTATATAGGTTTGGAAACCTAACGGGTTGCCTTATATCGGATCCTCCTAGGTGTAACAATGCCACGTATGATGAATCTTAAAGAATTTCATCTAAAGCTACTGTTTATTATTGTTCATTTATTATTAATAATGTTTGAACAACCTCCAATTTGCTATCTACTCATGCCGCTTAGATTTTTACAAGCTTAGTGTATTATTTTTTAAAATTTAGGATGCAGTGCGATATAAAAATAACATAAACAAAATATAAAAGTAAATTGTTAAAGTATGTTATAATTTTTTAAACATAAATGTCATATTTTAATAAATATATGCAAGTTAAGAAGATATTAACATATTTTAATACAAACTGTCATTACATATATTATATATCATATTAAAGAATTTTTATTACTTTATCTTCCTTAAAAGTAAACAATTTCTTTTTTAAGAATACTTACATTTATATGGCTTTTGGTTTATTACTAATTACTAATTTTTATATTAATAATGTTTCTTGTTAATATTTAATATTTTCAATGTTTTCCAAAATGGTAATAATATTTTGTTATCGATATAATAATAATATTGATCATTACTTAAATATGTTTTAATTACGAAAAGTAAATTATTTTTATAAGAAGTAATTTAAAACTTTTTAAATTTAATATTGTTATCAATATAATAATATAGATCATTATTGAAATATGTTTTAATATAGAAAATATTTTTTTTAAAAGAAGTAAGTTAAAACTTTGTAAACTTAACATCACAAAGAAATTTCAATTATAAAAAACCATATAATAACATTTCCAAATATAATCGATTCTCGATTTGAAATTTTAATTTAACTTACATAATTCATAATACATAACTAACATAAAATTATTTAACTTACATGTACATAACTTACATAACTTACATAGCTTTTATCACATTATTTAACTTACATGTACATAACACATAACTTACATAGCTTTTATCACATTATTTAACTTACATAATACATAACTTACATAATACTTGTATAGAAAAAAAGAGATTCAAAGTATATAAATTTGGAAACTGACGGGTTGCCTTATATATAACTATTAGATATAACGGATCCTCCCTAGGTGTAACAATGCAGCGTATGTTGAATCTTAAAGAATACATAACTTACATAATATATAACTTACATAATACATAACTTACATAATACTTGTATAGAAAAAAAGAGATTCAAAGTATGTTGAATCTTAAAGAATACATAACTTACATAATATGTAACTTACATAAAACTTGTATAGAAAAAAAAAGATTCAAAGTATATAGGTAGGAAACACGTTAAACGCCTTATATCTCATCGATAGATATAATGGATCCTCCTAGGTGTAACAATACCACGTATGATGAATCTTAAAGAATACATAACTTACATAATATGTAACTTATATATATGAAATTATCATTACTTATGTAAATTATAAATTAACAATTTAGCCGTGTAATTTATTGTCAACTTTAGACTTCAACAACTACGAAATGGATAGGACTTGGATGAATTTGTCAAGGGTAAGCAACGGTTATCGAAATGGAGTAGAAACTTTTCTGAATTTCACATTTCAAAATGCAAGCCAAGAGAATATGATTCTTTGCCCCTGTGAGAAGTGTTGCAATACCAATTGGCATTATCGTGAAGTTGTCTACGAACATCTAGTTGTTGATGGCTTTGTCCGGGGGTACAAAAAATGGATTTTTCATGGAGAGTGTACATCTAGTGGAGCATCATCATCGATGAATCTAGGTTATCCTCATAGTGCTTACAATCAGAATGTTAGAGATTATAACATGGAAGGCATGTTGCGGGATGCTTTTAATATGCACAGTGATGGTTTCGGGTCATTTCCACCTGACATGGGTGCAACCGATGATTATAATTTTGGTGGAAATACTTTCACCGAAGGGGGAAAAACTGTACATGATGAACAGCCAAATGAAGAAGTGGCAAGGTTCTACACATTACTTGGTGAAATGAATGAAGAACTGTATGAGGGATCAAAATTTTCCAAACTGTCTTTCTGTACTCGTCTTTTTCACTTAAAATGTTTGGGAGGATGGACCGGAAACTCGTTGACAATACTGTTAGAGTTTCTGCAAGAAATGTTCCCGTTTGCGAAAATCCCTAAATCGTTCAAAGACATGAAGAAACTGATAAAGGATTTGGGTCTTGGCTACAACAAAATTCATAGTTGTCAAAATGACTGCATGTTGTATTGGGGCGACCGGATAAACCAATAGTGCTGTCATGTCTGCGGTCAATCCCGTTGGATTAAAAGAAATGCAGAGGATGGTAACAAGGACGAATAGGATACACAGTCAAGGAAGTAGCCGGTTAAGATTTTGTGGTATTTCCCGCTAATACCAAGGCTTCAAAAGCTTTTCATGTCGTTGAAGACAGCCGAGTCAATGACGTGGCACCATGATGGACGAACCGATGATGGATTGTTAAGGCATCCCGCAGATTCTTTAGCTTGGAAATCATTTAACTCAAAATTTCCAAGCTTTGCACGTGATCCTTGGAGTGTCAGGCTTGGGCTAGCATCAGATTGATTTAACCCTTACAAACTCATGAGCACAGCGTATAGTACTTGGCCGGTGGTGCTTGTTCCTTACAATTTACCTCAATGGGTTTGCATGAAACAGTCATCTTTTATCTTATCTATGATTATACCTGGAGAGAAAGGGCCCGGGAATGATATTGACATATATTTGCAGCCACTTGTTGAAGAGTTAAAACAACTATGGGTTGGTGTTGAGACATACGATGCAATGAGAAAAGAGAACTTTAACTTACGTGTAGCTTTGATGTGGACTATTAATGACTTCCCGGCTTATGCTAATTTATCTGGTTGGAGTACTAGGGGACGTTATGCTTGTCCTTGTTGTGCTGTGCAGACATGTTCGAAATGGTTATATAATGGGAAGAAGTTCTCTTATATGGGGCATCGTCGGTGGTTACCAGAAAATCATAGATTTAGATATCAGAGTGCTCAGTTTGACGGTACTGAAGAGTTGAAAGAAGCTCCATCGCAGACGAGTGGATCCGAAATATTATTCATGTTGAAAGATATAAATTTCATTTATGGGAAGATGAATCAACCGGCCAACCCGCAAAGAAATAGAAGATCAAGGGATGAATCTGATGATGAATCTGACGAAGAGGATGATCCTAATGAGGCGGAGTTGTGGAAAAAAAGAAGTATTTTTTTTGAGTTGCCTTATTGGGAGCATCAGATATTACGCCATAATCTTGATGTCATGCACATTGAGAAAAATGTCTGCGAGAACATCATTGGGACTATTTTAAATATCGATGGAAAATCAAAAGACAATCTTCAAAGTTGACTTGATTTAGTCCACATAGGAATTCGGCGTGAGCTTCATCCCCAAGCACTTCTGAATATGAAATATCGGTTGCCGCCTGCTATTTATTCAATGTCGAAGACGAAAAAGAAGTGTTACATGCGGTGTTGAAGGATATAAAGTCCGGATGCGTATGCATCAAATATATCTCGATGTGTTAGTCTTAAAGATCGAAGACTATATGGCTTAAAATCGCATGACTATCACATCTTGATGCAAGACTTACTGCCAGTTGCTATGCGGTGTTGTATGTCAAAAAAGGTGACGTCTTCTGTAATTGAACTGTCCAACATAATGAAAGGCATTTGTGGCAAAGTTTTGGACGTTTAAGAACTTGAGACACTACAAGATCGAGCCGCACTGACTTTATGCAATCTGGAGAAGATCTTCCCGCCTTCCTTTTTCACAATTATGGTACACTTGTTAATTCATCTCCCGCGTGAAGCGATACTTGGTGGACCCGTGTTCTATCGATGGATGTATCCCATTGAAAGGTCTTAATTTATTTGCAAATTATTCCTTCATTCACCTAAATGCCTTTAGTTCCAACTTTTGATAATGTTCTCTTTTATGTTTAGGTTCCTCTCCAAATTGAAGTCTTATTGCCGCAATAAACGTTATCCGGAAGGATCAATTGCCGAAGGCTACTTGGCAGAGGAATGTATGACTTTCTGTTCAAGGTATTTGGAAGATGTTGAAACAAGAATGAACAGACCAAGTAAAAATGCTGGGCTCACAGATCATAACTTGGCCGGAACTTATTTATTTCAAAGTTTCGGAGAACCGATCGGCAAAGTCGAAATTGCAAAATTAGACGATAGATCATGGGTCCAAGCACATCGATACGTTCTTTTTCATCACGATTCAATGGAACCATTACGGAAGTAAGTTCATAGAATTTGATAAATACCCATCACTTATAATTTCTTTGTCTTCTAACAAAGTAACCATTTTTTAACATAGTGAGTACAAACAAGTATTGAGAGCTCGTTCACGGTCCCGAAGGTTACATCGACGAGAAATTAATAAGATGTTCACAGAATCATTTCATGGATGGTTAAGCCAAATGGTATGCAATTGAAGTTTTCATTGACAAGTAATAATGTTTTCAAACAACATTTATAATTACTCGATTTACTTTTGATTCAATAGGTTTGGAGTCGAAATGAAGTAAATGATGAAGTTAAATGGCTTTCACAAGGTCCAAACCGAATAGTGAAAAGATATAGTGCATTCCTCATCAACGGATATAGATTTCATACAAGGTATCGCGAGAGGTTGAAGAGAACCCAAAATTGTGGAATTGTTGTTAATTCTTAAATTACGAGTTATTCTAGTGCTAGGGACAGTAATCCTGTCGAGGGGAATCTGGAGTATTACGGACTTATTACTGACATCATTGAGTTGGATTATTACGGCAAATGGAAAGTTGTCTTGTTTCGAGGTGAATGGGCTGATGTGAATACGGCTCGCGGAATTAAAAAAGATCAATATGGTTTTACAATGGTGAATTTCTCTCGATTGATTCACACTGGAGAACAACTGATAGATGAGCCGTATGTATTTTCTTCTCAAGTGAAACAAGTTTTTTACTTGGAAGATCCAACTGATGAGGGTTGGTATATTGTACTTCGAAATACTCCTAGAGACTTGTTCGACATGGGCAGTGGAAGTAGAGATGACATCGTCGAAAGATCAGAAACTCTGCCTTTTCCAGAACAAAACTTAAATGAAAATATCCCTAGTACTAGTGCACAATTTCAATGGGTTCGTCAGGATGTGGACGAAGATATTTACGAATTATGATGTAGTAAGATTTTACTATTTTTTTATTTATATGTAATATTATAATTTTAATCATGGTCATTTTATGTAATTTAACTATTTTATATGTACCATTATTGTTGTTATTTGTTACTAATATTTCAACTATTTTATGTGTATTGCAGGGAAAATGAGTAGAAGAAGATTACGAGATTTAAATATTGTACATAATACTATAAATTCCGAAGAGGGCAATAGTGAACAGCAAACAATAGTTGGATCCTCTAATGTGCCTGACATAGATGATGAGCCTATAGAATTACAAAGTAAAATTAAATTATTTTACATGCATGTTGACTTTTTTTATTGATTTATTTTTCAATTTTAATATAACAATAATTTATCATTGGTCAGCTGAGAGTGGTGGGACGCGCAGAGGTCGCGGACGTACGTTGCTTAAAGGTTTATACGAATTAAATTCTGGCAACCGTGTGAAAGTAAGGAGAAATAGTCATGGCCAGCCTATTGGCCCTGAAGCTCGAGTTCTAGCAGGCTATTTGGGCATTATTGCACGAAATGCAAATATGTTGCCCATTAATTACGAGTCATGGCATCACATGCCTGACGCAAACAAAAATCAAGCTCTGGAGAACATTAAGTTAACAAAACATGAATGTAATTTATAATACTTTGGTTGAAGTTTCATTTATATTTACTTTTTAAATTTATGTTTTTTTAGGAGAGGTTTAGTTTGGAGGTCTCCGATGACTATATAAAAAAGACATTGGGAAAAAATGGAGAGACAACAAAAGCATATTGAAACAAGAATATTTTAAGAAAGAAATAAGCCTCGAGGATAAACTGCGAAATGTCCCACCGGGAATGTTGAGGTATCAATGGGAAGATGCGGTTAGATTCTGGAACTCAAAGAAAGGAGAGGTTTTACCTAGTTCTAAACTCTTATAAATTTTTCGGTGTATAGTATTTACTATATACGTAACAATAATATCGTTATGTAGGACCGTGAGCGTGTCGGAATAAGCAGCACGAAACAAAATTCACGCATACAGCGGGATCAAGAAGTTTTGCTTCGTAGTGAGGTCGAGGTATTATAATTTATTAATTCATCAAATATTAATGACTTTATACTATTAAATTATATTTGTAATACAACACTTGTAGGAACTCTCCACCGGTCAAAAAGTTGGGCGCGTTCACTTTTTGACATTACGATAGAAAGAAGGATGGGTCTCCGATGACACCCGAAGCTGGAGAGATTATGGTATATTTACTTAATAAAATTTGATTTATTAAAAATGGATTTATAATATTTACCTTCGTTAGTAGTTTTAAATTAATAATGTTAAGTTATGATGCATTCCTTCTTATTGTATATTTCGTTTCTAACTTTTTGATTAATTTATTAGGAGAAACTAAAGGAGAAGAAGACACATTATGAAGCGGCTACTTCGAGTGATAGTTTTGTTCATCTTGAGGATGTCGATAACAGAATTATTACCGATGTTTTGGGTCCCGAAAGGTACGATCGCTTGATTGATAGTTACATTAATCTTGAGTATATTTATAACAAAATTATCACAAATGTTTTGGGTGTTGAAAGGTACAGTGGGTTCGACTTCAAGGATCCGTGTTACTCAGGCCAATATTTTGGATCCAACTCCCAACAATATATGCCTTCCGGAATCAATCTCGTCTTTGAAGTTCGAGGCTAAAAGACCGAGATAGCTCGGATGCAAGCGAGCACGGTTGAGCAAATTTCTCAACTTAGAGTGAGGCGTGAGGAGGCCGAGGCAAAGAGCGGAGGCAGCGAGCAAATTTCTCTACTTAAAGCGGAAGCAAGAAGAGGGAGGCAGAGCGAACATGAAGTATGAAGAACTTCACTCTGACTTCAGCTATGATGAAGATGTTCAATGATGCAGACGCCATATATTAGACATTTATGTTCTTATTGTAAGATGATTTTAGCATTGTTACATTTAACATTTTTGTAAGAATATTTTGTACGATATCATATATCTTTTATTTATTTTAAAATATCATTTAGAATTAATGTAGTTGGTGCAATTTTTATGCTACATTTGTTATTTGGGTTGGAATTATATACTATATTTGTTGTCATTGGTTGGTTTTAGTGCAGGAGGGGTATGATATTGGATAAATAGAATATTTTAAATCTGTACAAGTTAGCGGCGTTTGTGGGTAAAAGCGCCGCTAAAAGTCAAACCTGTAGCGGCGTTTTTGCAAAAAGCGCCGCTAGAAAGTCATTGTTTGTAGCGGCGTTTCTGCGAAAACCGCCGCTAAAAGTCATGTTTTTAGCGGCGTTTGGATAAAAAGCGCCGCTAAAAGTCGCCACCTTTAGCGGCGTTTGTGTTAAGAGCGCCGCTAAAAGTCATATTTTTAGCGGCGTTTTTCGAAGGCGTTTTCCGAAAAAGCGCCGCTAAAAGTCGTCACCTTTAGCGGCATTTGTGTGAAGAGCACCGCTAAAAGTCATGTTTTTAGCGGCGTTTGTGTGAAGAGCGCCACTACAAGTCTTGTTTTTTAGCGGCGTTTTCAGAAAAAGTGCCGCGAAAAGTCGCCACCTTTAGCGGCGTTTGTGTGAAGAGCGCCGCTAAAAGTCATGTTTTTAGCGGCGTTTTTTGCTAAATTTTGCGGCGCCTCATTTAGCGGCGTTTTTAGTGGCGTTTTTCGAAGCGCCGCAAGCTCTATTAGTGGCGCTTAAAAACGCCAGTAAAGGCCTAAAAAATGCCGCTAAAAGTCTGTTTTGCTGTAGTGAGCCCTCTAAGATTGGCAAGTTACCACAAAGTGGCGAGCTCCTTACTTTGGCGAACTAGGATCGTGAGAAAGATACGAACTGGGGTCGCGATAAAAGACGCTAGTTGTCTAAAGCTAAATCATGTAACTAAGAAGCAATTGGAATTTGAGGGCTTGCATACAAGTTTAGTTTACATGATATATTTTCTTTCTAGAAAATTTAGTATTTATTAGTATAATATGTTTAGCATTATTAGCATAAAATCATAAGTTATTTCTTCCCATGTTTAGCAATTTTTCTTGTTATAAATACCTCTGTTTTATTGTTCAAATAAAGTTAAGTGAAATTTTAAACTTTAACAGACGACTATATTGTTAAATATTCTTGCTTCTTGTCTACGATTCTTTCTTATAGTCGTAAATCCGACAATAATCCTAACCTAAAATATAAATTATACTTTTTCAAATTAAATATTACAAAAAACAATTAACATACCTTAATATCTTTAATATTTTCTCTTCAAACCTCCAAACAAATACACACTCCTAACTCTCATTTGTTTTCTGCATGTGGCTGGGGGGACTTTTTTTCAACTTCTGTGTGGGGTTGGGGACCAAACCCTACCCCTTTTACACTTAAAAAAATATATAATAAATATAAGCTTTTAAACGTAAAAAATAAAAAAAAAGCTAAAACCTAGATTTAAAGCTGAACCCGTGACCATTAAAAAAATAATCTTTCGTCTAAAAGTATAAAAATACACTGTATTTTTTGGGGAAACTGCATATCGGTGCCGCTGGTTGTTCGGGCGGCACCAATTTTTTTTTAAATCTGATTATTTACGTAATGATTACTTTCAAGTGAGTGTGATGCCGCCGATTGCTCAATTAACACCGTGGGATTACTGTTACTTCTACCTATTCTTGTAAATAATGTCCAAACAATCTTATTTCATTAATTAATTTTTTATAATTTTTAGGTAAAAAATTCGAGTATCTCTTACCCTCAATAGAAATAGATGGTATTGTCTTCGTTATGAGGTTTTATTTCTCGTAATTTTAAGATAGGTTAAAAGGGTTCACAAGATTTAGGGAACACCTTAATTAGTGGATATACGATTTGCAAGTTTACGAGGAGGTGTTAATATTGTGCATAATATTAATTATACATATCGCACCTGAGAGGGTTCAAACCACCAACCAAGGCATATAGGTCTTACCTTTGCAACATAGTACCACTTGGCTAGACAATATGCATAGCTAATGCTAGATTTTATCATACCCCCGATGTGGGTGAATAAAAATATTTATATTAAAAAAAACATATTTGTAAAAATATATTAATAAATGAATATTAGAGGCGTGACAAGGGTTTTTTATATGAATTTGTTGGTTTTATGTTCGATTCTCAAAAATATTTTTCAATTATGTTATTCAAAGATTATATAAAATATAAAAATATGAAAATGTGCTTATAATAATATCAACTACCTTTTATGGTAAGGATATTTTAATAATTTTACAATATTATTAGTAATATATACTTATTATAAAATTGATATATTTATTTTTCCCTCATCTATAATTCACAACATCATCAATAATATATACTTATTATAAAACTCTTGATTGAATTAATGTTACGAGTTAATTGTGTATCAACTCACTTAAAAAACTAATTAACATATCATTTTAAATGATAATTAATATTATAATTATAGTAATATTATGTTTTCATACTTTTATAAATAAAAATAAAAATTATATAAAAAGAAAATATATGTGTGGGTCTATTACTCCTATTATGGAGTTTTCCACAATTGAATATTCTAACAATATCTAAATTTGAGTCGGAGCCTGGAAATATAAAAGAGATAAAATTGAACATTCAACAATTTACCATAAAGTTTCTGGAATTAGGACAAGCCCTATTAATTTGATACGTACTAGTGACATGATTCTGGATATAGTAATTGCTCTGTCAAAATAATTTATTTTAATTACCCTACTTAAATAGTTAAATGTTATGTATATATATAATAAAATTAGTTGAATTATCTCTTTATCTAATAATAAGAGTATTGTGTTATAAGTACAAAAGTTTGAATCAATTTATTAACAAAATAATTATCTCATGAAATAGACGAATGATTATCACGACATTTTAAAAGATTGATAATTTAATATATATAATAATAGGAAAACATAATTTAATATATAAAGTTATAAAGTGTCACACTCACATGCATAATAAACAGAGGCGAATCTAGGGGAATGGCGTGGGCTTTGGCCCCCTCAAAAAATAGAAAATTACTATTTAGACTCTTTAAAAATTTTAAAATTTTAAATTAATAAATATAAAATTACACTTTTACCCCTTAAAATTATAAAAATTCAATTTAATCCTTTAAAATTATAAAAATATAAACTATAAAAATTAAAATTTCATTCGACCCCTAAAAATTGTTACGACTTACCGATAATAAATTATTATCATATTTATCAGTTTCTAAAACTTTAATTTTAGGATTTTGATAGTGGTGAGATTTTATTTGTATCTAAAACATCATGTTTTAGGATTTTGATAGTGGTGAGATTTTATTGGTATCTAAAACTTTAATTTTAGAATTTTAATAATGGTGAGATTTTATCAGTATCTAAAAATTAAAATTTTTAAAATATTAAGTTACTCTCATATTTTATTTTTGGATAAAATACACCAACAGTTGTTGATATCATTTAGTTGATCACGTTTTTGGAGGGGTTGTTGTCAATTAAACAGGTCGTTTGATTACACCAAGAAGATACAAAAAAGAAAAAAATAGTACTAACTACTAACCATTGGAGATTGAAGAACAAAGAGGAGCATTTACATCCATATGACCAGCAAAACCATTATTTTGTACACGAAAAGGATATGCTAAAAAACATTTAAAAGAAGTCAAGACACATAAACAAAAAGCAAAAAAAATAAAAAATAGAGGCAACTAATCGAATCCCATGAAAGGAAAGAGAAGAGCTTACAGAGATGAGTAAAAAAGCAAAAAAAAAAAAAAAAAGCTAAAGAAATGAGGAGCCAATATGAAGGCACAAGAAAGAAAAAAAAAGTAAAAGTAAAGAGAGAAATTTAGGTCTTCTCCTGTAATAATCAAGGTTCGTCCACACGAAAACAAGGGTTTTTGCCTCTTCATCTTCATTTTTTTTTCAACTAATTGTAACAACTCAACCCAAAAACATAAAAGAGGAAACCTATTAAAGCCCTAATTCTCAATTTCTAATAGAACCTAAACCTAAATCTAAAATTCGTTAAGAAAATTTATAAATTTGAGGTTGATTCATAGATGAAACGTTGTTAAGTAAATTTATAGATTGATTAGAAGCTCTTTTTCACCAGGTTAAGCAACAAGAAGTTGTGGGGGCGAATAAACGGTGAGGAAGGAAAAGTTTGGATCTCTGATGGTTTTTCTTCTTTCGACTTCTCTATTTTTTCTTCTCCTTCTTCTTCTTCTTCTTTTCTTATTTTTCTTCTTTGTATGATGGTTTTTCTTATTTTAAAAAATTAAAAATCATTAATTTTATTTTAAAAAGTATAAAAATGATAATAAAAAAAACTTCAATATTCTTTAAAAATTAATTAAATGCTAATATGCTGTTCACGTGTATGCCACGTCAGCAAAGTTAACAAACGTTAACTTTTTCATCCATTTTGGGATAATTTAACAAAAAATACAAATTTAATAGCTAAAAAGAGACAAAACTAAATAGATCACTAAAATAATTTTTTTTATAAAGTTAGAGGTCCAAAAAATTTATTATACCTATATTATATAAAAAAGAAAAAAAGAGTAGCACCATATATTGGTCTAGTCAAACTTGGGTAGCCATGCCCATAAGGATGGTACAAATTGGGCTTATTTTAGTACTAGACTAGCCTACAAATTTAAATGGAGCTTTCAATTTGGGGCAAAATATTTAAATATACTAAAAAATAATAAATTTTACGAAAAAGGATCGATTTTAAAAAAATTTACGAAAAATAGCCATTTCCTCTCAAAACGCGTCCATGTCAACGCGTTTGAAGGAGATAAACCAGGAAAGCGTGCCCCTGGAGGCGCTTTATACTCACATCAAGAAAGTCTTGTTGACGAGGACGCCTTTGTCTTGATGTAACAAAAAAAGCGTCCCAGTAGCTTTGCCCGATCAAAAAATTAAGGCAATAAAAACCCCCAATCCTTTTATTTCTTTCACACTTTAGTCCTTACCTATTCTTCTCTCAAATTCCTCTCAAATTTCTCTTTAAGTCCTTGCAACTTTCTCTGAAATTTCAAAATAGTCCTTTAATATTTAGAAAAAGCCCTTTTTAATTTTGTTAATATATTTTTATTTTTTGTAATTTAGTTTTAATATATTTAATAAATAAGAATTTTTTATTTTTTTTTTTTGTAATTTAGTTTTAATATATTTAATAAAATAAGAAGTTTTTATTTTTTATTTTTTGTAATTTAGTTTTAATATTTAATAAAATAATAGTTAGTTATATGTTTTTGTAATTTAATTTTAATATCTTTAATAAAATAGGATTTGTTTAATTTTTTTTTGAAATTTAAATTTAAAAATAAAAGTCCAACCTTTGTAATTTTTTGTAACTTAAAGTTTTTTTTTCCAAATTAATCCTTCTAGAAAAGTTCACCGTTTTCATCAACAAATAAATAGAATTTACGTTGACACCAAGAGACAGAAAAAGTTAAGCAGACTGTCAACTATTCCGATTTGGACACGAGCGAGATGTATGGCCTAGGTTCCTATACCATCTGCACAACCTACGTTGGTTGGACGTTTCTCGGATATTCCATATTGCTGCGTATTCTAGTTGAGCAAGGTCGACCTTTTGGTTTGCGCCTCAGTTGTCTATCCGGCAACAGCTTATACGGTGCAAGCGATACTTACGTTCACTTGGAACTGGTGGGAATACGTGTCTCCACACGTTGTACATGTTTTCTATTTTATACACTTCGTCGACATAGCTCATGGGATCAAGACGGAGATTTCGACAAGCCGCAAGTACATGAGCACATGGGTAACGAAGTGCATCAAATATCCCACAGTCGCAGGTCCAATTCCTCAAGTGCACACGATACTGCCCGCCAACAATACCTTGGTTCGGTCTGTCAAACTCCGTCACGCGAAACCATAAGTTGTCGCGATCGTGACACACTGTGTGCATGGTGTTGGCCCGTGCCTTCCCCCTGTTAATTTCTCGCAGGACCTTCGCGCTCCATACATGACCTCATTGCATCTAGCCTTTATAACTCGCTGCTCGCTTCGGAAATAGTGCCGCTAAATGAAAATATGTCTCTCGCACAACCGATGTTATCGGTAGATGACGCGTACCTTTTAGAACAGAATTTATGCATTCTGCTAGGTTTGAGGTCATTTGACCATATCGTAAGCCGCCATCGTATGCTTATGTCCACTGTTCAAAAGGAATATTGCACAGGTAGTTTGTGCCTTCACCGTTATCTAATCGCAAACTCGCCAACATCTCCTGAAAACGGTCCTTATTGATCTAGTACCCTACCAATATACGTTGATAGCAAATATTACATACCACTCTTCAATTGAGAATAAATTGAATATTACAAACGAAATTATATTAATAGATATTACATACCCATATCGGTCACTTGTCGTCGCTAACTTTTAGATCGATATTGCCCGTATTAGTTGGATGCAACATGCCTTAGGCAATATCGATGGTGTGTGGGATGCCACAGGCTTCCCTGGCGCTCTATTGCGGCTAGTATTCTAGGGCCCCGATCCGATATAACGCATATATCAGGTTGAGGGTAGACATGCCTCCTTAGCCTAGATAGGAAGAAATCCCAGTCATCAGTTGACTCCCTCGGTGTTATTGCGAATGCAATCGGGAGGATTCTCCCACTGTCGTCCTGTCCCACAGCTAGCAATAGTCGATGCGTATATCTGCCATACATAAAGGTACCGTTAATTTGTACCAATGGCTTGCAATATATAAATGCATCTCGGCATTGCTTAAATGTCCAGAAAAGATGTTTGAACACTACGCATCCACGGAGCAAACGATCGTTGTAGTACGTCGGATCCGTTTCAAGGCTGTTATGCTGCTTGGGACATATCTCTCCAGTACCTGCCACCACTGCCGTACTTCATTATATGAAGCGTCCCACCGATCATGCAACTTTTCCAACGCCTTCTGCTTAGCTATCCAAGCCTTCCTGTAAGAGGGCGTGTACCCAAATTGGCTACGAATATTGCCAATTAAGGCCGGCACTGTAGTCTTGGGATCGGCCTTCACTGTCGACATTATTAAGTCAGCCAACATGTCTGAATCCATCTTCGGATGATCTTGTGTAACACCTGTCAACAAAGTATGTTAAATAATGCAACATTACGTAATATTAGTATTATTCAAAAACATTGAACACATCATGATACTGTACCGGCAAGACATGTATGTGGACTTTTGTACTTTTTGATCTCCTACAAGCTTGTCCTTTTCCTCAACGAAGCCATGATTTTCCATGAACACATACCGTCTTGCACTGCACACTTCGCCTCGTACTTATCGAGCTTAGATTTAACCACGATGTAGTTAACCCCGTTCTTGATGCTGTATTGTTTCAATGCAGCAAGAAAAGCATCCTTGTTGGAAAACTCGTTACCAACTTCTAATTCGCCCGAATCCAACGACGAAGTTGTACGATCACGTGTTCGGTGTGGTAGTTTAGGAAACTCCAATGCATCGTCTTGGGATAGATTGACATTATGCATGTGGGCTGGAGGCGAGTACGCCTTGAATAGCGGATCTTCTTTTTCTTCGTCTAACCGCCCTCAGCATCTTCAGGTGCTATTGGAACAGGCTCCGGTTTAAAAAATAATCCAACTTCTGCACCATCGGGCCCGGCTCTCGAGGTGGATCCACATCCGACTCATCATCCGATCCACCATAATCTGCAACGAACGAGGGCCCCTCGCCGGTGAATGTCTTGGGGAGTACATTATCCCTCCTTAAACATCTTTCGTAACGTTCCCAATCATATGTGGATTGCCAACCACTAGAAGTTGATGACGTTCCCCAATACGTATTTCTATCATCGGATGTCGAAGGAAGGATATGCATGTCCCATCCACCAATCGAGTGTCGTGCGGGGGCTATGTTTTCCATAATACCACTAAACACGGGCACTTCCGTATTCTGCCTCTCACTAACAAAGTGTCAGCTTCGGGTCGTGTATTCCCCTCGAACAGAAGTAGATGTTGAGGTCGAAGGAAGATCACTTGGCGATGAAAATTGTACATATACCTCAAGATAGAGTGATCCACTAGCAAGATGAGTCTCCACCATTGCCTCCAAGCTCTGAGGACCTTTGATGTCGAATGATTCATATCTCATCGGATCAACTGAAACGTAAAATCTATACTTAATAGACTGAACCTTCATTGGTGTTGTTCCGAAGATTTTGCGCCTAATTTTTTTGCGAAGTTCTAACAAATCTATGTTCCGATTAAAACCCAGTCGCGTTGTGTTCTCCGATAAAAAAATAACACCATTTTAGGTGTCACAAACCTCACCATCGTAGTAAATAAAGGCATTAATACGTTCACTCATTTTCAGTTTCTATTTTTCTTTTGCCTCAATTTCTGTTATGCAACCTGAGAATGAAATTTGGCTAATTTATAGTCTAAGGATTGCTATAGACTACTGTAGCAAAAGAGCGTCCACGTGGGAGCTCTTTTCAGTACCCTTGCTGACAGTGCATCCTGCTTGAAGCGTTTTGGGCACTGTTTGCTCATAAACGTCTTCTCAAAATTATTTTACCAGATACTACTGTAGCAAAAGAGCGTCCACGTGGGAACTCTTTTCAAGACTTCGTTGATGATGCATCCCTTGAAGCGTTTTGGCCATTTTTTGTTCGTAAACGTCTTCTCAAAATTATTTTACGGAGACTATCAGAGCAAAAGAGCGTCCACGTGGGAGCTCTTTTCAAGACCCTACGACAGTGCAACTTTGCTTGAAGCGTTTTGGCCACTGTTTGTTCGAACGTCTTTTCAAAATTATTTTGCAGATACAAGCTGTCAAAAAATTCAAATAATTTTTTTGATAATATATTTTGCCCAAAACCTAAATATATTTTTACTAAAGCCTAATTAACCCTAATTGAATTTTTCCTAAAAATCCTAAATCTAACGACCCTAATTAACCCTAAAAAATCATAAACCCTAGCCCAGAAACCTTAAAATTTCATACCCTAATGCTAAAAACAGCTAAAAAGTCAAGACGGGAAAGAGGGCAAAAGCGCGCCCTTGGGACGCACTTTTGCCACATGAGCACAAACTGCGCCCCTGGGGACGCGCTTTGTGCCACATCAGCAAAGCGCGCTGACGAGGACGCACTTTCCTGGTTTATCTCCTCAAAATGTGCTGATGTGGACGCGTTTTGAGGGGAAATAACCTTTTTCCGTAAATTTTGTTATTTTTTAGTATATTTGGGTATTTTACCCTTCAATTTGAGCCGAATTGATTTTAATTATAAATTATTTTTTTTCAAGCTTTGTTATTTTCTAAAAATTAAAGTTGAGTGAGTTTACCCTTTATTCTTTTAGCATAACCAAACCCAGCACAAGAAAGTATCAAATTCAAAAATAGAAAGAAACTAAAACAAAACAAGGGATACCAACTAGAGGTGTACATGGTAGGGCAATGCCGTCCTACCAAGACCACTTAGAAATGTGGGAGGGTTTGAACAAAAATATAGGCCCGAAAAATGGGCTTCGACAAAAAAATAAAGCCCGTTTAAAAAATGGGCCAGGCTCGAGTAAGGCATTTTTGACCCGGGCCCGACCCGCCCCAGCCTGAATTCATTAAATGAAAAAAAAACTATTTTTTAATAATATTTTCTTATTGTTTTTCTCCAAATTTTACTACTATTTTACTATTATGTTTCTATTATTTTGTTGTTATTGTTTAGATATTATATAAAACTTATTTTATTATTAATTTTGTTATTATTTTAAAGACATTTGTTAATTTTGTTATTATTTCGAGGCATTTGCTTGTTAAGTTGCATCTATTTTAGTGTTATTTAAGTCTACATATTTTTAAAATTTATTTTCAATTTGTTGAAAAATATTTATTTTGATTTTTTTAGTATTTATGATGTATTATATATATTTAAAAATTATATAAAATATTATAAAAATTAATACGGACAGGCCGAACCGGGCCCGAGTTTTAACATTTTTATATGGGCTGGGCTTGAGCAAAATTTTAAGCCCATTTTTTGGGCCCGGCCTATGCACACCTCTAATACCAACACACATAAAATCATATACCTAACATTTCATAATTCCTCCATCCATAAACGCACCAAATGTTTCATCAACAATTAACTACTCTAAATGTTTATTCTTCTTCTGCCTAAGTAGTTGGTGCCTCTGAAAATTCAACACCGCCAAACTAAATGCCAGAACTCAATTTTCGGCCACAACGCCGACGTCGAATACAGGTAGCTTCCGACAGTCTGCCATAGTAGGAAATTACTTAGTTGATTTTCACCTGAAGTTCGTATAACAATATCAGGATCAGGTGCAATCTCCATATACATTTGCTTCTCAATATCCGCTAAACTAAAAATACCACCATCATTTTCGACCCATTTTTCTTCACAACATTTTTTAACAGCATGAATAATTTCATTAGTGGAAGTATAGGTCACGCAAATCGTAAGCAAAAGGCTAGAATTATTAACAGTCGACGCCATTAACTTGTTTGCAGCATCCCTCGAATGTTAAGGTAACAACTGTACGTACGTTCCCGGAGAAATGAACTCTGACGCCGCAACCATTAAGGAAGCTGTCTTTTCGACACAAGAGCTCAAACTTCTCGGTCATGAGATCCATGATGGATTAAACTTCTTCAGGCCTGCGCTTGAAATTATCGATGCTAAAAGCATAGGCCGTCACGTATTTGATCCCCAGTCCATAGTAGTATATAAGCATGCATGGACATGAGAGCAAAGTAACTAGCTTCATGGCCGGCCACTTGTTTCAGCTTATTTTGCCTTGCGTATCTTCTGTTTCCGTCCATCACGAAGCTGATGTAGGAAGGGATTGGACCAACTGATAGTACACAATGCATGCATTTTATAAAAAACCGAACAACTTTGGTAAAAAACTTCATCATTTTCTTACCAAATCCACCCTATAAATGAACAAAGAAAAAAGAAATTAATCCTCGTCTATCATTTAAATCCTTGTTCACAATATCATTAGCGGTTTATATTTTCTTTAGCTCGCCAAGCAGCTCATCCCCCATATATGATAAAGTTATAGCCTATAGTGCAAACAGGCATTCTTTTCAAAATTACATCGTACAATGGTCCAACTGGTGACAATTATTTGAAAATAGTTAGGATCTTTTTTGGGTAAAAACTAATAATAAATCTTTAACAAAAAATAAATAAAATTTCGGTTTTATTTTTATCTTCTACTTTTGTAAATATAATTCTTTTAATTTTAATATTTTTGAATTTTATTAACTTAAATATTTTTAATTTTTAAAATAATTTACTTTTGAGGACTTCTAATCCCGTTGTTACCACATTACGTTTATTTTATTTGAGTTTTATTTTAGTGTATAATCTTTTTAAAATATAATATTTAGAAGGTGTTTTTTTAAGGTACATATTTACAACATGTTAATATATATATAAATAATATTACGTAACATTTTGTTCGTATCATACTATTCTATATGATTTTTTTTTTATTGTGAAGGACATAAACAGGGGACACGTAAGGCCTTGGTTATATGGGATATTAACATTTCTAGTCCTTTCTATTTGTAAAGCATTCAATTTAAGTCAAATTTTCAACATAATTTGTACTTTTCTTTTTTATAATGTTTATTTTACCCTGAATTCTTTGTAATAGAATTACTGAATATACAATATACAACTAAAAGTAGTCACTGACTGTCGAATGAGTAGCCAAAATAGCCATCTAATAACTCTCACCCAAGTAGTAGTTTTGTTCAACTTAGGCCAAGCAATGGATAGTAATTATTGTCTGGTTCACTACTTCACTCCCTAGGGATGAAAATAAATAAATGCAAAGAGGCAAAATGGGTCCATGATTATTATATTAGGGCATGGGATAAAATTTAACTATTGGGGTTTTATTTATTCATCATTCTTGTTTTGGTTTTTTTGTCACACGTGAATCAAAAACATGAGGTATAGATACTTTTACATAGGTATTGATACTTGTCCCCTGTATTGATTCAAAAGCATATTTGATTAACTAGTAATATCCTTAACTTTTAATATAATATTATCGGATTGTTTAAATGAAAATTTTATCATTTAATGTTCAAAATACCTAGTGATTAGTTAATATTATTTTGACACCAAATGAATTATTCCTATATCGGGTTTGAGAATCGAATCGGTCTAGAGGTATTACATGGCAAGGGTTTTTATATAAATATGTTGGTCTTATGTTTTATTCTAAAATAATATTTTTCAATTGTGTTATTCAAGATTATATAAAAATATAAAAGATGAAAATGTCCTCCTAATAATATTAATTACCCTTTAAAGTAAGGATATTTTAGTAATATATACTTATTATAAAATTGATACATTTTTTCCTCATCTATAATTCACATCATCATCGGTAATATATACTTATTATAAGACTCATGATTGAACTAATGTTATGGGTTAATAGAGTATGAACTTAATTAAGGAAAAACTAATTTATGAACTTAATTAAGGAAAAACTAATTTATCATTTTAAAATGATAATTAATATTATAATTATAGTAATTTTATGTTTCCATATTTTTATAAAAAATAAAATTATATAAAAGAAAATATATGTGTGGTTCTATTACTCCTATTATGGAGTTTTCAACAATTAAAGATTCTAACAATATCTAAATTTCACTCAAAGAGGATACATATCCTTGGAAAAAGATCACAATTTACCATAAAGCTTCTACAATTATTGGTACTAAAATATGAAACTGAAAGGACAAACCCAATTAATTTGATACGTACGAGTGACACCATTCTAGATATACATAGTATCAAAATAATTTATTTTAATTACCAAATGTTATCACTGAATAATCTCTTTATCTAATGAGAAGAGTATTATGTTATAAGTACAATAGTTTAAGTTTAATATGTGAACACTAAATTTTGTCCGTCTCGATTTAGTGTTTCATTTTAAAAATTAAAAAATTTAAAAATACAAAAAAAATAAAATTATATTTAAACCCCTAAACTTTTTTAAAATTACATTTTAACCCCTAAAATTTTCCAAAATTTCATTTTAACCCCTAAACTTTTTCAAAATTACACTTTGACCCTAATACTTTCTCAAAATTATGTTTCAACCCCACTAGTTTTACTACATTTGCAACTAGGTCCCTCTAGCAGATTATGCGATTTGGGGCACTCACTCCCTGGATTTTCTGGCCATCAGCATGGGTGGCTGCTCCTTCACGCACTACCTGCAAATAGCAAGGGAAACAAGCAAAATGATGGAAATAAAAAGGCTCTCCAACATTTTCGGCAAGAAAATAAAAAAGGCCCGAAAATATTCAACTATCAAGGAAATTTTCAGCAAAATATTAAGAGATTTGGGCAGTCTACAATGAACTCTCAACCATCTCCCTCATTCCCCAAGTGCTACCGATTCTAAATCAACCACCCTCAACCCCATAAACAAAAACCCATTCGATTATCACAAAAAAATTGGACATCCTATTCGGCACCCAAGAGAAAAGAAAAAGAAAAAACCAAGATCAAGGCTGAACCAGTAATAGCTGAGTTACCTTCCAGAGAAGAAGTACTCCGCTGATCGACACACCACCAGGCCAAGGGAGTTGACGGCGTGAAGAGAAGAAGAAAGGGAAGAAAAAAGAAGGAAAAAGAGAGAAGAAGAAAAAATTAAGAGTAGAAGAAATCAAAGAAAAAAAATCAGCAACCCAATATCAAGCAACTCTTATCAGCCCAAAAGAAAAAATTGCAAGTTGGCCTACACACCCACACCCACCAGCAGCCCAATACCAGGCCCGGTGCAACTCCAGTTGACCCAAAAGCTAGCCACTTCCAGCAGCGGCCCACTTGCAACGGCCCAAAGTGCAGCAGCCCAAAAAATAGTAGGAAAAAGGCCCAAATTTCAGCAGCCCAAGCCTATAATTTTGGGTTTGGTACATTCTCAATCCATTTTTTTTGGTCCACCTATTTAAATGTTATTTCATTTTAATTAATTTAGCATTTTTAACTTTTTTTTTGAAGTATTATTGTGTAATTTTAGTTATAAATTTTAATTTTCAATAAATTTATTTTAAAAAGAAAAAAAAAAGAAAAAAGGCAAAGAATCGGTTTGACACTAAGTCGTTGATTTCATCGCTATGTTGGGTGAATATCATCGGTTCGTGTTAAATACAATACGCCCTTTTAAAAATAAAAAAAATTTCGGGTTTCAAAAAAATTTTCTCGAGTTTTAAAACTTTTCTTGTTTTTTTAAAAAAATTCGTGTTTTCAAAAGCTTTCGAGTTTTCAAAAATTCTAGGGTTTCAAAAAAAAATTTCTCGAGTTTCAAAACTTTTCGTGCTTTCAAGAGATTCTCATGTTTCAAAAATTTTCATATTCTCAAAAATTTTGTGTTTCAAAAATTCTCATGTTTTCAAAAATTTTCGTGTTTCAAAAATTTTCCTATTTTCAAAAATTCTTGGGTGTCAAAAAATTTTCGTGTTTTCAAAAAATTCTCGTGTTTCAATCAGATCACGATTAAATATTAAATTGAACTGATATTTTTAAAAATTAAGACAATAAGCGTTTAACGAGATACTAATTTTGAGCATCGTGAGGGTGCTAATACCTTCCTCGCGTAACCGACTCTCGAACCCTATTCTTCTCTCGAATTTTGACATAGACCTAAACTGGGCCTTTTTTTTAGAAAAAAATCAAAATATAATTTTTCTTTTAAAAAGAGGATTTATTAGGTGTTCGATCACACCTAGAAAAAAAGATCGGTGGCGACTCCCTTTTTTTAATAAAATTGAAACTTTGATTTCAATAATTTCCTCAATTAGCGGCCGTACTAAATTTTACGTTGCTATAGCTGGCGACTCCGCTGGGGACTTTTTTTTAGAGTCGAGTCTAGTGTTAAACGAGTGTTATCAAAATTTTTGAAATTCCTTGTTCAAATTAACATTTAATCGTGATCCTTAAATTTTGGTTTTTTGAAAAATCATGCATTTGCATCATGTTGTAAATATTTATCTAACTTGTTTTTATCTTTTTGTTTTTCAGCTCTAAGTTTTATGGTTTTAGTTTTTTTAGTTTTAAAATAAAAACGAAATGGTTTGTGAGTTTCTTCTCACACATCGTGCACTTGCATTTTTGCATAACATGAGCTCTCTACCCGGGCTCCGTCCACTTAAGTGGAAGTAAACGATATGCCTTCGTGAGTTAACTCATCCTTCCACACAGGCTAGTGAATACTTCCGGGTTACATATGACTTATGCCTTCGTGAGTTAACTTGTCCCTCCGCACAGGCATAAGTAAATGTAATCCCTCGAATTGAGCTCGCGAGCCTATGATAGGCGATAACCGAGGCTCCGTACTAGCTTTAGTAGGCAATAGTACGGACAATTCGAGTACCTTTTTAGAACCAAAATCGCATATAGTGAACCGTATGAGCCACCCGATTAGAGCCATGTCGAAACTTCTTCCGTTGAATAGTCACCAAAATAAGTACATGGGAGAAATGTTTCTTTCTTTTTATTTCTTTTACATTTACACTTTTTATGCAAGGGAATAGGGTCTATTTGATAAATTGGATCGGGTAAATTATCTGATAAGTATGTGGGCTAGGTTTTTGTAAAACATAATAGGGCAAAAAAAAAAGTAGGTCGGTTTCACTAAAATGCACTATTAAATAGCATAATTTGTTAGATTTGCTATAGGTTTTCTCTATTTATATTTGTTGTGATTACTAACATGTCTTTATTTTTATTTTTTTTATCATGCATCATAGGCATCTTATTAGGAAAGTGTTTATTAGAGATTGGTTGCCAAAAACGGGTTTCTGATGGAGGAGTCAATTACACAAGTAACCGAGAAAAATGCCGTGGTTCGAGACTGGTCTTTGAAAACCTAGAAAGCAAAAGGGGATTGTTTAAAGGAAGGATGAATCTCTAATCTTCCCGAGCATGTGACTTCGAATGTTCGTCAGAATAACCTCAAAGACTTGACTTGGATCTGGAAATAGTGGGACTCAGACATTAAGGGCATCTGCACTGAAAAGTACGGGGATATAGCTTACCTGATTGCCGTCAACGTAGATGAACATTTGATTCAAGCCATGGTTCAATTTTGGGACCCAGCTTACCAATGTTTCACTTTCAATCAGGAAGATATGACTCCGACCATTGAAGAGTATGCCGCCTTGCTTCGAGTTGACAATGTACAATTCAACAAGATATATGTGAAAGAGCCCAAACCAATGAAATTCAAGAAAAAGCTAATGAAATTGACGGGAATGATTGATACATGGGCTAAAAAATAGATAAAGAAAAAGAACGAAGTCAGTTGTGTTTCGTGGTTTTCTCTGCGAGACTTAGTTCAAAACCATCCAGATATTGTGAAGAAAGTGGATCTGTTTGCTTTGGCCATTTACGGATTAATTGTCAAAGGTTCTTGGGCATATAGAAGTTGCGGTAGTGGATTTCTTCAAAAGTTGAGGCAAGGAATCAACCGCGTCCCAACTATCTTGGCCGAGACTTTTAGAACTCTAAGTAGTCGTAGGAGGAAAGGGGAAGGACGTTTTATTTGATGCGCACAGTTATTAATGTTTGGATTCTGAGCCACTTCTGGAAAGTGGAGCGCACATATTTCCACATGTTTTCAAAAACGTTCACCCCATTGGAAGCTTACATGGGGAAAGATTGGCTAAAGGATGTCACCGAACAGCACTGGGTTTCGATTTTTCAGAACCTCCGCGCCGAAGATATAACTTAGAGAGCACCATGGATCCGTCCTTCGGTTCTGTTATACAAGTGTGGAAGCCAAGATTGGGTGCCTTTACTCGGATTATGGGGAAGAGTTAGATATGCTCCTTTAATGGTTCAAAGGCATTTGCTTCACGACAATTCATACCAATTATCGAGGGATTGGCACAGTTTGAGTTTGCTTTTACAGGTGAGGGTTACATGAAAAAGTCCGAGATACTGCAAAGTCTTGGAAAAAAATTTACCTAATGGAGTTAGCTCTCTATGCTGATACTATCACTCAAGATTATGACATATGGAGACAACGACGAGTGAATAGTCAACAAACCTCACCAACGGATTACATTTTCTAGAATCCTTTCTCAGAAGAAATATCGTTCGAGTTGGAAATGGCAAGACATGAATTTGAACGTGAAAAGGCCAAGCTGCTATGTGATATTAGTTCTCTTCAAGAGAAAAACTACCAGTTAAAGATCGATGTTCAAATTAAAAATCTAGAACCGAGAAAGTCTAGAAAGAAGCTGAGATAATGAGAAATAACTTAAGGGATCTTCATTTGGAAAATAAGAAATTAAGAGGCACTATAAGGAATAGTGGGCTGGGCAAATCATCAGCAGAATGGAAGGAAGAACTAAGCAACATCAAAGGTGGGATGGAATTCTGGAGAAGGAAAGCGAAGAAGGAAGAGGAAAAAGTTGCGCATGCTATGATAGAGTTAAGGAAGAAGAATGTTGAATACGAAATTGTGTCTGCAGAATTAACGACTAGTCAGTCTGAACATCAAGAGCTAAGAAGGAAAATACGAGATTTAGAAAATACGCTGTAAGCTCATCAGCAACATTTGGATACTCTCCAAAAACCTTAGAAGAAAAGAATGGTCAGTCATGACAGAGACACTCGCGTCTACGAAAGAGCTCTTCAAGAGAAGGATATGCACCTCGGCCATTTAATCAATAAAATTCGCAAGGCAGCCGTGCAAATTGTGTGATTATCAGATGAAGCAAAAGTTCTCATTGCCAATTCCTCCAAGCTAAAGATCAAGCATGTCAGAGTTCCTAGAACGAGTGAAGAAACAAGGCGATGTGGCTAGGAAATTTGTGTAACTATTAAATCAGAGATGGCAAAACGTTTTGTAATGGACTCTTTTGATTAATGAAATGCCTAAGTATGGGGCTATTTTGAAATCAACACCAAATTTTTGCATATTTATTCATGACTAACATTCATTTGTCATTTATTGTGTGCATATCACACTAATCATTCATTAAGGCTAAAACCGTATAATTCACAGTTACGGCACTACGAATCTGGAATCACGTCATTCTTATAGGACGCGTCTAAGAGCTAGAGTTATGGATGCTGAACTCAACGAAAGAATTGAAAAGATGGAAAAGACCTAAAGAGAGTTACAAGAGCAGTTGGCTAAGTCACAATAGGAGGCAAGAGATCTGATGGTAAGATCTCGAGAGAAATCGCTTGAACAGATGGATCAAATAGCCAAAATGATGGAGATGATGAATGCTTTGGTCAAAGGAAAAGGACTCATGCAGAGCCTTGATATCATAGAACCCTAATCAAGAGCTAATCAGGATCTGCTCTATCCCTCAGGATTCACTCCACCTCAAGCCCATGCAATGCAAAGAGGATATCCTCAAGGGGAACCTGCAGGTCTGGAGTAACGACCTACACCACCTACTCAACTAAGGCAAGGTATATTCGTATCGAACCCCAGAGCTAATCCTGCTGACCCAATTGTTTCAGATTTGGATGATCCGGTAGAAATAGCCAGGTTGAAAATGAATGATCATGATGCTCAGGATAAGTATAGGAGCTTGGAAGAAAGGCTCAAGGTGATAGAAGGTACTGAAGTCTTCTCTGCACTGAGTGCCAAAGAGCTCAGTTTGGTACACGATCTGGTTCTGCCTCCGAAATTTAAAGTGCCAAATTTTGAAAAATATGATGGAACAAGATGTCCAAAGGCACATCTTATCATGTTTTGTCGAAAGATGATTGGTTATATGAATGAGGATAAATTGCTAATACACTATTTTCAAGACAGCTTGGTCGGATCGGCTCTTCGATGGTATAATCAACTCAGTAGAAAAAGGATCCAATCATGAAAAGACTTAGTATGAGCATTTTGTAAACAATACAAGCATGTATCCAACATGATGCCTGATCGACTAACTCTGTAGATGATGGAAAAAAATCGACGGAGACTTTAGGCGAAGATGGAGGGATATCTCAGCCCAAGTAGAACCCCCATTAACTAAAACTGAGATAACGGTCCTCTTTATCAACACTTTGAAAGTGTCATTTTACGATAAGTTGGTAGGAAGCACCACGAAAGACTTCACAGATATTGTAATATCCGGGGAACTTATAGAGAATGCCATCAAGAGTGGAAGGATGAAAGGGCAGTACCCATAAAGAAAAAAGAGGCAGAAACCCATATGGTGGAAAATGAGAGCCACTATACTTTAATCCATACCCAACCCAACCACGACCTCAATATGACCCACCTCCAAACCTCTATTTTCCTCCCCAAGGCCCTTACTATCAAGCACCTCTTCCTTACCTCGTCTACGCCACAAATAACCAAAGACCATTCTCCATGTTCCCACAAAATACCATACCTGCTCAAAGCCAACCCAAAAATGAACAAACACTGGCAAGACCCAATCCTGAAAAACCTCAATTCACCCCTATTCCCGTTTCATACAAAGAGTTGTACCCGAAGTTATTGGAAAAACAATTAATATCCCCATATTATATGGCACCCCTGAAGCCTCCATACCCAAAATGGTACGATCCTAATGCTTTTTGCATATACCACACCGAAAACCAGGGGCATTCTACAGAAAATTATCTTGCATTTAAAATGAGGGTTCAAGGTCTTATTGATGTAGGCGTTTTACGATTTGATGGTGCTAGTAATATGGTGAAAATCTACTCCCTAACCATACTAAAGGGAACGTGAGTGCGGTGAAAAAGGAAGATAAGTGGCGAGCAAAAATTATGTCTCTAAAATAAAGACACCTTTGCGGAAGGTTTGGGAGGTGATGGTTGAAAAAGGGCCATTCTGTCATCCCAACAGAGTTTTCAAAGAAGGAAACACAAAAAGTCAATATTTTTGTGATTTCTATGGTATCGAAAGGCATGACATCCAGTCTTGTGAGGGATTCAGAAAATTACTTCAACATATGATGGACAACAAGGAGGTTGAGATCTTTAACAGAGTGGAAGAGGCCAATGAATGAGAAGTATGTGCTTCTGATAATCAATCATTAGGTTTCCCTTATAGCGTCGATCGACCTTTGGTGATTTATTACGAGGAAAAAAGAAAAAGTGAAACTAAAGATGATAATCGAAGTATCATCTCCTTTCCCTTACAAGGACAGCAATGCGGTACCATGAAAATATGATGTCAACATTATCATACACGAAGGTGAAAAATCCAAAGCTACGACTGGAAGTGTTAGCGAAGTAGGACACTTTACCCGTAGCGGGAGATGTTATTCTCCTAAGGTGGTTAAACCAAGGAAAAAGATTGGTGACTCGAACCAGAAAGGAAAGGCACTGATGTATGAGGCTGAGGTTGAGTTTGAAACTCCGTCCGAACAAGAAGTTAAAAAGCCTGTGAATGAGGAGGAAGCACACGAATTCTTGAAGTTTATTAAGTACAGTGAATATAATATCATAGAGCAATTAAACAAGCAACCGGCACGAATATCGATTTTATCTCTATTGTTGAATTCAGAACCACATCGGAATGCTTTGCTGAAAGTGTTAAATCAAACTTATGTGGCGAGCAACGTATCTGTTGAAAAGCTTGATAGGTGGGTGAACAACTTGAATGCGGATAATTTCATCTCTTTCAGTGATGACAAAATACCGCCAAATGGTAGGGGCTCCGTAAAAGCATTGCACATCACAACCAGTTGCAAGGGTTATATAATATCGAATGTGCTCATTGACAACAGGTCTGCACTCAATGTCATGCCTTTGGCCACACTTTCTAGGATGCCAATCGATAGGTCTTATTTGAGGCCTTGTCACTTTATAGTAAGGGCATTTGATAGGACACAATGAGAGGTCATGGGAAAGATCGAAATTCCTCTAGAAGTAGGCCCATGTACATATGATATCGAGTTCCAGGTCATGGACATCATGCCTTCGTATAATTACCTTTTAGGGAGGCCTTGGATCCATTCTGCTGGGGCAGTTCCTTTATCTCTCCATCAAAAAGTAAAGTTTATCATGGATAGTAGCTTGATCATGGTCACTGGTGAAGAAGACATTGTTGCATATATCTCTACTGACGCACCCTACATCGAATTAAACAAAGATGCAGTAGAATGTTCCTTTCATTCCTTCGAATTTATCAATGCTACATTTGTTGCTGAAGGAAATAGGATTCCCACACCCAAGCTGTCAAGGAATATCAAGTTGGGAATTGACTGTGGGAAAGGGAGCCCGAGTGAAGAAAGGTTTAGGAAGATATCAGCAAGAGATAGTTAGAGCACTAAAACCAGTACACCATAAGGCTCGATACGGTTTAGGATTCAAGTCGAATATGCGACAAAGAAGAAAATAGTTACAGAAAGATCAAGAAAGGAGGATTACAATAGCCTCGGTCGGAAATTAGAATGGGAGCCCATAGCGTATCCTCCTTTGTCAAAAACATTTACATCTGTAGAAATGATGTACCTAGGGCGAGATAATTCACGAAGCACGTTGTTATTGATTGAAAGGGGTTTTTAGAACGTCAGTATAAATGTTATTGACAAAGGGGATGATTTAATTAAAGATGTTTCAATGATACGCCCTTGTCCTCCTGGATTCATTTTGAACAATTGGACTGTTGTGGATCTTCTTGTAGTTTCTAAGTCCTCTCTAGAGTAATGCTCAATGTTAACTCTTTTTTGTGTGCCCCTAAGTAATAGTGGGATTCTTTTGTAAGAGCTTATGTTTGCTCTTTATTATTTAAATGAACATTAATGGAGATGCATTTTGTCATGGTCTTTTCATTCTCATTAACTTCATAATTATTCCCCCTTCTCACAACCTGTCCTTACATGTATCTCATATCATGCTATAACATTATGTTTTTTGGTTCCAATACATTGATGCTCCTCTATAGTTTTCTTTTCCATTCACCTTTCAGGTGCTCAGATATCAACGGCATGAGCAATCCCGTTACAAGTCTTGAAATCAATTTCGAGAAAGCTATTTTTTAGGAGAATTCGAAGCTGAGGAAAATGTTGAAGATTATGTCTCGTCTCCTGACTTACTAAGAATGGTAGAACAAGAAGACAAACAGATTTTACCCCATCAAGAATCGGTTGAGTCAGTAAATTTGGAAAATGAAGAAAAGAGACAAGAATTGAAGATTGGGACTTCCATTTCAAATAACACCAAACATGATTTGATTGCCTTACTTCATGAGTACAAATATGTATTTTCATGGTCATATCAGGACATGCCAGGGTTGAACGAGGATGTAGTGGTCCATAGACTCCCACTGAAACCAGAATGCAAACCTATTCAATAGAAACTAAGACGAATGAGACCTGAAATGCTGTTAAAGATAAAAGAAGAAGTCAAGAAACAATTTGATGATGGCTTCCTACAAGTCTCCAAATACCCAGAATAGGTAGCTAATATAGTCCCAGTACCGAAGGAAGACGGCAAAGTACGAATGTGCGTGGATTATCGCGATCTGAATCGAGCAAGTCCTAAAGATAATTTTCCCTTGCCACACATTGATACGTTAGTGGATAACACAGCGAAACATTCATTTATTTTCTTTCATGGATGGATTCTCGGGTTATAATCAGATAAAGATGGCCTCCGAGGATATGGAGAAAACTACCTTCGTAACGATGTGGGGGACATTCTACTATAAAGTGATGTCGTTCGGATTAAAGAATGTTGGGGCAACATATCAGAGAGCCATAATGATGTTGTTCCATGACATAATGCACAAAGAAATAGAAGTTTATATCGATGATATAATTGCCAAATCTCGGGGGGAAACAGAGTATGTTGAGAACCCCAGGAAGTTGTTCGAAAGACTAAGAAAGTTTCAACTGAAGCTTCGTCCAGCCAAGTGTATGTTTGGGGCTCCCTCGAGAAAATTACTAGGCTTCATTATCAATGAGAGAGGTATTGAGTTTGATCCAGATAAGATAAAAGCCATACAAGAACTACCACATCCGCGCACACAAAAAGAAGTTAGAGGATTTTTAGGGAGGTTGAACTACATCGCTCGATTCATTGCTCAACTTACCAACCAGTGCGACCCAATTTTTTGACTCCTTCAAAACATAATTCGGGAGAATGGAACGAGGAGTTCCAAGTGGATTTTGACAAGATAAAATAGTATTCGTCTAGTCCTCCGGTGCTAGTACCGCCAACTCCTAGAAGATCGTTGATATTATATCTAACTGTGTTCGAAAACTTAATAGGTTGCGTATTGGGGCAACATGATGAGTCGGGGAAAAGAGAAAGGGCGATTTACTACCTCAGCAAGAAGTTCACAGAGTATAAAGCAAAGTACCCGTCAATTGAAAAATTCTGTTGTGCTTTGGTCTGGGTAGTTCGAAGGCTCAGACAATATATGTTGTATCATACGACGAGGTTAATTTCAAAGCTGGACCCAATAAAGTACAAGATGGAATCACCTGCACTCTTAGGAAGAATGGCACGATGGCAGATCCTACTATCAGAGTACGACATCGTATATGTGAGTCAAAAGTCAATAAAGGGGAGCGCGATAGCTGACTTCTTAGCAACTCGAACAACGGAGGAATACGAGCCATTGAGATTTGATTTCCCAGATGAAGACTTGATGTACATTACAGAAAAAGAATGTGAGTCGTCAAAAGAGAAATCATGGAAGATGAGCTTTGATGGTGCATCGAATGCATTGGGGCATGGGATTGAAGCAGTCTTAGTGTCACCAGAAGGGAACCATAAATTTCTTCTGTACCGATAACGTAGCGGAATAGAGGCTTGCATCATGGGTCTTCGTGCAGCTATTGAACGAAACATCGAAATCTTAGAGGTGTACGGGGACTCAACGTTGGTGATTTACCAAATCCGTGGAGATTGAGAAGTGAAAGATTCGAAATTAGTTAAATATCGTGATCTCGTTGCGGAACTGATTAAAGAATTCAAAGAAGTGACTTTTAATTACTTTCCACAAGAAAAAAACCAATTGGTTGATGCCCTGGCCACTTTGGCTTCAATGTTCAAAGCAAACAGAGAAACGGAAATAATGTCTCTCCAAATAAGCATATATGAGGTCCCTGCACATTGTTTTAGCATTGAAAAAGAGGCAGATGGACGGTCATGGTTCCATGATATCTTAGAATATGCCAAGAATCAAAGGTATCCCGAGCAAGCAAATGAGAACGACAAAAGAACAATCAGAAGAATGGCGGTGGGATTTGTCTTTGATGGGGATATCCTGTACAAAAGAGGAAAAGATCAAGTGCTCCTCAGATGCGTGGATGTCGTTGAAGCCAGAAAAATACTTGAAGATGTCCATGAAGGAATTTGTGGGACGCATGCCAATGGTTTCACTATGGCTAGGCAGATTATGAGACTCGGTTATTACTGGCTGACGATGGAAAGCGACTGCATTAGTTATGCACGAAAGTGCCACAAATGTCAAATTTATGGCGATAAAATTCATGCAGCCCCTTCGCCCCTTCATATCATGAATTCTCCGTGGCCTTTTTCTATGTGGGGCATGGATGTTATAGGGCCAATTTCCCCAAAAGCTTCTAATGGACACCTATTCATTTTTGTGGTTATAGATTACTTCACAAAATGGGTAGAAGCCACTTCATTTGCTAATGTGACGAAGATTACAGTTTGTAGGTTCTTAAAAAAGGAAATCATATGTCGATATGGTTTGCCTAAGAGAATTATTTCAGATAACGCCTTAAATTTGAACAACAAGAAGATGAAAGAAGTGTGCGAGCAATTTCAAATAAAGCATCATAATTCCTCACCCTATCGCCCAAAGATGAACGGAGCAGTAGAAGCGACTAACAAAAATATTAAGAGGATTATTGAAAAAATGACCGAGACATATAAAGACTGGCACGAGAAGCTACCATTCGCTTTGTATGCATATCGTACATCTGTGCGGACGTCTACGTGAGTAACTCCTTTCTCTCTGGTCTATGGAATGGAAGATGTACTGCCCATCGAAGTTGAAATCCCTCTCTACGAGTCTTAATGGAGTCGAAACTAGAAGAATTAGAATGGGTTCGAGCTCGATATGACCAGTTAAATCTTATCGAAGAAAAACGCTTGAAGGCAATCTGTCATGGACAGATGCACCAGAAGAGAATTATCACGGCCCATGACAAGAATGTGTGGCCAAGAGAATTTTGTGAGGGAGAACTCGTACTGAAAAAGATTCTCCCAATACAGAAAGACTTTCGAGGAAAATGGGCACCAAATTGGGAAGGGCCATACATCGTAAAGAAGGCCTTCTAGGGTGGAGCTCTGACTCTCACTGAAATGGATGGGAAGGAGTTACCTAATCCAGTGAACTCAGATGCTATGAAGAAATATTATGCCTAAAAAAAAGAGATCAAGATGAAAACCCGAAAAGGGCGTCTTGATAAAAAGTATTAGGATGAAAACCTGAAAGGGTGTCCTAATGAATGGTGTCCAAAAAATCAATTCATAATGCTAGAGGTGAGTTGAGCTTTGGGTCACACGCCGAGGTATTTTTCAATTTGTTTTTCAAAAAAATCAACTCATATTACGAGAGGTGAGTTGAGCCTCGGGTCACACGTTGATGTATTTTTCAATTTCTATTTTTCAAAAAAATCAACTCATATTGCGAGAGGTGAGTTGAGCCTCAGGCCCCACACTGAGGTATTTTTCAATTTATTTTTTTTTAAAAAAATCAACTCATATTGCGAGAGGTGAGTTGAGCCTCAGGTCATACGCTGAGGTATTTTCAATTTTTATTTTTCAAATATCAACTCATAATCCGAGAAGTGAGTTGAGCTTCTGACGCATGTTGAGCTATTTTCGATTTCTGTTTTTCAATAAAAATAAAGAATAAGGATTGGACAATCGAACAAAATTTAATGCTTTTAAGTCTTTGCTCTATCCCTGTTTCACAGTGATAAGCAAAGAAGGGTAGCTGTAAACACTAAATTTTGTTAGGCTCGATTTCGTGTTTAATTTTCAAAATTTAAAAAAATTAAAAATACAAAAAATTGAAATTACATTTTGACCCCTAAACTTTTCCAAAATTACACTTTAACCCTTAAACTTTTCAAAAATTTCATTTTGACCCCTAAACTTTTCTAAAATTTCATTTTAACCCCTAAACTTTTCTAAAATTACACTTTGACAATACATTCTCAAAATTATGTTTCAACCCCACTAGTTTTATTGCGTTTACAACTGGGTCCCTCTGACAGATTACGCGATTTGGGGCACCCACTCCCCGAATTTTCTGGCCATCAGCATGGGTGGCTGCTCCTTCTTCACCCACTACCTGCAAATAGCATGGGAAACAAGCAAAATGATGGAAATAAAAAGGCTCTCCAATATTTTCAGCAAGAAAATAAAAAAGGCTCGAAAACATTCAACTATCAAAGAAATTTTCAGCAAAAAATTAAGAAGATTTGGGCAGTCTACAATGAACTCTCAACCATCTCCCTCATTCCCCAAGTGCTACCGATTCTAAATCAACCACACTCAACCCCATAAACAAAAACCCATTCGATTATCACAAAAAAATTGAACGTCCTATTCGGCACCCAAGAGAAAAGAAAAAGGAAAAAACCAATATTCAAGGTTGAACCGGTAATAGCTGAGTTACCTTCTAGATAAGAAGTACTCCGGTGATCGACGCACCACCAGGCCAAGGGAGTTGACGGCGTGAAGAGAAGAAGAAAGGGAAGAAAAAAGAAGGAAAAAAAGAGAAGAAGAAAAAATAAGAGTAGAAGAAACCAAAGAAAAAAAATAAGCAGCCCAATATCAAGCAACACTTACTAGCCCAAAAGAAAAAATTGCAAGTTGGCCTACACACCCACACCCACCAGCAGCCCAATACCAGTCTCGGTGCAACTCCAGCCGACCCAAAAGCCAGCCACTTGCAGCAGCGGCCCACTTGCAACGACCCAAAGTGCAGCAGCCCAAAAAAATAGTAGGAAAAAGGCCCAAATTTCAATAGCCCAAGCCTATAATTTTGGGCTTTGGTACATTCTCAATCCATTTTTTTTTTGTCCACCTATTTAAATGTTGTTTCATTTTAATTAATTTAGCATTTTTAACTTTTTTTTTGAAGTATTATTGTGTGATTTTAGTTATAAATTTTAATTTTCAATAAATTTATTTTTAAAAAGAAAAAAAAGAAAAAAAAGGTAACGAATCAGTTTGACACTAAGTCGTTGATTTCATCGCTATGTTGGGTGAATATCATCGGTTCGTGTTAAATATGATACGCCCTTTTAAAAATAAAAATTAAAAATAAAATTCTCGGGTTTCAAAAAAAATTCTCGAGTTTCAAAACTTTTCGTGTTTTCAAAAAATTCTCGTGTTTCAAAATTTTCGTGTTTTTTAAAAAAATTCGTGTTTTCAAAAGCTTTCTTGTTTTCAAAAATTCTCGAGTTTCAAAAAAAATTTCTCGAGTTTCAAAACTTTTCGTGTTTTCAAGAGATTCTCGTGTTTTAAAAAATTTCCGTGTTTCAAAAATTTTCATGTTTTCAAAAAATTCTTGTGTTTCAATCAGATCACGATTAAATATTAAATTGAACTGAGATTTTTAAAATTAAGACAACACGCGTTTAACGAGATACCAATTTTGGGCGTCGCGAGGGTGTTAATACCTTCCTCGCGCGTAACCGATTCCGAACCCTATTCTTCTCTGGAATTTTGACGTAGACCTAAACTCGGCCTTTTTTTAAAAAAAATCAAAATATAATTTTTCTTTTAAAAGAGGATTTATTAGGTGTCCGATCACACCTAGAAAAAAAGATCGGTGGCGACTCCTTTTTTTAATAAAATTGAAACTTTGATTTCAATAATTTCCTCAATTAGCGCGCGTACTAAATTTTACGTCGCTACATAATATTCTTAAAAAAGATTTTCATAAAATAGACGAGACATTTAAAAAGATTGATAATTTAATATATAATAATAGGAAGATGTAATTTAATATATAAAGTTATAAAGTATGACACGTGTTACATGCACAATGAACCTATCAACTAATATGGTGGGTTCACTTTTTAGAGAGAGAAAAATTATCATGTTATAGTTTTTTTAAAGTTAAATGACTAAAACGTGAATATAATATTGTAGAAAATATTTTTATCGTTCCTTTGTTAATGGTTCTCTCCATTATGCGGAACTAAACTTATTATTATATATCAAACTCGGTTATGAGATTATAAGATTTGAGTTGTGCTTTAATTCTCTTATTATTGGTATTTTGTAGATTGGGTTGTTTCTTAGTATTATTTTTAATATTGTTTCATTAGAGTTGTGTGACTCAAATTCTAAGAGATTGCTTGCAGGTCAAGTTAAACAAAATATATTTTCTTTCTAGAAGATTTAGTATTTATTAGTATAATATATTTAACATTTATTAGCATAATTTGTTTGACTTGACAATTTAGTCTATAAATAGGTTCTTTTACAACCTTAGAAATACACACCCATTAGAGATTAGAACTCATAACACATTTAGAGAATTTTGTGTTTACGTTTTGAGGGTTCTTTATTTTCGGGTTTTCGGGGTTTAGTTTTTATCTCCATCTTTTGTACTCTTCGTTCTTTTGCCATTATAGTAAAATTATCTTTGCCGGTGATTTTTTATCCTCTTTGGAGGAGTTTTTCCACGTTAAATTTGTGTGTTCAATTTCTCAATTTCTTCTTCTATTTTTACTTGTTCGTTGCTTAATTGGGACAATCCTAACAAGTGGTATCAGAGCTAGTTCAATTTTATAGATCAGCCCATTCAGAGATGCCAGCAACAAGGTTTGAAATTGAGAAGTTCGATGGTGAGACAAATTTCAATCTGTGGCAAGTTCAGATGATGGCAATTCTTTACGTTTCGCATGAACAAAGGTGAGCTTCTTAGAGATCATATTAGTCAATTCATTACTCTTTTAAATGATTTAAAGAATGTTGAGGTTCATATTGACGATGAAGATCAAGCTATGCTATTATTGTGCTCTTTACCCCCTTCATACAAGTTTTTTAGGGAGACCCTGATTTATGGAAGAGAAACTCTCATTCGAAGATGTGAAGGGTCATTTGTTGAGTAGAGACAAACTCGACAATGAGTTTGGTTTGGATAGCAACGCAGATAAGCAAGCTTCCGTTTTGGTAGCATCAAAGAAACAAGACAAAAGGTGTCGCTATTGTAAAAAGTTAGGTCACGTCAAAGCAGATTGTTATAAACTGCGAAATAAAAGAGCTGCTGATAGTAACGAGGAAGATGTAGCTGGTGCTAATTTGGCCGATGAAAGCGATGATGATTTCTTGTTAGTGTCAACGAGCGATAACTCCAAGCTCACATCTGAGTGGATCCTAGATTCGGGATATTCTTTCCACATGTGTCCTATTAGAGAATGGTTCTCCACATACAGTTCGGTTGAAGGTGGAGTTGTGCGCATGGGAAACGATTCATCTAGTAAGATAATTGGTATTGGTACTGTTAAAATTAGGATACTCGATGGTACGATTAGGACACTCTCAGATGTCAGGTATGTACCGATTTACAAAAGAATCTCATCTCCTTGAGTAGTTTGGACTTGAAAGGATGCAACATCAACATCGAGTCGAGCGGCATTAAAGTATCTCGTGGAGCTCTCGTTTTGTTAAAAGGTAAAAGAACCGGCAGTCTTTATATTCTGGAAGGTTCTACAGTGATCGGTGAAATCGAATGTCCCTCGTCCGTTAAGGAGTCGAAGTCAACTCGTTTGGAGCAAAGGCAACTTGGTCGTAGGAGGGAAAAATGTATGACCGTTTCATTGAAGAGAGGTTCTCTTTTGGATACAGGTTTTGAAAAGTTAAGGCATTGTGTTCATGAAAATCAGACCGGGTTAATTTTGATTTGGCAGTGCACAAGTTAAAGGCTAGAAGCCTTCCAGCTTCTAAGCACAGATTCGACTCAGTTAATTCCCTGCATAGTTCAAGATAGGCCCACGGCGGGCTTTGGCAATGATGGCGTTCTAAGAATTCGTGTCAAGGGTGGAGATTGTTAGAGTTGTGTGACCCAAATTCTAAGAGATTGCTTGCAAGTCAAGTTAAATAAAATATATTTTCTTTCTAGAAGATTTAGTATTTATTAGTATAATTTATTTAGCATTTATTAGCATAATTTATTTGACTTGACAATTTAGCCTATAAATAGGTTCTTTTACAACCTTAGAAATACACATCCATTAGAGATTAGAACTCATAACACATTTAGAGAATTTTGTGTTTACGTTTTGAGGGTTCTTTATTTTCGGGTTTTCGGGGTTTAGTTTTTATCACCATCTTTTATACTCTTCGTTGTTTTGCCATTATAGTAAAATTATCTTTGCTCGTGGTTTTTTATCCTCTTTGGAGGAGTTTTTCACGTTAAATTTTTGTGTTCAATTTCTCAATTTTCTCTGCTATTTTTATTTGTTCGTTGCTTAATCGAGACGATCCTAACAGTTTCAAGTAGGATCTTTTGTCCGAGTAATGCACAATTAATTAAGATAAGTTGATTCGTAATTGTCTTTTTATTCTAATAGCAAGAGCAATTTGGCATGGTCGAAGTAGAAGAGCAATTGGATCATGTTATGAGGGTGAGTAATTTAATTTAAATAACCACGTAGTTGAGCATGTTAATTAGAGTCATGTTTTTCTAAATTCTAAAGTTGTCAATAGATTAAATCTTAGAAACATCTTTTTAAGACTGTTTGATTTGTCAAGAGTAGATTATCGAACTGTTCTCATAATTGATTTACAACTAAAGAAAAAGATGATAATTTAGATATGTTCTTTGATCGCTTTAACCGGCTTACAAGAGAATCAGAAAATATTGTCAAATCAACTTACACTAATTTAATTCGAAAATTCGCTTTTTATCCTTTTCTGTTTTTTCGTATATTATTATGCACCTTTTCGTTTTTAAGGAAAAATTGATTTACATTGGCGAACCCTTGAATGGCAAGACATCACTCTTAACAGTGCGACGATGGCGGACTTGAGGTGTGAGAGAAGTTGGACATCCTCTCCATTTACTCAAGCCTATGAGTATCCAATACGAGAATGTACCCAACACAGGCATATTCATCGTCTTTGAAGAGTCATATTCTCGTATCAAAGTCTAGACACGAATATTTGAAAGAAAGGAGTAAAAGATAATCAGCCAGGCTTCCAGTTTTACCTGGGATGCAAGTTAGATTTATGAATAACAAGAAGAAGTGCAAAAATGGAGCAAATAAAACAACTTTCTACAGTACTCAGGATACACCAAAACCTTTTATTCAACCACTGTTGAGACAAAGCCTAGAAAAACTCTCTGTAATTCAAAATACATGAAAACTCTAATATAGTACTCAAGGACCAACACCAAAATTATAGGCAGGTCTCATAATTTGGATTCCCAGTACAACTGTTTGAGATTGATAAACAAAGAGATTCGCGGTGTAAAACAGCGTCGATAAAACTAACAAGATGTCAAACTCAACTCGTCTACTTACTGAAATAATTACAAGTTAACGACTATCATATCCATATGTCTGACACAAGCCGTACTGCAAAAGTTTAACTCGTAGATTCTTTGGAAAAGAATAAAGAAATGGGAATTGTGTGAAAAACAATTAGCACTGTAATTCGAGACCTGCAACAAGTTGAGCCAGTGTGCCAACTTACCTCACCTGTGGTGGGGTCTGATAACCACGGCCTACTTCATGCTTTGGAGCGAGTGGAGATCGTTGGTGAGATGGCTGCTGGCGATGTCTACGAGTTGTGTGATGAGTGGAACGGTTTTTTGGCTCTGTTGGCTTTTCGTTGATTGACTCGATCTGTTCCAAAGTCTCCACAACTTCTTTCATTGATGGACGGTTCCTAGGTTCAGATTCAAGACATTTTAAAGCAAGTTGAGCTATTCGAAATGCAGCTTTGGAAGGATATTTGCCCTCCAAACGATGGTCCATTATGTTCTTCAATTTTCTTCTTTCAGATAAATGTGGCTTTACCCAGTCCACCAGAGTATGTTGCCCGCTTGGGCGGTTTTGGTCGAGTGCTCGTAAGCCGGTTAATATTTCAACTAAAACAACACCAAAACCGTACACATCGCTCTTTACATATAAATGTCCTGTTTAATCAGCAAAATATTCAAGTCATGGAAACTGCAAACCTAATTTGCTCAACTGTCTCAAAAATACAACAATATGGTGCAAAAACAAGGACATTAATTTCCAAAGCACCCGAAATTCGGAAAAGGTTTGAGAGCAAAATCAGATTACCTGTGGCAACATATTCTGGAGCTGCATAACCATATGTACCCATGACTCTTGTAGTTACGTGAGATTTGCTAGCTGAAGGACCCAATTTGGCCAACCCAAAATCCGATATCTTAGCTGTATACGACTGCAATAAAACCAATAGCCAAACCAATTAGAGGGTTACACCTCCATATCCATCCTATGGTATAATTCATGGGTTGTATAGAAAGTTACCCCATCAAGCAGTATATTTGAAGCTTTAAAATCTCTATAAATGACTTGCTTGTCCGACGTGTGCAAGAACGACAGGCCCTTTGCTGCTCCTATTGCAATTTTAAGCCGTATACTCCATTCGAGTGATTGAACAGTCGAACCTCCTGGATAAAGAAAACCATGAAGGAAAGTCAGTACACACACAAGTATATGCTCACACGAATAATAGGAGACTTAGAAAAACAACAACTAAGTTTTAAGCTCTTACTTCCAAATAGATGGTTTTCCAAGCTGCCCTTCTGCATAAACTCGTAAACGAGAAGAAGCTCTTGATCCTCCCAACAGTATCCTAGCAGCCTTACAAGATTAGGATGAGACAACCTTCCTAAGAAATTTACCTCGGACTGCACCGATAAACAACAATCAGGATTATGTACATGTCGTAATGTACAAAGAAAATCAGTATAACAAGCACTAAAATACAAGTACGAACGTATCGCCACCTAGAGAAAGCGAACTGGATAATATACCCCGATGTTACTTCAAATTTTCTTTGGGGACTTCAGTGAGAGGCACCAAACTAGATATCTCACTATTTCAAACCCAGAAACCAATAGGAATAGAAATCTACCATAAAGTTCTTATAGTGTCATTTTCTATTACTAACATCAATATATATCTATCAGTTTTCAAAGAGTGTTCCACAAATAGTAATGTAATTGTAAAGCATAAGAAAGAACTATTGACCTGCCATTCCTCAAATCCTTGTAAGCTTTCAGAGTTGAGTTTTTTAACAGCAATGAGGGTTCCACTACCACTCTTCCCTGGTGATTTCTCGTCAAGCCAACCTTTGAAGACTTTACCGAAACCTCCCTCGCCCAGCACCATTTCAGGCCTGAAATTCTTAGTTGCAGACTTCAATTCTGCAAAACTGAAGATCCTCAGATCAGGTGCTGGCAATATCTGCCCATTTGGGAAAACCTCATCCCCACTTGAAGCTGAGAACCTACTGCCCCTAGATATTGAAGTGGATGCTGTATTGCTGGTTGTTTGAGATATCACTACTTCAACCACAAAATTGAAAAAAAAAATTGCACTCAACAAATAAAACAAAATAACCCATAATCATTGTAAAAAAAAACATAGAAATCCCCAGAAAAAGAAAGGGATTTTGAAAGGTACCTGAACTGAGACGACCAGTGGTGGTTGGTGTTGGATTATCAGCTGAAGAGCCCCAGCAAATCCCCATCTTGAAAAACCTTTTACCCTTCCCTTTGTCCACCTCGTTGGAGCATAACCAGACACACAAATCAGCAATAGCAGAACACAGAATTTCCCAACCATAAAACGAAAAACAAAATATCTTTTAACAAGTTGATGCTCAAAAAATTCAACTTTTTTCTGCTTTAATCCACCAACCTTTTTTTTCTCAATTCAAAGAAAAATAAAATAAAAGAAGTGCTCCTATTGCTTTTCTTTGCTTTGGTTTTTTCTTTTTTATAATTTGACTTGAATTCTCAGTTCCTAGTTATTTCCATTGCCACTAACAGAGCAACTAAAACTTGACAATGGAAATGTTAATAATAATAATTAAATTTGCCAAAAAGAAATCAACAAAGGGCCAATGTATGAACTTAGGGTAATTAAAAAAAAAAAAGACGAAGTCTTTTGATGTTTTCACAGACGACATTAATGAAGAAAACTTGTTGGCGGGTAATATAGACTGGAATTTTTTCTTGGGTCAACTGCCGTGTCCAAGAAAAAAAGGTCAGTCAAACATAAGAATATTAATAAATGTATTACAATCTAAACAAATTTCAAAAGAGAAGAAATTCAAACACTTTACATTTATTTATTTCATGCTTTGGTTTGGAAAAAGAAAAATGAATCATGGAACTATCCGGTTTTCTTCATTTCATGTGCTTCATGAAATCACTGTGTGAATGCTAATGGCGAAATTTTGTAGAAAGTCTTGTAATTACATGTTTTTTTTTATAAATTTAGACTTTTTATTATAATTTCATCGTTTTTGTTATCTTTAAAATAATTTTAAAATATTATTTCTTCCAATAATTTTAATTTTTCGACTCTTATATTTTAATCACGTGGTGACACATTTAGACAAATATTATATATATAAGTCAAATTATATAATATAACTCATAAAAATTAATTTCAATACTTAAAATTAGAGTTGCTGAAAGGTTAACTTAAGTACGGAAGCTTGAAATTTAAAATGGATTATATATAAATATTAGGTCGAGAAATTTGATTTGAGTAAAAATGTTAAGCCCATTTATAATATAGGGTTAGGTTTGGACTTCAACATTTAAAGCTCGAGATCAATTCAATTGGCCTATTTTTAATTATGTAATGTATCTTTTATTTTATAAATTACTTTATTTATATCACATAGAAATTAAATCTATAATGATATATATACACTACAATGTAAACATTAAAAACATGATAAATTATTTATGTTTGGGCTTTTAATTAAAAACATATTAAATATTAAATTAAAATGGTATAATTTTTGTTAAAAAATTCAAAAATAATAATATAGATGGACTTAAAACTAGTATAGATTAATCATTTACAAATATAATCAAGTTTTGACAAAATTTAAAGTCTATATTTTCGGTCAACTCGGCTTAAGCAAACATGAAATATATTAAGTTCATATTATCTTACAGATCCAACTCAAACCTGACTTGACTCATAAATATTTTTAGTGAAAATATGCATTTATGAGAGATTAAAATATAAAGTTATAATAAAATTTAAAAGGACTAAATGCAAAATTATATATAATAGAAGGATTTTCGGTAGAATTTATCCTTTTTTATAAAAGAAGTCCTTGTGGAATAAGACCTGAGGGTAAAACAATAAATTCCAATGATGCATACATACCAATTAATTGATTTTATTCTAAAAAACGAATGGTTTAGGTGGAATATCACTACTTAAAAGTGAAATCAATTTTGAAGAAAAGAAAAAAAAAGTAATAGAAATTAATTAAAATTTGTTCGTGGGCTCGTTTTACTCGAGTAATGCAGTGGCATATGACGTCATAATAATATTTTTAGGGTAAAATGCAAGAATAGCCACTTAACTATTAAATTTGTTTCTATTGTATTTATCTATTTTTTATTTTAATCAATTTTAACTTTTCGAAATTAAATATTTTAGTCACCTTTGCATTAATTGCCTAAAGGAGACTAATGTGGGCTTTGTTTTATTGGTCTAATAATAAACTTAGCCATCTAATATTTGTACATTTTATCAATTTGATTTTAAATCTGAAAAATTTAACAAATTTAACTTTTAATGTTTACAAGATTTTGGCATTTTAGTCCTAACTATAAAAATTATAAAAAAATATTGAAAATTTTAAAAGTAAATATAAAAATATTTTAAAGATATTTATATCTAAAATAATTTTTAATGGTATCTTCGACTTTGTTCTTTCATTCGATTGACGGAGTTGGAAAATATCAAATTTCATTCTTGACATGTAATTTCTCTACAATTCTTGAACTAGAAATGATGAAGACACAAGAACACTGAAGCTTGAAACTGGTACTATCTCTATAGCAAAGAGTAAGGTCGTTGGAGTGGGTGTGGTCAACCCGACCATTTTGTGGGTTTATAAATTTATTAATTTTAAGTTTCTTTTTTTTTAACTTTAATTAGCCACTTGAGACGAATAATATAGCAAACGAAAATGAAGACTAAATCAAGAGAGACTAAATAATAATAAAAATAGCTTTGATTTTTGGGGTTTTCACATGTTTGATAAGAAAATCAGCATAGTTGATGAGAAAAATAAATATAATTATAAAAAATATATAATCTTAAAAGTTTTAGAAAGTAAATATAAAAAATATTTTGAAATATTTTAGAATTTTAAAATTATAATTATAATGACAAATTTTGTAAACATTGAAGACTAAATTTGTTGAATTTTTTAAATTTAGAGTCGAATTGATAGAATGTGTAAAATGACTAAATTTATTATTAGACCAATAAAAAACTTATGTTAGACTTATGTTACTAAGTTAACAGCAAAAGTGCATAAAATATTTAATTTTAAAAAGTTGAGTAACTAAATAAAATAATAATAGTTAGATGACCAAAATAGAATAAACTGAATAGTTGTATGACCATTCTTATACTTTAACCATATATTTTGGGTAAATATCCCATATATACCAAAAATTAATTTATTTATGGAAATGGGCGGTTTGAAGAATATTTACGAAAAAGGCGTTTCCCCAAAATCGTCCACGTCGGTAGCGTTTTGGGGAAACAACAGCGTCTCGGTAGCGCTTTCTTCATTGAATAACCAAGAAAACGCTACGGCGTGGGCGCGTTTTGCCCTTCCTCCCTATGAAAAATTAATTGAATTTTTGGGCTAGGAAAAATAATAAAAATTAATTGAATTTTGTGACGGTAGTCTCCGCAAAATAATTTTGAGAAGGCGTTTACGAACAAGCGATGGACAAAGACGCTTCAAAGAAGGTGCCTTGTCGGCGAATCTTGAAAAGAGCTCCCACGTGGGCGCTTCTTTTTTCTGATGAGTCTCCGGCAAAATTAATTTGAGGAGACGTTTACAACAAACAATGGCCAAAAATGCTTCCAAAGAGGTGCCTTTGTCGGAGTCTTGAAAAGAGCTCCCGTGGGCGCTTTTTGCTCTGATAGTCTCCGCAAAATTAATTTGAGAGAGACGTTTACGAACAAACGATGGCCAAAAACGCTTCGACATGGTGCCTTTGTCGTGAGAAGTCTTGAAAAGAGCTCCCACATGGATGCTCTTTTGCTACGATGATCTCCGGCAAAATTAGGCTATAATCGATCAAATTTCATTCTCGGGTTGTATAAGGAAATTGAAGCAAAAGAAAAAAAATTGAAAATGAGTGAACATATTAATCTTTATTTACTATGATGGTGAAGTTCGTGACACCGAAAATGATGTTGTTTTCTTATCGGAGAACACAGCGCAACTGAGTTTCAATCGGAACGTCGATTTGGTAGAACTTCGCAAAAGAATTAGGCGTAAAATATTCGGAACAACGCCAATGAAAGTTCAGTCTATTAAGTATAGATTTTGCGCTTCGGTTGATCCGGTGAGATATGACTCATTCGACATCAAAGGTCCTTGGAGCTTTGAGGCAATGGTGGAGACTCATCTTGCCAGTGGATCACCCTATATCGAGGTATATGTAGAATTCATCTCCAAGTGATCTTTCTGCGACCTCAACATCTATTGCCATTCGAGGGGAATACACGACCCCAGTGACACTGTAAGTGGGAGGCAAAACACGAAGTGCTGTGTGCGGTGGTAGTATAGAAAACATAACCCTCTGCGGCACTTTCGGTTGGTGGATGGGACATGCATATCCGTCTTCGGCGTTCGATGATAGAAATACGTATTGGGGCGTCATCAACTTCTAGTGGTTGGCAATCCACATATGATTGGGATCTGTCGAAAGATGTTTAAAGGGATGATGTACTCGACGACATCCACCGGCTAGGGGCCCTCGTTTGTTGCAGGTTATGGAGGGTCGAACGATGAATCCGATATGGATCCACCTTGGGAGCCAGGGCCCGATGGTACAGAAGTTGGATTATTTTCTGAACCGGAGCCCGTTCCAATTGTACCTGAAAAAGTTGAGGGCAGTTCAGATGAAGAAGAAGAAGATCTGCTATTCAGGGCGTACTCGTCTCCAGCCCACATGCATAATGTCGATCTATCTCAAGATGATGCATTAGAGTTTCCTGAACTACTACACCGGACGCGTGACCGTACAAATTCTTCGTTGGATTCGGACCAATTAGAAGTTGGTAACCGTTTTCCAACAAGAATACTTTTCTTCCTGCATTGAAATAATATAGCATCAGAAACGGGGATAACTACAATGTGGTTAAATCCAAGCTCGATAAGTGCGGCGCGAAGTGCGGTGCAAGGCGGCACATGTTTATGGAAAATCATGGCGTCATTGAGGAAAAGGACGAGGTTGTGGGAGATCAAAAGTACAAAGGTCCACATACATGTCTTGCAGTGCAAGTACCACTATGTGTTCAATGATTTGAATAACACTAATATTATGTAATGTTGCATTATTTAACGTGCTTCGTTGTGGTGTAACACAAGATCATCGAGGATGGATTCGGACATGTTGGTGACTTAATAATCCCGACGGTGAAGGTCGATCCCAAGACTACGGTCTTGGCCTTAATTGGCAATATTCGTAGCCAATTAGGGTACACGCCCTCTTACAAAAAGGCTTGGATGGCCAAGCAAAAGGCATTAGAAAAGTTGCACAGTCGGTGGGACGCTTCATATAATGAAGTGTGGCAGTGGTGTCAGGTGCTGGAGAGATATGTCCCAGGCAGCACAACAGACCTTGAAACAGAACAGGCATACTACAACGATCGTCTACTCCATGGATGCGCAGTGTTCAAGCGTCTGTTCTGGACATTTAAGTAATGTCAAGATGCCTTTATATACTGCAAGCCATTGGTACAAATTGACGGTACCTTTATGTATGGTAGATATACGCATCGGCTATTGCTAGCTGTGGCATAAGACGGCTGTGGGAGAATCCTTCTGATTGCGTTTGCAATAACACCGGGGGAGTCAGCTGATGATTGAGACTTTTTCCTATCTAGGTTAAGGAGGCATGTCTGCCCCCAACCTGACATATGCGTTATATCGGATCGGGGCCTTGGAATACTTGCGGCAATAGAACGCCAGGGAAGCATGTGGCATCGCACACACCATCTATATTTCCTGAGGCATGTTTCATCCAACTACTATAGGCAACATCTATCTAAAAGACAGCGATGACAAGTGACCGATATGGGTATGAAATATCTATTAATATAATTTCGTTTGTAATATTCAATTTATTCTCAATTGAAGAGTGGTATGTAATATTCGCTATCAATGTATATTGGCAGGGTACGAGATCAATAAAGACCGTTTTCACGAGATGTTGGCCAGTTTGCGCTCAGATAACGCCGAAGGCGCAAACTACCTATGCAATATTCCTTTCGAACAGTGGACACAAGCATACGACGGACCTACTATATAATCATATGACCACAAACCGGCGAATACATAAATTACATTCTAAAGGAACCCGTCATCTCTGATTACATCGATTGTCAGCGAGAGACATATTTTCGTTTAGCGGCACTATTTTCGAAGAAGCGGCCGAGTTATAGAGGGCGATGCAAGGAGGCCATGTTTGGAGCCGAAGGTCTTGCGAAATAAGCGGTCGAAAGGCGGGCCAATACCATGCACACAGTGTGTCACGATCCCGACAGCCTATGGTTTCGTGTCACGGAGTTTAACAGACCGAACCAAGGTATTGTTGGCGGGCATTATCATGTACACTTGGCAAATAGGACCTGCGATTATGGGATATTTGATGCACTTCGTTACCCATACGCTCATGTACTTGCGACTTGTCAGAATCTCCGTCTTGATCCCATGAGCCATGTGGACGAAGTGTATAAATTAGAAAACATGTACAACGTGTGGAACCGTATTCCCACCGATCCCGGATGAGCGTAAGTGACCGTCGATGCCGCTTGCACGTTTAAGCTATTGCCGGATAGACAATTGAGGCGAAACCAAAAGGTCGACCTTGCTCGACTAGAATACGCAACAATATGGATATCCGAGAAACGAGCAACCAAAGTCGGCTGTGTGAATGGTGTAGGAACCCGGGCCATAAATCTCGCTCGTGTCTAAATCAGAATAGTTGACCGTGCTCTTAGCTTTTTATCTCCGGTGGCTATGTAATTTCTATTTTTTGGAGGAAAAGCGGTGAATTTTTGTACAAGAACTTTTATTTTATTCAAGTTATTAAAATTAAATTACAAAATTACAAAAAAAAAGTAAACCATTTCTATTTTATCAAAGATATTAAAATTAAATTAAAAAATTAAATTACAAAAAAATAAAATTAAACTCAAATTTTATTAAATATATTAAAACTTAATTACAAAAAATTAAACCATTTCTATTTTATCAAAGAGATTAAAATTAAATTACAAAAAAATTTAAACTCAAATTTTATTAAATATATTAAAACTTAATTATAAAAAAATTAAACCATTTCTATTTTATCAAAGAGATTAAAATTAAATTACAAAAAAATTAAACTAAAATTTTATTAAATATATTAAAACTTAATTACAAAAAAAATTAAACCATTTCTATTTTATCAAAGAGATTAAAATTAAATTGCAAAAAAATTTAAACTCAAATTTTATTAAATATATTAAAACTTAATTACAAAAAAACTCAAATTTTATTAAATATATTAAAACTTAATTATAAAAAATTAAACCATTTCTATTTTATCAAAGAGATTAAAATTAAATTACAATAACAAAAAAAATTAAATTACAATAACAAAATAAAATTAGGGGTTTAGGGTTTAGAGTCGTCTGGGGTAGGAACCCGGTGCCACAGCAGGGCGGTCGTGATTACACGTTGGTTTCCTCCTTCTTCTAGCTTTGGCGGGGTCGTAGAACCTCGGGCGGGGAATAGGGTTCTTCCGGCAGTGGGTCTAGTTCTGGGTGTTGCGATGATGACCCACATTGATAAAATAATGACCCCGGAGGTGTTAGCATAAACCACGGCGGGGGTGACTGCATCCCATACGACGAAGGAGCCTGGTAGAAAGAAGTGATCCCCGACGGCGCCTCTTCTGATCCCATGTGCGACGTCGGCCTCACGATCCGGCCGGCCAGGAGTAGTCGAAACGGACTCGAACCCGACCATGCATTCTAACTCAGGGTGGGGTGGGAAAAAAAACATATATGGGTTAGGAGGATGCATATAAGTGGTAGAATGCCTTTTGGCATAAGCGAAACGCCTTGTGATGTCGGTGTTGTCGGTTGAATGATGGGCCCGGTATTGTGTGGTATTGTTGATGGCGATCTCATCACCCTTCTCATTGGATTTAAAGGGCCCAACGTTCCCTTCGCTCACGAAGTTGCCGTCGCATCTCTTCATCCGACAACAGATCGGCTTGCCATGGATCCTAAACCATGGCATGTACTCCAACACGCGACGCTAACTCGTGAGGAGCGATGATCGGTTCGAAAAGGTAAAAAGTCATACCGGTTCTCCGTCTCGATATGACTGACCAAAATCTTGGCCAATCCGTGCGCAGCGTAGTAAGTCCACATTGTGCTCATCATCGAACACCTCAGGTGACACGGGAATCGATCGCCGAATCAAATTGTTGCAGAACCCGATCTGACTGGTGCATCTCCACAGTCGCGTAGGTGATCAATGGGACCTTAACATGCCAACTGTTCGGATTTTGGAAGAACTCCTTCGAAATTACTTCCCGAATTTCTGGATCCTCGTACGTTACCAAAATATTAGTTATATACATAATATTAAACACTACATACGAAATACTAAATTATAATAACGAAATTCAAAACTTACTTGTGATCCCGACCGTTGGTCCAATAGGAGCCGTATATCCTCAAGCGAGTTAGGTATTCCAACATGACTCGCCGAATGGTTCCACCTAATTAAATAAACTTTTAGCATGCAATTATACTATAAATCTATAAAATAATTGTAAAATATAATATTAAATTTACCTCGTTATCAATGAGAATGAATATGGCTGGTCGTGTCGAGGACGTAAAAATAGAAGTCGAAACCATGTCCATGACTGCAGTAGTGATAGGCAACCTCTGATTTTTTGCTTTACTCGTATTGCATCGCCCGCACATCTCCGGTACAACCTCGATAAGCACGGTAGACCCCCAACTCAATTCACCGGTTGCTCTGAAATCAACAAGTTTCAGGAGCCATATCAGTGGACGAGGTTTCTAGAGGTCCCAGGCATCGAGATAGCCTCAATTATCGAAGAATGTATGCCCTAGCATCTTGTATTCTTTCTACTTGATTGAACCTCGTTCGCTCCGCAATGTGTCTCGTAACCGAGCCATATCGATTCGAGCTCCTTGAATTCTATCCGAAATGGCACCCGAAGCTCGTAGCATCTGACCATCCAATCGGTAGATGTTGCGAACCCGTGACTACTGACCCATCCACCCAGTAATCCCAACCGCAATCGCACATCTTCTAGAGTGATGGTACACTCTCGCATGGCGATGGAAAGTGTCGTCTGAGGTCTCCACCTCTCTATCAACGCTACCGATCAAAGGCGGCTCCAACTTGAACCCCGACCTATCGTGGCCACATGCTAAAACCCGTTTCCGTAAGTATTTCTCGATCAACAGCGATGGGGACCATGCATGTTGCGAATATAACATTCCAACACCGATCTACGATTTGTTTAAAAATTATAAAATTAAAATTAATTAAAATTGCATAATTGAAAAAAATAAATAATATTGAAAATTAAAATTAAAACTTACCATTTGCATTTGCTCGACGGAGATGTGCTTGTTGTCTAAGCGAAATAATTCCTCGGTCATTGTAATCCGATAAAAATTTAAAATTTTCCAAAAAATATATTAAAAAAATTATAAAGGGCTTTTTGTAAATAGTAAGGACTATTTTGAAATTTGGCGTAAATTTCAAGGACTTTGAGAGAAAATTGAGAGAAAATTGAGAGAATATTGAGAAAAGATTGAAGTGTGAAAAAAATAAAGGGTTGGGGGGTTTTATAGTTTTTTTTTTTTTTTTACCGTTGGGATTTGACCGTTGGAGGCTAAAGCGCGCCCGAGGGCGCTTTGTGCCACCTCGACAAAAGCGCTACGTGGGCGCGCTTTCTTTGAGGTAACTAAAAGCGTCTCAAGGGAGCGCTTTTCTGTGTTTTGAGGAAAAATGGCCATTTTCCGTAAATATTCTTCAAACTGGCTCATTTCCGTAAATAACTTATTTTTTTAGTATATATGAGATATTTACCCATATATTTTTATTGAGGAGAGGTTGATTCCATCTAAAGAAGTTTGGAAAGTGTTGTTTTTCAAAAGTTGACGAACCTCTTGACATGTTAGTATAATCTTTGGTGGGGATTTTATCTTTCAATTTTGTTGTGCACTTGATTGCATAAAAAGACGGTGACAAATTCATAAAGTAGGAGCACCTCATCGAATGCCTAGTAAGGTGAACCCACACTCTTGTTATGTGAATTGTTGTCTCTTCAAGTCTCCTCTTTATGCGTCAGGTTGAGGACAATACAAACTAGTTGGGTGGTCTGTAGACTTGTACAAATAAACTTTTGGTCTCCTTCCGTAATTCTAAAAACGTGTTTAAATATCATAAAGTAACTCTGAAAAAAATAATTATTTAGTAGTTACGTTTTCTCATTGTCGTAACCATTTTTTTGATGAAACAGTAAACGATGCGGTCGACTCGATTTTTTTGAAAAAAGAAAAGGAAAGGAGTCGCCACCATCTTTATTTGGTGTGATCGGATCACCTTTGTTTTAATAAAACATTTAATTTACTAAAAGCAGTGCTTTTTAGTCCACGAACTTTGAGAAAAGCGGGTTCGGAAGTCGATTACGTGCGAGGAAGGATTAGCACTCTCGACCGCCCAAAATTGGTACCAAACCGATTGATTGATGTCCTTTTGTTGAAAACTTTGAAAGGGTTCGAAAATACAATGCTTTTATTTTCAAAATTTGATGGAATTGAAAGGGACGTTAAGACTCTCTTATTTTCGGAGATAAAGCATCATGTCCAGTAAATGACTAAATTTATTATTAGACCAATAAAAAACTTATGTTAGACTTATGTTACTAAGTTAACAGCAAAAGTGCATAAAATATTTAATTTTGAAAAGTTGAGTAACTAAATAAAATAATAGTTAGATGACCAAAATAGAATAAACTGAATAGTTATATGACCATTCTTATACTTTAACCATATATTTTGGGTAAATATCCCATATATACCAAAAAATTAAATTATTTATGGAAATGGGCCAGTTTGAAGAATATTTACGAAAAAAGGCCGTTTCTCCCCAAAATGCGTCCACGTCAACGATTTTGGGGAAAACAAAAGCGTCTCGTGGCGGCTTTTGTCATTGAATAACCAAGAAAACGCGCTGACGTGGACGCGTTTTTGCCCTTCCTCCCCCTATGAAAAATTAATTGAATTTTTGGGCTAGGGAAAAAATAATAAAAAATTAATTAAATTTTTGTGACAGTAGTCTCCAACAAAATAATTTTGAGAAGACGTTTCAACAAGCAATGGACAAAGACGCTTCAAAAAGGTGCACTGCTTGTCAGAGTATCTTGAAAAGAGCTCCCACGTGGACGCTCTTACGCTCTGATGAGTCTCCGCAAAATTAATTTGAGGAGACATTTCGAACAAACATGGCCAAAAATACTTCCAATAGGTGCACTGTCAAGTGAGAGTATCAAAAGAGCTCCCACGTGGACGCTTCTTTTACTACTGATGATCTCCGCAAAATTAATTTGAGGAGACGTTTACAACAAAATGTGGCCAAAAACACTTCAAATAGGTGCCTTTATCAATGAGTCTTGAAAAGAGCTCCCACGTGGATGCTCTTTTGCTCTGATGATCTCCGTAAAATTAGGCTATAAATCACCAAATTTCATTCTCAGTTGCATAAGGGAAATTGAAGCAAAAGAAAAAAATTGAAAATGAGTGAACGATTAATGTTTGTTATTTACTACGATGGTGAAGTTCGTGACAATCGAAAATGGTGTTGTTTTCTTATCGGAGAACACAACAAGAATCGAGTTTTAATCGAAGCGTCGATTTGGTAGAACTTCGCAAAAGAATTAGGCGTAAAATATTGAACAACGCCAATGAAAGTTCGATCTATTAAGTATAGATTTTGCGCTTGGTTGATCCGGTGAGATATGACTCATTCGACATCAAAGGTCCTCGGAGCTTTGAGGCAATGGTGGAGACTCATCTTGCCAGTGGATCACCCTATATCGAGGTATATGTAGAATTTTCATCTCCAAGTGATCTCAATATGACCTGACCAAAATCTTGGCCAATCCGTGCGCAGCAGCCGTAAGTCCACATTGTGCTCATCATCGAGCACCTCAGGTGACACGGGAATCGGTTGCCAGAATCTAAATTGTCGCAGAACCCGATCTGACCGGTGCATATCCACGGTCGCGTAGGTGATCAATGGGACCTTAACGTGCCAACTGTTCGGATTTTGGAAAAACTCCTTCGGAATTACTGCCCGAATTTCTGGATCCTCGTACGGTGTCCATTGAAACTATATTAAAATTACCAAAATATTAGTTATATACATAATATTAGACACTACATATGAAATACTAAATTATAATAACGAAATTGAAACTTACTTGTGATTTCGAATTTGGTTCAATAGGAGCCAGATATCCTCAAGCGAGTTAGGTATTCCAACATGAGTCGCCGAATGGTTCCACCTAATTAAATAAACTTTTAGCATGCAATTATACTATAAATCTACGAAATAATTGTAAAATATAATATTAAATTTACCTCGTTATCGGGGGAATGAATATATGGTCGCATCGAGGACGTAAAATAGAAATCGAAACCATGTCCATGACCGCAGAGTGATAGGCAACCTCGATTTTTGCTTTACTCTATCAAGGCCGCAAGACATCTCCGGTACAACCTCGATAGCGTCAGAGACCCCCAACTCAATTCACCGCACCGCTCAAATCAACAAGTTTGTGGAGCCATCTCGTGGATGAGGTTTCTAGAGAGGTCCGGCATCGGATAGCCTCCAATTATCTCAAGAATGTATGCCCTAGCATATTGTATTCTTTCTACTTGGTAGAACCTCGTTCGCTCCGGAATGTGTCTCGTAACTGAGCCATATCGATCCGAGCTCCTTGAATTCTATCTGAATGGCACCTGAAGCTCAGAGACATACGGCCATCCAATCGGTGATGTTGCGAACCCGGTGACTACCGACCTGGCCCACCGGTAATCCCAATCCTGAATCGCACATCTTCTAGAGTGATGGTACACTCTCGCATGGCGATGAAAAGTGTCGTCTCGTCTCCACCTCTCTATCAACGCTACGATCAAATGCGGCTCCAACTTGAACCCCTACTATCGTGGCCACGTACAAAAACCCGTTTTCAGAGGTATTTCTCGATCAACGGCGATGGGGACCATGCATGTTTCAATATAACATTCCAACACCGATCTACTGATTGCTTAAAAATTATAAAATTAAAAATTAATTAAAATTGCATAATTGAAAAAAATTAAATAATATTGAAAATTAAAATTAAAACTTACCATTTGCATTTGCTCGACGGAGATGTGCTTGTTGTTCAGGCGAAGTAATTCCTCGACCATTGTATTCCGATAAAAATTTTAAAATTTTCTAAAAAATATATTAAAAAATTATAAAGGGCTTTTTCAGAATAGTAAAGGACTATTTTGAAATTTGAGCGAAATTTCAATGAATTTGAGAGAAAATTGAGAGAAAATTGAGAGAAAATTGAGAAAGGATTGAAGTGTGAAAAAATAAAGGGTTGGGGTTTTATACATTTTTTTTACCGTTGGAGGCTAAAAGCGCGCCGAGATGGCCAGTTGTGCCACCCGAAAAAGCCGGCTGCATTACGGGCGCTTTGTCGGTGGCACTGCTTGGCCCTCAAGGGAGCTTTCTGCGTTTTGGGGGAAAATGATCATTTTTCGTAAATATTCTTCAAACTGACTCATTTCCGTAAATAACTTATTTTTTAATATATATGGAATATTTACCCATATATTTTTATCGAGGAGAGGTTGATTCCATCTAAAGAAGTTTGGAAAGTGTTGTTTTTCAAAAGTTGACGAACCTCTTGACATGTTAGTATAATCTTTGGTGGGGATTTTATCTTTCAATTTTGTAGTGCACTTGATTGCATAAAAAGACGGTGACGAATTCATAGAGTAGGAGCACCTCATCGAATGCCTAGTAAGGTGAACCCACACTCTTGTTATGTGAATTGTTGTCTCTTCAAGTCTCCTCTTTATGTGTCAGGTTGAGGACAATACAAACTAGTTGGGTGGTCCGTAGACTTGTACAAATAAACTTTTGGTCTCCTTCCGTAATTCTAAAAACGTGTTTAAATATCATAAAGTAACTCTGAAAAAATAATTATTTAGTAGTTACGTTTCTCATAATTACAAAAAGAAATAAATTTTTAAACATATTTAATTCTCTATTACATATTATCCCACATGTTTCCCTCAATCAGTTCTTAACATCTCCTCTAAAATTTGAAATTCATTAATTAAAAAATAGTTAAAATGTACATAAGTATACTTACTAAATTATTTCCCAAAACACAATATAAATATATGATGGAATTATATCTCTCCATTGGGTAATTAATATATATTTTTAATTTAGTTATAAAATTAGAAAAATCTTTAAATTAGTATATTTTGTTCAGTGAAATCAATCATTTCTTTAATTAAATGAAAACCGTAATATTTCTTTTACTTTTATTAATAATATTTTTAAATTCAACTAAAAGTGAAAATAAAATTTTTAAATTTCTCATGTGAGGAAATGACATAGTAAAATTTTATTGGTTTCAACAATTTCTCTTTTCTTTTAGTAGAAAAACTCTAGCTGTTCAATCTAAATATTTACTTTGTCAATGGCGGTGGCTACAACTTTGGAGCTAGTTATTAGTGATAGTTTCTTCAATATTCTTTCAGATAATTTTATTTTATTTTTAATTTCAATATACATTATCATGGTTTTATTATTTACATGAAATTTTGATTTAATTCAGTTCTCACATATTATTGATATAGTATCATTTATGTTTATATATTATATACATATATAATTATATTTATCTAATATAAAAATAATTTGATGTATTTATTTCTTTAAGTTCGTACAATTGAATAAATATATATATATATATATTTAAATTACAATCAAAGTTAATATATCAAATTATACATTAAATAAAATTTCATGTATAATTTTAAGATTTACCCAAATTTTTTAAAATAACTAAAATTCACACCAACTTTAGGATGAAAATAATAAAACGTTAGTTATATGAGAAAAATGAAAACAACAATAAAGATCGAAAAATTGAGAAATAAAGAGTTATTGAATCGTTGCTAAACAGATATAAGTCATTTTTTAAATAAATTTACTTTATTTTTAAAAAAAATAATAAAATTTGTGCGAATGAAGTTTTGACCAATTAATCTCAAATCAGATCGTAAAACAGATAAACACTATCTCCTTGTGTGCGAACGAAGTTAATGATTTTGTTTTTTTCCACAAATAGTTAGAATAAAATTACTTAAATAAAAGAAATAGATCAAATTTAATTCCATATGTATAACTAGGTTTTAAAATTTTTAAAACTTATTGAAGTTTTGTTGAGTATTTTATTGTGTGTCTTTATGATGGGGGAATTGGATATTTATAATATACAATTACAATTTATCGAAATGACAGTCCTAGTTAAGCTCCATGCATGTTGACACATATATTGTTTTAGATTTAACACGTGTTCACCGATCAACTCGTTTGACTTCACATCCACTGCCTGCGAACACCCAAGAATATGCAAACTTGGCTTGTGAGCCCTTAATATATCCAACCTTGTAGGGCCCAAACTCAGATCACGGATCGACATTTTGAGTTATATTTAGGTTTTGGGTTAGTAATAGGAAGTAACATAATAAGTTTCATCTAAATTTATTTTGATTAATTAATTAATTTAAATGGAATTAATTCTATTTTAACTTTTTTTTTAAAATGGTTACCATAGCAAGAGAAATCGTGGTTTGGTCCTTCTAATATAAGAAAAATAGCATAAGGTGACTTTCATTTTGACTTCTAATGAGTCTTTGGTCCCAACTCAATTTATGAGTCCAAGGAAATAATACAACAATTTCGCCTTCATTTCACGTTTTGAGGGCTAATTCTGTTCCCTTCACAAACTAAAATTATCCATTTTTCTTTTAATGTTACTTATACTTCATATAATCCCATGCTGCTAAATTATTCATTCATCAACGTTTATTAAGTGTAAAATTTTCGATTTTAGTTTTGTGGACGTAAAAAAAATGATATTGAGAGAGTTTTACTTCTCGTTTGGGAGTCCAATTTTGCTTATTACAAATTTTGTTGGAGCCTATTTGACTATCACATATCAAAAGGTTTTTAGGACCAAAAAATAATTATATATTCTTATAGAGGTAAAAATATGCTATTAATTATAGAATTAGAAATTTAATTTATGCGCTTTAAAAGTTAAAAATTCAATCATTTTATTTTTTTAATTTGAAAATCGTAATCCAATGATTATTGTTTTGGTAATTTAACATGTTTATTTTCTATCAATCATATACAACATCATATGAGGATAGCCCAATAGATATTGACAAAATTAATAATCGTGCTTAGAATTTTAAATTAAAAGGTGGGTAGTACTTAATTCTTTTACTTTTTAAAGTATATGGACTAAATTTCAAATTTTATCAAAGTGTAGGGATTAATTGCATATTTTAACATTATATAAATACTTATATGTAGAATATAAATATTGAAAGAAAGAAAAAAAGTCCCAATAGATGCCTATGGCATTCCTTCATGTCCATTGTCAAAATGCAGCCTGTTTCCCATTGTAGGAGAATTTATGGCTCTTTTTTGACCAACTCTCCTTGTTAACATGTTGAAGACAAAGCTTATCTTTGTTTCATTCAACACCTGGGCCGCGACAATCTTAACTATTGTCCTAAATAACATGTTATAATCTTTGTCTTAGAAGTTTAATCACATCTTAAATAGAACTCCTTCTATGGCGGAGAAGATGAAATAGAAGAGGAGTTCCATAAACAATTGTCAACTGCTAAACTGCCATTTGAGATCAAAGAAATTACCTAAAAAGGTTTTAAAAAACAAAGGTAAATGGATGTATAATCCCAATTCCCAATGCGTTGAATGGCAAATTTATATATATGAAACTCGAGAACAAATTTAATTATAAAGTATATATTTTTGTCTGTAAATGATTAATTAAGGATACATTAAAGCAAATTAAATGATTCTTACGGGAAAAATCTCTTAAAACAAAAGATTAGTCAAAGTTCTAGCTACAAGATTACAATAAGCATATAACTCCAACAATGCTAACAACGGGTATATCCAAGCAATGTCGACTTTAAAAACTCAATTAAAGTCTTCAAATCTACTAATCACTGTCCAAAAAAACATCAACTCTAACACAATTATTGTGGGTTTGCGTAGCCCAGTTGAGTTTGACGAATAAAAGTGGGGAAGGAGGGGTTGGGTGTTGTTTTTTATGCTCCAACTATACCCCTCTCTCTTTTTGGGCCTTGCCACTGGTTGGTCAGTTAGAGTCAGAGGAGGCTTTCGCCCTCCCAAAACTGTAAAAACTTTTAATTACCTCACCAAGATTTTTAAAATCTTAGTTAATTCTTTTTATTTTTGAATTTTTAATAAATTTAAAATTAGATTTGATCACAGGTTGGGTTGATCTGATTGATACAAAATTTTAGGTCCATACCCAACTCAATCTAAAAATAAACCTCAAATTCTATCTATTCTTGGCCCAAATTAAAAATGTTAAATTTGAGCTCGACCTGACTTGCTTTGTATTAATTTTTTTATATAAAATAAAATACATCAAATACACTAAAATATTAAAATAAATATTTTCTAATAAATTAAAAATATATTAAAAATATTTATACTTAAATAACACTAAAATAATTACAACTTAGCGAGTAAATACATCTAAAATAGTAGCAAAATTAACAATAAAATAATAGTTATACAATAATATCTAATTAATAACAAAAAAAATAGTAGCAATATATTAGTGACATGATAGCAAAACATTAGCAAAAAAGAAATTTTAGTTTGATTTGGGCGTAGTAAAAAAAATCCTACCTGAGGCTTGATTCGTTTAGAAAATTGAGCTTATTTTTTGCCTAAACTCTTTTTTGAGCCTGTATTTTTACCTAAACTAACAAATGATCTAATTCATGACCAAGTCTACCCAAAATTCAGATACGTTCCACCAAGCGCATGCCAGTGATGGTATAATTGATTAACCCTTATTCTTTTTTGTTGATTTCCCTTAGATTTTTTTTTAAACACACTCAAATCTAATTTTTCATTTATTATAATAAAAGCGATACAACTAAATTAAAATTAAAATTACAGTTTTGATTTTGGATATCATTTAAATCTCATATAGGAATATATAGATGCGAATCTTCCCCATGCATCTAATATTTCCCTCATAGGTTGTAACCATGTTTGTGAGTTGTAATAATAATTTGGCCATGGATTGTACCTTTTCACAAATGAGGAAAGATATCAATTAGGGCTTACATTTATATCGGAGCAAAATATCTAAAAATTTAATAATCTAGCAAGTAAGGTACACAACACACGTGTGCAAGATTTCATCTGCCACTGACACCAATCATTTCTTCAATTAAAATAAATACAATCCCGAAGTCCCATTGTACGAAACAGGCGAATTCAGAGGGCTCGTAATGGTTACATCTCATCAGAATGAATATTTGCATTGTAGTAGGCACCGTAGGAAAAAATTCCCAAGAATTATACCATTTCCCATGTTGTAGGCCCTCAGACTATATGGACTATGGACCAAACCAATAATGCATTGTGTCATGTGTCCCAACCCAATATATCTGTCCTCAAGCCCCCCTAGCTCTACGCCCATCTATCTACCCCTTGTCTTTTAAGGTAAATTATAAAAATAGTGATTAAACTTTGGTAAATTTTCTTCTTTTGCCATTGAATTATGAAAAGTTAACATTTTGATCACTTATCCCTTAAAAGTCATTACACTCTTAACCAAAAAGTGATATGACATGTTAATTCAAGGATTTATATCTAATTTGACTCTTGAATTATAACTAAAATATTCAGTTTGATTCTTTTATAATATTTTTAATGATACTTTTATTCATTTTGTAAATAAAGAAACATAAAATATCTCTCTCTCTATATATATATTTATGTAAGATCATAGTTACATAATTACATTTAAAATATACATGGAATACAAATGTTGTAATAACAGAATAGGGTGTAATTCAAAGAGTCATGGCTACATTTGGTCGACATATCACTGTTAAATCGTAAAAAAGTGTGCCCTCCAAAAGAGGTAGCCCCCCATTCAGAAAGGGATAGGGGTGATGGGGACCAGAAATCTGAGTTAACAACGCTCCCTGTTTTTTTTATTTAAATTTGGCTGTGATTATTAATGAAGATGGTATGAGTGAATGTCAAATTTCCATCCAAAATTTAATTTCTCATCTCTATCTGTCATGCAAAGGCCCCCCCACCCCCATCACACAGTTCATATTATATTACTATATTGAAAAGACAGCCACCCAATACAAACCCCTTACTTCACCTGGGTATTTCACAGGAAACATAAAATGCAACTTTACTTGCAGCACCTCAAACCCAAATCATTTAAATTTTCTGTATGAGTGTGACATCGTATAAAATATTAAATGCAAATATTTAAAAATTTATAAATATGTGTGAGATTGCTTTTTACCAAGTGATGAGAGATAGGAAGGTGCCAAAAATCTTAGTGAGTGTCAAAATGTGTCGTATAGTAATAGCTAAGTGAAGGAAGGTTTTGTTTGGTAATGTGAGTACAGTACATGTGGTTCCCCAGCTCAAGCGACTGGGACTGTGTTGTTTGGTGGAGTCCCAGCCTGCAGCGACCGCCCTTTATAAGCTGGGTCCGGGAAAATATTATTATTATTATGGTTAGGAAGTTATTAATAAGTTTTATGTTTTCATCTTTTAAATTAAAAAAAATTATAAAATATCATTAAATTATTTAAAAGTTTTTTATTTAAATTACTGGATTATTAAAATTGTTGTTATATAGCCTTTTCTATTTACACTATCAACATTAATCGAAAACTCTCATTTCTTTTCTCTTTTACAATTTAATTTCTTTTTCTTTATAAAACAACATTGATTTTTACGAATCTACAAACTAAAATTTAAATAACTTTCTTCAATGATCTCCTACAATGACCATCAATGATCTCTTATTATTACTGATATGGTTCCCATGCTTCACATAGACTTCCTTTTTCCTTGTACCAAATTATAGAATGAAAATTTGAAAGTTAAAATATGCTTTAAACATTCTATAATCTCCTAATTTTTTATTTTTAAGATTTTAGTCGCCTACTTTTTAAATTTAGAAATTTAAGTCCAATTGTTATCATTGTTAAAATTCATCCATTAAATTCATCAGTGTGACATTTTAAAATAAAAAATAATCTACTTGATAATGATGTAACAAAAAATAACATTGACAATGTTGATGTGGATTTAAAAAATGAACCTTTAATTCAAACTCGTCGTGATAAAATACATTTTTTGTAGGAATAGTATTCTCAAGAAAAAATGGCATCAACATTGTAATTGAAATAGTTAACAATATTAACAATTTAGACCGCTGGCAGCAATGATTAATCCCCTCATCACGGTGCTCTTTGAAGAGGTAAATGATTGACTGTGAAATTATGTTCCATGAGAAAGGGTCGAACCCCCAACTAAATGATTAGGGGATGAGATAAGCAACCACTACACAACAACTCATGGTTTCCAACATTTAAATTTAATTATTGTCTGATATTGTAAAAAAGCAAAATAAACCCAAAAGATAGTTAATTTCTAAAACACTTAGGATATCCAAATTATATATAACCACGTAACAATTTAATCGAAAATTTAATGATATTAACTATTTGCATTAACTAATAACATTATAAAAATATAAATACTAAATTGTATTATAAATTAAAGTATAGAGATTAAATTTCAAATCTTAGCATAATAAAGAAACTAAAACTTAAATTATACATTTTGTAAAAAAAAAAAAAAATTAAACTTGTCTCATCAAAAGGAAGACCTTAATGAATAGACCAGTTCATGGGTCGGGTTACTTGTCTAAAATTTGGAAAGGTTTGGATAAAAATTGTCAAAACCATTTTTTTTATTTAGAAAATAGGATCGACTTTAGAAATGAAAATGTAGTAGCCACCAATCCTTTTTGAGGTGTGATCGGGTCACCTTGAGATTTATCGTTAAAATATTTTGATTTATTAAAACGATAAATTTGGTCCACAAAATTTGAGAAAACGGGTTCGGGAGTCGGTTATGTACGAGGAAGGATTAGCACCCTCGAAACTCCCAAAATTGGTATCGATTTGATTAATTAATGTCTTAATGTCGAAAATTTGAATAGATTTTAAAATACGATTCCCTTTATTTAAAAGAAAACTTGAATAAATTAAAATGAATGCTAAGACCTCTTATTTCGAAGAAGTAAAATGTCACGCCCAGTGAGTTAGGGTACGACATTTCAAATTCCCGAAACTAAGCTTGTCTTTTGACTTTTAAAACTCATGTATTTAACTTTAAGAAGGATATTCGGTTATTTAGGTTAAATGAAAAATCAGAACCTAGTAAGTTAGGGCACAGTTTCTCAAAATACCAAATTCAAAATATTGCCTTTATTTTTTAGAAATCCTTATCCCGAAATAACAAAATGTCACATCCAGTGAGTTAGGACGTAACTTTTTCGAATTCTCAAGAATAAGTTTTTATTTAACTCAAAGGCTTTGATTTAAGAGAATAGTTGGTTCTTTAAATTCGATGAGAAAAATCGAAACTCAGTAAGTTAGGGTACGATTTCTTTCGGATCTTAGAATGCGGAATGTTTGTTTATTTCAAAATGAAAATTGTAATGCGTCGAATAAAATGTGATATGGTCGTAATAAGATGGAAGATGAATTATAATACACATGTATAATAGAGTAAAAATGAGGAAATAATATAAATTACAAAATAAAAGCAAAAAAAATAAAGATTAAAACAAATAATCTATGTAAAATAATAAGTAAAAAGATGACAAAATAAAAACAAAAGCTAATAATAAATCAATGAATAAATAAATAAATAAATACTATATACAATAATTTAAAGATAATAAAATAATAATAATAGTAGTAAAATGAAAATAATATTGGTAATAATAAAAATAATAGTAATAGTAAATATCAATAGTAGTAATAATAATAAAGTGGATAATAATAATAAATATAATAATAGTAGTAATAATATTAAAAATAATAGTAATAAAAAAATAACAATAATAATACTAGTAATAATAAAAGTAGTAGTAGTAATAATAATAATACTAATAATACTAATAATAATATTAAAAATAATTAATAAAAATAAATAATATGTAAAGAGAAATTTAAAATAAATAATATACAAAGTAAATTAAAAATGAATAATATATATAAAGAAAGTTATAATGAGTAAATAAATAACAAATTAAAAGGTTGTAATCAAATAGTTTAAGGACTAAATTAGAAGGATAATGAAATTAAAGGTAAAAACTATAATAAAATAACAAATTAGGACTAAAATCAAAAGAAGTGAAAAGACTAAGGGCCAATAGGGCAAAAAGCCCAATTTCTAGACACGTGCCCATTCCAACGCAATGTGCAGAAAATTATGTGCCCAAATTAAAAAATAAAAAAAGTAAAAGGACCAAATTAGAATAGATCGAAAATGCGGAAGGACCAGGCTGGTAATTATACCAGTTTCAGAAAACGCGTGAATCCTCCACGGGTCAGGTCAACGCTCGGATCCTGGCCCCGAAACGACGTCGTTTTGGCATATGTGGCTAAGGCCTAAAACGGCGCCGTTTAATCGTTTCTAAAAGCCAATTTTTTCCCAAAAAAATTCATTTTCCAGTTTCTTTTAAAAAAATAATTTGGAGAGCCTTTGTTTGCTCTTAACTCTCCGCCTCGGCTGGTCCATGAGGATTCAGTGAGAATTCAGTCCACCATCATTGGCGCCACTGCACGTACCACGAGACTTCAAAAAAGGTAGTTTTTTTTTTCCTTTTTTTATATTCTAATATATATATATAGTTTTTTAAAAAATAAAAATAGAATATTTGTATGTAAACAGTGAGTTTCGAATAGAACTAATAGAAAAAAAAGAAAAGAAGGTATAAACCTTTGCTGTTGTTTGTGTTGATATATTCTGTTGAAAAACAAAAGGAGAACCTTTCGAAAATTTCTTTTATTTCTCTGTATTGATTTTATTTGTAAAAAAAATTGTAGCCCCCCCTTTTACATTCTTTATACGTGGCTTTTATAGCCTTTTTACAACTGGTCTCCCCCTGTTTGTAGGTACATGATAGAGAAGGGTACGATACATGGGCGTGGCGAGTAGTGGAGGTACGCACGATACGGAGGAGCGAGCAGTGGCGTGCGCGTGGGGAAAGCTACTGCGGGCTTGCGTAAAACAATAGCTAGGGTTTTTTTGTTCCTGATTTGTTTTCTATTTTGGGGCTTTGTGGGTTTGTATTTGGGCTAGGTTTGGGCTAGTTTCTGGGTTAATTTATTAAATAGGCTTGCTGTTGTAAATGGGTTTTATTTATTGGTTTTTTTTGGTTTTGTTGTTTGGTTAATTGGTCCCCGGGCGAAAATGGGCTTTTACAACTGCCTCTCTTTGCTTATTGTTGTGTAACGAAAATGGAGCATAGACTTCAAAAAGGACCATTTTTGCCCAGTCTTCGAATCTTGATTTCTTTCAGTACTTTTCTTCTTCAAGTGGCTTCATTCCATCCCACACATCTTCAAGGGCATAGGAACTAGTGCTTCGATCCAATTCAAGGATACAAGACTTGTAGCCTCAATCTGCTCCGCCGCAACTTCAGGGAGATAAGATTTGCTATATTTGATTTGCTCCATTGCTACTTCAAGGAGATAATATCTGCAATCTTTAGTTTACTCCATTGCCGATATATGGAGATAAGACTTATAATTTCAGCCTGCTCCATTGCTATCTCAAGAAGATAAGGTTAGTGGCTTAAATCTGCTCTATTACCGATACATGGAGATAAGATTCGCCAACTTCGATCTGCCCCACTACTATCTCGCGGAGACAAGATCTACAATCTTTAGTCTGCTCCATTGCCGATACATGGAGACAAGACTTGTAATTTCAACCTGCTCCTTGCTATCTCAGGAGATAAGACTAGTGGCTTAAATCGCTTCAATGCCGATTCATGGAGATAAGATTCGCCAACTTCGATCTGCCCCACTACTATCTCGAGGAGACAAGATCTACAATCTTCAGTCTGCTCCATTGCCGATACATGAAGATAAGATTTGTAATTTTAGTCTACTCCATTGCTATCTCTGGAAGATAAGGCTAAGTGGCTTAAATCTGATCCATTGCCAATACATGGAGATAAGACTCTCCAAAATTTATAATTTTAATCAATTTTGCCACATCGCCCTTGGGGAATCTACCTGTAGAATTGATTTCATGGAGTCTATGCTTATGCCAAATGATTAGGTTGTCATGATCGAAAAACACTCCTAACCAAATATATTATGAATGTTATATGAATGAATGCAAAATGTCATGAGAATGATCCATTTTTAACATTTGGGCTGTCATTGCTTGCCATTTGTTAAGGATAATATCCCTGACGTATGTCTTCTTATTCAACTAATATTTTCAACAGATAATCTGAAGATGTAATCATTGCTTAGACCCTTATATCTCAAGTGTTCCTAGCCCTTTAAGCTTGGTGTGTTCTAAATAATTGTCCTGTTTCAGATTCTTACATTATTTAGAGACTTTCAGAGTAAAATGCAAAAATTCTTTTGTGAAAGCATTATTAGTTCATTAATCATTATTTCAATATGAGATGCTTGAAAAAGATTATAGAGATGAATAAAACTAAAATTCACTTGGGATAAAATCCGTAAAGAATGGATTGAGCAAAGGAAATAAATTTTGCTAAGGTACAAAAATGAGTAAGGGTGGAATTGGTGCCCCAGATATCACAACCTGAGCTTCTCTATACGAACTTCTTGAAGACCATTCTGAGTTCAACATGTGTTTAGGAGATCTGTAGTACCTTGTCAATGCCCCTAAGATGTAGCATATCTCCTCATTGTTAACTCAGGTATAGGATGGCTAGCGCATGCCCTATTTCTCATAAAAAATTTGAATTGCCCTTTATGGGTTTTCAATTCAAAGCTCATTTGGCCTCAAAATGCCCTTTGCGGGTTTTCACCTTGGCCTCTCTATTTTTTTTATTCGAACTCAAGACGCCCTTTGCGAGTTCTCGTCTTGGCCCTTCTTAAGCGAAGTACTTCTTAACTAAGTCCGCATTAACTGAGTTTGGCTGACTCTTACCGTCCATCTCAGCTAACACCAATGCTCCTCCAGAAAAGGCCTTTCTTACAACATAAGGTCCCTCCCAATTAGGCATCCACTTCCCTCTGAAGTCCTTTTGCATAGGAAAGATCTTTTTCAATACCAAGTCTCCCTCATGGAATACTCTGGGTGGACCTTTTTGTTGTAAGCTCGCATCATTCACTTCTAGTACATTTGACCATGACGGATGGCTTTTAACCTTTTTTCCTCAATTAGATTCAGTTGATCATACCGAGATTGGATCCATTCCACTTTATCCAACTTCAACTCTAATAAAAATCGAAGAGAAGGAATTTCAACTTCAATGGGCAAAACTGCCTCCATCCCATAAATCAATGAGAAAGGTGTTGCCCAGGTAAAAGTTCTAGATTTTCGATAGGCATAGAGGAAAAGGTAACTTTTCATGCCAATATTTATAGGTTTTAGTCATTTTCCCACAATTTTCTTGATATTTTTATTAACTGCCTCAACTGCACCATTCATTTTATGGCAATATGGCGACAAGTTGTGGTACTTAATCTTGAACTAACTGCAGACTTTCGCTATCGAGCTATTGTTTAAGTTCAACGCATTGTCAGATACGATCCTTTCTGGCATACCATAGTGACATATTATCTCCCTCTTCAAAAACTTGCTAACTGCCGTCTTCGTCATATTGGCATATGAAGCTGCCTCTACCCATTTGGTGAAGTAATCGATGACCACGAAAATGAATCGATATCCATTAGAAGCCTTCGGTGAAATTGGCCCAATTATGTCCATGCCCCACATTGAGAAAGGCCATAGAGAAGTCATAACATGAAGATGTGAAGGAGGCACATGGATCTTGTCTCTATAAATTTGGCACTTGAGGTATTTCTTGGTGTAACGGATACAATCTCATTCCATCGTGAACCAATAATACCCGAATCTCATGATTTGCCTGGCCATTGTAAACTTATTGGCATGTGTCTCGTAGACACATTCATTAACTTCTTCTAGGATTTTCTTAGCCTCAACAGCATTAACGCATCTTAACAGCACCTGGTCCTTCCTCTTTTTATATAGGATCTTTCTATTTAAGACATAGTCATTGAACAGTCTTCTCAATATTCTCCTATCATTTTCAGTTGCTTGATCAAGATATTCATGGCTCTTCACATATCGCAGAATATCATGATACCAAGGATGATCATCACTCTCCTCCTCTTCATCGATATTGCAGCAGTGAGCCCGAGCCTCACAGATACTCATTTGGATAGGCTTCATACCTTCCTGTTTATTTACTTTGATCACATAAGTTAATGTAGCCAAGACGTCAGACATCTGATTTTCATCACGCGAGAGATAAAAGACGGCGATATTATCAAACTTCTCAATTAGCTCTAAAACTAACTTTCGATAATTAATCAATTTAGGATCTCTTGTTTCCCATTCACCTTTGAGCTGATAGATCACCAACGCAGAATCTTCATATACCTCTAGCACTTTGATTTTGCGGTCTATGGCTGCTCAAATTCCCATGATACATGCTTCGTACTCTGCCATATTATTTGTATAGTCAAAATCCAACTTGCAAGTGAATGAATAATGATCTCTACTTGGGGATATCAAGACTGCCCTAACTTCATTACCAACGGCATTTGACGCTCCATCAAAGTTCAATTTTCAAGGATGATCTTCAATTTTCAAGGTATCTTCCTCAGTAGCCGCTACAAATATCAGATCTTCATTAGGAAAATCAAAGTTCAAGGGCTCGTAATTGTCTAGAGCTCTGCTGGCTAGAAAATCTGCTATTACACTTTCCTTCACAACCTTTTGGTTTACATAAACTAGTCAAATTCGGAGAATAAAATTTGCCATCGAGCCATTCTTCCATTCAGAGCGGTTGACTTTATCATGTACTTAAGAGGGACTAGTTTCGAGATTAACCAAGTCGTATGGTACAACATGTATTGCCTCAACCTCTGAGTTGTCCAGACCAAGGCGTAACAAAATTTCTCAATTAGCGAGTATCTCATTTCACACTCAGTAAATTTCTTAGTGAGATAATATTTTGCCCTTTCTTTCTTTTCTATCTCATCGTGTTGGCCGAGCACACATCCCATTGAATTATCGAATACCGTCAAATACAGAATCAATGGTTTGTCAAAACTAGGTGGCATTAGTACTGGAGTATTAGACAAGTACTGTTTAATTCATTCAAAAGCCTTCTAGCATTCATCGTCCCAAATGCCTGGATTGTGTTTCTTAAGAAGATGAAATATGGGGTCACATTTCTCAGTCAATTGCGAAATGAATTGGGCAATATAATTTAGTCTTCCTAGAAAACCTCAAATTTTCTTTTGAGTGCGCGGTGAAAGCAATTTTTGTATAACCTTGACTTTATCCGGGTCGACCTCAATTCCCTTTTCACTGACTACGAAGCCAAGCAGTTTTCCTGACCTAGCCCCGAAAGTACACTTGCTTGAATTGAGCTTTAGCTGAAATTTCCTCAACCTCAAGAACAGTTTCCTCAAAACCTGTACATGCTTATTTTTCGTTTGGGATTTCGCGATCATGTCGTCCACGTAGACATCGATCTCCTTGTGCATCATGTCATAAAATAAGGTTACCATGGCTCTTTGGTATGTTGCTCCCGCATTCTTTAACCCGAATGTCATCACTTTGTAAAAAAAAATTTCCCACAAGGTTATGAATGTGGTCTTTTCCATATCTTCAGGATGTATCTTTATCTAGTTGTATTTAGAGAAACCATCCATAAAGGAGAACAATGAATAACCTGTCGTGTTATCCACCAGAGTGTCAATGTGAGGCAGTGGGAAGTTGTATTTTGGGCTGGCCTTGTTTAAGTCTCTATAATCTACACACATCCGTACTTTTCCATCTTTCTTAGGAACGGGGATGACATTGGCTACCCATTCTGAGTAATTCACCACTTGTAAGAATCCAGCATCAAATTGCTTCTTGACCTCTTATCTTATTTTTACTGCAACATCGGTCTCATATTTTGAAGCTTCTATTGAACTAGCTCGCATTCTTCTTTTATAGGGACACGATGTACCGCAATATCGGCGCTCAACCTAGGCATGCCTTGATATGACCATACAAAGACATCTTTGAACTCCTACAGAAGTTTAAGGAGATCCTGCCTTGTTTCCTCATTTATGAAATTGCCAATTTTCACCTCTTTCCTATCTTCCAAAATCACATTCTCAACTGTCTCTTTGTGATATAGAATCAGCTTTTCTTCCCTCTCTACTATCTTTAACAAATCCGGGGATAAGCTACGATCTCCATCATCTGCAAAATCCTGAGATCCCTCTAAGCACATGTCTCGTTCACAAGAGAATTCTGGGTCCATGGCAGCGTTGTTCATGACATCGATATATAGGGACCTATGGTAGGTACGAAAGAATACCCAAAGAAACCAATGAATCTAAAAAAACTTATTTGTATGGTATGATTATGAATGGAATGAAAAGGAATAAAAGAATAATTGCTCGATGCATTTTTATTGAAATAAAGTCGTTTTGAACATGAGTCTATTTCACAATAGATTCTTATTGTTCCTAAGCTAAAAAATAATAAGCGTGTTTTGAACATTACTTTGTATTTGCTCTAAAAACCACAGGAAGTTCTTCTACAGTCCAGTTGTTCAGAACACTTCTAAGCTCATAGGGGCGAATGCCCGCTAAGTTTTCTTCCTTTGGTCCATTTTCGAATACGACGTTGATGCTCAAAGTTTTTATCATATCTTCAGCCGTTTCTTCATTTGTGTTCTCCGATCCCGGATAGATAACTCCTCTTGACACAAATGTATTGGATATATGGAGAAAGGTCATTAGCTCCCACTTGACCTCTGACCCATCCAATCGGGCCTTTCGTCTTTTTGTCTTCTCTCCAACTCTTTCCTCATTTGTTTGGCATATGGCTTATACCCTAAGTAAAAATGGTCCTATTTTCTAGTCAAAATCGGTACTTTGACCCGTCTATAGAGGTATTCCCCAAGTCCTCTTCCAGGCAATGCTCTTTTTCCCACTGTCAGCTATAGGCCCATCTTTATTGTTTCAGAGATTTTGGGCAATGGGATCTTGTTTCCCTCGGTGATGAAAGTGACATTCACAAGCTCTAATGACCAAAAGAACATTCAATTGCTTCACTATCACTCTCTACGTATGGTGCATCATTGGCAACGGATACGATAATGTTCTTCTCCTCGTTTATTGTTATTAGCCGACCCTTCGTCACCAATTTTAACTTCTAATGCAACGATGATAGTACTGCCCCTGCCGAATGAATCAATTACCTCCCCAATAAACAATTATAAGAAGGCTTAATGTCCATAACTAGGAAGTCTACCTCGTATGGATTTGGCCCAATCAGAAAAGGTATCTCTATCCTTCCCATTACTTTCCTTTCGGTACCATCAAATGCTCTCACTACGTTTTGGCATGTTTTCATATGAAAGCTGTCTACAGGCAATCTGTTCAACATGGACAGAGGTAAGATGCTCAATGCTGAACTATTGTTGATTAGTACCCCCGGTAATGTATACCTTTTACAGCGGGTGGTGATGTGCAAAGCTTTGGTGGATCCCATGCCCCCTGGTGGTATTTCATCGTCACTAAAAGAGATGAAGTTGTCGGAGCTTATGTTGCTAACAAGGCGGTCTAGCTTGTTTACCGAAACGTCATCAGTGACATAGGTTTCTTTCAACACCTTTATTAGCGCGCTACAATGCACTTCCGAGTTTAAGAGTAAAGCCAGTAGCCGACCCTTCGTCACCAATTTTAACTTCTAATACAACGATGATAGTACTGCCCCTGCCGAATGAATCAATTACCTCCCCAATAAACAATTATAAGAAGGCTTAATGTCCATAACTAGGAAGTCTACCTCGTATGGATTTGGCCCAATCAGAAAAGGTATCTCTATCCTTCCCATTACTTTCCTTTCGGTACCATCAAATGCTCTCACTACGTTTTGGCATGTTTTCATATGAAAGCTGTCTACAGGAAATTTGTTCAACATGGACAGAGGTAAGATGCTCAATGCTGAACTATTTTCGATTAGTACCTCTGGTAATGTATACCTTTTACAGCGGGTGGTGATGTGCAAAGCTTTGGTAGATCCCATGCCCCCTGGCGGTATTTCATCGTCACTGAAAGAGATGAAGTTGTCGGAGCTTATGTTGCTAACAAGGCGGTCTAGCTTATTTACCGAAACGTCATCAGCAACATAGGTTTCTTTTAACACCTTTATTAGCGCGCTACAATGCACTTCCGAGTTTAAGAGTAAAGCCAGTACCGATATGCGTGCTGGTTGCTTGTGTAATTATTTTACAACACTATACTCACTGTATTTTAAGAACTTCAAAAACTCTTTAGCTTCATTTACCATTACTGGTTCATTAACTAGTGGTTCTGACTTCTCTTCTCCTTTTTGGTCATAAAGGATTTCCTTTTTATGGATTCGACTTCTGTGTTTGGCGTACTGGCCGAACTCTCCATTCCCAAAACTGTTACACTGTAGTTATAATCCCAAGGCACCCTCTTGCTATCCTTATAAAGAAAAGCCACGGGTTTTGAATTACAACTCTAGGTGCCACTCTCGCTCTTGCTTCATCGATTCTTGGTTGTGTGATTATCACCACTAGGTGATTGACCTCAAAGACTTTCTCTACTGATCCTCATTCGAGGTGCACATGTCTTCTCCTTCAATAGAATCAAAGAACTCCAGCTCTTTGTTATCTATTAACCCTTGCACTAGGGCCCTGAATTCGCTACATCGCTGGATCTCATGGTCCTCCTTATTGTGGAACTCACAGAAGTTCCTCGCATCTTGGGATTTACTCCCCAACCCTTGCGGAACTAAACCTCTTTCCGTATTTCCTTCTAGACCTTCCTCAATGGGGTTCTTACTTCAGCAATATTCAATTTGATTCTTCTTCCTATGTTCTCGACTATCGCGTTAACCCCTTTATCAGTATGTCTGGGTAACAGATTTCTCACACCAGGTGCGTCGTCAAATTTTACAACATCGGCTTTAATAAACCTTTAGACTAACCTCTTGAATGATGTGCAGTTTTCTATTTAGTGTCTTACGATCCTCGTATGGTATTCATACTGAGCCTTTGTATCATACCACTTAGGATATGGGGGTTGCAACGGTTTCAAGTAGAAAGGGGCTACAACATGTACATCGAACAGACTTTTATACAACTCCCTATACGTTATTGGTATGGGAGTAAAATAGAACTTCTCAGTATTACTTCGTGTTGGGCTCTTGCCTTGGTGAGGCTTGCTGGCCCGTGGCTACCGCTCTCGGTTGATTAATAGTAATGGGTTTTGAATAACCCGAGCTCACATTACTTTCATTCTCTTTTTTTGGACTGATCTTCTCTTACTTTCTCCAGCCTCTATTTTTCCACAACTTATCACATTCTCTATCATTTCACCAGATATCACTATTTCTGCGAAACTTTTAGTTGCACTCCCAATATATGATTGATAAAAGGTGTTTTAAAGGTATTAATGAATAGCGTGATTGTTTCTTTTTCCAGCAGTGGGGGTTGGAAGTGACTTCCCTCCACCTTTGGGCATATTTCTTAAAACTTTCGCCCGACTTTTTCTTTATGTTCTGTAACATGATCCTGTCAGGCGCTATATCTGTCACATGGCTATAATGTTTCATAAAGGCTTGTGCTTAGTCCTTCCATGATTTGACTTGGATACGACTCAATTGCTTGTACCATTTGATCACGGCCCCAATCAAATTATCTTGGAAACAGTGAATCAATAACTGGTTGTTGTTGACATGTCCCATCATTCTCCGATAAAAAAATGTAATATAGGCCTCAGGGCAGTTGGTCCCGTTGTATTTTTCGAACTCTGGCATCTTAAACTTTGAAAAGAGTACCAGATCTGGGACCAGGCTCAACTTCTTAGCATCCACTTCGCATTGGTAATCAGTGTTTTACAATACTTTGAACTTCTTCTCCAACCATTTGCATCGATCTTCAACTATTTTGGGAGCTCTACCCTTACTTTTTCTCCTTCTACCGCATCATCGAAGCCAGGAATCATTGATTTTGCCAAATTATCTCCGGGGTTAGAGCTCGAGCTTGTTGGAAAGTTTACCGGTGCTGAGGTGCCGGATTAATACTGGGGTTTGATATTAACGGACACTCTTGGTGGTTGTACTTAGAAATTTATCGGGGAAAAGCTTGGAGGATAAGTAGAGTCTTCATTATCGTCTCTGGTATCAACCATAGAACTCTTTCCTTTATTAGGCCCTCTAGTCAACAACTGTGTTAACTGGCTCATCATGCTTCTCTAGGATTCCAACATTTGATCCCTCATATCTTGTTGGATCTTAGCCAACTGTTCTTGCATCTGAGTTTGTAATTGGTCTTGCATCTCCTTCTGCATCTGTTCTAACCTTTCTAACATTTAATCCATTACTTTTGTTTTTCTTCGAGTGTAGTAGTGATGTTTCAGGGTAACTATAATATAATCTCTAGTTAATAGGGTTCTTTTATGACATTTAATGCATATGATACGATGTAATGCAAATGCATGATATGAATGCAAAAATAAGAAGTGTCGATTCTGGTTCAATTTCTTTTACAATAACTTTATAAGAAAACAAAATCATTTACATAAAACAAATTCACATATATAGCCTAAACCTTATGCTCAAAGCTTTAACTTTCTTAAGAAGCCAAGCTAATTCTCGACCCCGGTCCAACTCTAGCTCATATTTCACACTTAACACATCAGTCTGAATCGCTAAAACTTGTAAATGATCAGCCACTTCTCGTATCTGAGCCACAGCTTCGCCCATGATGTAATCTCTTTCTCTGACATGGTCTTGAGATCGATGAAGCTACCCCTGCCACTGCTCATTATTCGATTCAAGGAATTCAATTTGAAGTTCGCAGTTCTGTAGCGTATTTTCGAGTTCTTCAACTTTTCTTTCTAAGTCCTCGATCCTGCTCAAGCTGGCTCTTAATTCAATGTCGGAGTTAAGACCATGACACTGATGCAATGCCTCTTCTAACTCCGCTACTCGAGCTTCTAACATCTGCTTTTCATCTTGGCCCTCAAATAAGCTCTTTTTAAGGCATTTTCTGAGCTCAAGCATAATGGAACCTTTTCTCCAATTGATCAGCCCTAGCCCTTTCTTCTTGAATTTTTTATCGCCATTGCTTTGATGTCTTTCCCAACCCGGCTCTTCTATCGACATATGCAACTTTTTGTAATCAGTCTTCAAACTGTCTAAATCCTCTTCGCTTTCTTTTTCCTTTTCTTAACTTTTCGGCTTCGAGTTTCTGAATATTGGCTTCTAGCCTCAAATAAATATTTTCTCCTCCAATTGCTCTATTTTCTTTCCTAACTCTAAATTTCTCTTGTCAAAGTCCTGTTTTATGATTTTCAACTCGGAATAGACTATTTGCAGGTATTCTTCCATCGGTCGAGCGCCGTCTTGTCTCGGTTTGAGAATATTATCATTGATTCTTCTACTCTACCACACATCATATTCGAGGGTCATCATCGGATCTACAGCGACTCTTTTCATCTAGCGAGTCTGATTCCAAGCATTAGAAATCCCTTTAACCCTTTTCTTGAAGTTATCTCCTTCATACGTAAATTCACACTAAACTATCCCATGCGTTACCGGTATAAACTGTCTTGATCTGTATTGCCTCAGCACAAGCAAATGAGCATACCCAATGGCCTCCCAAATTTCCAGCAGAGGGACCCAATCAAAACTCCCACATCGATAAAGAATTTTGTCGGAAACCAACCAATGAGCTCTCCACTCAAGTCCTTTTCTTGGAGATTCTGAAGGAGTGTGATCTAATTTTCTTCTGATATGTCATCTCTCATGGGCGTGGCTGCTAACTCCTTTAACGGGGAGTAATTCTCAGAAAAATTCGATAAGAAATTTTATCTACCTTCTAGAAATGGCTATGGAATAAAGCTAATAACAACTGCGCACATCCTATAAATCTACTTTCACCTGCCCTCCGACATGCATTCAAAAATCTGAATGTTTCGCAAGAATCGCTGGTACCGACGTAACCCTCTTGTCAAGTCAGTCAAATAGGTTAGCAACTGCTTCATCTATATGTCTCAAAGCTTTAGGAAAGTTACCAAACCATAGATACTCAATGCGAAGTTGTCAACTTTCCTTTTTATATCTGGGTGTGCTATAATCAAGTCCCTCAAGCTCACCCAATGAATGCATTTTCCTTCACCTTTTTGCTGAATTTGGGTCGTGACCTACTGTTCACTCATCCCGATGAAACTCATCAGCTTTTTTACAAAAGTTGGTACATTAACGGCCTTGAAATAAGCTTTGTCGACTTGAACTTTTGGACAACGAAGTAAGGCTATTTATTCTTCCATAGTAGGCACCAAGTCCACTTTTCCAAACGTGAAACAGCTATATGCGGGGTTCCAAAACTGAGTAATAGCCCAAAATAAGTGTTTGTCCACCTTGATGTCAAACAGGTAGGGTAGCCCGCCATAATTACGATAGAATAGTTGCTTAGTCTCATCATCCCAACGGGCCAATATATCTCTTAATTCCTGGAGTTCATTACATGTCACATCGATCGAGTGAAGTCCCCAACTCGACGATATATCCATCACTAGACTATCCCCTTTCTCAAGTTGCATCTTCTCGACCATATCTTGACAAACCGCATTGTCCTCTATTTTATTAAGAAGTTCATTCTCCATGATAAGCTTTCTAATTTAGTAACCAAACAGGAATCGACACATTTTTAATATGAAATGACATGCAATAATAGCCAAAACACAACAAGTTAGTATCGAATAATAGCAACCAAAGTAAATAGAAGAAGTGTCAAACATCTATCTGGGTAACCGCTAAGGTTCAGCATAGCTCTATCTAGGGTGGGCTCTTAAGGATCACTATATATGGCTTAATTCTAAAGGAAGGGTACCTGAACCAGCAGATTCCTCAATCCTCACCTATTATAGGATCATATGAATCGAGTTCAGTTCAGGGGAATACATTTCCCTATGGCCATGCGGAGGTGAAAACCTCACAAAGACATAGGTACGGATGTATCCCAAAAGCAATCCACTAGCCCATACGGAGGTAAAAACCTCACGAAGGCATAGTTTCTCACTCCCACTTAAAAGGTGACCACAATGGTCATGCAATATGATGCGGGAATATCCTACGAGACTCAAACCACAACAAACATATGACACAACACAAACTCATGCAGTGAAAGAATCAAACTCAAATTTTAATTTTCGATAAAAGGACAAAAATAATCAATTCTATGACTTGACTCTCTTTCGGTCCCCAGTGGAGTCGCCAAGCTGTTGAAACCATTTTTTGTTTAGAAAACGGGGTCGACTTTAGAAATGAAAATGGAGTCGCCACCAATCCTTTTTGAGGTGTGATCGGGTCACCTTGAGTTATCGCTAAAATATTTTGATCTATTAAAACTATGACTTTGGTCCACAAAATTCGAGAAAAATGAGTTCGGGAGTCGATTACGTACGAAGAAGGATTAGCACCTTCGAAATGCCCAAAATTGGTACCGATTTGATTAATTAATGTCTTAATGTCAAAAATTTGAATAGATTTTAAACTACGATTCTCTTTATTTAAAAGAAAACTTGAATAAATTAAAATGAATGCTAAGACCCTCTTATTTCGAAGAAGTAAAATGTCACGCCCAGTGAGTTAGGGTACGACATTTCAAATTCCCGAAACTGAGCTTGTCTTTTGACTTTTAAAACTCATCTATTTAATTTAAGAAGGATATTCGATTATTTGAGTCAAATGAAAAGTCGGAACCTAGTAAGTTAGGGCACAATTTCTCAAAATACCAAATTCAGAATACTGCCTTTATTTTTTAGAAATCCTTATCCCGAAATAACGAAATGTCACATCCAGTGAGTTAGGACGCAACGTTTTCGAATTCTCAATAATAAGTTTTTATTTAACTAATATCTTTGATTTAAGAGAATAGTTGGTTCTTTAGATTCGATGAGAAAAATCGAAACCCAGTAAGTTAGGATACGATTTCTTTCGGATCTTAGAACGCGGAATGTTTTTTTATTTCAAAACGAAAATTGTAATGCATCGAATAAAATGTGATATGATCGTAATAAAATGGAAGATGAATTATAATACACATGCATAATAGAGTAAAAGCGATGGAAACAATATAAATTACAATAATAAAAGCAAAAATAAATAAAGATTAAAACAAATAATCTATGTAAAATAATAAGTAAAAATATGACAAAAAAAAAACAAAAGCTAATAATAAATCAATAAATAAACAAATACTATATACAATAATTTAAAGATAATAAAATAATAATAATAGTAAAAAATACAATAATAATAATAATAAACTATAATGAAAATATGTTAATATAAATAATAATAATAATAATAATAGTAAAAATAAATAAATAGGAGTAGTAGTAGTAGTAATAATAATAATAATAATAATAATAATAATAATAATAATAATAATAATAATAATAATAATAATAGTGAAAATAATAACAATAATAATATTAGTAAAAATAATAATAATAATAATAAAAATAATAGTAATAATCATTAACAATAGTAATATCAATAGTAGTAATAATAATAAAGTGGATAATAATAATGAATATAATAATAGTAGTAATAATATTAAAATAATAGTAATAAAAAACAATAATAATACTAGTAATAATAAAAGTAATAATAATAATAATACTAATAATAATAATAATAAAAATAATTAATAAAAATAAATAATATGTAAAGAGAAATTTAAAATAAATAATATACAAAACAAATTAAAAATGAATAATATATATAAAGAAAGTTACAATGAGTAAATACATAACAAATTAAAAGGATGTAATCAAATAGTTTAAGGACTAAATTAAAAGGATAATAAAATTAAAGGTAAAAACTATAATAAAATAACAAATTAGGACTAAAATCAAAAGAAGCGAAAAGGATGAGGGCCAATAGGGCAAAAAGCCCAATTTCTGGACACGTGCCCATTCCAACGCATCAGTGGGTCAGGGACCAAATCGAAATGCGTAGAAAATTATGTATCCAAATTAAAAAATAAAAAAAAAAAATAACAGGACCAAATTAGAACAGATCAAAAATGGAAGGACCAGGCTGGTAATTACACCAGTTTCAGAAAACGACAGGATCCTCGCCTCGAAATGATGTCGTTTTGGCATATGTGGCTAAGGCCTAAAACGGCGCCGTTTTAATCGTTTATAAAAGCCAATTTTTTCCATAAACATTTCATTTTCCAGTTTCTTTTAAAAAAAATTGGAGAGCTTTTGTTTGCTCTCAGCTCCACCTTCGCGGCACTGGTCCGACGAGGATTCAGTGAGACTCTGGCGTCCTTCTTTGTCGGCGTCATGTCGTGCACTGCAAGAGACTTCAAAAAAGGTAATTTTTTTCCTTTTTTTTAATTCTAATATATATATAGTTTTTTAAAAAATAAAAATAGAATATTTGTATGTAAACAGTGAGTTTCGAATAGAACTAATCGGAAATAAGAAAAGAAGGTATCAACCTTTGCTGCTTTTGTGTTGATATATTCTGTTGAAAAACAAAAGGAGAACCTTTCGAAAATTTCTTTTATTTCTCTGTATTAATTTTATTTGTAAAATAATTTGTAGCCCCCCTTTTACATTCTTTATACACGGCTTTTATAGCCATTTTACAACCGGTCTTCCCCTGTTTGTAGGTACGTGATAGAGAAGGGTACGATACATGGGCGTGGCGGGCGATGGAGGTGCGCACGATGCGGAGGAGCGAGTGCGTGGCGTGCGCGTGGGGGAGGCTGCTGCGGGCTTGCGGCGCAAAACAATGGCTAGGGTTTTTTTGTTCCTGATTTCTTTTCTGTTTTAGGGCTTAGTGGGTTTGTAATTGGGCTAGGTTTGGGCTAGTTTCTGGGTTAATTTATTAATTGGGCTTGCTATTGTAAATGGGTTTTATTTATTGGTTTTTTTTTTAGTTTTGTTGTTTGGTTAATTGGGCCCCGAGCAAAAATGGGCTTTTGCAAGAATATTAAGTCCAAAAAATGGGCTTTAGCAAAAAAAATAGGACCATTTAAAATATGGGTCGGGCTCGAGTTTGAATATTCAAAGCCCAAGTTCAGCCTGACCCGTTTTTAAGTTTATAGTACTTTATATGATATTATTTTTATATATTATATAATTTAAATCACATAAAAAAATAAACATATACAAATATATAATACTACTCTAATGTAAACATTAAAATAATGTTATAAAAAAATTTGATAAATTAAAAATATATAAAAATAATAAATATTAAAATAATATAATATAAATATTTAAAAAAATTAAAAATATGAGCGAGCCTATAATGAGCTTGAGTTAGTCTTTTATAAATATGGGCGGTTTTGAGTAAAATTTTAACCCTATATTTCGTGCTAGGTCGAGTTTGAATAAATATAAAATATATTAATATCATGTTTAGATCCGACCCGAACTTGATTCATGAACACCACCTCTATTAACCATCTTTCTTTTAAATACGTTATACATATTATTACTATTAATAAACTGTTTTTTCTATGACAAAAATTGTATGCAAAATTTTAAAGTTTAGGGTTTAGTAAAAACTAAAAGATTTAACCATGAGCCAAATTCTCGAAATTAGGAACTAAATTGGAAACACTAATGGGATGATTTGACCATATACATCTTCTTGTTTTCTTTAACCCTTTTTCCCAAAACCCCATAAGTCGTTTCACTAAACTCTAAAATTTGAAATGGATTTTATTTTTACAGAGAACAACTCGATTAACGCAGCAGCATGTTCATACTAGAGAAAAAGAGAGCAAAAGCGTAGTTTCTCTTTGTCCAAAGTCCAAACATGAAAAGGGGGAGTGAATCAAACAAGTAATTAAGCAGAGGATTGGGCCAATAGGAGAAAAGGAGGTTTGGGTTAATCACCGACCGAAGAGCAAATGTCGCTGATATGATCATTTGTTTACTAATGAGGTTAGCAAATAGTAAAAACCAATCGACTACATGCATTATGCTTTGCACTTTAACCAAAGCTAACCCACCCTTTTCAACTGTCACTCTTGCTAATCGGCTCAATGGGCAGAGGCAGCTACTTTTTTTTAGTCCGATTTTACTATTTGAGTCTAGTTTTGTTTATGCCACAAGTAAAGATTAAAATATCACATAAATTTTTATATTCTAAACAAATTTAGATTTAATAAAATAATTTTAATAGTATTAATAATTGGATCTAAATTTTAAATTTTAAAAAAATAAAAATTTAATTTCTAAATTTACAAAGAATATAGAGACTTATAATAAATTTTAACCATTTATAACTTATAAGAGAATTGAGTTAAATTTGAAGTTTTTGTTAGAATTTCATTGGAAATATAAAATAAATTATTTGAGTTCAACTCAGTGTTTACTTATACTTGAGTTTAAAATTGATTATCTGTATAAAAATCAAGCTCAATTTTTTTTTAGAAAAGAAAGTTGGGTATTAGTTGAATCAAAACTCATGATTTAAGTTTGGATCAACAATTGTAGATTAGTTCCATGAAAATCGTCTTTTGTACCTCGCGATGGACATAGGTCTTGGACATGTTTATATCTCCCGCACCCAAAACAAAACACTAGGAAGATATGGGTCCCTTTATTAGCTGTGGATTGCATATTTTTCAATTAATGTTTTGGCCTTTTTGGGGGGTGGGTCTCTACTCTCAATCCACCTACTCGTCTCCATTCCCAATCACTTTCTTTCATATTTCACTATTTCATTTCCATATATATGTTTAATAATAGATATACGGTGAAGTGTTGAGTTTTTTTATGTCGATTTATGGGGAATTCTAGATGGTTTAAATATTATGTTGAGTAAGAATTTTGATAATTTTTTATTTAGATTGATAGTACGAAGTAGTAAAGGTTGTTCATGACTGTTTCATGCCATCATCGAATTCTGCACTGATCAGGCGAATACATCAAATATTGAAGGAGGTTGGTAATTGATTTTTACAGTATATTCTCAGAAAGAATAATAAGGATGCTAATTGTATAGCTAAGATGACCTTTGATAAAGAAGAGGGCTTGGTAATCCTTGAGAATCTACCTAGGGGGTTTCCTAGTGTCTTGAGTTAATGTAATCTTTGTTTATTCTTTCCCCAAATATACATTTATAATTTAATCAACACTCCCTTAAATAATGATTGATGTTGCTTTGAGTTAATTTAGTGAAAAATCATAATTTGCTAATGATATTAGCAATTAATTTTCATCAAATTAACCCTTTAAAACTCGAATCAAGTCACACCCATCGAATTATATTTGATAAATTAAATTAAAAATTAAACATATTTACAATTAACACTAAATTTATTCTATTAACAAATCAAGAAAAATTCAAACCTAATAATATTAGCAATTACAATTTCATTGAAGTCTGCCCTCTCTGGCACGTCTCTGGTCTGCTATTTTGGCACGCTTCTTTTTTTAGGTTTTTCTTGGTTTTTTTTGTTCCTTTTAGCTGAAAGTGGTGAAGACGAATCTATAGATCTTGAATCTCTTGTTTTGAATAAAAAGAAACTCCACTTGGAGGCTTCATCTGAAACAAATGGAAGACAAGTTAGCAAGGTTATCAATCGTCGAAGAAGATGAAATTTTACAAATCCAAATCGATCGGAGTGAAGAAAGGAAAGAAGAAGTTTTCAGGTTAGTAGGTTGTTTTTTAACTGCTAGTGTTATCCATTTTCCTGCTATGAAAAATACTATGGCAAATCTGTGGCATCCTGTAAGAGGGGTGAATATTCGGGATCTGGGTCAGAAGAGATTTCTGTTTCAATTTTATCATATTATGGATTTGGAAAGGGTGATAAAAGGATCCTCATGGACTTTTGATAATTATCTGTTAGTCTTACACAAGCTAAAATGGAGGAAGATCCGCTAAAAAATCCTTTATTCATGGCACCTTTTTGGGTTCAAATACATGAAATCCCCATTAGCCTATTTTCAGAAAACTTGGCAGTTCAATTGGGTAATTTTATTGGAGAATTTATGGAATATGATGGATCAAATCTGGGTAAATAAAATAGAAATTACATGCGGATAAGAGCCAGGATTGATGTAAGATGTCCGTTGAAAAGGAGGAAACAAATTATGTTCGCGTGGGAATTGTTCATATGTTAAGTTTCGCTATGAACGACTGTCCCCTTTTTTGTTTTTTCTGTGGCGATTGGGATATAACGACTCCTTTTGTGAAGCAAAAATGATGCTAGGGGTGGAAGTAAATGAGATGGGATGAGATATCTCACTACGGGCTCAACCACGAAGGGCGGTAATACCAAACAGTGTATGGCTGAGAGAGGAAGAGGATGAAAAGTGGAAAGATGATGGCGATGATACTTCTACAAACGAAAACAGGGAGTTATGGAAAGTCTTTTGATCTAGTTTTGGGGTTCAATTTGGATGGTCAAAAGATTTTGGAAACTCATACGGGGGTCAATCAAAATTTGGAACCAAGTCTTTCTGACATGGAGCACAACCTAAAGGATAGTGTCTTGATTGGTGAGAAAGGAAAGAAGCGAGCGAGAGGGGAGATAGAGGGGACGATAGCTTTAGAGAAGGAGAATACCCCAGTAGGGAGGAACAGAAAGGATTTGGAAGGTACCCATTTTATATCGGCGGCTGCCAAGAGGCAAGCTGACCGGACGCAATGAAATTGTTAAGTTGGAATGTTCATGGATTAGGGAGTCCACGATCAGTTAAAAGACTTCGGCATATGCTGAAGGCACAAAATCCCAAAGTGGTCTTCTTTATGGAGACAAAAGTTTGCAAGAGTAAAATGGAAAGAATTCATTTTAGTTGTGGATATGTTAACGAGATTGTTGTTGACCCAGAGGGTACAAGAGGAGGATTATATTTGGCATGGAAGCAAGAGGTGAATGTTAAGCTTTGATAGTTTTCAAAAAGGTATATTGATGTGGTGATTGATGAAAACGACTTAGGAGGAAAATGGAGGTTCACTGGTTTTTATGGTTCCCCATATGAACACAACAGAAATAACTCATGGGCTGATTTAAAGAACTTATACATAGAAGAGAGGGTTCCATGGTTAGTTTGTGGGGATTTCAACGAAATTATGTACGGGTTCGAGAAAAAAGAAGGGGTTCCTAGATACGAAAGAAGAATGGAGCTATTTCGAAAGGTTCTATCAGATTGCGGTCTTATGGATATGGGTTTTTTTGGAAGATGGTTTACATGGGAAAGAGGAAACTTACAGGAGACAAACATACGTGAGCGGCTTGACTGGGGAGTTGCAAATGGAGATTGGGTGGCAATGTTTCCTGATGTTTCCATTCAACATCTAACTCACTCTTTTTCCGATCATTGCCCCATTTTAGTAAGCATGAAAAGGGCAGAACAAGGTGCAAAGGAGGCAACTTTCAGATTCGAAGCTTGGTGGACGATGGAGGAATCATTTGATGAGAAAGTCAAGATTATTTGGGAATCATCCTCAGGTAATTTGATGCAAAATTAGATGAGTTAAAGAATGGTTTGAGAAGATGGGCTAGTCGAATTCAAGACGATCGAAAGAAGAGAAAGGCATTTCTAACTGATAGATTAGTAGATTTTCTAGTAGTAGAAAGAGATGAGAAATAATTTGGCTGAGCTGATTGGCACCAAAATTCAATTGAATCTAGAAATTGAAAAAGACAAACGTTATTAGGAACAAAGAGCGCGCATAAACTGGCTAAAATATGGCGATCGAAATACTGCTTTCTTTCATTGCCAAGCCACACAGCGACGAAGAAGAAATATGATTCACAAGATGTAAGATGAGAACGGAAGAGAAACAGAAATTAATCAAGATATAGAAGACATTGCGAGATCTTATTTTCAAAAGCTATTTCGATCAGAAGAGAGGGAAGAAGTGAACATTTGTTGTTAGAAATTGAGAAATGTATAATAGAGGAGGACAACCATCAGCTTACGGCGCCATAACAAATGAAGATATTAGAGCAGCAACATTTGAGATGGGTCCTATAAAAACTCCGTGGAAGATGGTTTACCAGCATTATTCTACCAAAAGTGCTGGCACATAGTTGGTGATGCAGTCATCAAATTTTGTCTACAAACGCTGAATGAAGGAAAAGAATTCAAGCAGGTAAATTCTACAAACATAATTCTTATCCCAAAAGTTGCAAACCCCGTTAATATGAAACAATTCAGACTAATTAGCCTCTGTAATATTTTATATAAAATCATGGCGAAAGCCATAGTAAACAGGCTAAGACGGGTCATTAAGAAGTGCATAGATATGGCTCAGAGCGCTTTCGTACCTGGGAGGTTGATTTCAGATAATGTCATGCTCGCTTACGAACTTTTTCACACGTTAAAACAAAAAAGAGTGGGAAAAAAATATTTATGGCTGTGAAGCTCGATATGAGCAAGGCTTATGACAGAGTTGAGTGGAATTTTGTTAAAGACATCATGATTCGAATGAGATTTGCTTTTAGTTGGGTCGAAATCATCATGAAGTGCTTAAATTCTGTCATATATTCGGTGATTGTAAACAGCTGCAAAGGAGAGAATTTTCATCCGACAAGGGGCTTAAGTCAAGGAGATCCGCTTAGTCCATTTATATTTCTCTTGTGCAGGGAAGGATTATCTAGCCTAATGTGTATCCCTGTCAAATATTCAAATTCAGTTTAACAACCTAGAAAATTTTTTATTTTTGAAAAATAGACTTATCATGCTTGATTCTCTAGTATTCTTCAAGTATAAATCATCAATACACAATTATCAATGACTTACTCAAAAACATATCAATAAAAATCATAAATCATTAGAAATTTCACCCTAATTGATAATGTGAGAAAATTAGTTAGGAACAAGACTAAAATTCAAGATTTTGGAATAATGCAAAAAGTTAGGTACTTTTACCCCCCACACTTAAGATGTACATTGTCCTCAATGTACAAAGATAAACAATTATGTAATAATAAAATCAAAGGAGAAGGGAGAAGTAACACTTCTTGAATTTTTAGATGAAGTCAATGAAAAGAAACCGGATAAGATTGGAGGTGAATGTGGGGAAGCATCTCGAATCGTTTGAAATTGAATCCTCGAAGTAGCCGACTTGGTTTTATTGTATCCTAAGCTAAATCTAAATGCCATTGAGAAAAAGGAGAAAATAATAAAGGAAGTAAAAATAAAAATAAAAATTAAAATAAAAATAAAAATATGAATAAAAGGAAATAATTAAATAGAGATAAGGTCCACGCCCATGTGTCTAGCCGTGGTTTCCACATGGCTACGGCCACGGTCGTGTGCAAGGCTGTGTGGGTATGGAAACCTATGCCTAAATACGAAAAGAAATAAAACCAAACTAATTAGTATAGTTAGTAATAGGGTTGCCTCCCGAGAAGCGCTCGTTTAAAGTCTTGAGCTAGACTTACCTGTTGTACACACAATCATGGTGGTTTGAGGAGGTAGAAATCCTTTCTCAAGCGATCAACTCAGTTATGGATATAAAGTTTAAGTCGAGTAATGTTTACCTCAAAAGTGTTGAATTTAGGATTGCTTACCTCGACTGTGCCGTATAGGAAGACATTAAGTAACTCAAAAGTGATTTCTTCGTTTGCCTTAAGGTCTGAATTGGTGATTCGAGGGTCTTCCTTATTCAACAATACCTGATCCTCTATTTTGATGTGATTTGTTATTCCTATCAGCTCGTCTGATGTTTCCTTCGATTTCACTTTGTGTGGTTCCGGTTCTTCTTTAAATTGTGTTTTCCACTCTTCTAGTTTGTCGAACCTAAGGCTTCGTTCCTCATATAATTCTTCTTTATTGGCACGAGGTCTAAGATCTAGCTCAGGTAGGTGATTTTGTGATACTTCCTGTAAAGAAGGTTGAACCAAATGGTTATCAATAGAATTAACGTTCGTACCTTTATTACTCGATGTCCTAGCTGAGTCAATAGCTTGAAGAGTGATTGTTTCGTCATCTACACGAAGTGTGAGTTCACCAAATTCTTCCTCTGCATGGTCTTTCTTTATTGCATCGGGATATGGCACATGAGGTTGGTACTCTGTGATTGCCGGTTTTGGTATATCATGGCACATCTCAACCTTACCTTCACTTACCACAGGTTCTTCCCTTGGGTTTGGTTCGTCTAACCCTTCACTGTCATGAGCTGGTACGGTTTGAATTTACTCGTTTGGGTTAATCTCTGTGTTGCTTGGTAGACGCCCTTGCGGTCATTCAGACATTAAATTTGCTAGTTGTTCAATTGACTTAGTAATTTTCTGAACTTGGTTCTTGATCTATTTGATCGATGCTTGTTGATTATCGAACGTTGTCTCAGTTTTTTAGGGACGGGTTTCTATGGCTGCCATGAATTTTGTTAGCATCTCCTCAATACTCGACTCCTCTTCCTGTTGATTAGGTGGTTGTTGAGGAGGAAGTTCCTGTCTTTAGCTACTTTGATCATCCCACGAGAAATTGGGATGGTAACTCCAACCTTCATTATAAGTGTTGCCATAAAAAATTATTTTGAGGTCTAGAATAGTTACCCGTATAGTGAGCTTGCTCATTTTCCATGCCATATCTATAGAGTGGTAACTCAGGATTCGCCACGCCTCCTAAATTTGAATCATATTGCATTACTGGGTGTATCTGCGAGAGATTATACAAACCATCAATCTTTTTATTCATCATCTCTAGCTGGTTAGATAACCTGGTGACCACGTCGATGTTAAAAACACTAGTGGCTTTTGTTGGCGTTGTCCTCATAACTTGCCACTGATAATTATTCGGTGTCATCTTCTCTATGACTAAAATTATCTGCCAAAAGCAAAATAGAGGAAAAATTAGCAAAGTAAAAAAAATAATAAATAAATTGCAGAAAATAAAAAATGGCTAAAGTAATAAAAATAGAGCTTTCTTAATATTTTAGTTCCCCGGCAACGGCACCAAAAACTTGATCGTTGTTTTGTCAAGTTTTGAAATTTATAAAGAGAATGATCAAACCTGGAAACTAACTCTGACGACGACTTAAGGCAAGTGTACCTCTCGAACAGTAGTATAGCTTAGGCAAGACCGGATTGTCAAACTCAAAGGAACTAAAAGTACTAATACTAACTTTATTTTTATTATTTAGCCTAAAATAAGTGAAGTTGCTTTAATCTAAATTAACGACTACTAAACTAAAGACACAAAGACAGAAAGAATGAATTGGAAAATAACTTGAAGAGAAACTCAGTTGATCACGACGATACCCTCAGGAAGAATTCACCTAGACTTCACTTGTTATTTAACACTGAACCATACGATTTATTCACTTACTTTGATCCGTAAGACTCCCTAACATATATTAAACCCTCTCTCAAGGCGAATAACATCTAACCCTAGGTTAATTAACGAAAATCTCTTTCTCGAATAATAACCCCTTAGAATTAGGGGTGAGTATTCGATCGAGTCGAATCGAGTCAAAAAATTTCGAGTTAGTCGAGTTGACGAATCCTATTTTCGCAATTGAATTCAATTTGAATTTTTTTCGAATCGAATCGAATCGAGTCAAGTTGAGCCAAGTTAACGAATCCTATTATTTATACTTAATGTTGCATTTACATGAACTAATTATTTAACTAGTAAATGAAGTATAAAGTTATTTAACTACATAAACAATATAATAGTTTTGCCTTTTAACTTAATGAGTAAATATTTATCAAAACAACGTAGTTTTGACTTTTAACTTAATGATTTTGACTTTTAACTTTAGAAAAGGTAAATATTTATCAAAATGGCATAGTTTTGCCTTTTCTTATTCGGATTTTTGGATAACCCGAAGTGTGTAATTCACATTCGAGTTAAATCGAAAAACTTAATTTTTTATTCGAGTTGATCCAAAAAACTTGATTAACTCAAATAACTTGAACTATTTAATTCAAAATTTGAAAATTTTATCAATTTTTTCGAATTGAATCGGATTTTGCTCACCCCTACCTAGAATAGCAGTAAATCGATCTATGGACTCCAATATTAGGTTTCACCTTAATCCAGCAAAATCTCGTCACCCTATCTCTAGGCATGCGATCAACTCCACTTAATTATGCTAGATCTACTTTTATGCAGGGTCTATTCCTCCTCCACCTAAGCACATCAAATTTGGATTAAGCATGCATAATTAAGAACAAACTAAGTATTTATCATATAATTCAATAAACAATAACAAGATTCATCTAGGTTTCATCCCCTTCAGGTATCTGAAGGGTTTAGTTCATAATGAATAAAGAAAATATCTCGAGAGAAAAGATAAAACAAAACATAAAAAATCCCTAAAACCCCCTGAAGGAAATGAAGGAGAAATCAGCCATCTTGAGTAGAATTTCGGCTCCTTGAGATAGATCAACTGGCTACCTTTGAGTAATTCCCACAAATCTGACTTTCTAACTCGACTCATTGGCCTAGCTTACCGTCCCTACAAAAGCCTTGGCAGAAGGCTTCTGATGAACTCCCCCTTAAGTTACACCATTGGGTGTTTATATAAACTTTGAGATGCCTCACTTGACCCCTAAGTATCCTAATTCAAGTATAATTCCTACTCGGGTGTTTGAATAGACTTTGGAATGTGTTTCTTTGCCTCAAAGTATCATATTCCGAGTAGAATTACTCTTTTCTACGGCAGGGACACGGCCATGGTACAAGCCCGTGTAAATCATCTTCAGGCCGTGTCTCGATTCTGTCGGTTGAGGCACAGCTGTGTAAATTCGTGGCGTGGTCGTGTCTTAGCTAATTGTCGAGGCACGTTCGTGTGGCTTGAAGTCTAGGCCTTTTCGAATTCTACTTTGGCCCAAATTTGCCCGTTTTAAGCCTGTTTCTCGTTCTTTTCATCTTCGGGTGCTTTCTTGAGTATAAAACATGAAAGGAAAGGATTAAGAGCACCTTTTTACATAAATCAAAGGCTAAATCATCCAAAAGCATGCTAAATATGGGGTTAAAATATGTTACTTTTACGGTTTATCAAGTTCTTAAAGCTAAATATTTTCCAAGTTCAGATTTTTTTAATGCTCAATTAGGCAACTCACCTTCACTTACCTGGAGGAGTATCTGGGCTGCCAAAAGTCTGCTACATAGTGGAATAGGCTAGAAAGTAGGACGGGGGACTGAAATTTGAGTTTGGGACGATCATTGGATACTAGGACAGGTGGCGGAAGGAAGGAGACACAGAAATGATAATGGAATTGAGTTAGTCTCTGACTTAATTGATGCTACTAATAATGTGAGGAAAACAGATTTAGAGAACTATACTTTCTCAGCCGACACTGTACAAAAGATTTTACAAATTTCGCTCGCGAAAAATCCAGGAGAGGACTTTCAAGTATGGAAGGAAGAGCTTTCTGGCAAATTCTCGGCCAGAAGTGCTTATAAACTATTACAAAATGCTAGCTTAAATCCTAGTAATCTATTAATACAGGCTGATCTAAAAAAATTTTACGAAAAATTCTGGAACCTACAGCTCCCATCAAAGATCTTGATTACAATTTGGAGAGCATCGTGGAATTATTTGCCTACCTTAGTTAACTTAAGATAAAAAAGAATAGCAGATAACACTGTTTGCCCTCGATGTAGAACTGGGGAAGAGGATATTGACCATGTGTTCCGGCTCTGTCCTGCAATAATTGAGATATGACAGCTGTTAAAAATTTCATGGGTTAACGATTTGACGATTCAGAATTTCAGGGATTGGATTATTTGGGTCTTCAAGAATAGCAACTACAAACAATGTCAGGTGTTTTGCAGTACAGCTTGGCTCATGTGGGGTTAAGAAATAAGTTCATACACGAAGGAAAATCAGAATCAACAAGGGAATTAGCATCAAAAGTAAGAAGGTACTTGGCTGAGATTGATGGTTTAGAGGAAAAGAAGAGTACATTAAACGCATGTAGAAGCACAAATTAGCGAGATCCAACCTCAGGGGTGACAATCTACTTTGATGCAGCTTTTAACAGCAGAGAATCCAAATCGATGGCTGGTCTGGTGGTTATTGACGGAATGGGAGAAATCATAAATACAAAGTTAGCTTTGAACTCAAATGTTTCTTCCTCTTTTCACAAGAGAGCCTATGCTATGGGCTTCATGCGGTTAGATTAGGCACTTCAATGGGGTTACACTCAGTCATGATAAAAGGGGATTCACGCACAATAATACAAAAATGCAAAACAAAAGAGAAGGACAAATCCGCTATCAGCGCAATAATCAGAGATATCCAAGAAGAATCGAAAAATTTTCAAGAAATCAGTTTTCATTTCATGAACAAAACCGACAATATGATGGCCTACAAAATAACAGATGAAGCTCTTAAAGAGGAGTAACATACCTAGGAGGAGAGGAGCAGCATAATCGTCAAATGAATCCGGAGGGACGATGGAGAATAAGCCCAGACTGAAAATAACGAAGGAATAATTGAATATGAACCGATAGCAAAATAAGGAAAAATGGTGCGGCTATCATCTAAATCAGATGGGATAGGTTGAAAATGAAATGACTAAGAGGAAATGATGCCCAACAGTAAAAAGAATCGGCTACAAGCAACAATCTAGACTTTCTTTTCCGGAGCATTAATTGTTTTTGTTTCCCTAGGAGTTTTCTATTGGCTTTTCTTTCGTTATGTTTCTCTAATTATTTTTGTTTCCCTAGGTGTTTCTGTTGGCTTTTCTTTCTTTATGTTTTTAAAGGTCTGACGGTTCATAATACCAACAGGCCAAAGACTTTTGTTTATTTCAATTAAATAAAAGGTAGCCGGTTATTATTTTAAAAAAAATAATATTAACAATTAAGTTTCATTATATCAACCTAAAACTCAAATTAAACATTAAATCAAACTCAAATTTTAAAAATAATTTTCAATGAAATTTATACACCATAATATTATTCAATTAGACACATTTATTTATCTTACAGGAAAAAAAAAGGTAATATAATAGTAAGAGAGAGAAAAAACAAATAAAGCAAAACAAACATGGTGAGTAGCATGATGGTGGAAGGGGGATTTAGCTATTTATGGGGAACACTTTTTGCTTTAATTCATCTTCTCTCTTCTTTTTTTGTTTCCTCTCTAATTTTATTTTATTTATTTATAACATGCAGAGGAACATAATACGAGATTACATCTCAAATCAAAGTATCTTAAAACAATAAACATTAATATCTTAACAATAATAAAAAAAGGGGAAATCCATGCATTAGTTTTGTTCCTTTTTCATCAACTATATATCTAACTATGGCAACTTTTTGACTTTGAAAAAGATGTAATAATATATATTAAGAAAATCAGACATGGAAATGGAGGGACATCATTAGGGACAATATGACCCCATTTCTCACAAATAATGCATATGAAAATCTCTACTTTTAGAATTTACTTCCAAACTTAATGATGAATGAAATTATTAGTCTGGTTAGTGAACTTTAAATGATAATTAATATGATGAATTAATATTTATCGGTGAGTATAAAAATATATGTTAGATTTAAATTAATTTAATTATTAATATTGGAGATCGAAAAGGAGAGTTTAGTTCTCAAAAAGAATGAAAAAGAAAACTTTTAATTGATACAATTAGTGCGAAAAATAAAGTCAGCAAATACTGGTTTTAAGTGACTATTTTATAATTTTATTAAAACTGAATGAGAATGGAATTTACCCAAATAGTAATATTCTGCATACAAATGGTCCACCATGTAGGGTAAGGTAAAGCCCATGGCATGATAATTAATCATGAACCGTTGAATGAAAAGTGTTTTTTGGAAGTATAATTTAAAAGCAAAAAAAGAAATGAAAATCATACATACTGTAAAGCTCAAACTATGCACTGTTTTGCACTACTTTACCTAACATTTCCATCACCAATGATGTTTCTATGTTGAAAAAAACAACAACATTAGTTTGAGGTCTATTTTGACTTAATTAAAAAGATAAAATGTGATATTATATTCTAATCTCGTGAGATGATTATTTATGTAAATTGATGAATATTATGTTTTTTAATTTTTTGAATTCACATTTCTATCCTTAGTTGAGCAGTAAAAACAGACAAAAAGAACAACGCGGATTGAACCTTCCCCGTGACCGTGTGAACTAATATGACTCTATTGAATTTCAAACACTTGAAAGAAAACAAAGAAGTAATTTTCCAGGAATGATTAGGGTAAAAGATATCTTGGATATTGAAGAAAATAATAATAATAACAATGTTATAAAAATATGAATAAATATTATAAAATGAAAAAGAAAAAGAAAATCTAAGTATACATAACTATGTTCCCCTAAATAGGCCATAAAAATTAAAATTAAAAAAAAAATCAAGATTCCAAAGAAAAGAATCTGATTTCAAAAAAAATAAAAAAAATTAAAAATTAGTCCAAAGCATTTGGACCAGCACAAGCTTTCAATGCAGGGCTCCATATCCACTGCACCAGAAATTTCCTTCCTTTATTGCCATTCATGTTATATGTCCTCCCCTTCCTATCTCTAATTACTTGACCGATATACCCTCCACCGCCGCCGGTACCGTACAACCCTTCACATAGATCCCCTATCTCAGTCGGTGCAGTGGGGTCCTCCCCTGCATACCACGCGTTCACCAGCGGATTCGTCGTCAGTTCGGCCAACTCGTGGGCTATCACACTGATCATCCCGTCCAATCCGACGTCTCCGTTCGGCGGTAGCAACGCCCCCGGACCACCGCCGCCCATGTAGCCAGGGACGGCGAAAGGATAAGCGCAAACCTCGGGGCATTGTTTCCCGGAGTTCCCGATCCAAGCGTAGGGCATAGTGTAACCCACCATGGATGGGAACGTGAAGTAATGGAACCCACAAACTGCACGACAGAAGTCTTGAACGGTAACGTCGTGGGAGGTGAGGATTAAGTAGATTCCGTTGCGGTGGTCGACGGGGAACGAGGCAGCTTTGACGGCAGTGGCGATGACTTGTTGAACAGAAAGGCGCGTGAGATGATACCCGTGGGAGTAACGTGTATCGGAGTGTTCTTTAGCTACGACGAGAGTCCGGGAAACGTTGGCTCCGGTCTGGTCGGTGTAAAGAGAAACGGTTTTCCACCACTCGGAAACGGAAGGGGACGGCAAAGTAGTGGCGGAAGGGGATATAGAGCTAATAAAGTCTTTGATGAGGAGTTTTTGGGAAAGGGACCAACGACCGTACCAAATGAGGTAAATGTTTATCGGCGAAGAAGAGAGGACCGGACCCATATGGTAACGAAGGTCGACAAGATTCGACGAGCCTTCGAACCTTTTGGAGGATGAAAGGGTTCGTGGGGGAAGCTTTGGGTTAAAGAATTCAGCATCTTGGGTGTTTAAAGTTTGCTCCTTTGAAGCGGCGGCGGCAGCCACTGAAGAAGTGGCGCAGAATACGAGTGTTAGGAAGGAAAATATGAAATGATGTAGAGGCATTTCTTGATCGGTGACGGTGGTGGTGGAATTAGAGGGGGTTATAAATAGGAGGGAAATGGGCTGGAGACAGCTGCAAATGCAAAAGTGTGGGCACAAGCACAGGGGACCCTTTTTTCACTTTCTCTTTCTATAGTTGAGACATAACCCCTCTCGTGTTTTTTTGTGGAGACATGGGAATCCACTTTTTTTTGTCAAGTGAAAGCGGGGGGTTACAATTTCAATTTGGAACCATCATAACTAGGCCCGTTCTTTTCAGAAAAAATAACCTAGGCCCATCTCTATCCCCTTATGTTTTTCTTCTCTTTTATCTTTCTTCTTTGGTTAACCGCTTAATTTAAGACTTATTATGCGTCTAGATTGTACTAATTCTTAGTTCGTTTCTACTATAACCACTTGATACTCGTAGTTATGGTTGTTTGAATTGAACTAATTGATTACCAATCTAGAGAGAGGCAATGGACTTATTGATCCGAAGATTGATATGGATTTGTAAGAAAAAACATATATAAGAATTAAGTTAGAATGTAAGGAAATTATATATATTTGAACAATCTCGTTATAAGTTCTAACTATATATATATATATTTTACATAATGCCTAGAACTACCTATAGCCCTCTCGAATCTATAAATAGATTAACGCACTTGAACCCACATCCTTCTGTATTAATAACAATACCCATATCAATCAAGCTAAAACTCTGGTTAAATAACATTACACATATCAGTATAAAATTTTGAATAAGTGGGTCAATTAGCTTGTTGTCCTTCTTCATTTAAATGAAGTTTGAATTGAATAGGTAGGTTTATATATTTATGGAGCAGATATTATAGCTGTAGTAGCCCATTATTGCCCGGGCCTATGCAAATAAAACCAACCAGAATAAAAACACAAGAATAAAAACCCAATGTTTATTACAGTCCATTAAAACCAAGCTCAAACTACCGTGGCCCAATTACACCCTCATACCCACTACTCTACCCGATTAGCCCAAAATTGATCTGGCCCAGTGGCCTAAATAAGTCTTCAGACGCAGGAAACCCTAGGTTTCCAGTGCGCCACAATACCTAGCAAAAACAAGCCACCAGTCGCGCCACAGTTAAGCGCGAGTCGAGCCGCAATTAGCGCGAGTCGCCCCTATCGCCACCGCATTTCTCGCTGTTCGACCTGCAAAAGGAAAGATGCCACAACAGAGGCACGAATAGGGCAAAACAGAATCTGAACTTATTTTTTGGGTTATAAAAACCTGATGTAATCTGTAAATAAAAAAAAATGAGATAAAAAATACATGCAAATATACACACAGAGAAATACAATATAGAATCAAAAAGAAATCAGACAAAGATTTATTTTTTATTTTTTTCTTCCCGAATCTGTCTATTTAGAATTTATGTTTCTATTTTCTTTTTTATCATATATATATATATATATACCGTAAAAAAAGAAAAAGTTAACTTTTTTTGAATTTCATTTGCAGTGTCTGTTGGCGATGATTAATAGAAATCGTGTGGAAATCACCAAAGGGGAAAGCATTTTTGAAGGCTCTCAACTTTTTTTTTTTTCTGCTGGGGTGAGGAATGAAATTTTTTTTTAAAAAAATTGTTTATATAGACACCTAAAACGGCACCATTTTGAAATTTGGTTACTATAGGCAACGTCGTTTCATCCCTCTTAACCGCTTTAGGGAGGATCCTCGTCCGCAAAATGTCCTATTTACCGCTTTAGTCCTTCCGCATTTTTATGTTATTTAAATTCGGTCCATTTCTTTCTTTTGTGTTTTTTTATTTTGCCCGTTATTTTGACCTTTGTTTCATTTCGATCCACGGTTAAAAAAATGCACATGAAAAAGGGAAAATTTTCCTTTCTAGTCCCTATACTCTCGCGCGCATATTAATCAAGCCCTTAATCAGCCCCATCTTTTTGCCTATTTTTAAAATCCGCCCTAAAATATTACTCGAATTATAATTTCATCCCTTCTTTATTATTTTTGGTTATTTTATTATTATTAAATTAATTAGCTTAATATTATTATTATTATTATTATTATTATTATTTTTTATTTATATATTTGTTTTATTATTATACTATTAAATTAATTTTCTAAATACTTAATATTTATTCGTTTGTTTATTTACTTATCATTTTTATATATAAATTCATTTTATTTTCATTTTACAAATTTCTATTTTATTTGTTTATTCCAAGTTTTTACATAATATCTATTTCAAATTCTTATACATATTATTATTTTAAATGTTTTTATTGTTTATTTTGAACTTTTCTTCATGTAATTTATTTTGCTTTTTATATATATATACATTATTTATTTTAGATTTTGTCATATTTAAAAAAAATCATTTTGCATATTATTAATTTTAGATTCTTTTCTCATATTATTATTTTGAACTCATTTATTATTGTTTTCAAATTGTTTTACATTTCATCTCAATTTATTTTGTAGATTTAAATTGTTGTATATCTTTTGATGCATTTGACTTTGGTTATTAATATTAGCTTCTTAGATAATGTATATTATGTAGTCATTTCCATTATGTGTTCAATAAACTGTAGATCTATATTTTCATATTGTTTTTATTCATCAATATTTTTTATTTATGCATCATTTTGAAGTTGCATCACTTCTTTTTTTTTTTCTCAAATTCAAAAAGAAAACTTTTTAAAAAAAATAAATAAAGGCTATACTCGGTATTTGGGGAGCTTCGAGAATATTGTGCCCTAACTTACTAGGTTTCAATTTTCCTCGTTGAATCTAAGTAATCGAGCACCCATTTCAAATCAAAACATATGAGTTTCAAATAAAAGCTTATTCTTGAGAATTTGAGGTGTCGTGTCCTAACTCATTGGATATGACGTCTTATTATCTTGAGGTAATGATTCCTAAAAATTATAGACAATATTCTATGTTTGGAATTTTGAGAAATTGTGCCCTAACTTACTGGGTTCTGATTTTTTCACTTGACCCAAATAACTGAATATCCTTCTAGAATTTAAATGCATGAGTTTTGAAAGTCAAAAGACAAGCTTAGTTTCGAGGATTTAAAATGTCACGTCCTAACGTACTGGATGTGATATTTTATTACTTCGGGAAAAAGGGTCTTAACATCCATTTCAATTTATTCAAACATTTTTTTAAAAATAAAAGGATCGTATTTTAAAATCTTCTCAAATTTTCGACATTAAGACATTAATTAATCAATCAGGTACCAATTTTGGGCGTTATGAGGGTGCTAATCCTTCCTCGTGCGTAACCGACTTTCGAACCCATTTTCTCGAATTTCGTAGACCAAAATTATTGTTTTAGTAAATCAAAATGTTTTTTTTTAATGATCAATTTTAAGGTGACTAATCACACATCGAAAAAAGATTGATGGCGGCTTCATTTTTGTTTTTAAAATCGATCCCCATTTTTTTAAAATTAAAAATAGTTTCGACAATAGCTTTTAGACAAAATATCCTCAATGTGTGTCCACAACAAAATTGGATACTTTAAGAATCCAAGCTGTGCAATTGCTGGCGAGGTGAAGTGAGGAATTTTGTTTAGGATCTAAGATGAAATTATAAAATTTGTAGGGATCAAATTAAAAATTTTGTATTAAAAATGTTTAAATTAAATTATTGTTTTTTTTTTCAAAGGGTCTAAAAATAGTAATTATTCCATTAAATCAATGGCTTAAAAGTGTCAATTTATTTTTCTAGAGGGGCTGGAAGACTATATTCTCATTCAGCCAAGGGGAAGGCCCCTACCCCAGCTATGCCCTAGAATCTTAATTAGGTGGTCTACAAGTCACCAACAAAAAACAGAAAATTGAAAACCAAGTAAAATTAAGGTGTGATAAGACATTTTTTTAAAAACAAGTTAAAATTTTTGGATTATTCAAGTTTTATTTTATATAATTTGTAATTAATATTAACTTTATGATATAAAAATAGAAAATATTATATTTAAAATAATGAAAATAATTTAAAATTTTATATACAATTTAAGAAAAATTTTGGTACATTGCAAAATCGAGAATTGACATATTAAAAGAATAAATATTAAAAAAAAACATAACAATTTTTTAAAGATATAATAATTTATATATTTATATTGTGTTAATACAGCATTAATCATATTAAAAATTATATTATAAAAGATTGACATTTTATATAATTTTAATATATATATGGATTATTAATTACATTAAAGTAGTTTTAATATATATATATATATTGGATAAAATATCTAAATATACAAAAAAACTTTATTTATGAAAAAGAGCTAATTTTTTAAAATTTACGGAAAATGGCTATTTCCCCACAAAGCGTCCCACGTCGGTAGCGTTTTGTGGGATCTGAGAGAAAGCACACCTTTAGGGGAGCGCTTTTGTCACATCAGCCAAAAAAGCATCCTTGGGGGCATACTTTGCTGATGTGGCAAAAACGCTCTCCGAAGGACGCGTTTTAGCTCGTTTTTTTTAAAAATTATTCTCAAATTTTTTAAATATTTATGAGAATAAATCTTTATAAAAGCTAAAAGTGACAACACCATTTTTTTAAGGTGTCATCAATTAATAAGGAAATATAATTTATAAAAGAAACCTTTATATAAACCCAAAGTCTCATTTCCTTTATTTTCTTAAGCAAAGTGGGATACGACATATGTGTATATATAGACTAATGAATAGTTTTGCAGCTTGTTCCTAAACAATGTGAGATTACTTCCTCTTTTAACTAATAACATGAGATGAAATGTTACACTATATTTAATATTTTTACTTAGAGTTTAAAATTTTTACAAAAATTAACATTTGTTACATTATAAATAAAACTTTTAAACTCCATAAGTAAAAAAATATATATATATAAAATATAAAATGAGTATGGTAAAATATTAAAAATAAATATTTAAAAATTACTAATAGTTGAGTGATCATTTTGTAAGTTTTATAATTCGATAGTTAAAAAATATAGTTAAGTGACTACTAATGTAATTTAATCTAGATATAAAATATGAAAATAATTATTATATTTTATGTATATTATATATTTCTATAAAAAACTTATTTAACATAATGATATACTATGTTTAAATAGATTATCTATCTAGTCAAAATATATCTGAAATAAATTTATCGGCATTCATTAGGTGATGAAAATTAAATTAAATTAGAATTACAAAAATTAATTAGTATAGTAAAATATTAAAAATAAATAAATATTTAAAAGATATATCAATTTTTAAATTTAAAAAATACTATTTGAGTACCAAATACTCACCATTTATTTATTAATCAAATATTTATTATATAAAATAAAATAAATAATAAAAATTAAAAGTATAACTTCTAAATTTAAATAATAGAAAATTATTTTAAAAATTAGAATTGTATACATTTAAAATGAAATAGAAGATTATTGCATGTACAAGTTTCATATGTGCAAATTGTTCTCTTTTTTAATAGTTCTTTTGTATATGTTAACAATTCTAAAATGCAACAAGATTAAAGATCTCAAAAGATAATTTTATAATATAAGAAAAATGTTAACAAAATATAAAAAAAAGAAATTGTTTTGTAAAAAAATGTCAAATACAGTGTAGCCTTTAATCTCATGTTGTTAGTTAAAAGAGGAAGGAATCCCACATTGTTTAAGAACATGCTACAAAACTATTCATGAGTCTATATATACATATATCTCATATCCCATTTTGCTCAAGAAAATAAGGTAAATGAGACTTTGGGTCTATATAAAGGTTTCCTTTGTAAGTTATATTTTCTTATTAATTGATAACACCTTAAAAAAATAGTGTTGTCACTTTTAGCCTTTATAAAAGTTTATTCTCGTAAATTTTTAAAAAATTTGAGAATAGCTTTTTTTTTAAAAATACGGGCTAAAACACGTCATTAGGGGAACGTTTTTGCCACGTCAGCAAAGTGCGCCCCAAGGACGCATTTTTGGTTGATGTGGCAAAAGCGCTCCCCCAAGGGCCTGCTTTTCTGCTGCATCTCCACAAAACACGCTGATGTGAACGCTTTTTGTTGGGAAATGACCCTTTTCCGTAAATTTTAAAAAAATCAGCCATTTTCCATAATTAAATTTTTTTGGTATATTTGGGTATTTTGCCCTACATTTTTAGGTGCATTAATCATATTTTGATGACTCCAGCCTAAACAGCCAAAAAATGAAAAATGAAAACGACTGTAGTGATGATGGTCAGCCTAATGTAATTATGAAATTTTATTTTAAAAATTTAATTAATAACAATGACTTAGAATTATATAACTAAAAACATTAAAAAGAAAAAAGAAAAAAATATTGTAAATTTTTATTATTATTAATTTTAAGTTTTTGTTGGAACAATTTAGTGATTAATTCTTTGCCTTCTATAGTCATATTAAAAGGATAAAATTGACCACAAATTTTAAAATTGTTCTATTCTCAAAACAAAAATCAAACTTTCAACTAGAGAGAAATCTTTACCATATCAAAACTGAAAATTATGATGAGCTCACATGGCAATTATATGGGATGTTTGGGGTTGAACCTGAATTTAATGGATCACATTAGTGTCAAAACACTTATTTCATAATTATGAAATTTATTTTTATAATTATTTAAATATAAATAAAAATTTAGTATATTATATACATTAGAGCTATCGTGGAAGGAATTTTATTTAACAAATATATTTATAAAAATTTAGGTAATAATTAAATAATTTTTATTGAAATGATAAAGGTAGAAAATTAAAATTCATTTTGTACTTGGCTTGAATCATATAGTTTATAATTTTATTGATTTATATAAATATAAAAGATAAAAATATTTTTAAAATAATACAATTTGCTTTATAATTTTTGGTATTTTTCAAATTAAGCTAAAAATATAAAAAGACAAAAATATCTTTAAAATAAAACTTTTTTAAAAAAATTACTACTTTTCAAACTTAGCTACGGTACAATTAATAGGTGGCACCAATTCAATTAAGTACATTATTATAGTAGAGGTGCTCAAATTTAATTTTAAATGTCATAATGTCAAGTTTAGCCTTCAATGTTTACATCTTTTGTCAATTTGACCTTTAACCTTTTTAAAAAGAGTTAAATTTGATCATCAACTTTTTAAAAAGATCCAAATTGTTTTTTTTAAGGAAAATACTGACTAAAACGTTAAATTTTTTAACATTTCAGCCCACATAGCAATCCACATGTACTCTATGCTAATTTTTCATGAACTTTTTAATATATATTTTAATATTTTTGAATATTTAAAAAAATTAAAATATTTATTAACGTGGTATATAAGATAAATAATGTCACGTCAAAATGAAGTATACGTGGATTGCCATGCCAACGTTGTTAAAAAAATTAATATTTTAGTCATATTTCCATTAAAAAAAAGCAATTAAACTCTTTTTGAATGACTAATGATCAAATTTAGCCAAAAAAAGGATGAGAGTCAAATTGACAAAAAGTGCATTAATTGAGGGTTAAATTTGACATTATGCTATTTTAAATTCTATCTAAATGAAAGGGTTTTTTCGCTATTTGGGACATATATTTGACGATCGCTCCTACATTAGACCCTAAATTTTTTGGTCAAAGTTAATCATTAAATTTAACAATTATTCTCAAATTGAGAATTGAACTTTTTTTTTGTACAACTTTTTAAAGGAAATATCAAGAATTAACTTGAAAAAAAAAAGAGTTTAATCCCTAATGTGAGACCAATTGCTAAATTTAATGGCTAACTTATTAGGGGTGTAGTCAGATAATTATTGTATCAACAATTTTTATATAAATATTGAAAAATTATGTATTAATGTCAATTATTTTTCATATAATTAAACCATAGTCCACAGTACAACTGAATATGACACATTGAATTATTTTTGGCCCAAACAAAAAAACCTATTAACTTGATGAAAATGTTTTAAAAATTAATATAAACCTTACCAATAATTGACTTGAGATTACGTTTTTACTTTTGAAAATTCCAATGTAAATAAAGTAATTACGAATATCAAGATGTCAACAACGTCGAAGTGTAATAACAAATGAATGTCAGAATTTGTCAAACAAATCTGTTTTGACAACGTAAATATCTTTAAACAGTTTATGACGCACTGAGTTTTTACTCTATTTTTGAATATTGTGAATTTTTTAGTAATTTTTTATAAATATTGATTATATTCGTTTTTTAATATAATATTTAGTATTACTTTTAACTCCTCTCTAATTTATAAAAAAATAATGATACGTTTTAATGTATTAAAATTCACATCCGTACAATCATTGAAATTTTGAATATATACCTTAAAAGTTAAGATTGAGCACCCTAGTTTTATTTGAATTAAGGGTGAGCAAAATTCGATTCGATTTAAAAATTTCAATAAAAAAATTTAAATTTAAATTTATTTAAGTTAATCAAGTTATTCAAATCGATTTGAATAAAAAATAAAGTTTTTCGGTTTAACTCGAATATGAATTATACAATTCGAGTTATCCGAAAATCCGAAAAAAAGAGATAAAACTACGTTGTTTTGATAAATGTTTACTCATTAAGTTAAAATGCAAAACCATTATATTGTTTATGTAGTTAAATAATCTTATACTTTGTCTACTAGTTAAATAATCGATCCACGTAAACACAACATTGAGTGTAAATAATAAAATTAATTAACTCGATTCAAAAAATTTAAATTGAGTTAGGTTGCTAAAATAAGATTCGTCAACTCGACTAAATTTAATTTTTTTTTACTCGACTCGATCGAATACTTACCTTTAATTTGAATATCCACATTTAAAATAATTATCGAAATACATTTTAAAATATAATTTTTTGTAAAACATAGTTAACTTATCCAGTTCAAATATTAGAAGGATAATGTTATCTAATTCGTACTCAAATTTAGGTAATAACAATCCTATATAATACAAATGACAAACAAATAAAATTTAAAAATAATCGTATAAATTCATTATCATCTATATAATAATACACTTGCACTATAAATTTAGACTTTTGAGCTTAATAATGAGAATAATTATGTAATATTTTTAAAATTTGATATAAGAATTAAATATTGTTTTGATTTTTAAAATATGGTAAAAATTGAAAAAGTGTATGCTTTAATAGTAAATTAGATTCGACCCAACTCAATTTTGTACTTAAATCGAAAACTCCTATAGCTTTCCAATACAATAAATAAAAAATCCAGAAGATGAAAGAGTTGTGATTGAGGATGGCAAAAGGATGAAGGGAGGAACCCCATATTTTAGTAGACAAAGAAAGTCTCCTTTATTTTATTTATTTAATTAATTAGGTCCCATCTCCAATAACACATGAAAAAGCTGTTGATGCAACTTGACTTTTTTTCATCATCAAAACCTTTTTTTTTTTTTTTTTAGTACGACCTTTTTGGGGAAATAAATAAATGAAAAAAATTTAATCCACGAAATAAGTTGTGGTGTATGTTTTCTTTTTCCAATTAAAAAACATATTTTATATGATTGAATCCAACATTCTGGTATTATAATTATAAATTTATCAAAACATTGTTTCAAAAAACTTGGCTAGTTTAATAATTTAAAGACATGGGCCGCTTGTAGTATTTGAAAGGGATAATACACAATTTAGTCCCCAAATTTCTCCATTTTTACCCAATTGGTCCCTAATAATTTATGCTGATGTGACTTTTCTAGCTAATCTGGTAGTGCCACATGGTGACACATTGAGAGGTTGCCACGTGACATCACCGGATTGACTAGTAGTGCCGCATCAATACAACTAATAATGTTAGTGTGGAAATACTAATCTGATTGATAGAATACAAGTTCAGGAATCAACTAAGTACAAATGAACAAATTCAAAGGCCAAGTTTGAGAAATCAAATGTTTCAACCAAAATCAGCAAAAGGACTAATGAAGGACAAGGGCTAACCAAGCATAATGAAACCCTATAAACTTTTCCTTGTACCACCCCTACTATGTGTGGCTCTGAATCCATCTGCTTTAAGCTTGCCTCGACCTTGGTCGCTTTTTCAATACGGCATAATCCATGTCCGACATACATGAGTAGGATATGATTTTTCAAAACTCACAGGTTATGATGGCTGCATTTGCTTTATGTCTCAGACCTATGAGATGTGCCTATGTTTCCTTATGCACTTCATCAAGGCCCAAGACCAGAGTCACTGTAATTATCAACCATAAATGAAGCACTCTTAAGGAGGAAGCTAATGTTTGTAGAACCTATCGGTTCAACCCTAACAATTGCACCATTAGGAAATGATCTAAACCGGAGAATCGACGTAGCATCTTAATTGGATTCAAGTATATAAAAAGAAGTGAGAAGTAAAAATTGAAGTTTAAGCAATCAATCAAATCTTGGAAACAACTTGCATTGCAGATAGATGTAATATCATACACAATATAGCCAAACAAATGTTCCACACTAGACTATCAACGACTCATACTTGTGTCGAGGATATCACGACTTTTTCAATCTAAATATAAAATATCGATTTTTACAAATACGATCAAGAAAACAAGTAGACAGTATATCATGAAGCAGTTCAGAAACTAAACCTTCATTTCAACACTGAACCAAAACGCTTTCACAGATAAAAATCTCCATGAGAGCAGACCAAGTTCCTAAAACACCAAGAACAAGGCCCAAGGTCATTGTTGTGACGCTGTATCCCTACACCTTTACGGAGAACATCTCCACAAGAGCAGACCATGTTCCTGAAACTCCAAGAACAAGGCCCAAGGTCACAATTCCGACATCCACAGTCCATCCTTTCCACCCCAACTCTTCCTTGAACACCAACAAATGGAATAAAGCAGGCAATACAAACCCCAAACCACAGCACACACTGCTTCCGATCAAGGACAAGAAATCGGCAAAATTTGGGACGAACAAAGCCACCAAGCTTACAATCAAAACCAGCAGCCATCTCAGCCACAAACAGTACCTCCCTCCTCCAAATCGCCTCTCTACAATCTCATAAACGGGATTCATCATCAATGGGAAAGAAATAAATAAGTTAACGCAAAGACCTAGCTGAACCATAGCACTGATCCAGCCAGCACCAAGATTCGCAGTAATGATGTCTTTGGTATCCGGACCAAATGCAAAGTAACCAAGTGCACCAAATGCTCCATACATTAAAGAAATCAATCCCATGCTCAGTGCCAATATTTTGCCAAAGTGCCTGGATTCCTTCATCTCAGATTCAATTGGAAAAACCATACCAATACCTTCAAAAGCATAAACAGCAACGCCCATACCGTAGAAGAACACGGAGAGACCCCCAAAAGCGATAATCTCGTTGCTTTGCTTCATGATGAGGGACACATCCTCAACAAACACCGCTCCCATCGCCCCAAGATCCACAATATCAGCGAAAATACTCAATGGAGCTAAATGGGTTAATGTTGGAATTGAATTCACCGCCAATTGAAATGGAAAACATCCCCAAATATACCAACTCTTCGCTGACAAACCCGAAATCCCCAAACTTAAGCCTGAAACAATTGATACTTCACCATTGAAAAGATTGGCTAGAGTGTTGCCAATGAATATAAGATATCCAACACAGAATCCAGCTTGAGAGAGAATAATAAGTACATCCACAACAAACCTGTCAAAGGAAACAAAAAATTAAGCATGAAATCATCAAGTATAAGACAGTGCCTGCAATAATCAGCATAGATTCAACCAAAAACCAATCATGTTATACAATAACAAGAAATTTAAAAAGGAATATGACATAACATGTAACCCAATCCAAACTGATGAGCATCTTTTGTGTTTCTTAATCATAAGTTTAGCCAAATTAGCAACAATTTCCAAAGAGTCCCGATACATACCCTAGCTCAAGCAAAGGATAATAAAAGCAACTCTAGTTATCTACGAAACGACATAATCAAATAACAACCAAAAATATCAACAAGAACTTAAGCTTTAAGTAGTCGGTTTTGTTTTTTTATTGGCAATTTCGTGTTTCGTATCACAAAATAAAATTTACCCAAAATAATAAATAAACAAAAACAAGAAGCTGGAAATGAAAAAAAAAAAAAAACGTAAGGAAAACAACAACAGACCTGCCAAAGTGACCACAAACAGCGAAACCCAGATCGCCAAAAGAATTAACTTTGGCGAAACCATTGTCAAAAGACTCGAGTTTTCGGCGGGTGTGAACCAAAAGCATCATACAGTAGGTGGTCAAGCCGGCGACCGAGAAAAGCATGAGCAAACCCATGACCCATCCAGTCCTCTTGAAGGCGTAAGGCAAACCCAGAACCCCAGCGCCAACTATAGCTATAAAAACATTGGCAAAGGTCTTGGATTTCGATGATAACGGCTTTCCCTTACTGATAAGAGGCGTGTCTTCTCTGGGTAAAGGAGACTTCAAGTTTTGTGAAGATGAAGAGGCGATAGGTTTCTTTTCAAACACCATAGCTGAACGATTCTCGATTCACAAAAAAGAAATTAAAAAGAAAGAAAACCCCAGAGGTTACTTTTTTTTTTTTTTTTTGTTCTGCAGATAAATTCTAGTTTCTTATCAGAAACTTCAAATACAAATAATAACAATTTCAAGATGTAGGATTCAAAGGACAAAGCTTTCAATTGAAACAAGACAAAAATGAAGATGACCCTTCATAATAAAAAATAAATTGGAAAAAGTTGTTTCTTGCAATTGGGCGATAAATTAAGAATCAGTTGCAATTTTTTTAATTGCTGAGATATGAATATTGTTATAAATTTTACAGCTCCTGAAATTGGAAAAAATGGAAAGGGATTTTGGAGAGGAAAGTGAAAAGTAGTCTGTAATCACTGAAGAACAGGCATATTTTTATTGGGGTTAGGTTACGAAACGACACCGTATAGGGATGGTGTTGAAAATCAAAGATGGTGGTTTCCATGAACTGTCAAACCTTGTCGGCCAGCTATCAAACACGGAAATTTAGCAACCCACTTGACGAAATGAGTCGCTGTTTTCGGGTCAACCCGCCCCGTTAGATTTCTATTTGACCTGTGTTTTCGGGTGAGTTGTAATTTGAGTACCGATGGCAAAAAATCCGAATTTGACGGTTTCTATCTAACCTAATTTATTAGGGTTGGATTTTTTTTTTTTTTTTGAAAAATTGGTTTCATCATAAAAATAATTGGGTGAGATTAGGTTTGAGGTAAATTCATTCGATCTAATATATTTACAAAAATACTTTTAATATATACATGTATTAAGTTTTTGAGTTCAATAAATAAATATAAATATAAAAATAAATATATTAAGTAGTCTTTTCATTTTATTTGCTTTAAAATAAAAATAAAATAATTAAATTAAATTTGAGTCAAATATTTTATTAAATTTTATGGTATAGTTCGAAGTCATGACGAATTGGTCAAGCTTCAAGGTGGGCAAAAATTTGCCCAATTGCAATCCTTAAATTCATGCCCCATTGTCATCTCTAAATTAGAATGATTTGACAGGTAAAAATTCGTTATACTAAATATTGTATTTTAAAATGATCTCTAAACTTTAAATTATTTTAATTACATCTTTAAATGATTAGAGTTATATAAATTAAAATTTTCTATTATTAAAATTATTAATTTAACTGCTAAATAATATATCAAATCCTTGATAAAAGTATTGTAAAAATCCTTATCCTAAGAGTTAGAAAATATTTTCTTCTCGTTACTTACAAAAGAAAAAAGAGTAATTAGTCCATGTAGATTAGATTAAAAGCAAATAAGTTATTTTTATTGTTAAAAACTGACATGACTAATAAAATAAAAGACGATTCTGCGTGATGTCTTGCATGTAACTTCATCTTGATGTCTGAGGATGAGTTTTAATTTGTAAAAATTAATGACAAAGTAACTAGTTTGCTCTTAACTCTAACGTACAAGAACAAATTTTCTCATATTTTTTTAACAAATGGGACAAAAATATAAATAAACTCTTAATACGAACAACGTCTATAATACTTTTACCACAAACCTTTCGATTCTTTATAGTCTAATAATCCATTATATTTTGTAAACAAAAGTCAAAAAAGACTTATTTAAAGAAGACCAGATAAGTTGCTTTGAAACACCAATTATTTCCGACAAATACAAAATCAATCCAACAATAACCAAGCTATCCCTTTCAGTTCTGGGCATCTCCCTCTTAATCTGGACCACTTCTTCACAAGTTTTTCGTCCCTCTCTACCACCTATCTTTACTTCTTTTCTTTACACATATGCCCGATGAATTAAATGTGGATTTTTGTGTGTGTGTTTTCTTGGAATTTTAAGAACCATCTCCGCCTTCTTCTATTATGAGAATCGATGACTTGATGTCTTGTTTGAGTTTCAGAAGGATATTAAAATGGGATGACATGGATTTTACATAAAAAAAAAAATCAACAAGTTGATATAGGACAGACGTGGAGAAAAGTTTGAAGAAGCTTTAATTGAACATTCTGTTTTGACTTTATCTTTTGCAGATAATTGGATGAATATATATCAGATGATTCATTGATTGGGTGCACGAAATTGAAAACAATGTTGAAATTGTCGGCTTGTATATCAATTTGCTTGGCTATGGTTGTGTCCAACTTTTCCACTTTTACGTGAGTTTCTTTGTAGTTCAAAACGTGGACGGTGGCTGATCTGCTCAAATAAAGGCAGATAAAGGTAGGCATTTTAGGAAAAAAGAAAACGAAATAGATTTTTCTCTTTCTTTTTTGATAAGAAGTAATAAGGGGCAAAGAATCGTTCAAAAATAAAAATATTTTTATTTTTTTCCACCAATTAATTTATTATGAATACTTTTTTTTTTCTCAAATAATGGAGTCTTAAGTGTTTAAGTGTTATAACTCTTCCCTTAATTGTTTTTCCTTTTTTTTATTATTTTTTTGAGCAAAAAAATGACCCCAAGGGTCAAAACATATTATTAAGTAATATCCCGAATAACAACATTATAGATTTCCATAGGATAATCCATGTAAAAAAATCAACTCTTGGCTTCACTACACATTTTAGTACAAATCAAGTCAGCCACACTATTACAGGACCTATGTGACCAAACTAGCCTAGCAGAGTTAAACAAACCAAAAGCTTATTTACAATTCTTCACTCTACTGCCTATAATGGTAATATCTTCTTCACCTATATTTAGCTTATTGACAAGCCCTGCATTGTCGGTTTCAAAGATCACATCCCCCATCAAATTTAGCTTTACTGCAGTTTCAATGCTTCTTTCCAAGGCTATGCACTCAGCCTCTTGTACCGAAAATCCACCTACCTCGACGCCTCTACCACCACCCAGCATAAAACCACCATCATCATCTCTAATTATAACCCCATACCCCATTTTATTATCGTTAACCGTTGCATCAAAGTTTATCTTCAGAATACTTTTCGTCGGTTTTTCCCATTTCTTTGTTTCCCCATTCTAAGCTAATATGGGAGGATTCACCAGGTTGAAGATGCGAAAATCATTACTCAGGTCTCTAGCCTTCTCCCATATATCATGCGGTCTGTCAACTTTGCCTTTGAAGATGAAGTTGTTCCTGTTGTTCCAACTGTTCTAAAGCATTGTGATAAGGTCTGCCATAGCCTTTTTGTCAAGGATTCTCATTAAGTCTTCCAACCAGTCGATGCATCTATCATACTGCTTCACATTACTGTTTAAGTTCCATCCACCCATGGTTAAAACCTCTCAAGATAAAGTACAGTCATGAAGTGTATGGAGAAGAGTTTCAGCAGTAGCACCACACCTGGGCAGCCTTCATTAAAATCATTTCTAATAGTGGTTATTTTAACTTTTTTGGGGAGAATCTCATGCCCAACTCTCCATGCAAAGACTCTAATCTTAGGAAGAGTGTTAAGCTTCCAAACTGTCTTCCAATGTATCCTATGCAAACCATACCCGACATCTTTTAACAACATCCAAGAGTAGGTAGACTTTGAGGTGAAAGATCCATGGGGATTATGAAACCACACCATTCTATCACTTTGATTATCATTCCCAATATGAATATTATTGATTCTATCTCCCCAATCTTTACCATATAGCCTTTGCACTTTATCAACATTCCAACATCTAGCATTCTCCATCCAAAGATCTTTAAGACTAAAATCATTTGAGAGAGAGCATGTTTGGGATCATAGTACTTTCATTGAGATCTTTCAAACCCCAATTATCCTTCCTGATATTAATGATTTCACCATTTCCTACCTGCCAACCGAATCCATTCTTCAAAAAATCCACAGCAGTAGCGATGCTCGACCATGTAAAAGAGGCTCTATTCACTTTTTCGGAGTTAAAAATATTTCCATCAGGAAAATATTTAGAAGACAAAACTTTAAAGCAGAGGGACTCCTTATTATTAAAGAGCCTCCAAACTTGACGACCAAGGAGAGCTATATTAAACAGTCTCATATTACGAAGTCCAATTCCACCCATACCCTTTGGATGACAAAGAGTTTTCTAGGAGAGCATAGACCAAAATTTTCCTCTTTCCTTCCCAGACCACCAGCTTTTACTAAGTTTCATTTGAATCTCCTTCAACACACCTCCTGGGGCAAGAAAAATAGACATCGCATAAGTAGGAATGGACTAGAGTACCACTTTGATCATAATCTCTTTACCATTATATGATAAGAGTCTTTTAGTCCAGCTATTTATTCTACAAGAACGTCTATTAATAATATCAGTAAAAGCCTCTCTTCTTCTTTTACCAATAGGGAGAGGCAACCCCAAATATTTATCCAATTTCTCTACAATCTTTATACTGAGAATATTATTACAAATGGATTTCATTTCATTGGGGGTATTGGGGCTAAACAAAATAATAGATTTTTCAAAGTTTATTTCTTGTCTAGACATGTAAGAGAAATTCCTAAGGATATGCACGAAACACTCTAGTTTACTTTTTTTATTTCTAACGAATAAAAGGGCATCATCAGCAGAGAATAAGTGATTAATTCTAGGCCCATGCACACTAGCCCGAATGCCTCTTAACAAATTATTACTCTGAGCCTGAATAAGCATTCTAGAAAAAACCTCCATACAAAATAAAAACAAATACAGGATAGAAGATCCCCTTGACGAATGCCTCTTTTAGGGTAAATGGTATCGGATAACATATTATTACACTTAATTAAATACTTAACAGAACAAATACACCCCATGATCTTGTCAATCCACTGATTTTCAAACCCCATACGTCTCATCACCTCTTCGATAAAATTCCACTCCACGCGGTCGTAAGCTTTACTCATGTCTAACTTGATCACACTAGGGGTGAGCATTCGATCGAATCGAATCGAATCGAATAAAAAATTTTTGAGTTAATCAAGTTTTCGAATCGTATTTTATCATCGTAACTTAATTTGAAATTTTATCGAGTGAGACAAAATTCGAATCGAATCGAATCGAATATATTTGTTCGAGTTAAATTTAAAAAAAAAATGACTTTAGTGTTGTTTATTTTATGTAATTTTTCAAAAAACAATTTTCTTTAAAGTTTTTAAACATGATCATACAACAAAAATTGAAGTAAATAAGTGAATAAATAAAAGCAACACAACATCAACCTAAATAAACAATATGGGTCCAAATAAACAACAAAAACAAATACAACAAGATTATAATAAAAACATAAGTAAAAATCCAAGTAAATAACATGAGTCCAAGTAAACAACATGAGTCGATGTAAACAACAACAACATTATAATTAAAAAAAACATAAGTAAAAATCCAAGTAAACAACATGAGTCGATGTAAACAACAACATTATAATAAAAAAATATAAGTAAAAGTCCAAAATCTAATAGAAACCTACACCAATCCAAACAAACAAACAAAAAAAAAGAACACAACAAAGGTCCAATTAACCAACAACAATAACAAACCAAACCAAACTAATAACAATAACACATCAGTTCAAAAACCATTATAGAATAGTTTAAGTTTCTTCTTGTGCTTCAAACACCGTTGGCATTGATAATCTTGAAACATCTAGTAAAAGTATTGAATGAGTTAGTTAAATGATAAAAATGTTAGCAAAAATAAATTAAATAAACATTTAACTTTATAAACTCATGCTAAGTATATTACCTTCTTGATCTTCAGGTATTTTTGACAAGTCTAGCAGGTAGCAAATTTAAAAACAAAAGTGTTAGTTAAATTATGCTTACTAATATAAATAGCACAAAAGCTTATTTTATAAATTAAAATATATATATTACCATCTTCCATGGTTTGAAGTTCATCAACATAATCTTCAAGATTGATGGCATCATTAAATTTCCGAAGCCAATCTTGTGTGCAAACCAAAGCCTCGACCATGAGAGGAGTTAGAGAACTTCTAAAACTATCGAGAACACGTCCACCCGTGCTAAATGCACTTTCCGAGGCAACCATTGAAATAGGAGTAGCAAGAATATCTCGAGCCATTTGTGAAAGAATAGGGAATCTAGGACTGTTCCTTTTCCACCACAATAGTAAATCAAATGAACTTGAATTGTTTACTTCTTCATCCTCACCCAAATATCTATCCAACTCAGATTTGCTTTCTAATCCAACTTGTTTCTTCTTCTGAAGGTATTTTTGTTTGGCCAAGCCCGTTTTCATTTCTGATTGATCTATTTCCATTGAACTACAAAGATTTGTCGAAGAACTAGATCTACCTTCAAACAGTTGAATTCTCCCGGCATTAGAAGAATACTAGCTGAACAAGCAATACAATTCTTTATCAATCATTTTCATAATGTCATTAGCAACATTAGGAAAAATCAAGTTGACCCCAAAGTCCAAAAAACTCATTTTACATCGTGGATCAAAGATGACCGCCAAGTAAACTAGCATGTTGATCTTGTTTCCTTCACCCCAATACTTATTATATTTATCTCTCATTTTGGAAGTCATAGAAACTATGTCTAGATCTCCACAACTTTGCCACCCATCAAAAAGACAATGCACATCCGTCAATACTTCAAAAAGTGAATGAGAGGTAACATGCAAAGATCCGGACACCTTCAGTGTAAGATGATAAAAAGGCTCTAATACTTTTATAACTCTTCAAACAATTTCCCAATCATCAAATGTAGGAACTCCATCTCCAGCAGTAAGGTCAAGAAAAAAATTATGGCCATCACGTACATATGATTCAAATGCACGCTCATTGTAACATCCTGAAAAGGGCCTATGCATTTTCAGTTTAATTGTACGAAATGACATGTCTTATGTGTTATGAATGTATTTTGAATATTTTTGGAAACCTAGGAATGTATGGAAATGTTACGTTAAAAGAGGAAAGTGAACATTTTGGAAACCTAAGTTAAAAGAGGAAAATGAACATTTTGGAAACCTAAGTTAAAAGAGGAAAGTGAACATTTTGGAAACTTAAGTTAAAAGAGGAAAGTGAAACAAGGTGGCCTTAAGAAAATTAATAGGAGGAATTTGACACACAAACAGGCTTGGAAAAATGGCCTGAAGATATCACTTGAGGCCCAGGTAGGTGACGCCACATACAAGGGTATTGGGCCTAGGTTCGAGTCACTTGGGGAGCAAATAAAGGAATTTTATTTTGCTACAAGAAGCAAGAGAAGTGGATGGCAATAAGGCTCTAAAGGGAGGTGTTTTATTTTTGTTAAAATTCGACAAATAAGATGGATAAATGATAGATTATTTCTTTTATTTCTAGATGAGGTGATAAGAGGAGAAAAGTGAGGAAGGGCTAGTGTTTGAGTGCTAGCCGAAATTCTTAGTTGAAGTATCCATCTTTTTCTTCTTTTTGTTTTTCATTTAGTCTCTCATCTTCTCCCTAACCGAATTTCTTAGTGCTCTCCTCTTTTCTCTTCTCTTTCATTTGTTAAGCCGAATCTATAGTCCACCATTGCCAAAATTCTCAAGTTTTCTTTTCTTTATTTTTGTGGAAACCGAATACCCCAAGAGAACCCCTAGCCGACTTCTACATTAAATCCCAAAAGCTGAAACCTTATCATCTAGTCATCAAGGCCGATTCTTTAAGGGCTTTTAACAAAGGGTGTTTGATTTCTTAAAAGAGTAAGATCCAAAATTGGTTTCAATTCTTTTATATTTTAGACCTATCGAAAATTTAGGGACTAATCTCTATTATTGATTTTGGCCGAATTATGGAAGGGTGTATTCGGGATTTAAGAATTGTCAACTACAAGAAGGTATCTTTCGGGATTTCAAGGATCTAAGGTAAGACATATGTACATTCGGCCAAAGGCCATGTTTTATGTTTTAATGTTAGATTAAATCTAACATATGGTTATAGGAATTTCAACAGCATTAAGGAAGCAAGGATCCAATTCGGGATTTAAGATTTGGAAGGTAAGCACATAGGTATGTTCGGCCAAGGCCTATTTTGGATATCTAGATCTATTTCATAATTGTTAAAAAGCCGAAACTAACCTATGTAGAGATCCAGTGTTTGGCCGAATACAAGGAGAAGAATAACAAAGTCTTCGGGATTTGAGTAATAAGCAAATCGATATTAAGGTAAGTTTTAGTACACAAATCCTACTAGGATTTGGTTTTATGGCCGAATGAGTTTTTCATTAAATATTTGATATGGGCCGAATGTAGGGAGTTAAAGATCTAAGATCGAAATTCGGGATTTCAAGTGAAATTGTTAAGCGAATTAGGTGTGTACCCTACTCTAAGTTTTAATATGTTCATAGCTATGTTTTAAATTAAATGTGCATGTTTATAAGAATGTGAATATGGCTAAGGTACCATACTATGGTACAAAGTACTAAGGTACGTTTCCTACTCCTACTAGGAATATGAATATATGTTATTTTTAACATGTGAAAAGTGATAAGAATGTAAATTAAGGCATGATTTTGCATGATATGTATGAAATATGGGGGCATATGGGTTATATGAAAAGGGGAAGTTAATGTGGTGACCTAAGACCACAGCCCGAATGTGGTGACCTAAGACCACGTAAAAGCGAATGTGGTGACCTAAGACCACGAATTCTAAATGTGGTGACCTAAGACCACGAATTTTTATAAGAGGCGATGAAACACGTCATTGCAATGACCGCCTTCGATGGTGTGTAGCGGATGGAGGGTTGACTTAATAGTCCCCACGGTGTATGCAGGATGGTACGGGTGGTGTGTAGCGGATGGCATATAGGTTTGGGTTGGGTTGCATCATATTGTTTAAATGCTTTATGAACATGAATGATATTGTATGCTGGAATATTAAATTTTAGTGTTGGTTACACATTGAGTCTATTGACTCACCCGTTGTGGGATTACTTTTCGGTGACGACCGGTGATGGAGCAGTAGGCGAGATGATTGGTGGAGGCCATGTGAAGTTCATATTTCTTTTATTTGGACTATTTTATTTTAAGTATTTTGAATTTAAATGTGGAATTATTTGATGTAATAAGGCCTTAGTAGAATTATTTTATTCTGTATTTATTTGTTAAGCTTACAAACCTTTATTTATTAAAAGATTAAGTAATCATTTTTTTTTTAAAAACGAAGCCCAAACGTATTGACACCTAAAGTAAAGGATTTTAAAAAAAGAAATAAACTTGTTTTCAACTCAAGCCCAACCCAAAACAATCTTTCTTTAAAAACACACAAGTTTTTCCTAAGTAACAAAAGAATTTGAAACGGTTTACATCGGGGAACATACCAGATCCGGTCAAGGCTCGTGGGTCGGGTCTGGGGTGTTTCACTCATATTTTTCGGCCACCTTTAACATCATATATGTTGAGTTCCATCTAGTAGGCACATCCAAACACAATTGAGCCTTACTATCTATCATTTTTTCTTTTTTCCGTTGGTTGAATTTTATCAACCTCGATGGTGATGCTCTTATATACCTCACAGCACCTCTAACTCGATCCACAGACACAGAAATATCCTTAATACCGTATTGCACAATGAGTTAAGAATGTGTGCAACACATCTCATATGAATAAATTTCATTTCAACAGAAGCATTTCGATGATTCAATTTCTTTCTCAAATATTCAATGGCAACACTATTGGCGGATGCATTATCAACAGTAATAGTGAAGACCCTCTCAATCCCTAATCTCGAAGACATTTTTCAATAGCTTGACCTATGCTTCCACCTCTATAAGCGGATATTAGGAAAAAATTTATAATTCTTTTTTGCAACCTCCACTCATCATCCACCCAATATGCTATTAAAACCATGTAAGATTTCCTCTGCAATGAAGTCCAAGTGTCTGTCGTCAAACAAACTCTACTTATATCTTTTTCAAAACAATTCTTCATTACACTCTTCATGGAGTTAAATAAATCAAGACAATCCCTTCTAATTGTCCAACGAGATGGAAGACTAAAATGTGGGCATGCTATAGAAAGAAAGTATTTAAAGCCCTCTCCCTCTACAATTTTAAAAGGTAGTTCACCACAATTATCATAAGAACCAATGCTTTTCTAATAGCATCTTTATCAAACACCCAAGTTAATAAATCCGTTGTTTCTTGGCTAACATTTACAAATGATAATTCTAATTGCTTCGGATCAGAAGTATTACCTTGAGGTCTTTTTAGGCATGTTTTCAAATGGTTATTCAAATTTGTTGTAGAACCCGAAGTTGTTTCCATGGTGTAAGTAACATCACATGCATTGCACCTTGCTCTCTTCTCCCCCTCTTTAGTCACAAACTTGGTGAAATGGTTCCAACAATCTGCCCTTGGAGTAATCTTTTTTCGAACATTTTCCTTGGTTGTTGTTTGATCATCTCTACTTGGTGAAGAATTTTGTGAACTTTGAGTTGAACCATCTCGCTTTGGATCACTCATCTACAAGTAAACATTTGTTGCAATCACTAATGATGACCAATAATTGATTTAAAATCAAACTTAATAACATTTATGCTTTAATTCATTTTCTGAACCAAAGTTATCATTCAACTAATTCTAACTGCTTATTCAGTTATCATACCAAATATTCTAACTTAAATGAAACAAAATGTAAAGATAAAGATTTTAAATAAAAAATGGAAATAAATCCATGGGGCTAAATCATTGCATCACAGTAGCACTATAGCAATTAGCAAAATATGTCACAGTAGCACTCAGAAGTTTCTGTGCCTAGTAGTCTTTTCAACTTTTAGGTAAAAGTAGCCAAGCAACTAGTATGTTAAAAAGAAAAGCATTAATACAAAAATTACATTTTTATATGGTTAAACCCAACCAACAACCCTAAATCCCAATAAATTTCCAAATGTCCAGGGAAAAAATTTACTGTTAAGACATAATAGAGATGTAAAGCAGAAATATTTACACATGCATCAGGAAGATTCTACCAAAAAAAATCTAGAATCTAGAATATGGTAAACTGGGTTCTTATTCCTATTAATCAATATAAATACATATAAATTGATATAAAAATCGAAATGGTACTCTGTTAATTCCATTTTAATTTTATTTTTTTTCTAAATCGGTATGTATCGGCCAATATAATTGGTACTCATTAATGAGAAATCAAACATTTTATGAAATATATTTGCGATAAAAGTTTGATCTTTACGATGAGCTTCCACAAACAAAATTGATCCTCCATACAAGAGTTTCTAAATTTTACAAGAGTCAGTATCCTCCACCTCAACCACAACAACCTTTTCGGGCATCGAAGCCATTGAGCGTTGGTATTTGGCCGTGATCGGAAAAAGTCGATCTCGTTCGATCTCAAACAAAGACAACACTTGCTCAGGAAGTTCCTCTTTTTTTTGTGCTGTCAATTGAAGGCAAAGATCATTAATCCAAAGTTTAAACATTTACAAGTTTGAAGGGAGTTTACCGTATTTAACAAAGAACCCAGATCAGGGAGATTCGTGATGCATCAGGAATAAAAAAATCTAGAATATGACTCTGGATTCATATTTAACAATCTCATCACGAATTTCCAAATAAGACATGCATCAGGAAGATTCTACCAAAAAAAATCTAGAATATGAATCCAATATTCACTGTTTAGGTTCATTTAAATTAATAACACATGCATTTTGCATCAAATCAAGAAACTAAAAAAATAAATCTACAAAGGTCCCAACAAAAATTGTAACATCCCGAAATAGGGCCTAACGGAACAGTGGTTGCGAAACCATGAATCCAATCTATAAAAGTTTATTATGATTAATTATTATGATTTATCGAGTGATTAAATACATGTGTTAGAGTATTGATAAGAAATTTTATTAATTTCATGCTTAAATTGCCTATTAGGGCTTGTTTGCAAAAGTTGCTAAATAGGGGTTCTAATTTATAGAGTACTTGATTGAAATGGGGGTTTGAAGTAGGAGTCCTTAAATGGTAATTAGACCATTATATTTTCATGGACAAAAATGGACATATATAGGTGGAAAGAACCAAAGTTTTTAATAAAGGGTAATTTAGTCATTTGGTAATAAAAAGGAATTAAAAGGGAAAAAGATGGCAAAATATGCTCATCTTCTTCATTAGGACGAAATTACAAGGGTTCTCCATAGCTAGGGTTTGTTTCAAGCTTCCAAGCTCCATAGTAAGTGATTCCAAGCCCGTTTTTAATGTTCTTTACATTTTGAAGCCCGTAGCTCGATTTAGCTTATTCTATCAATAATTCATGCTAGGGTTCATATTTGGAAAAATACCCATAGGTGAAATGTGTTTATTTTGATGTTTTATGATAGAATATGAAGTCCAAAATTATGTTAAACAACTTTTGCTAAGTGATTTTAAGTGAAAACGAGTAAAACGGCTTAATCGGTAAAAATACCTAATGTTCATAAGTACAAGTTAGAGTGAGAATTTGATGTTGCCATAGAAGGGAAAAATGATCAGCATGTCATAAAACATAAGAATAAGAGATAAAATTTAATTTTCGAGCTTTGGGGCAAATGTGTAAATATGTAAAAGTTTAGGGGTAAAATTGTAATTTTTCCAAAGTTAAGAGTTAAGGACTGTTTTGATGAATGTGAGTATTAAATAAGCTAAAATTGCTATTATGGATCAAGAAGAATGAAATTCAGAGTTAAATCGAGGAAAGAAAAAGATAAAGGACTAAATCGATATAGTTGATCGTATTTTGTTTCGAGGTAAGTTTACGGTAAATAAATGCAATATTCTATTATTTTACATTTAATACTGTTAAATTTCAGTAGTTACATATTTATTCTGTAAATTTATTATTTAAAGACTCAAGTATGAATTGACAGGAAAGTTATCTCAGAAAGTTCCGGTTGAACCTTAGGAATGTGTAGGATACAAATGTCATGACATTAGGGTTTAAGGAAATCATGTAAGACCATGTCAAGACATGGCATTGATATGTTACTATAAGGCAAAGGTCCCATGTAAGACCATGCCAAGGCATGGCATTGGTGAGTTCATAAGGCAAGGATACCACGTAAGACCATGTCAAGACATGGCAATGGTTAAGTTTCATAAGGAAAGGTACCCACGTATCCTTAGTATTCCAAGTGGTTCAACGGGAAAATTCAAGGAGTATTCCAAAGTAAAGGTAAGACAAGTTCAAGCTAAAAAGGTAAGATAAGATAAATTCATGTTAAAAGTTAAGGCAAGTATACAAGTTTTAAGTATAATGAGTTAAAAGCTTGAGTGATCTTGATAAGAAAAGAATAAGATAATTGATTAAGAATGTTGTTATTTATTTACATGTAAACTTACTAAGCTTTATGCTTACTCCCATTCTTTAATTTTTTTTTATAGTATTACAAGCCAACTCGGGAATCACAAAGATGTCGGAGATCGTTACGCATTATCAAAGGATTATACTGGTATTTTGTAACTCGACGTTTTAAGCTATGGCATGTATAGGGACTTAGCTATCTTGTGTGTATAACCTTATGATACGGCTTAAGATTGGCTTGTAAATGTTTGGTAATGATTATCTATTAAAATGGCTAATTAAGAGCATATTTTGGATATTATGTAATGCCTAGTTGGTAGTTATTAGAAAGAAATTATGTAAGTATATGCAGGGGAACAGTTTCTACAGCAGCAGTGACGTGATTTTGAAAAATCACCAAAAATAGTAGAAATAGAATTAGGTTGTGCATGAGATATATAATTAAATCTTATTGAGTCTATTTTTATATGAAAGAAACGGTGTAGGCAAAAGAATTGTATATTATGAGGTAATTGATTTTTAGTACAGAGGGGTCAGAACTGTCGGTTTGTGTAACAGGGGAGACTTTAACTAATAAACTGTACTAATTGGCCACACCAAAAATTCTGGAAAAATTATAGTAAAAGATATATGAGTCTAGTTTCATGGAAAATTTATGGATCTAAATTTTGAGGTTCGTAACTCGATTTATAGTCAATTTACTGAACATGATACAGATGGACAGTTTCTATTTTTATGCCCCGAATCAATAAGTTAAGTTTAATAATGCCTCGTGCTCGACTCCGACAACGGTCTCGGGTAAGGGGTGTTACAAAAATAAATCTGAAACTAAAAAAATAAATCAAGAAACTAAAAAAATAAACAAAGAATCGAGTTCTAACAATGTAAAAAATAAGCAGAAAGAATCTGGAAAGCTTTGTGTTTCAATCCGAAAGTAAAAGCAGGAAGAAGAGAAACTCAAGAAATATTGAAGAGTAGAAAAAGAGATTAGACAACTTACCAGTTTCCAGAGAAAGGTGCAGCTGCTGAGAGTCAAAATAGAGAAAAAAAATTAAATTGGGGGATTGGAGAAGAAGAACCTGCAGCAGTGCACGATTGGAGAAGACGAGAAGTCGAGAAGTAAAGCTAGGGAAGAATCTGCAGCAGCGATTACGATTGAGTTTGGAGAATGGAGAAGACGAGAAGAAAAGCTAGGGCTTGGGGGTTTGATTTTTTGGGGGAGGGGAGGAATTGGGTTGGGAATTTGGGATTTGGGAAAAAAATTGGGGTTGAGTTCTGACGGGCTTGGGGGGAAATGGGTAAAACTTAAAAGCCTAAAATTTAAAAAAAAAAAAAAATATATATTCAGTTTATTCGAATTATTCAAGTTATTCGAATTCAAAAATTCAACTCAATTCGAACTCAAAATTCGAAACTTAAAATTCGAGTTGATTCGATTAACTCGATTAACTCGATTCGAATAATTCGAAAATTGAATTTTTTTTCGATTTTTTCGAATCGAATCGAGTTTTGCTCACCCCTAGATCAAACAACCTTTATTGGAGTTATACCGGGTGTTTTGGTGATAATGAAGAAGTTCATGAGCGATGAGAATGTTATCATGAATCGTCCTGCTAGGTACGAAAGCACTTTGGTTATAGCTAATGCAATTAGGAAGAATAACCTTCAGCCTGTTAGCCAACAACTTGGCTATAATTTTGTAGATGTACCTGTACAAACTTATTGGTCTGAAGTTAGTAAAATTACAAGGATCTCTATTTTTTGGAATTAAAATGATAACATTTTCATTAAGAGAGGCTGTATTTCCCTGTCCATTAAGAATATCCAGACAGAACTGTATAGCGCATCTCCCACAATGTCCCAATGCTGCTTGAAAAAATTCCCTGATAAACTGTCAATGCTAGGAGCTTTTCTTGGGTCCATATTTTTGATAGCATTCTTAACCTCAGCCTCATTATACTTTTTAATAAGCCAATCATTATTCTCTCTGGTAATACACTTATCCATAAAGCACAAATCCACCTGAGAGATATTATTCCCATTAGAATGAAATAGGTTCCAAAAATAATTTCTAGCAGCCACACAGATTTCTTTACTACCCGTAACCCAGGTACCATTCTCATCTTTTATCTTCTCAATTCTATTCTTTTTTAACCTGCCTGTAGCTTTTGCATGGAAGAACTTTGTGTTTCTATCTCCTTCCTTGAGCCATTGCACCCTTGATCTTTTTGCCCGGTACCTTTCCTCCCTTGCATAAAGGAAATTTAGCCTACTACGATATTCCCTTAGCAATCTTACACTATCCTCTCTGCTAGTAGAGTCGATAATCTTATTGATATTATCCTCCAGCCTTTTAATATCTCTCTTGGTTCTCCATAAATTCTGTTTTTTCCAGCTTCCCAAACACCACCGAACGTTATCTAACTTGTTTTCATAGTTGCCCTCACCTTGCAACCGACCCTTATTAATGATTCTCTTAACATCCTTTTCTGACGCCCAACAATCTTCATATCCAAACTGGAGTCTATTATCACACGGGTAGTCCTTAGGTTTACGCCCATACAGATCAAAAAGAATAGCGTCATGGTCAGACTGTGATTGTCAAATGATACTAGAAGCAACAAAAGGGAACTTCTCTACCATAGACACCGAAGTAAGAAACCTATCTAGTCTTTCCTTTATTAATCTATGCCCTTCTCTGTTATTAACCCACGTAAACCATCCCTGGTATGGCTTAATGTCAACAAGAGCCAGATCGTCAACAACGTCTCTGAAATCATTCATAAGAGTTCGAACAATCCGACTGCCTCCTTCCTTCTCAGCTTTGTTCAACATTGCGTTAAAATCACCTCCCACCACCTATTCCTCTCTAACCTTCATACCCACTCTTCGAAGCATATTCTAGGAGATATTTCACTCATTAGGGTTTGCATGGCCATAATAACACGTAACTCTAATTTTACTGGAACCACTAAGCATAACTAAAGAGTCGATATGATACTTGGAGTAACTTTGAATAGTGAGATCCATCTCATCAGTCCACATTAGCGCAAGACCACCGTTTCTGCCCTATGCATTAACAACTAACCCATTTTGCATTCTACATCTTGTTTGCACTCTTTGGAATTCAATGGATTTCATTTAGTCTCACAAAGGAAGATGATATCAAGTCTATTGGCAGCTAAAAGCTGCTTGAGCTGTCGAATTGTCGCAGGTGACCCCATCCCACGACAATTCCAGCTAAGTAACTTCATTGTACTGGCGGGGCTGTTCTCTAGCCACCGCCTTTACAGGTGTAGATCCATTTAGCAGCTTTCTTCGAACTAATCTGTTCAGGCTTTCCACAGATAACTTCCCATTATGTCCACTATTTATTTTCCTCTGTGTCTTTGTTTTCCCTGTACTATCACGTCTATTTTTCATATTTCTTCTTTCTTGTGGTGTACTTAGCTCCGATTCATCCTCTTTATCTTTACCTTGCACCATTTCCACAGCATTAATTAATGTATTTGACCTTATGCCCTTGCAAAGCTTCCTATATGATTTTTTATTGAGCTCATTTTCTTCTTTTATCAGTTCTATGCCATTTCTCATCAACCCATTATTTTGTGTCATTACACTTACTAGAACTCTTAACCAGTTACCATATTGAAATATATTATCATGACTCTCATTAGTAATCTTATGCTCCTTGCATTTTTGTGCCGTATGACCAATCAATCCACATATGTAACAGAATCTTGGTAATCTCTCATAACGTAAAGTACATACAAGTTCTTCCCCTTCTTGATTAATATAATTAACAATCCTCCTCAATGGCTTATCTATATCAATGTTAATCCTAATGCGCATATATTCTATCCATCATCCATCTCTGTCTCTCCAATCTATAGCTAAGACTTCTCCAACTGTATTACCAATCTCCATTGCCATTTCCCTATCCATGCACTCCAATGGTATGTTGGATATTCTAACCCAGAATGGTGAATGAATAAATTCATAATCATCCATTGTTTTATCTCTATTATAAGAGACCATATTGAACAGGCATTGGTCAAATAGCCACGGAGAAAGATTAAGGATTCTTTTCCTATCTTCTTCGTTACAAAATTTTACCAGTATACCTCCTTCTTTTATGGCAACAAAATTTACCTCCTCCTTCGTGTACCACAGTGATTTAAAAACTCTGTACATTGCCTCTCTATTCACTTTCTCCTCAGTCATAAATTTACCTATGGCCCAATGTTCATAACCTTTTGGGTAATCCATATTTACCTTTTTACTAACCACCCTCTTTGCCTCTTCCTCTGAGAAGCTTAATTTCTCTAGCAGATTACTTATATCTTCTTCCATAATAATCCCAAATGGAACCCAGAGAATTTTCCAAAATAAAAAAGAGCCACTCTCTCCCCGCGAACACCTTCCAAAATAATCCAGAGATAAACAGTTATAACCAAAATCAAGAATTTCAAAGAAAACCACAATCTACACCCGCATGCAACAGAACTGAGGATAGAAAAACAACACGAAAACCAAAATCCATGAAAGACTAAATGTATTCTAAACCATCATTCTTTCACGATTTTTGCATGTAAGACATGAAAAAGCATGCAAGAAAATGTACAAGTCCACAACCAAAACAAGTACAAGATATATGTAAAGAAAAACAAAGAACAAAAAAACATGTAGATAAAAAAAATCTTTCACATCAACTGGTGCCTCTGATTTGACGTGAAAGCTTTAAAAATTCCTGAAACAAACTAGCCTGAAGCCTACCCCAAGACTCCACCACTTCTCAACCACCTCACCATCAAAAGTAGGAATCGACAGACAAAACAAAACCTAACCATCCAATTATTCTATATGAAAGAATAAAGATGGAACTTTTTGGTAAAGGAATCGATTATTGGAAAAAAGTTGGGGAAGGTAATGAAAGAACAATTCTTGCTTCTTTCACTCTTTTTTTTTCTTTTCACTGGTCCAAACGCTTGAAATTTCCTTTTTATTATTATTATTTGTATTTGAATGCTTCCTTTTTCGCTTCAAATTTGTGTATTGTGCATTTGATGAACTTGTTTATGTTATGATAAATTCGTGTACCTAATATTTTGTTTTCCATGCAATAACTAATGATAAAGACAAGTAATATTTAAGTAAAATTAAATTAGTGTTATGAGTTGATAATTTATCAATTCTGTTTATAAATTAAACATAAAAGGAAGTTAGCTTCTCTTTTTTGGATAATTTTTCAAAGTGTTGTTCGTTTGAAGTCAAGTGACTCTTTAATAAGTTGGTGTTGTCTTCAAGTTAAGTCGAAGTTTTGTCTTTCAACTTTACAAGGAGCTAGACCTAAGGTAGGATCCATAGAGTAAGAGTACCACGCATGACCATCTACCAATGGGACGTGAGTGTCGCATGCTTGGTAGGATTTGAATCTTTGCCCCTTATATGACATCTAAGGTGTAACGATCCGATTTTTAGTGGTGTCAAAAAATATGGTTTTGGGGCTTCTTTTTCATAAACCGAGTTCGTAAATATTAAATAGGGAAGTTTACGAGTTAGTTCGTTGTTGAATTGAAAAATAGCTTAGTGATTGAGCCGAAATTGTGTCTAATTAAGCTCATGGTTACGATAAGGCTGGGGACTTAAATAACAATTATCCAAAGGACTAAAATGGCTAATAAACCTATTTTAAATGGATGATAGTAGGATGTGACATTAAATGTCATTAACTTAAGTTAATTATAGATTTAAACTTAATTAACAATGATTATGCTAATTAATTAAGCTTAATTAAAATTAATCATAGTATATATATAAATTTTAGTGGAAAAAGATGATAAGTATCAACTTTTTCAACCTTTTATGCCGCCCTCCATGGAAGAACAAATTTAAAACTCTTTTTGATATTCGACCATCAATTACAAGTAAGTCCCTAGCTATTTTTCTTTGATTTTTATGAAAATTGAATCATGGAAGCTTGATTTAGCTAGCTCATGTACCAATTTGTGAAACTATTAAAGTTTTTCAAAGTTTCCATTTTTGAGAATTAAATGAAATTGGTATGAAATTGTTAGAAAGTAAGCATAATTTATGAAAAGGACTACATTGTAAAACTTAGATTGTTAGTTTTGTATATTAGAGACCAAATTGAATTAAATGAAAAATTATTGTGAAATGTTGGTAGGAATAGAAAATAGAAGGTCCCTAATGAGCCATGGTGAAATCAGATTCTAATTCAAGGCCCTAAATTGAAAGTTATATTTGTTTCGATTTTAAGGACTAAATTGAATAAATTAAAAATTTTATGTAAAATGGTATTTGATTCTAAAATGGTTGGAAATTGATTTTATGATACGCTTTGTGATTATCCGCAGCTAACAACAACACCGAACTGTCAAGAGGGAAAGAAAAAACAAAAATCGTCGATGAGTGACGTGCGAAACTTCGATTTGTACTTTTATGATTCAAGATATATAGAAATATTTGATTGTATATGCATGTTTATTGTTTGATGAGTAATTGAGGTGAATTTGTTGTGATAATATGAAATGTTTTTATTGAGAGCCAAAATGAATAAAATGGGAAATGACATGAAATACTTAAATTATAATATGTGATAAGAAAATTGTATTGAAATGTGTCATATAATGATAAATATATGTGTTTTATGGTAAAATGGGGTTATCATTGTGAATTTGATTGAGAAATGATATATGTACTAAATTGAAAATATTAGTTATGCAATAAAGTAGTGTGCAAGATACGTAAATGCATATGTGAACGAACACAAAGTATGAATATGCGAATAAGTTGATTAGAGGTATGTTAATACATAAATGTAAAATTATTGTCCATGTGACTTAGTAAAATGTTAGGATATGATTGGCATACCAATAGGGTTATATGAGCACTTGTATGGGATTTGTGATTGTATGGAGATTATTACAAATTATGTTGGGATCTAGTATTTGTTGTGGATCATCAAGTATTATATGCCTCTACGGAGACCTTGGTGTAGTGGAGGGATGTATATGCATACGAGAATGCATTGATGCCTACATGTCTTGTACTTTGGTGCTCTGGTGTGGTGTAGTTCACCTGTGTATCGAGTCTATTTTACTAGGGTTCCATTAGGAGAACGTTATAATTGAAATTGAAAAGCTTTAAAATGTAATAAAATAGATTGATAATAAAATATGTGTTGTGACCATTTCTTTTGAAAAACGAGGTCAACTTTGGCTTTGAAAATGAAAATAAAACGGGAGTCGCCACCAATCCTTTTTGATGAGGTGTGATTGGGTCGCCTCGTAAAATGGTTATTTTTAATAAACAGTTTGATTTATCAAAACAACGATTTTGGTCTACGAACTTGAAAAATGGATTCGGGAGTCGATTACGTACGAGGAAGGGTTAGCACCCCCGATACGTCCAAAATTGATACCTAATTGATTAATTAATGTCCTAATGTCAAAAATTGGAAAAGATTTTAAAATACGAACCCTTTAGAAAATGTTTGGATAATTCGAATTGGATATCGAAATTCTCTTGTTCCGAGAGGATGAAATATCACATCCAGCACGATAGGACACGATGTTTCAACCCTCGATACCAAGATCATTTCATGATTTCCAAAATTCATACATTGCAATTTTAAAAAGGGTATTCCATTGTTTGGCCAAACCAAAAAATCGAAACCCAGCACGATTGGGCACGATTCCTCGGATCTCCAAACATGAAATATTGCCCTATTTAAGAAAACACGGCCAAAAGTCTTAAAATGATAGTTAGTCATTTAGACAAACGAAAAACCGAAACCCAGCACGATTGGGCACGATTCCTCGAACTTCTAAATACAAAATATCGATTATTTTAAAACTTGATGTATCGAATAAAGGTTAATGTGACAAGTAATAATGTGAAAATACGATGTTACCTGCGTGATCGTATAAATGAGTTAATAAAATAATGTTATGAAATTGAACAATATACTAATACGGTGATACTAAATAGTTAATAATAATAAAGTGAAAATAATAATATAGATAATAATAAAATGAAAATAACATGTTAATTAATGATAATAGTAGTATATTAATAATAGTAGAAAATGATAATGATAGGAAATATAATAAATAATAATAGAAAAAGGGTAAAACATAAAAATATAATGATAATAATAAAAGTAATAATATTAATAATGGTAACAAATATAATGGTAATAAAAAGCATAATAAAAATAATGAAAATAATGGAAATAATACTAGTAATAAAAATAAATAGGAAAAGAGAGAAAAAATAAACAAATAATAGTAAAATAAATATAAAATGATAACGTAATAATAGTAATAATAGTAGTTCGAGAAAATATAGTTATAATAAAAATAAAAATAATGGCAATAATAATAATAAAAATAATAATAATACTAATAATAGTAATAACGGATAGTAGAAGTAAAAGCAAATAAATAATAGTAATCATAATACTAATAATAACAATAATAAAATAAGAATAAGGAAATAATAATTGTGATTGTCTTTGGTAATGATAATAATAAATATAAAGAAAATAAAAATAACAAAAAAGTAATGGTAATAATAATAATGTTAAATAATAATAATAATGTCATCATTAATAGTAATAATAATAAAAATATTAAATAATAGTAATAATAATAAAAATTGCAAAATAATAAAAAAAGGGGCTAAATTGAATTCAAAATGGAAATAAAAGGGACAAATTATGTAAAATAAATGATAGGGGGACTAAACTGAAACGTGGGCGAAATGGTGAGGGACGAGAAGCGCAATTTACCCTAGTCCCTTGAACGCAACGTTTAAATGGATTAAATTTAAAACTACGTGAAAATTTTGGGCGAAATTAAAAATAAAAAGAAATCTAATTTTAAAAAAATGAGAATGCGGAGGGATCGAATGGGAATTAGCCCCAAAAGCAAAAACACGCGGATCTTGAGGCGAGTCGGGTCAGTGAGCAGGTCAAGATGGCAAAACGACGTCGTTTTGGTGCTTGAGTGGCCTGCCCAAAACGACGTCGTTTCGGAGGCCTATTTAAGGCAAAAAATCTTCAAAAAATTTCATTCTTCACCTGCTTAAAAAAAAAATTGACCTCCTCTTTTGTTTTCTCTACAGGGCTTAGGAGCTTGGCCGGAATTCGGCCAGTTGCCGTAGCGTTGGCTGTCGGTCATCGGCGGCGGTCAGTCTAAAAGTCACTTTTTTTTTTGGTAAAAAGGGTATTTTTTATACTCTTTATATATATATATATACATATTTACGTATATAACTAAAAAGAAATGGGTGTATATTGATTCGAAGGAGAAATAAAAGAAATGAACCCTAGCCCGTTCTTTTTTCCATTTACTTACTATTTTTCTTATTTTTGGGTGCTTAAAACCTCTGCTTTTTGTATCCAAAGTGTAACATCCTAGATTAGGGGTTATGCATTTAGTGCATAATTCATGTGTTAGTAGACTCAGTGAGTGTGTTTGGAGGTGTATTAAGGGTTTTTAAAATTTTAGTATGGAAGAGAATGCATTGAAAATTTTTGGAAAGTTTAGGTTAAAAAGAAGAAACTAGGCAAAGAGGCCTTAAAAGAAATTATGTGGGGTTTAGGACATAAGGAATTAATTGGCAAAGTGGCTTGGGGCACTAAGGTGCAAGGGGACTTTAGGAGGGAAGGGGTTCGAGCGGTAGGAATCAAAATTGGGAGTTTTATTTTTGGTGTTAAAGGGGAGCAAGGCCAGGGAGGCCTTAAGGAAAACCTTAGGCGTGTTTGGACATAAAAACAGGCCTTGGTAAAGTGGCTTAAGGACGCCACTTAAGGCACAATGATAGCCAATAAGGGCCTTGGTTGAGTAGCGTGGAAAGCAAATGGGTGTTTTATTTTGCATTGGCTTTAGGACAAGGGGGAGCTTGGGAAAGAGGTGTTAAAAGAAGTTCAGGGTGAATTATATCACAAACGGTGCCTTGGCGAGTGGCACAGGCGTTACTGCGATTAAGTGCCAGCAGGTCCCACGTTCGAGCTGCCAAAATTGCACTTTGGCAATTTCTTCTATTTTTGCGTCAGATTGGGAAGAATTGGACAGCAAATTGGACTTCTAATTTGATAAAGATTAAGCTTGCTTTATTTTAATTTTCGGCTGGGATGAAGGGATAAAGGTTGGGTTGTTTTATTTAGTTTAAATTGGTAAGATAGGAGATAATGGCTGTGTTATTTTATTTATTGTAGGTAGGTAGATAAATGATAATTTCTATTTTATTTAATTTATTTGAATAGGTGATTAAGAGATAAAGATTGGCTTAATTCAATTATTTTTGAATGAGTTTGGGAGAGGAAAAACAGGTCCGAAATTCCTTTTTAATTTAGCATTCATCTTTTTCTCCTTTTTAGTTGCTCTGCCAAATTTCTTCCCACTTTCTTCTCTTCTCCTTTTCTTTCTCTCAAACCTTAGTTCTCTAACTTTTCTCTAGTGGCCGAATTTTCTATCACCATTGGTAAAGCTTAGCCGAACCTTGTAAGTACCATACTCCCATTTATATTTTATTTTTATTAAAGGCCATAGCCGAATCTCAAGTGCCTTGATTCTCTTTTCTTCTATTGCAAGTTCTAAAAGCCGGGATCCATTCTCTTTTAGTCTTCGCAAGCATCGATAGTGGTAAGTAATCCTTCCTTAGTAATCGTTTTACTCTTTCTTCATGGGTGTGCCGAATCAATGGTTGGTCTTGATTTTTAGAGCATGGCCGAATGTCTTAGTGCCATTAAGTGTGTCCTTTTTGTTTGTAGCCGAAAGAAGGAGCATTAAAGAAGAAGTTTCGAGATTTTCAGAGATCAAGGTAAGCGTTATGTAATTTCGGTCAAGAGCCATTATTCATGGGTTTATGTGCCAACCGATTTTAACATATGGTATATGTAGGGATTTCGACTACTCAAAGAACTAGTATTAGTTCTCGGGTTTCAGTGAGGTAAGTGATTGGTGACTTTCGGCCATAGGCCATACTACGTGATTAAGTGTGACCAATTCTATCTATGGATGTTAGGGGTAAATCGGCAGAGATAACCAAAGCCTTCGGGATTTGGTAGGAGACCAAATCGGCATTAAAGGAGGAGGAAAAACCCCGTTCATCGTGTTTGAATCAAATAGTTCGGGATTCCGTAAAATAGTCAGGTGTGTGATTAACCCACCGTTTTCGGGGTTTTGCTATATTTGCATGTGTGATTTATGTGCTAACTAGTGCAATGGCAGTTATATGGTGATTACCCTAAAAAGGGGTATATCGATAATCAGGTTAGTATTATCTATTGATAAGAATGTGAAAGTGCCGATGTGAATGTGACTATGCTTATGAAAATGTGATTGTCTGCCTTAATAACATGTGCATGCATTTATTATTATGCCATTGTTACATGTGCATGTACATGGGGTGGGATATGAAGGAAGGTACGGGTGTACTTCGAGTACGTGGTTTGATGTTAGCCTTGAGCTACATCGTGGATTGACGTTGACTGAGGTCACGTTGTGGATTAATTGAGATTTAGTTCGCGTGGCTTGATGAGTGGCTATGTGCCTCAACGTGGTTGATATCGGCTAAGTGCCATATCGTGGTTGATGAGTGACTATGTGTCCCATCGTGGTTTTGGTGTTAGCTACGGCCACATCGTGGATTGGCGCTGACTGAGGTCGCGTTGTGGATTATTGTGCTTAATTGCACGTGGACGGCATTGATTGCCTTTTTGGAGGGAAAAGGAGAGGATGATTTGATAATCCCCGGTGTGTGGTAAATTTGGATTCGGGGTGTGTAGAGGATAGACCCTAGGTTTGGGTTGGGTGCACTTTGCATAATTTTTTTTGATATGTGGATTAATGTGGAAATGGGCCAAGACCGGTATATGAATGTGGATCAGTGTGGAAATGGGCTAAGCCCAATATGTGAAAATTATGTGGTTAATTACCCTGTTACCTGATAAGTGATCAGAATATGGGCCAAGCCCAGAATGTGTTGTTATATGAATATGTTATCTTGTTATCTGATAAATGGGTTAATATGTGGTTAACATGTGGGTGGAATTCAGTGGATTAATTACACACTGAGTCCGTGTGACTCACCCAAATTTTTATCAACCTCGCAGGTGATGCTTGGACCGGGTTTGGAGTGGATACGAGGTGGCCCATGCAGAAGACATTTTATTTAATTAATTAAGTATTTATATTTTCAATATTTTGATTAAGTGTTTATTGTAATAAGGTCCATTAAAGTAATTAAGTATTTTTATTATCTTTATTATTATGTTTTATTATGGATTGACAATTGAGATATCTCTCGCAAATGGTTTTATTCTCTTAAATCTATATATATAATAAAGTTTTAATTCGGATATTTTTATCAAGCTTATATTATTTAAAATTTTTAAATGGACATGGTTTTTGAATAAGAACAAAATTTTCAAGTTCCACCACAAGTCAGGATATTTTTAAACGTTTTTCGCAGTGGCATTTCAAATTCGGTCGTAAAGAATGGGCCGGGTTTGGGGTGTTACACAAAGTTTTTTTTTATATTCAAAAATTCCCCCCACCTCGGTTACATTAGATTTTCGGCTTTTATAGCTGATTACAGATGTGTATACTACTGTTCTTGTTTGCCTCTATTGCTATTGCGTGTTTGCCTCTCTTTACAGGGTATGAACGGTGGCAGAAGCACGTGGGGCGGTGGCCAGAAGGCAGGGCAAGTGGCCCTAGGTGCAGCGCACCTAGGGTTTGTATTTTTTTTTTATTTTTTATGTTTTCTGATTTGGGTTTGTAGTGGGCCAAAGTTTAGGTTATTTTGGGTTTATGCTGATAGGTTTAGTTAGGTCTGGTTTAGGGTTTAATTTGGGCTGATTGTTTTTTTAATTGGGTTAGATTTCGTTATTGGGCTGGATTTGTGTGGGTTTTAGTGGGCCGGGCAAAATTGGGCTATGACAATATGATACCAAAATGAATATGAATGAGTCGATAGGCTCTAGAAAGAGGTTCAGATGGTTTGCTAATGGATTATTTATATGAACGAACTTGATTTTGAATGTCATAATGCTAAGACTATGTGTAACAGCCCAATTTTGGGCCTAGTCGAAATAGTGGTTTCGGGACCACAAATCTGACAAGAAAAAAATTATTTTTATTATATTTTTATGGTCTACGATTTCATGAAATGATTTCATGAAAATTTTGCTCGAAAATTTCGACGTTTGGGCACTCAATTTAGTCAAAAGGACTAAATTGTAAAAAGTGCAAAAGTTGAGTTCTACATGTTTGAGGTGTCCAATTGTTATGAAATTTTAAATTGGATGTCCTTAAATGGTAATTAGACCATTGGTTATTTGTTTGGACAAAAATGGACATCAAATAGGTGAAATAGAATATTTTAAAGTTCAGGGCATTTTAGTCATTTGGTGATTAAAATGAATTAAAAACAAAATTGAAAGCCAATTTTTGCTCATCTTCAACCCCTTGGCTGAAATTCACATGAGGAAGACATAGTTAGGGTTTTTCAAGCTTCCAAGATCGATTGTAAGTCCGTTCTAGCCCCGTTTTTAATTATTTTTACGTTTTTGAAATCCACGTAACAAGATTTACCTATTTCTACCATTATTTTGAGTTAGGGTTTGTGTTTAAAAATTTACCCATGGATGAAATGCATGTGTTTTGATGTTTTATGGTAGAATATGAAAGTTTGAAGTGTGATAAACAACTTTTACTAAGTGATTTTTGACGAAATTGCATAAAAGGACCTATTTGTAAAAGTTGTAAAATTATGTGTAGAAAATGTGATTTAGTGAAAAATGTGGGCTGCTATAAGAGGGAAAATGAATCGGCTAGGCTTAGGATTTGAGAAAAATAAGTGCTTTTCATTTTACGAGCCTAAGGGCAAAATTGTAAATGTGTGAAACTTTAGGGGCAAAAATGTAATTTTCATATAGTGTGATTTTTGGACTAAATTGAATAATGTGAGTATTAAATGAGTTAAATTTATTATTATAGATCAAGAAAGACGGGGAATTGACCTTGATCGGGGAAAAGAAAAGGTTGTGGACTAAATTGTAAATTCGTCATATTTTGCACCGAGGTAAGTTTGTATGTAAATAATGTATCGTTTTACTTAAGTTTTCATGTTGTGATAAATGGTATGAATTGTGGCTGAATATTTGATGAAATTGACAAAATATCGACAAGTGAGAAATTTCCCGGTTGAACCTTAGGAATAAAAATGGATACAAGTGACATGTTCACTAGAAACCTATGTGAAATCTAAGTGAAATAAGTGATCCGGGTGCTGGTCTGCACGTTCTACCGGTGGTTGAGTTATTCGGCATGTGTTACGGATACTCGACAGCTTGTGTAAGCAGCACCGTGTAGTTTCGTCATGACCGACAGCTTGTGTGAGCAGACCCAAAATTGTGACTATGTGAAACGGGTGCTGGTCTTATAAGTTCAACCAGTGGCTGGGTAATCCGGCATGTGTTACGGATACCTGACAGCTTGTGTAAGCAGCAATGAGTAGTTACGTATGACCGACAGCTTGTGTGAGCAGACCCGCAAATGTGAATAGCTCGAGAACGAGCCTATGTGTGATAAGTGATGTGAAGTAGCTTTGGCTACAAGTGTGGCACTATGTTCAATATTCTGATGTATCTGTTAATATTTCGATGTATTCAACGGGAAATGACTAAGTGTAAATGATTGTGATTATGTGATGAATAAGTGCAGGTATATGTGTGTAAACTTAAGAGCAATGTGCTCGATATGTGATCGAATTTTGGTAATATTGATACGGAGTAAGTGTTACAATGAAAGTTACTATATAGAAAACATGAAAGAGTGAAATTTAGAAATAAAATAGTTTTGGACAGCAACAGTTATGTGTCTTTGAAAAATCACAAAAAATGGTGGAAATTGAATTAGAATTTGAATAAGATATTAAATTAAAGCTTATTGAGTTTATTTTCGCATAAAAGAAACGGTGTAAGCAAAATAATTTTATATTCTGAGATATTTAAATTTTGGTGAGACAGAGTCGGAATGATTTCGGAAATTTATTAAAAATTGTACAAAAATAATCATGGGATAAAATTTATATTCTTGAATTTATTAATGAGTCTATTTTCATGAGAAACAAACAATAACGTCTTTCGAGTTCTATACAATGAGATAATTAACTTTTATTGAAGAAAGGTCAAAACTGTCAGACAATAGAACATGAGATACTTTAAAGAATAAACTGTACTTATTGGCTAAACCAAAAATTCTGAAAATTTTATGGTAAGAATATATGTGAGTCTAGTTTCAGGAAAATTAACGGATCTTAATTTGGAGTTCTGTAGAAAAAGCATATCCTTCATGGTTACGTAAATTGCCATTTAATTTATGCATTACACCAATACAAATTTATGTAGTTTCATCAATGGATTTGCCTTGATAGAATCTCAGTTACTGGGAAGATTGGTTGAGATTAGAAGAGAATCATAAAGGTAGACAATTTCTCCGTCCTGAAGTGTGCAGAACGGATAATTTTGGTCAGAATGTATGTTTCACCTTGTCATTGATAAGATTTCTTGTTTAGAATCACTCGGATGACATTTTATGAATGCTCGCTTTGAAGAGATATTGCATAGTGGATCAGCCATTTTCCAGCTGTATGCGTGTCTTGTGCAGCACAGGAACTAGGTAGAACAATGAATGTGGCACATCACATTCTTGCAGTTATTCTGCTACATTGCTTCTGCAAGAATATATAGAAAACTTGCACAAATGAAATCCCTCTTAAGGCTTCAGCTGTTATTCCTATATATATGTATTATATTAAAGAGTTTTCATGCTTAAATAAAACTAAAGTTCCCTCAGTTTAGGTAGGTGCTCACCCCTAGGTAGCTGCATAATTCCTCAAGAAAAGGGAATAAGATTTTGTTTCTTCCAGCTGGATCTTTACATCTCCTTATACAAAATGAGGGCTTATGTTCTGTTTTCCGGTCTTGCTATATCAATCAGGGCTCAAGTATGGGACAGTTTTTCCAACAATATGTCGAGCCTATAAAGATGAATGACGCTAAGGTTGGCATAATAAATTTCTATACATAGTGGTGTTGCTTTTTTGTCTGACAGGTGAACTGGAAGTCCCAGGATTTGAGCTACTTAATGGAGGAAAGATCAGTGAGACTGGGAACTGCTTTTCCCTATTTTCCACCTTTTTACATTGTCATATATGATCGTGTTTTCTCCTTTCTAGGACAAATATAAGAAATACTTTGCCGACATTTTGAAAAAGGCAAAACCTATCCATGAAACAGATGATGTTCCTAGAATACCTTGCGCAACAATTTGGAGTTTTTGAAGAATGGAAGGTAACTTTATGATATTTCATATATTTTTCATTGTTCTTTATTTGCTGTGAAAATGCTTAAAGAATTTTTGATGATAATAAGCAGCAAAATGCCTGCATTATATCATATTTGGTTTCCATTACTGCTTCTGTTGTAGCAATACAAATAAAAAACACCATAAATTTTCTCATATCTAAGATCTGAGCAGTCCCATTCTTCCGAAAAACTTTGTATTGCTTCATTACTAGGGTGGTGTCCCAAGGACAGCATATAAAGGAGTAGTGGTTTTCCGATACCAGCCACCTAGACGTGAATTTCTTGTTGGTCCCGACTCTCTTCAGCAGCTAGGGATCGAAGGTGCTTGAAGACTAAAAGGTTAACAAGTACATTTTCTGGTTTGGTTATCACCTTTTAGCACTAAAGTTGGTATATAGCACAACTGTAGGAGGAACTAGTTGATGAAATTCAGTTTCAAATTTCAGTGTGTTTTGGTTTTAAAGTTTGAAGACTTGAACAATAATGATATTGTAACCTGTGGTTTTTGTGTGATCAGTGATCGGGATAACATATTTCCGAATTGACCGCAAAGGGGTTCCGGCGAATGAATTTATTTTTGAAGCATAAGAAGGGATGAAATTAGGGAGGAGATAAATTCTGGTTTAAATAAAAAGGGAGATGGTCAGGTAGGCTGAGGCTTCGTATCGTCCAACTTTTCTAGACTAGGGAATTTGCCATGAATACATCTTTGAACTCAGGCAGGGATGATCGCATATGGTACGGTAGGCCACAAAAAAGGCCTTCAATTTTGTAGGTTTAAGGTTACTAATTTTTTTTATATGATAGATAGTTCTTCCATTCCATTTACAAGTACGATGAATATGAAAAATAAAAATAAAAGAACCAAACAAATATGACATATGACACAAGAAAGAAACATAAACATGACTTTATTAGTTTGTCAAAAAGTTGTTTATAAAAAAAATGTCACTTGAAAATACATGAACATGACATGATCATATGTATTTATTTATTTTTCAGCCTTGATCTGAAAGCCATTAAAATCCCTATATTGTATTGAAATTTGTTAATATTTATGTATTTTCAATTTAAATAACAAAATTAAGGGAAAAAATAAGGAAAAGATACTGAAAAGGTTTTTGAAAAATTATTTCTTACTTACTTTTTTGAAAAAGTTAATATTTTATGGTGTTTGAATGAATCTATGTAAAATATTTTCTATTGTTTGATAAATTTCTTGAAAATATTTCATAAAAGTTGTTTTCAATGAAATAAGCATACATTTGAGATTTTCTATCTTTTTATTGTTTAATTGAGTTTATTTTATATCTATAAATTTATATTTTACATTGTTTTTACATATATTACAACATCATTATTTAGTTACATGGCTACTAATTGAGTATTTTTATTTAAAATGTGACATCAACAAAATTAATAAAACAAAATTAACAAGGTTAACAATTGGACTTGATTTTAAAATCTAAAAAGTAGAGGACTAAATTCTTGAAAAATAAAAATACAGGGACTAAATTCTAAATTTGTAAAGAGTATATGAACTTATTGCATATTTTAACCTTTATACTACAAAATATTTATTGTTTATATATTTATAATTGTAATAAAAATTATCATTAAAATATTAATATTGAATACTTGAAGAATATTATTTAAAATTATTATTAAAATAAGATTAAAATATTAAATAATTTATTAACACAATAAGCTATATTAATAATTTATTATATAGTTAAATATAAATAATTAAATAGGTATGTTTAATAATACTGAAAATTATAATATTTTATATTAATATATTTTATTTATTTTAAAAATAAAAATATTTTTAATATAATAATATTAAGCTTGATTTAAGTTATTTTTATATAAAAATAAAATTATTATGAGCTTTTTTGGGTAAATCATTTTAAAAAAATAATTTATTTTTGTTGACTTATAAATATTTTTCATTGATTAAATTACTTTATGCGAAACAAATATAAAAAATAGAAAATATTTTCTATAAATGATTTTTGAGTGAAACAAAGAGCCTAATACGAAATGGTAATTCCCAAGTGCTCACTCCTTAATCCTCATTAGAAAAGGAATAGGCAAAGGCCTCAACAGCTGATTGTAATTGTCCCAACCTCTCGGCCCTTATTTCATTGGGCTAATACCCAACAGCCCACTACGAAACTGCGTTATTTCTTTTCACACGTTCCCTCCAACTTTTAACTGGCTCGCTGCCTCTGCAATCTTCTTTCAAACTCTCGACAATGGCGGCACGTTGAAATCACTGCTTTAGCTGCAATCATCTCCAGCGTAACCGGGCGTCTCGACGATTGGGCGAACAAGGATCCTGATTTTTATTTTAAAAAAAATTCGTTTTCGATTCAAGTTTTGCTTTCATCGGATACTGAAGAAGCTTCGACAGTAACAATTTCTTTTTTCTTTTCTCAAAAATTGAAAGTAACACTTGAATTGCCTTTTCTTTTCAAGGAATTGTGCTGTAGATTCCTTCATTCAAATCGTGAAGCCAGGGAACCGCTATTTACCAAAAGTCACTAATCAAAGTATTTTAAACAAAAAACAAATGTTACCGGTATGATTCCAACTTTATAAACAGTTTCAGGTTCACTAATCAAAGTATTTTAAATGTATTGTTGCCGGTATAACTTGTAATTGTGTTTTTAAGTTCATTTTGCTTTGATTTTAGGTCTTGGATGCCATTTATACACATATTTTGCTGATCACATAGATATGTTTACAGGTTATTGTTATTGGCGAAGAAGATGGAAAAAAATAATAGAAATGTTAGATTTGAGCCAGCATATTGTCAACTTGGTAAATACTCTTTCTTTTATATACTGTTTTATAATGTGATCTGCAAATTATATTTAATTGATAATCTATGTGTACTGAATGATGAACTTCATCGCGAATTCAATTGCAGTGAGTTATTTACTTCTCCTCTTTCTTTGATTGATTCTTTTCACAAGTTACTGTTAATTTCACAATCACCTTAAGATTTATTCTTCAATCAAATTATAAAATCTTTTCCCCTTATTATTAGGCTGAGAAACGAAAAGGTGACTTTAGCTGTCACTTATTTTCATTGCTATCATTTGCATATAGATTTCGTTGCACGTTAGTAGACAGCTTCCATTTTTGTTTGTTTATCTATTTTCAATGTACAATTTGCAACAATATGTCGGTACTTTTGTACTTGCCAATTTTGTGGGGTAGGTGGATATGCAAATGAAGCCTTACTACAGAGTGAATTTCATTTCTTAGACTACCAATAATACCATATTAAGTGCTTCTCCTAGGCCTTAGTATTGTTGTAAAGAGTAGTAGATGTCTAGATCAAGGACCACTCAAACATTTGAGTTACGGTTGATTATACTTTAGAGAGGAGGTTATATTAGATCATCTTTAGGGATTTTAGATTCTGATTAAATCTAGAGTTCAATTAAGTCAGATTCTTAAAACTATAGCAAAATTTTTTAACATTGATTTCTCCATTCAAAAGACTCAAACTCAAAACCTTATTATTAACCTAGTTTAAGGGATAATGAACCCTTTACCACTCTCCTCAACGAGCATTATTCCCTTCCTTTTATTTGTTATTTAAACATGCTACCTGCACATTCAAAAGTTTTTCAATCTAGGATTCGTTTATATATATATTTGGACAGGCTGCCAGATTGTTGACTTTTTCTAGTTATTGTTTATATTTTATTAAGTAAAATTGTTCTAGGCATCGCTGTAGGGCCTAATTTTTAGCCCAGAGCTCAATAGATCAGTTCAAAATTACAGCCCAAAATACAAACTCAATTAAGGCCCAAACCTAGACTTAGCCCACAACCTAAACAAAAAATGTAACCCTAGTAACCCCCGCGTGCCGCAGCAGTCCAGACCCCCACGCTCGTGCACTCGGCCACGTCACCCCGTATCTCTGCATTGTGCGCCCCTCCATCATCCGCCACGCAACGTGCCCTTCTCCATCACGCCTCCTACATACCTACAAACAAGGGAAAATCAGTTGTAAAAAAGGGCTATAAAAGCCGCATAAAACAATGTAAAAAGGACGGTTTTTTTAAGAATACACAAGGGCAATACAGAGAACTTTTTTTTTACAAAATACAGAATCAATACAAGAGAATCAAAAGGTGGATTACATTTTTCCTTTCTTTAGTTTCTATTCGAATCAGTTTATATACTTATAATTGTTTTTAAAACTAGCTAAATGTATTAAAATACAGTTTTAAAAATGCATCAAAAATCACCTCGAGGTTGCGTCGCCGGAGGGCCCTGTGCCGTCGCGAAATCGAGTTTGAAAAAGGGTCAAATACCCTCTTCTCTTGGCTTTCTAGACTAAGGAGGCTTGGTTTTCGAAACGCCTTAAAGCGGAGGCTAAGGGCTTGCACAACGCCAGCCACCGTCCACGGTGGTGGCATGGTGGATAGTGACGAACTTTAGGGCTGGCCAAGGGAGGTGATAAAAGGGTTGAGAGCTTTTCTTTTAGTTTTTTTAAAGTGAAGGGGTTGAAAATGAGGTTTTAAATTTTTTTTTTTGGTTTATAAAGAGATGCCAAACGACATCGTTTCGCAGTGGTTCTTTCGATGTTAAAACGGCGCCGTTTTGCTGGAACTTGAAACCCGACCAGAATGCGGCCAAGATCCGCGTGTTTTAGTTTTGGTGGGCTATTTGCCCGTTCAGCCCTTTCGCCTTTTATTGCATTTTTAATATAGTCCTTTATATTTTAATATGGTTTCACATTTCACCCTATAATTTTGTAATAACTTCATTCTGACCCGTTTGAAATGATGCGCATAAGGAGTTAGGGATAATTACATGTTTACTCCCTGATTCTTTTAGCGTGTATCGATTTGGTCCCTTATTTTATTTCATCAGTTCTTTTTTTTTTTTAAATTTATCCTTTAAAGTTCATTTAAATTATGTTTTAGTCCTTAAATTTTGTTACCCATTTTAATTTTGCCTTTCATCTATTAAATTTCAACCTTTTATTTTAATTCTTTATTTTAAGATGGTTAAGCATAAAACTTGTATATCTATTTTATTTGTCTATTACTCTATTTGCCATTTAATTACTTGAGTTATCATTTATGCTTGCTTTATCTATTCTTATATACATTTATTTTAATAGTATTTTTTTATTTCATTAGATATTTAAAATGTGATATTATTTGTTATTTGTTTCACCCATTTATTTATTATTCTTTCATTTTTAAATTTGATGTTTTTCTATTTTTATTAAACATTTTTAAAGGTAATTTACCAAAAAAGCCCTAAAATTTCAAAAATTACTAAATGGGCCGGTTTGTAGAAAATTTATGGAAAAGATTTCCCCAAAACGTCCACGTCGGTAGCGTTTTGGGAAATCAACTTAAAGGCGCCCTTGGGAGGCGTTTTGTCCACCTCAAAAAAAACGCGTCCGTGGCGGCTTTTTCTTGAGTGGACAACTCCCGGTAGCGCTTTAGGTCGTTTCCCCAAAATGCGCCGACGTGGACTCGTTTTGGGGAAAATTCCTATGAAATTATTTTGAAGTTTTTGGCCCAATAGTCTCCGGAAAATAATTTTGATGAGGCGTTTCGAACAAATAGTGGTCAAAACGCTTCTAGCGAGCGCGATCGTCGACATCAAGTCTTTGAAAGCGCTCCCATGTGGACGCCGCTTTTACTCTGATGAGTCTCCGATAAATTAATTTTGAGAGACGTTTCGAACAAACATGGCAAAAAACGCTTCCAAACAGGTGCCTTGTCGACATCACGTCTTGAAAAGCGCTCCCACGTGGGCCGCTTTTGCTACACTAGTCTCCGGCAAAATAATTTTGAGAGCGTTTACAACAAACGATACAAAAAAGCGCTTCCAAATAGGTGCACTGTCAAGATCGCATGAAAAAGCGCCCGTGGACGCGCTTTTGCTCTGATGAGTCTCCGCAAAATTAGGCTATAAATCAATCAAATTTCATTCGAGGTTGCATTTTAGGGAAATTGAGGCAAAAGGAAAAAAAATTAAAAATGAGTGAACGTATTAATGCTGTTATTTACTACAACGGTGAAGTTCGTGACATCGAAAATGGCATTGTTTTCTTATCGGAAAACAACATAGTGACGAGTTTTAATCTGAACATCGATTTAGTAGAACTTCGCAAAAGAATTAAGCGTAAAATATTCGGAACAACGCCAATGAAAGTTCAGTGTATTAAGTATAGATTTTGCGCCTCGGTTGATCCGGTGAGATATGAGTCGTTCGACATCAAAGGTGCTCGGAGCTTTGAGGCAATGGTGGAGACTCATCTTGCCGATGGATCACTCTATATCGAGTATATGTAGAATTTTCATCTTCAAGTGATCTTTCGCGATCTCGACATCTCTTGCCGTTCGAGGGAATACACGACCCCAAGCCGACACTTTGTAAGTGGGAGGCAAAACAGTATGCCCTTTGCGGTAGTAGTATGGAAAACATAACCCCTGCACGACACTCGGTTGGTGGATGGGACATGCATATCCATCATTCGACGTCCGATGATAGAAATACGTATTGGGGGACGTCGTCAACTTCTAGTGGTTGGTAATCTACATATGATTGGAATCTTTACGAAAGATGTTTAGGAGGATGATGTACTCCGACGACATCCACCGGCGAGGGCCCTCGTTTGTTGCAAGTTATAGAGGGTGGACGATGAATCGATGTGGATCCACCTCGGGAGCAGGGGCTCGACGGTCAGGAAGTTGGATTATTTTTGAACCGGAGCCGTTCAATTGTACCAAGACGTTGAGGCGGTTCGACGAAGAAGAAGATCGCTATTCGTATGCTAGCCTCCGGTCCACATGCATAATGTCGATCTATCTCAAGATGATGCATTGAGTTTTCAACTACCACACCGGACGCCTTTAAATACTGCAAGCCATTGGTACAAATTGATGATACCTTTATGTATGGTAGATATACGCATAGGCTATTGCTAGCTGTGGTACAAGATAGCTGTGGGAGAATCCTTTCGATTGCGTTAGTAATAACAGGGAGTCGGTGATGACTAAGACTTCTTCCTATCTAGGTTAAGGAGGCATGTTTGCCCCCAACCTGACATATGCATTATATCGGATCGAGGCCCTGGAATACTTGTGGCAATAGAACGCCAGGAAGCATGTGACATCGCACACACCATCGATATTGCACGAGGCATGTTTCATCCAACTACTATGGGCAACATCGATCTAAAAGATGTAAACGAAAGTGTGACCGATATGGGTATGAAATGTCTATTGATATAATTTCGTTTGTAATATTCAATTTATTCTCAATTGAAAAGTGGTATGTAATATTAGCTATCAACGATATTGGCGGTATGAGATCAATAAAGACCGTTTTCACGAGATCTTTGGGCGGTTTGTGCTCGAGATAACGCCAAGGCGCAAGGTACAATGCAATATTCCTTTCAAACAGTGGACACAAGCATATGACGGCTGCCTACGATATGGGCATATGACCACAAACCCGGCTGAATGCATAAATTATGTTCTGAAAGGAACCCATCATCTGCCGATTACATCAGTTGTGCGAGTGACATATTTTCGGTTAGCGGCACTATTTTCGAAGAGAGCAGCGAGTTATAGAAGGCAAATGCAAAAAGGCCATGTATGGAGCCCGAAGGTCTTGCAAGAAATAAATCGTGGGAAGGCACGGGCGAACACTATGCACACAGTGTGTCACGATCATGACAACCTATGGTTTCGTGTCACGGAGTTTGACAGACTGAACCAAGGTATTGTTGGCGGCCATTATCGTGTACATTTGACAAATAGGACCTGCGACTGTGGGATATTTGATGCACTTCGTTACCCATGCGCCCATGTAATTGCGGCTTGTCAGAATCTCCGTCTTGATCCAATGAGATATGTCGACGAAGTGTATAAATTAGAAAACATGTACAACGTGTGGAGACACATATTCCCACCAGTCCCAGATGAACATAAGTGGCCATCGGTATCGCTTGCACCGTATAAGCTGTTGCCGGATAGAAAATTGAAGCGCAAATCAAAAGGTCGACCTTTCTCGACTAGAATACGCAACAATATGGATATCCGAGAAACAAGCAACCAAAGTCGGCTGTGCGGATGGTGTAGGAACCCGGGCCATATATCTCGCTCGTGTCCAAATCGGAATAGTTGACCGTATTTTTAGGTCTTTTGTCTCATATTGGCTATGTAATGCCTATTTTTTTGGAGGAAAACGGTGAACTTTTGTACAATAACTTTTATTTTATTAAAAATTAAAAAATTAAAAAATTAAATTATAAAGAAAAAGTTAAAATTAAATATATTAAAACTTAATTACAAGAAAAAATTAAATCAATTATATTTTGTCAAAGGTATTAAAATTTAAATAAATTAAAAAATTAAATTACAATAAAAAAGCAAACTCAAATTTTATTAAATATATTACAACTTAATTACAAAAAAATTAAACCAATTCTATTTTTTCAAAGTTATTAAAATTTAAATAAATTAAAAATTAAATTACAATAAAAAAAGCAAACTCAAATTTTATTAAATATATTACAACTTAATTACAAAAAAATTAAACCAATTCTATTTTGTCAAAGTTATTAAAATTTAAATAAATTAAAAATTAAATTACAATAAAAAAAGCAAACTCAAATTTTATTAAATATATTACAACTTAATTACAAAAAAATTTAAACCAATTCTATTTTGTCAAAGTTATTAAAATTAAATAAATTAAAAAATTAAATTATAATAAAAAAGTAAACTCAAATTTTATTAAATATATTACAACTTAATTACAAAAAAAAATTAAACCAATTCTATTTTGTCAAAATTATTAAAATTTAAATAAATTAAAAAATTAAATTACAATAAAAAAGAAAACTCAAATTTTATTAAATATATTACAACTTAATTACAAGAAAAATTTAAACCAATTCTATTTTGTCAAAGTTATTAAAATTAAATAAATTAAAAAATTAAATTACAATAAAAAAAGCAAACTCAAATTTTATTAAATATATTACAATTTAATTACAAAAAAAATTAAACCAATTCTATTTTGTCAAAGTTATTAAAATTAAATAAATTAAAAAATTAAATTACAATAAAAAAGCAAACTCAAATTTTATTAAATATATTACAACTTAATTACAAAAAAAATTAAACCAATTCTATTTTGTCAAAGTTATTAAAATTTAAATAAATTAAAAAATTAAATTACAATAAAAAAAGCAAACTCAAATTTTAGTAAATATATTACAACTTAATTAAAAAATTAAATCAATTCTATTTTGTCAAAGTTATTAAATTTAAATAAATTAAAAAATTAAATTACAATAAAAAAAGCAAACTCAAATTTTATTAAATATATTACAACTTAATTACAAAAAAATTTAAACCAATTCTATTTTGTCAAAGTTATTAAAATTAAATAAATTAAAAAATAAATTACAATAAAAAAAGCAAACTCAAATTTTATTAAATATATTACAACTTAATTATAAAAAAATTAAACCAATTCTATTTTGTCAAAGTTATTAAAATTTAAATAAATTAAAAATTAAATTACAATAAAAAAGCAAACTCAAATTTTATTAAATATATTACAACTTAATTACAAGAAAAAATTAAATCAATTCTATTTTGTCAAAGTTATTAAAATTAAATAAATTAAAAAATTAAATAACAATAAAAAACACAAATTTTATTAAATATATTACAACTTAATTACAAAAAAAATTAAACCAATTCTATTTTGTCAAAGTTATTAAAATTAAATAAATTAAAAAATTAAATTACAATAAAAAAAGTGAACTCAAATTTTATTAAATATATTACAACTTAATTAAAAAATTAAACCAATTCTATTTTGTCAAAGTTATTAAAATTGAATAAATTAAAAAATTAAATTACAATAAAAAACTCAAATTTTATTAAATATATTACAACTTAATTACAAAAATTAAACCTTAATTACAAAAAAAATTAAACTCAAATTATAAAATAATTTACAATTACTCAAATTAGGGAGTTTAGGGTTTAGTCTTGATGTCGGTGGGAACCAAAGGTCTTGCTTGGCGGTCGATGGTTCGCTACTGATTCCTCCTTCTTCGGCTTGGCGGGGTCGTGGAACCTCGGCGAGAATCGAGTTCATGGCGGTGGGTGCAGTTCGATGTTGCGATGGTGACCCACTCGATAAAATAATGACCCCAGAGGTGTTTGCATAAACCACGGCGGGGTGATCTGATCCGAATCGGAGAAGGAGCTGGCGAGAAAGAAGTGCTCACGGCGCCTCCTCGAACCCACATGCGATGTTGGCCTCACCATCTACCGGCAGTGAAGTAGTTGGGAACGGACTCGAACCCGCCATGCACTCCAACCCGGCTAGGACTAGGAAATTGAAACATATATGGGTTAGGAGGATACATATAAGGGAAGGGTGCGCTTTTGGCATGAGCAGTAGATCTTTGCGATATCGGTGTTGTTGTCGGTGAACTAATGGGCCCGTGGATCGTGTAGGCGCCTATTCTTTGGCCGGTGGTATGTCGTGATGATGGCCCCGCCTCATCACCCATCCTCCTTGGATTTAAAGGGGCCTGACGTTTCCTTCGCTCGCGAAATTGCCGTCGCCTCTCTTCTTCCGACAACAGATACGGCTTGCATGGATCCTAAACTATGGCATGTACTCCGGCACGCACGCTAACTCCGGAATGACTATCGGTTCCCGGTTAGGGATATAGTCATACCGGTTCTCCCACGTCTCGATATGACTCGACCAAAATCTTGGCCAATTAGTAATGCGATCGCCAGTAAGTCCATCGTGTGCTCATCATCGAGCACCTCCGATGGCACGGGGATCGGTTGTTTAATCCAAATTACCGCAGAACCCGATCCGCTCGGTGCATCTCCACGGTCGCGTAGGTGATCAATGGGACATTTACGTACAACCGTTCGGATTTTGGAGGAACTCTAAATTCTTGCCTCGAATTTTCGGATCCTCGTGACGGTGTCCATTGAAACTATATTAACATTACCAAAATATTAGTTATATACTTAATATTAGACACTACATACGAAATACTAAATTATAATAACAAAATTGAAACTTACTTGTGATTCCGCCTTTGGTCCAATAGGAGCCGATATCCTCAAGCGAGTTAGGTATTCCAACATGACTCACGAATGGTTCCACCTAATTAAATAAACTTTTAGCATGCAATTATACTATAAATCTACTGAAATAATTATAAAATATAATATTAAATTTACCTCATTATCGGTGGGAATGAATATGGGTGGTCGAGTCGAGGCGTAAAATGGAAATCGGAACCATGCCCATGATCGCAGTAATGATAGGCAACCTCGATTTTTGCTTTACTCGTGGCGTTCTCCAGACATCTCCCGGTACAACCTCGACAAAGACGGCGGACCCCAACTCAATTCACCGATCGCTCTGAAATTAACAAGTTTCAGAGCCATCTCGGTGGACGAGGTTTCTAGAGGTCCCAGATCGATATAGCCTCGATTATTTGAAGAATGTATGCCCGAGCATACCAGTATTCTTTCTACTTGATCGAACCCTCGTTCGGCTCGGAATGTGTCTCGTAACCGAGCCATATCGATCGAGCTCCTTGAATTCTATCCGAATGGCACCTAGAAGCTCGTAGCATCGACCATCTAATCGGTAGATGTTACGGACACGGTGACTCACCGACCGAATCCACCAGTAATCCCAACGCAATTGCACATCTTCTAGAGTGATGGTACACTCTCGCATGGCAGATGGAAAGTGTGGGTCTCGGGTCTCCACCTCTCAATCAACGCTACGATCAAAGGCGACTCCAACTTGAGCCCCTACTATCGTGGCCACGTGCCAAAAACCCGCTTCTGCGGTAATTCTCGATCAAGGCGATAGGGACCATGCATGTTGTGAATATAACATTCCAACACCCGATTTATAGACTATTTAAAAAATTATAAAATTAACAATTAATTAAAATTGCATAATTGAAAAAAAATTAAATTATATTGAAAAATTAAAATTAAAACTTACCATTTTCATTTGCTCGACGGAAATGTGCTTGTCGCCTAGGCGACGTAATTCCCGACCATTGTAATCCGATAAAAATTTTAAAATTTTCCAAAAAATATATTAAAAAGAAAAGGGCTTTTTCAGTAAATAGTAATGGACTATTTTTGAAATTTGAGAGTAAATTTCAAGGACCTTGAGAGAAAATTGAGAGAAAATTGAGAGAAAATTGAGAGAAAATTGAGAAAGGATTGAAATGTGAAAAAATAAAGGGTAGGGGCTTTTATACTTTTTTTTCCGATCAGTTAGAGCCAGCGGTCAAAAAATATGACTTCATAACTAGCGCCCCCAGGAGGCTTTTGTCCACCTCAGAAAAGCGCCTACGTGAGACGTTTTTCTTGAGGTAAAACGCCTCCCTGTGGGCGCCTTTAGGTCGATTTCCTCAAAAATGCTTTGGCGTGGGCGCTTTTTAGGAAATGGCCCTTTCCGTAAATTTTCTACAAGCGGCCCATTTCGTAATTTTTGAAATTTTAGGGCTTTTTTTTATAAATTACCCCATTTTTAAATTCATTTTTATATATATTATTTCATTATTATGTTATTTTATTTTCACTTGACTAGTATTAGGTTGATCGATTGACGCCACTATTTGTCTATTTTTGTTGTGGTCTCATACGTATGTATTTTCATTTTATTATCAAATTATGAGTCATAATTTATTTTATATAGTGTTACAACTCACATCTTATCCAATGTATTAAATTTTTAGAATAAGTAAATACTTCGCGTTTTAAGATTCGAAAAAAATCGTATCCTAACTTACTGGATTTCGATTTTTCTCAACGAGTCTAAAAAATCAAATATTTTTAAACCGAAACATTTAGGCTTATTCTCGTGAATTCAAAAATATTGTATTCTAACTCACTGAATGTGACATTTTGTTATTTCGAGATAAGAATTTCTAGAAGCAAAAGCGATATTTTGAATTTATAATTTTGAGAAATCGTGCTCTAACTTATTATGTTTTGATTTTTTATTTGACCCAAATAACCGGATATTCTTTTTAAATTTAAATATACGAGTTTTAAAATGGTGAAAGACAAGCTTAGTTTCAAGAATCCGAAATGTCGTATCCTAACTCACCGGGTATGATAGTTTATTCTTCGAAATAAGCAAGTCTTGGCATCTAGTTTAATTTATTCATTTTTTTAAAAAAATAAAAGGATCGTATTTTAAAATCTTTTTAAATTTTAGACATAAAGATATCAAATAATCAATTAGGTACTAATTTTGAGCGTCACGAGTGTGCTAATCCTTCCTCTTCCTCGTGCGTAATTGACTCTCGAACCCTTTTTTTTAAATTTCGTAAACCAAAATTATCATTTTAATAAATCATAATATTTTAATGATAAATCTCAATGTGACCTGATTATACCTCAAAAAAATTAGTGACACCCCATTTTCATTCCCAGAGTTAACCCCGTTTTCTAAAAAAAATAGTTTCGACAATCACCATTGATTTTTTTTTTTTTTTGATCTTTTATTGCTTATGATTGAATTAAAGAGTGAAGGTTGGGCGAAAGCGGGTGCCTTTGGCGTTTTACTGGACGTTCAATTGTTCAAATCAATTACTAATTAAGCAAAGGAAAACGACACTGTATTGCCCAATCCATTGCAAAAAAAAAAATACACCAGAAGTACCTTCTATACAACGACAGCGGATTGAATGCTCATGCTCTTCAATTCCTACGTCACCCTCATTCTTTAATTTTCCTTAAATGCTCTTGCCTCGCTTTTTAATAAATCTAAGAAGCTCTAGTAACAACCAAAGAATTAAGATATACATTGAGAACCTCCAGTAATAAGGTTGGGGTCTTTTTATATACCAGCATCTCATCATAGTTCTCACTTTCTGATTTAACTATCCAATTTGCTTCTCTGCTTTGTTTCTTACGGATGTGTCAAAAATGAACCTTCGCATCTCATCATAGTTCTCACTTTCTGATTTAACTATCCAATTTGCTTCTCTGTTATGTTTCTTACGGATGTGTCAAAAATGAACCTTCCAATTTCGATATAAAAGTTAACTAATCAAATACAACTCCAATAACATACTTTACAACTAAAGCATTGTCACACTCCAACTCTAATTGCCTAAAACCAAACACCCATGCTAAATTGAGGCATATAACTCTTACCTCATATTTGAAAACTGAATCTTTCCCAATTCACATAGCAAAATCTCACATCCAATTGGCATCATGGCCTCTAAACACGCCTCCAATTGCAGCAATATTATTGCTTTTCGACAATGCACCATCTATATTCAATTTAACCCACCCTTTCTTCAGCTACTTCCAATAATCACTCGACACTTTCTGAATGCGATGGGGCTCACATGATTTTGAGTTTACAAAGCTCGCAACCCAAGTTAAACATGTACCTACAACAACATCAACATTACTATGGCTAATATATATTGAAAATAAAATTATTTCGTTTTTTCCATAACAGCCAACACAATATTGCAAACAAAGTCGGCCAATTTTCCTCATTCATCATCAATTCCTCTTGAGATAACGAGTTCTTAATTAACCACATATTTAAATTTGATGAAAAGAACATATTACTAATTGAATTAAGAATCACCGCCTTTCAAATCGTTTTTGAGAACTCACAATCTCGTATGGCATGTAGGCTAGTCTCAATGGAAAATCCACAACGAACACAATGGCCTTCATTAGATGAATGCCTTGAGCCCGCTCCCCATTAGTCAGAATTTCTTGCCACAACCACCATAGAAATACACGAACTCTTACACTTTCAACATAAATTTACATGGTTTAGTGGCTATATTATAACGAATCCATAATGTTAGTGTTTATATAGTAATTTTTTTTAAGTTCAGATTTTAGCCCTTATTAAATGTTAATGTTGACACAGTAAAGGAGAGAGGACCAGGAAGGGTTTGGCTTTATAGGGAAGAAAGCAGAAGGCTTCTCATCTCATGTGTGACATTGAAGGAAAGAGAGAGAAGATAACCAAAAACCCCACGTTTGACTTCCTCTCTCTCTTTCTTTCTTTCTATTTTCTTTGTTTTTTGTTCATATATTTTTCTTTATATCAATGTCCTTACATGTTTGACATTTATATGAAACATTAACCCCTCTCATTCTCGCTCTTTTCTTTCTTGGATGCATTCCCAAACAATCCCAAGGTGTGTTCTCTTCTTCGTGTTTCTTGTTTCTTGTTTCTGCTTCTTTTTCTTCTTATTGCTTCAATTGAGTCACTTTTTTTTTTGTTCAATTTTCCCTATTAATTCCATTTCTTGCTTCGTCTTTTAATGAGAAATGTTGGATTTTAGTTACTGAGATTTTTTTGGGTTTTTCTTTTCTTTTCTAATTTCGTCTTGTTCGTTAAAGTTGACCAGCGGGTGAGTTTCTGGGGGAAAGAAAAACCGAATACTTTAACTAAAACTCAGTTCTCTTATCCCCTTTTATATATCTTGAGATCGGAATTTGATCATTTCTTCTTGTCTTTCGATTCTGCTTGAATTACTTCATTTCTTAAAAGATGTTTTCTTTTTTGCCTTTGTTTACTTTCTTGCCAATGTCTTGTTCTGTTTCTTTGAATTTGTTAGTACGTGGATCAGTTCATTCATCTTGTATATAACTGATTAAAAAAAATGGTTTAACGTAATGAAACCCTTGCATTTTCCCAGATCTTGATTAAAATGCCAATCCCATTTTTCATGCTTTGCAAATGCTGTTTGCAATTTTCTTGATCACTTCAATTCCAAATTTGGGAAAATGTCATCTTTACCTCTGTTAATGATTTCTTGGGAAAATATCACGGTTTCATCTTTTGATTTTTCTATTTTTTTTTTCTACTTATAAACTTCTTTATATTCTAATCTCGGGAACAAATATGAGTTACTAAATTTGTATCTCCCAATTTTTAACTCAAGAAGTGTCATGTTCATGTTAGTTTTTTTTTTTACATTACTTAAGCAGTGTTTAGTTTCAAACTTCTGTTAGATTACATGCTACTCTATTAATCCTAGTTATTGGTTATCGTCTGGATGCAGTTCATGCTCAAGTTCACTTCATTTCCTTACCAGCAATCTCTCCTCTAGAAATATTTTGTTTTGATGCAGCCAATGTTTTCACTTTATATTTCACTAATATAGCAAATTAAGCACGAGTTCTTTCTTAATTGATGTCTAGTTAACATTTAGCTTTTGCAAGTTGATTTAATGGTGCTTTACACTGTATTTGTAACATTTTTATAATTTTTTTCCTTTCAGGCTCGGAACACTATTGAAGAAACTACTGTCTTGTTGTAAAGTGGTTGCTACCGAGGATTGAAACACCAAGCTGCTGGATGGTCTATTTGTTTGAAGACAGTTAGCAAAACTAAGATTCCTATAGTAAAGTGAATTATGACTTGGATGAATCTCCCAAATCGATACTTAATTGTCATTTTAACCTTTGTTAGCACTTGCGTTTGTTACATAGAACGCGTCGGCTTCTCTATAGCATACACAGTTGCAGCTGATGCTACTGGGATTAACCAGTCAAGCAAAGGCACGATACTTTCCACATTCTACTATGGTTATGCTTGTTCTCAAGTGCCTGGAGGATGGGCTGCTCAAAAGATTGGGGGAAGGAAGGTTCTTCTTCTTTCGTTTGTATTATGGTCATTGACTTGTTTCTTGGTTCCGCTAGATCCTAATAGAGTCACAATCTTAGTCGTTGCTCGGTTGCTTGTTGGTGTAGCACAAGGTTTCATCTTCCCTTCAATCCACACTGTCTTAGCACAGTGGGTTCCGCCACATGAGAGATCGAGATCTGTTTCACTTACAACTTCTGGGATGTACCTAGGTGCAGCTATGGGGATGCTTTTCCTTCCAAGCCTGGTGAAGTTAAAAGGTCCCGAATCTGTATTTATTGCAGAAGCAGCATTAGGTGTCCTGTGGTCTGTGCTTTGGTTTAAATATGCAACTGACCCCCCTCGATCTGACCATCCAAAAGCCGCTGCTGCTGGATTTGGAGAGTCTTTGTTACCTACCGATGCAAGTCCAAGGACAAAAATGGAGAATGGAGGAAGTACTGTCAAAGCAACCAAAATTCCATGGAAGAAGATCTTAATCAGCAGGCCAGTTTGGGCAATTGTCGTAAACAATTTCACGTTCCACTATGCTCTTTACGTATTGATGAACTGGCTGCCTACATATTTCGAACAGGGCCTCCAGCTGAGTCTTCAGGAAATGGGTTCTTCTAAGATGATGCCCTACTTAAATATGTTCTTATTCTCGAATATAGGTGGGATTACCGCTGACTACTTGATCACCAAAAGAGTAATGTCAGTGACTAAAACTAGGAAGTTCTTGAATACTGTAGGATTTATAGTTGCTTCGATCGCACTGTTAGCACTTCCGATCTTCAGAACATCTGGTGGAGCTATTTTATGTTCTTCAGTAGCACTCGGGTTCTTGGCACTTGGGAGAGCTGGTTTTGCAGTGAACCATATGGATATTGCACCTAGGTATGCAGGAATTGTAATGGGTGTCTCAAACACAGCGGGTACTCTAGCTGGGATTATCGGGGTTGATATGACCGGCCGGCTTCTTGAAGCGGCTAAAATCGAATATTCAGGTCTATCCAGTCCTGAAAGCTGGAGAGCAGTGTTTTTCATTCCTGGATGGCTGTGCATATTCAGTTCTTTCATATTCTTGGTGTTCTCAACAGGGGAAAGGATTTTTGACTGAAACCAAGTCAATGTAAAACTTGTACTTTTTTTAACTGGTGAGGTTCAAGGGTTTCAACTGCAAATATATCATTGTGATATTAATGAATGTAAACCCCTGATGGGAAGGGTATACTGAAATTCAGAAGACTATATAGAAGGTTCAAAGAAATTAACACAGAACAGTGGCCATTAGGAATCATTCTTTTATTCTTGTATGTGTTATTTTGGTTTATACAGTGAGTTTGATTTTTTGCAAATGGAATGATTATACATATTGAGATTGATTTGCAATGTGGCAGTTGTTTTGAAACCCCGAAATTCCTCTTGGTATCATGTAAACCAAACAAGTTTTCCCCATGAAATTCAATATTTTCTCTTTCACTTTAAATTTCATTATTATTGATGCTGCTGTCATAGGTTGTGCCTAACTTGAATGCAGAATATTTAGATAAAAATATAGGTTTAATATATGAGTTTGGACAAAAACAAGACCCATTTTATAAATGGGTCAAGTCTTGGGTATGTCATTTTAGGGCAAATGATCGAGTTGGGTCTAGGTTAAACATGACTTACTTGAAATCTAGTCTATTTATAAATAGGATATCTTTTTTCTAAACTCATATTTCAAGTTTATAATTTTGTTTCAACTCTCTCACATTTTATGCGGGCCTTTGAGCCGTGCCACTCATGAACATGTCTACTTATACCAGTATAAAGTTAAAGTAATTTTACTTTCTTTTATATATCATTATATAATTAATATTTTAACGATTTAATCATCATATTTTATATTTTATTCATATAAATTATACATATCAAAATTAATATAATTTTAAAATTTTTAACTATTTATTTTATATAAAAAGAATTTATTCGTTTATTAAATATAAATATTTATATAATATTTTAAATTGATATAATAAAAATATCGAATTCGTTGTTATTAATAAATTTAATGGTTGAATGCAGTGAGAAATTTCAAGCAATGTAAGTTTATCCTTGACCCATTTACCCAAAAAAGCCCATTTCTAAACAAAATTACGAAAATGGGCCAAATAAATCATTATTTACGGAAAAGGGCCAGTTCAGGCAAACCTCGCCTACGTGGTCGCGTTTTAGGGGGAAAAATCCAGGCGCGCTTTGTGCCACATCAGCAAATCGCGCCTACATGGATGCGTTTTGCTGGCACAACGGTTATTTTTTTTGAATTTTTTTACCATTGGGGGTGCAAGGGTAAAAAAAAAAAAAAAACTATAAAAACCCCTTCTTATATTTCACACTTAATTTCTTCAAAATTTAGCCAAAAATCTCTAAAAATCTCACTAAAGCTCTCAAATTTCTCATTAAATTTCTCAAAACTCTTTATAATTAGTTATTTACTTTATTTTTTAAAATTAATATTATTTTTATAATTTCAAAATATTTAATCGTGTTAGCAATGACCGTAAAATTAATTGGTCTCGATCATAAACATATCTCCGTCGAACAAATGAAAATGGTAACAGTTTATTTTAAATGTTGAATAATATTTTTGTATTTATTTATGTAATTTTAATTAATTTGTATTTTATAATTTTTTATAACAGTCTGTAGATCGGTGTTACAATGTTATATTCGTAATATGTCTGGTCCGCCATCACCGTTGATAGAAAATTACTTGAGGGAAGAGGGTTTTTGGCACGCGGCCACTATAGGCAGGGGGTGCAAGTTGGACCCGAAACTCATCAGCGCGTTAATAGAGAGGTGGAGACCCGAGACGCACACATTCCATCTTCCATGCAAAGAGTGTACAATCACTTTAGAGGACGTCCAGTTACAATTAGGATTGTCGGTGGATGAGTCCGCACTCACCGGGTTCGTTCAATCTGCTGATTGGGGAGCCATATGTTACGATCTTTTGGGTGCGATTCAGGATAAAATTTACGGAGGTCGATTGAGATGGTGCTGGTTACGAGACACATTCTTGGAGCTGGGGAATGATCCGACTGAAGTTGAAAGAATACGATATGCTCGGGCATACATCCTTAAAATGATTGAAGGTTATCTGATGCCAGACTTGTCACGAAACCTTGTACATCTGAGGTGGCTGTTGAAACTCGTTGATTTTAGAGCAGTTGGCGAACTTAGTTGGGGTCTTCCATGTTGGCAACATTGTACCGAGAGATGTACGGGGCGACGCCACCAAATAAAGCCAAAATCAAATGTTGTCTATCACTATTACAATAATGGGCTCGGTTTCTCTTTTCATTTTTATGTCCTCGATTGAACCACCCATTTACATTCCCACTCATAACAATGTAAAATTTTTATTTGATTTTACAATTATTCCATAGATATAAAATAAAATTGTATGCTAAAAATTTATTTAATTAGGTGGAACCATCCGGCAAGTTATGTTGGAATACTTACTGCTCTTGAAGATATACGGCTTTTATTAGACCAATAGTTGCAAATGCAAGTAAGTATTAAATAAAATATATATACATAAAATAGTTATTTCATATTTAGTATTTAGTATTATGTTTATAACTAATATTTTTATCCTGTTCATATAGTTTCAATGGACACCATACGGGATCCGACAATACGGGCAGTAATTCCGGAAGAATTCTTTCAAAATCCGAACATTTGGCATGTTAAGGTCCCATTAGTCAACTATGCTACTATAGATATGCACTAGACGGATAGAGTGTTATGACAATTTGGATTCTGACAACCGATTCCTAAGGAACCTGAGGTACTCGATGAGCAGCACAAAATCGACTTACGGCTAACGAATACAAATTGTTCGTTATTTTGGTCGAATATATCAAAATTTGGAAAAGTCGGTACGATCATATACCTAATCGCGAACCGATCATCATCCCAGAGTTAGCGTGCACCCCAGATTAGCGTGCACCCCAGATTACATGCCATGGTTTAGGATCCATGGCAAGCCATAATTGCTGTCGAAAGAGTAAAGGCGTCAACAAATCTTTGTAGAAAGGAAATGACGGGGCTCTTTAAATCCAAAGAGAAGGGATGATGGGACGGGTCTATCAACAGCGCCCACACATCACTGGGCCAATCAATAGCGCTCACACAATCACCGGGCCCATCAACAGTACCCACACAATCACCGAGCCTAATGCCTCAATCGATGACACCTACATCACAGCCATTTTAGATAATGCCAGGTGCGTATCCTAGCCCTTATATGTATCCTAACCCTTATATGTTTCCTTATCCCAGTCCTATGGCAGGTTGGAATGCATGGCCCGGTGCATCTCCTTTCCCGATGACTCCGATGACTCAATCGATGATATATAAGCTATCGTCACCGGAGGGATCGCACGAGGCACCGTCGGTGAGCTCATCTCATTACCATTCCCTATCGCCTTATGGGATTCAAACACCTTCGCCATGGGTAATTCAAACACTTACACATTCTTTATTCTACCAAGGTGGGTCATCCTCCCAACACTCACAACCGGAGCAACCACAACTGTAACATCCCTTAACCCCAAACCGTCGCCAGAATAGGGTTATGAGGCATTACCAGACATATCAGACGACTTACAAACAATTCACCAATAAAATAACATTTATAGTATAATTTAATAATTAAGTTCCAATAACAGCTGCTCTTAGCCAAAACGTAAATTAAAGTGAAACAAAACTTGTTCGAATTTTTCGAAAATTTTTTGTATTATTTTATTTCCTATAAAAATTTCGACAGCATTTCTGCTTATTTTTACATAAAACCCCCTGCAAATTTCAAACCAAACAACCAATACCAATGTCTCAACCAAAGAATTTATATCTTAATCACTACTAGAACATGATTAATCCATTGATTTATTACTTAAATTTTAAAGTGTTAACATATAAGGAAACTAATTTATATATATTTCATTTCATTTCAAAATTTAATATCAAATTTACTAATTTATAACTTTAAACTTGCTTATCATCCAAAACTTCATAATTATCTAATTACAACAAAATCATTTAACCTATATATATATATATATATATATATATATATATATATCCATACATGACTCATGTACAATCACCTAGTACATGCCACTTAAACAAAAAGAAGAAATACATCACCAAAATTTTCTTGTTGGATTCGGGAACGTTCTGGATGTTGAACCGGATCTGTGACTATAATGACCTGCGCACGGAAACAACCGTACGCTGAGTATTTCATACTCAGTGGTATTACTATAAACCAAACTATTTAACATTAATAAATTACAAACATCAATCATAAGCTTTATAAATCATTAAAACTAATTATACATAATTATAAATCACTTCCTAAATCTTAAATTCATATTTCATTTTTCACATACTAATTCAATTCATAATTTAACTCATACATTCTTTCACATACCTTTCAATAGAGCCAAACCAATCAATCTCATTTTCAATGTTTCATTTCAATTATTTACCCTATTAACAAGGCTCGGACTCTGATAGATACGCAGATTCCACCCAAACACACCAAAGTATCCAACCCAAACACACCAGAATAATGAAATCCTCCCAAACACACCAGTATAATATAGCCTCCCAAACACACCAGTATAATATAACCTCCCAAACACACCAGTATAATATAACCTCCCAAGCACACCAGTAAGGCATTAAATGCCTCTTCGGATAAATCGAAGCATATATAACAGAATCATCTTCTCGGCCGAACTACAAATCTCCTCATCACATCACAAATCCAATGCATGCCATTTGTATCAAATCTAGTCCAACAAGTTAATAGGGTATTATTTTACCTTTCCAAATTTGAATTCATTTCCACAACAATTTCAAATACTTGATCAATTCAAAACATCTATTATATCAATTCACATATAATTCAATATTCACACATATTCGTACTTAATTTCAAATATTATTACTTACCTTATCTTAATTACTCCATAACACATATACATTTAATAAATAGCTTGAGTTATAGTAATACAAACCCGAAATACACGTTTACTCCTCAGCGATCTTTTCTTTTCCCTTGGATGCCGATGCCTCGTTTTCCTTGTTAGCTACGAAAATATTAATAACAATTTACATTATTAATTACAGCATTAAATTACAACAAATAATTAAATTTTATTCAATTCCTACACTTGCTCTTCATTCCACATTCTTTATAAACAATTCTATTATTTACTTATAAGTTCTTTCAAAGTCATCTCACTTGAGTCATTATCACTAAATTATCTATATCTTGAGTTACTGAATTTCTTTGCTTTCTTTGTTTCTTTCATATGATAATAGACTCAATAAACTTTAATTTCATATCTCACTCAACTTCTAATTCCATTCCTACCATTTTTTGTGATTTTTCAAAGTTACTCTTCTGCTGCTGTCCCAAAACTATTTTCTTATAACTTATTTTGCAATTAAATCCTAATTAAGTTTACTTATTTTCTTAACTTAATTCATGCTTTGTTTCTACCTAAATTCCTTCCATATTCAACTTGACTATCTAATATTATCTAATATTCATAATAAAACCCTAATTTGTAATTTCTTCCAAATTAATCTCTATAATACAAAACTTATAGCTTACTTTACAATTTAATCATTTTACTAATTCTAACTTAAATTTCATTCAATTTAATCTCCAATTCATCTTTTTCTTCAACATCAACTAATTCTAACTTAAACTCTCAAAATATCAACTTAGTTTCATCAAAATCTTGCATTAAAGCTTCTAAAACATCAATATTAAAAGAATAGGATTTGATTGACTTAACTTTTAAAACTTAAAACCTTGAATCTTTAGTTTTTCCTTTTCCTTCTTTTCTTCTTTCTTTCCTGCTTGTTTCAAATACTTCTCTGCTCTTTTCTGTTCTTCTTTTGTTTCTTTTATTTTATTAACTTCGCTTTATTTCTTTTATTTTAATTATTAATAATAATAATAATATAATAATATATATTATAAATAATATTTTACTTATTATTTAAGCAATGCTTATTTTTATTACAAGTGTACCTATATAATTATTACAATTACACTTGTCTTTAATCTTTACCATACATTTGTCATTTATTTAATTTATCTAATAAAATATCAATTAAAATAATTATTTTAAATTAGTTTATTATAATTTATTACTAATATATATATTTTATAATTTAAAATCTAAGTAAAAATCTTAGATTTTATTTCATTTGCCGCCTAAACTTATGCTAAATGGCTTAATTGCTATTTTAGCCTTTTTACTTTTTTTTAATCTATAATTAGACTTTTTCTCTTTATTCAATTTGATCCTTTTTCCTAATTACTTTAAATTAAGCTAAATTCACTAAGTAAAAATCTAATTAAACACACTATTAGACTCATAATTGCTCCTAATAATTATTACTAACTCGATTTACTGAGACAGAGGCCCGATAACACACTTTTTGGTGCCCACAGATTTTGGGTCGTTACAACAACCCTAGCCTAAGCAACCACAACCTTCGTCGGAGCAACCAATGAGGAATCCAACACGTAATCGTCGTCCACCCCCATGTGGCACTGATTTCACCTGTATATAAATTAATTTTTTTAATATATTTGTAGACACTGTTTTTATATTGTTTCATTTGATAAAAAAGAAGTTGTTTTTAATATTTTAATTGTAAATTAATTTTATATTTTTAATAAAATATAAGTTCTTTTGAATAAAGCGGAATAGAAATAATGCAACATCGTTTCATTACAGCAATTATCAACTAGATTTGGACATGATCGAATTGTATGACCTAGGTTCTTATACCATCCACACAAATTTTGTTGGTTCGTTCTTTCTCGGATATCCATATTATTACGTATTCTACTCAAGCAAGGTCGACCTTTAGATTTGCGACGCAATTCTCTATCCGGTGACAGCTTAAATGGAGTAAGTGATACAAACGGCCATTTACGTTCATCTGGGACCGATGAGAATATGTGTCTCCACACATTGTAAATGTTTTCTATTTTGTATACTTCGTTAACATATCTCATGGGATCCAAATGGAGATTTTGACAAGCTACAATTACATGAGCGCATGGACAATGAAGTGCATCAAACGTCCCACAGTCGTAAGTCTTATTTATCAGGTGTACACGATATTGCTCACCGGTAATACATTGGCTCGGTCTGTCAAAATTCGTCACATGAAACCATAGGTTATGGCGATCGTGACACACTATGTGCATGGTGTTGGCCCGCGTCTTCGCCTTGTTAATTTCTTGCAATACCTTCCGAGACCATACATGGCATCTCTGTATTTGGCCTTTATAACTCGCTACTCGCTTTGGAAATAGTTCTGCCAAACGAAAATATGTCTCTTGCACAATTGAGGTTATCGGCAAATGACGCGTTCCTTTTAGAATAGAATTTATGCATTCAGTCAGGTTTGTGATCATATGACTATATCGTAAGCTGCCGACGTATGCTTGTGTCCACTGTTCGAAAGGTATGCTACAGAGGTAATCTGCGCCTTGATCATTAATTGAATGAAAATTCCCCAACATCTCATGAAAATAATCCTTAATGATCATGTACCCTGCTAATATAAATTGATAGCGAAAATTACATACCAATATTCCATTCAGAATAAATTGAATATTACAACCAAAAGTATATTAATAGAGATTAAATACCCATGTTGGTCACTTGCTTTCGTTCAGTCGTAGACCGATATTACCTGTAGTAGTTGGACGCAACGTGCCTTAGACATATAGATGGTGTGTGCGATCCCATAGGTTTCTATGTCACTCAATTGCGACTAGTATTCTAGTGCCCCGATCCAATATAATGTAGATATCAGTTAGGGGCATACATGCCTTCTTAACCTAGAAAGAAAGAAATTTCACTCATCATTGACTCCTCCGATGTTATTGCAAACACAATTGGAAGGATTGTCCCATTGCCATTCTGTGTCATAGCTAGTAATAGCCGATGGGTATATCTACCATACATAAATGTACCATCAATTTGTACTAATGGCTTGCAGTACACAAATGCATCCTAACATTACTTAAAGTTTTAGAACAGACATTTGAACACTTGGCATCCATGGAGCAATCGGTAATTGTAGTATGCAGGGACCGTTTCAAGTTTATTATGCAAGCTGGGACGTACCTCTCCAGCACCTGACACCACTGCCAAACCTCATTATATGAAACGTCCCACCCACTATGCATATTTTCCAACGCCTTTTGTTTAGCTATCCAAGCCTTGCGGTAAGATAGCGTGTACTTCAATTGGCTATGAATACTGGCGATTATGTATGACACAGAAGTCCTGGGATCTGCCTTCAACATCGGTAGTATTAAGGTAACTATAATGCTTGAATCCATCTTGGGATGATCATGTGAAACACATGTCAACGAAGTATGTTAAATAATACAACATTAAGTAATAACATTATTATTCAAAACCATAGACACCCAGTGATACTGTACTGCAACACAGGTATATGGACCTTTGTATTTTTTTATCTTCCACAAGCTTGTCTTTTTCCTAAGAAAAGCCATGAATTTTCATGAACATGTACTGTCTTGCACAACACCCTTGGCCTCAAACTTCTCGATTTGGATTTAATAACGTTATAGTTAACCCCGTTATTAATACTATATTGTTTCAAAGCACCAAGAAAACTATCCTCACTGGAAAACTCCTTACCAACTTCCAAATCACCCGAATCGAATGACGAACTTGTACGGTCACGGGTTCTGTCTGGTAGCTCTGGAAACTCCAATGCATCATCTGCCTATATGTCAACATTATGCATGTGGGCTAAAGGAAAGTATGTCTTGAATCGCGGATCTTCTTTTTCTTCATCTGAACCCCATTCAACGTCTTCAGGTTTAGATGGAACAGGCTCTGGTTCAGAAAATAAAGAAACTTCTGCACCATCAGGGCCGAGCTCTCGAGGTAGATCTACACCAAACTCATCATCCAACCCACCATGATCTGCAACGTACGAGGTCCCTCAGCGGTGGACGTCGTAAGGAGTACATCGTTCCTTATTGTGGACGTTTTGTAATGTCCCCAATCAGATGTGGATTGCCAACCACTAGAAGTTGATGTTATTCCCCAATATATTTTTTCAGCATTAAACATCGACCCACTAATGTGCATTGTAACACCCCTATCCCGTGTCCGATCACCGAATTAGGGTTAAAGGCGTTACCAGACAGATCGAAAATATTTACAAAATTAATCGTACAACCATTCATCAATATCAATCATAATGCCCTTAAGTAGGTCATCGAGACCCTAAGCATGCTTATAAACCGAGTCGGGACTAAACCGAAACACATAAGCAATTTCATAAAAATTTGAAAATTTTCTAACATACAGGGGACACACGGTCGTGGGGGTATGCCGTGCCTCACCCACGGCTACATGACACCCCCGTGCGACCTTCTCGTGGTAGTATTATGCCAAAATCAACACGGTCACCAAGCACGCCCATGTGTTAAGGCCGTGCACTAATAGATCACATACTGCCATTTTCACGGCCACCAAGTACACCCGTGTATAGGCCGTGTGCAATTTAATCCACATTATGCCAATTTACCTACGATCTTAGGCATGCCCCTGTGCCTCAACCGTGTGACATTATAGGCCATTTTACAAGGCCAATATGCCACCCAGCTTAGGGTCTTCCTACAAGCAATATATACCAAAACATAATATGCATATATGGCAACCAAAACATATCAAATGGTTCACTTCATCCATACATTCAATACCAATTCCATTCATACCAAATTTACAAACTAAATCCTACATCATTTCAAACATGAATCATCCATTTGCTTAACCAAAACTTAACCATTTCATATGCATCAAAACATATTAAATATATGCTTCATAACTCATTCATTCAAACATTTATCAACTCAAAAGCTTGCTAATATACATGGCTATGCTCACTTCATAAACATATACACCTATCTAGACTATACATGTCATAATTAGCCATATACATTTTCAAAAGGGTACCAAAATAAGTTTTTGTAGTGTGATGATGATCCTTGACAATCCCGAGCCTTCAGTAGCTTCGACGACCTATAAAACAGAAAAAATACACACACAGAGTAAGCTTTTCGAAAGCTTAGTAAGTCATATACAAATAAACACATTGGCACATATATATCAATCACTTGGCAACTATCACATATATAACTTGGTTCATAAACTTATGGCCACATTTGCCACATTCAACATTTTAAGATTCACATTCTCATTTTCAATCATACTCTTCTTCATATCAAAGTCATATGGGTACTTACCTTTTTTACACACTTAATGTGCATTCAACGTACCTGAAACGGATAATCACTCACTTATTGATCATAACTTAGATATACCATTCGTATTGTAGACTTGCCCATTGAACCTTTAGGAACCTAGTAGGATACTCAAAAAGCTTGGAATAGTGGTACAATGCCAATGTCCCAGATGAGGTCTTACATGCACTCATATATTGATGCCACTGTGCCAGACAGGGTCTTACACGTACAGATCATAACGATGCTGACGTCCTAGACGTGGTCTTACACGAGTCAAAATGATGCCGATGTCTCAGACATGGTCTTACTCATAAAGTTCATATCGATGCCTACGTCCCAGACGATGTCTTTTACATAGAATTCATATTGATGCCTACGTCCTAGACGAGGTCTTACACAAATTTCAAATCAATGCCAACGATACCCCTGAGCGAGGTCTTACACAATTTCAAATCAACGCCACGTGGTCTTACATGACAAGATAGAATGATACCTATGTCATGACATGGCTAATCCTATCTATTCCTAGGTTCGTACGGGACTTCTCGATTTTATCACTAATCGAACTTATTTCGTAATTCACGCACTTAGCATCTCATACTCATTCATTTTCATCGATAGACATATGAATACATATATTCAATTCAATACGGATAAGTTTATTTGCATAGTGACTTACCCCGGGTTTAGTTTATCGAACGAAAACGGCTACTCGGTTATTTTCGCTTTCCCGCGATCTAAATCTGTTTTCCTCGGTTCTTAATCTAAACATATTCAGAATTAACCCTTTTATTCACTATTCCATTCAATTCAATCCATACACATGTATTTTGGGCTATTTACAATTTGACCCTTATATTTGCACACTTTATCAATTTAGTCCATTTTACTCAAAACATCAAATATACATAATTTGTTCACACATATGCATAGCCGAACCTCTCTAGGGACTATATAAGTCCACATATTTCATAAAATTCAAAAATTAGTCCTCCAAAATAACATTTTCACATTTTAGCCCTATTTAGCTAAATTCATCAAAACTTCAAAAACAAAACATGTTCATCAAACACATATCTTTCATATTTCACTATTAAACATCACAAATCACATGAGTTCATCAAAGTCTCATTTCACAAACGTCATCAATCTTCAAAATTGAAGCATGGGTTTAGAAGTTTTCGAAGCAACAATTACGAAAATATAGAAATTATCAAAAACTGAATCAAATTCATACCTTAATCAAAGAGTGTTATGGCCGAATGCCCATGCTTTATCTTTTCTTTTTCTTTTCTTTATTTTACGGTGGATGAATGCATGAATGAATATCTATTTTTCATGCTTAAATTCATTAACTATCATATTACTAACTAAATTACAAATTTGTCCTTATACTAAAACATATATAACATATAAATTAAAGCCATTTTGGTACTTTTGCCATCCACTATCTTAACTAATGGCTTAATTGCCACATACAACCCTCATACTTATAAAGACATAACAATTAAATACCTTATCATGTAGCCTGCTAATTTGCATATCAATGCAATTTAATCTTTTGCTCAAATTAAACGCATGCATTTTACAAATTAACTTATGAAATTTAAACACATGCTTAATCACATATCAACGACACTAAAAATAATATTAAAATATTATACAAACTCAGATTTGTGGTCCCGAAACCATTGTTCTGACTAGGGTATAAACCAGACTGTTACAATTCTTCTCCCTTAGAGATTTTCGTCCCCAAAAATCTTACCGTTAAATAGTTTCGGATATTTCTGTCTCATAGAATCTTCAGGCTCTCACGAACTATTAAACTCTAATATATAGCATCTTAACATATCCTCTAGAATCTGAATGATCCGCTCGGATTGACCATCTGTTTGCGGATGAAAAGCTTTACTGAAATGCAATTTTGTGCCTAAAGCTTCTTGAAACTTCTTCCAGAATCGCGATGTGAATCTCGGATCCCTATTTGACACAATAGATAATGGCACCCCGTGCAATCTCACAATCTTGGAAATATAAAGCTCAGCTAATCTTTCAAGCGAGTAGTCAAATCTTGTCGGAATAAAATAGGCAGATTTCGTCAATCGGTCAACTACGACCCAAATCGCATATTTCTTTCTCGGAATCAGAGGCAATCCAGTAACAAAATCCATTGTTACTCTATCTCATTTCCATTCAGGAATCAAAATCTACTGCAGTAATCCCGACGAAACTTGATGTTTTGCTTTCACTTGCTGACAAACTAAACATTTTGAAACAAAGTCAGAAATGTCTCGTTTCATGCCAGACCACCAATAGTGTTGCTTCAAATCATGATACATCTTTGACTTCCCGGATGGACAGATAGGTGACTGTTATGTGCTTCACCCAAAATCAATTGAATCAACTCTGGATTTCTTGGAACACAAATTCGATCTTGGAATCTCAAACAATCATCAACAACTCGAAATTTAGATTTAGAATTCACTTCACACTGAGTTCGTTTTAACAACAATTCATTATCAACCTTCTGAGTATCACATATTTGCTGTACAAATAACGGTTTCGCTCTCAATTCAGCTATCATAGAACTGTCATCATACAAATCTAACTGAGCATTCAAAGTACGTAGTGCAAACAATGACTTTCTACTCAACGCATCAGCAACCATGTTTGCTTTACCCAGATGATAATCTATCACCAGCTCATAATCTTTTAACAATTCAAGCCATCTTCTCTGACGTAGGTTCAAATCTTTCTAGGTCATTAGATATTTCAGACTTTTATGATATGAAAACACATGACATTTCTCACCGTACAAATAATGACGCCAAATTTTAAGTGCAAACACAATTGCAGCGAGCTTAAGGTCGTGTGTCGGATAATTCTTTTCATGAGGCTTTAATTGTCTCGAAGCATAAGCTACCACTTTGCCCTCTTGCATCAAAACACATCCCCTACCGTTTAACGACGCATCACTGTAAATAACAAATTCCTTACCCGATTCTCGGTCAGTACTAACACTGAGTTTTTATTAATGAGTTTTCAACTGATCAAAACTTTTCTGACATTTATCCGACCATTCAAATCTGACATCTTTCTGAAGTAATCTAGTCAACGGAGTAGCTATAATCGAGAAGCCTTTAACAAATCTACTGTAATAACTAGCTAAACCCAGAAAACTACGAACTTCGGATACGTTCTTCGGAGGTTTTCAATTCAGAATAGTAGAAATATTGCTCGGATCAACACGATTCCCAGAAGCTGACACAATATGCCCCAGAAAGCTAACCTCATTCAACCAGAATTCACATTTGCTAAATTTTGCATACAATTGCTTTTCTCTAAAAGTTTGCAACACAATTCTCAAATGTTCAGCATGATCATTCTCATCACGTGAGTAAATTAAAATGTCGTCAATGAATACAACAACAAATTGATCCAGATACGGTCTAAAAATTCTATTCATCAAGTCCATAAAGACAACAGGAGCATTGGTTAGTCCGAATGGCATACCTAAAACTCATAATACCATACCTCGTTCTAAATGTAGTTTTCAAAATATCTGAATCTTTAACTCTTAATTGGTAGTATCTTGATCTCAGGTCAATCTTTGAAAATATAGTAGCTCCTTTTAACTGATCAAACAAATCATTAATTCTAGGTAATGGATATTTGTTCTTTATAGTCACCTTATTCAACTGACGGTAATCGATACACATTCTCATCGTGCCATCTTTGTTTTTCACAAACAGAACAGGACCACCCCAAGGCGAAAAACTCAGTCTAGCAAACCTTCTACAGTCAATTCTTGTAGCTGTGACTTTAACTCTTTTAACTCTGTTGGTGCCATTCTATACGGAGCTATCGAAATAAGTGTCGTACCCAGCAACAATTCAATACCAAATTCAATTTCACGAATCAGAGGTAAACCGGTAACTCTTCGTGGAACACATCGGAAAATCACAAATAATGGGTAATCGATTCAACTTTCTTCTCGGATGCTTTTGAATCAATCACATAAGCAAAATATGATTCATACCCCTTTTTCACATAACTCTGAGCTTTCAAAGTGGATATCACAACAGGCAATCCATTTATACCATTAGACTCAATCCGTATAATCTCATCATTCGGACCTCGTAAATATATAGTCTTTCTTTTACAGTTCACAACGGCATCATGCATAAACAACCAATCCATACCCAGAATAATATCGAATTCATCAAATGGCAAGAGCATCGATCAAGAAGAAAATAGATATCTCAAACATTAACAGACGCTTCTTGCATACTTTGTCAACCAGACACTTTTACCTAAGGGTTCGATACTTTTATAGCAAATTCATGAGACTCTACAGGTAAAGTCTTACCATATACTAAATTCATGCATATATATGAATGCGTAAAACCAGGGTCTATTAAAGCTATCACAGAAGTATCATAAAGAGTAAAAGTACCCGTTATAATATCAGGCGATGAAGCTTCTTCACAACCTCGGATAACATACGTTCTGACAGGCGCTCTGGCTTCGGATCTGACAACATTGTCTCTCATAGTTCTCTGACTACCACTGACATTCTTTATATTCTTTGATGATCGCCCTCTCGCAGGTGTATTATCAGATCTTGGATTTTGAATAGTCTCTGGTTCGACGGGCTCATGAAAATCACGGATAAAATGATCAAGCGATCCACATCTGAAGCAAGCTTTATCATTTAATCTGCAGCTTCCCCGAACATTACCAACACTGGCCACAGAAGTTGCTGGGATTTTGGAACTCATTTGCAATCTATCTCGGGTCCTGTTCAAATGTCTCGCATTATCCCTAGAACGACTTTGATCATCTCTAAATCTCTTCGGAGTGGATTGAAATGATTTGTTCTGAAATCTCTTTCTCATATCTCGGGCTTCAGTTTCAGCTTTTCTTTTATCTTTCCCAAGTGCTTCAGCTTTGCATGCTCGATCAACGAGTGTAACGAACTCTTTTATTTCTAATATCCCAACCAGCAACCAAATATCTTCATTAAGATCGTCTTCAAATCTTTTACACATTATTGCTTCAGATGATACGCATTCACGAGCGTACTGACTCAACCTGATAAATTCTCGTTCATATTTTGTAACAGTCATACGGCTTACTTTAGTTCCAGAAATTCTTTTCGTTTCTGATTGACGAATCTCTCACTGATATATTTCTTTAGGAACTAAATCTAAAAGAAATCCCATGTGACTCGTTCCCTCGGAACAACGAAAATTAAGGTTTTCCACCATTGATAAGCCGCATCTCGAAGAAAAGATACAACACACTTTATACATTCTTCCGGAGTTAGAGACATCTTATCAAATACCCGAAGAGTATTTTCAATCTAGAATACAGCTTTTTCAGCATCATCATTATTGGTAGCTCAAACTCTTTAGCCCCATACTTACGGATCTTGTCAATTGGAGGCTTATTTAACAGATTCGATACACAACCGGTGGCACAACTATAGTCTGAGGGAGATTAATTGGGGGCGGGGGTTGTGAAACAATCGGGTTATTTCTCATGAATTGAGTGAACCACTCACTCATCATCTGGAAGAAAGCTTGTTTAGCTTCTCCCTCCTGACCGCTCGTAGCCAGTCTCGGATCAGAAGGCTCTATCCCTTGCGCGAGGGCAGGCGTATTACTTTCTACGTCGTCAGCTACGGCTCTTTCTGAATCCATTGCTATACAGAAATCACATTTTACACGTCAGGATTCATCACACTATCACAGTTCAAATATATGGCGTGTATAGCTAGACTCTGACACGCTACGTTAGTCCGAGAATTGACTAAACCGTAACTCTGATAGCAATAAAATATAACACCCTTATCCCGTGTCTGATCACCGAATTAGGGTTAAAGGCATTACCAGACAGATTGAAAACATTTACAGAATTAATCATACAACCATTCATCAATATCAATCATAATGTCCCTTAAGTAGGTCATCGAGACCCTAAGCATGCTCATATACCGAGTCGGGACTAAACCGAAACACATAAGCAATTTCATAAAAATTTGAAACTTTTCTAACATACAAGGGACACACGACCGTGAGGGTAGGCCGTGCCTCACCCACGGCTACATGACACCCCCGTGCGACCTCCCCGTAATAGTATTCTGCCAAAATCAACACGGTCACCAAGCACGCTCGTGTGCTAAGACCGTGCACTAATAGATCATATACTGACATTTCTCACATGGCCACCAAGCACACCCGTGTCGAGACCGTGTGCAATTTAAGCCACATTCTGCCAATTTACCCACTTGCCTTAAACGCGTCCAGTGTTTCAACCAGTGTGACATTATAGGCCATTTTACAAGGCCAATATGCCACCCACTTAGGGTCTTCCTACAAGTAATATATACCAAAACATAATATGCATATATGGCAATCAAAACATATCAAATGGTTCACTTCATCCATACATTCAATACCAATTCCATTCATACCAAATTTACAAACTAAATCCTACATCATTTCAAACATGTATCATCCATTTGATTAACCAAAACTTAACCATTTCATATGCATCAAAACATATTAAATATATGCTTCATAACTCATTCATTCAAACATTTATCAACTCAAAAGCTTGCCAATACACATGACCATACTCACTTCATAAACATATACACCTATCTAGCCTATACATGCCATAATTAGCCATATACATTTTCAAAAGGGTACCAAAATAAGTTTTCGTAGTGTGATGACAATCCTTGACAATCCCGAGCCTTCAGTAGCTTCGACGACCTATAAAATAGAGAAAACACACACAGAGAGTAAGCTTTCCAAAAGCTTAGTAAGTCATATACAAATAAAGACATTGGCACATATATATCGATCACTTGGCAACTATCACATATATAACTTGGTTCATAAACTTATGGCCACATTTGCCATATTCAACATTTTAAGATTCACATTCTCATTTTCAATCGTACTCTTCTTCATATCAAAGTCATATGGGTACTTACCTTTTTTACACACTTAATGTGCATTCAACATACCTGAAACGGATAATCACTCACTTATTGATCATAACTTGGATATACCATTCGTATTGTAGACTTGCCCGTTGAACCCTTAGGAACCTAGTAGGATACTCAGAAAGCTCGGAGTAGTAGTACAATGCCAACGTCCCAGATGATGTCTTACATGCACTCGTATATCTATGCCACTGTCCCAGAAAGGGTCTTACACGTACAAATCATAACGATGCCGACGTCCCAGATGTCGTCTTACATGAGTCAAAATGATGCCGATGTCCCAGACATGGTATTACTCATAAAGTTCATATCGATGCCTACGTCCCAGACGAGGTCTTTTACATAGAATTCATATTGATGCCTACGTCCCAGACGAGGTCTTACACAAATTTCAGATCAACGCCAAAGTCCCGGACGTGGTCTTACATGATAAGGCAGAACAGATACCTATGTCATGACATGGCTAATCCTATCTATTCCTAGGTTCGTACGGGACTTCTCTGCTTTATCACTATATCGAACTTATTTCGAAATTTACACACTTAGCATCTCATACTCATTCATTTTCATTGATAGACATATGAATACATATATTCAATTCAATACGGATAAGTTTATTTGCATAGTGACTTACCTCGGGTTTGGTTTATCAAACGGAAATGGCTACTCGGTTATTTTCGCTTTCGCGATCTAAATTCGTTTTCCTCAGTTCTTGATATAAACATATTCAGAATTAACCCTTTTATTCACTATTCCATTCAATTCAATCCACACACATATATTTTAGGTTATTTATAATTTAACCCTCATATTTGCACACTTTATCAATTTAGTCCATTTTACTCAAAACATCAAATATACACAATTCGTTCACACATATGCATAGCCGAACCTCCTTAGGGACTATATAAGTCCACATATTTCATAAAATTTACAAATTAGTCCTCCAAAATAACATTTTCACATTTTAGCCCTATTTAGCTAAATTCATCAAAACTTCAAGAACAAAACATGTTCATCAAACACATATCTTTCATATTTCACTATTAAACATCACAAATCACATGAGTTCATCAAAGTCTCATTTCACAAACGTCATCAATCTTCAAAATTGAAGCATGGGTTTAGAAGCATTCGAAGCAACGATTATGAAAACATAGAAATTATCAAAAACCGAATCAAATTCATACCTTAATCAAAGAGTGTTATGGCCGAATGCCCAAGCTTTATCTTTTCTTTTTCTTTTCTTTATTTTTCGGTGGATGAATGCATGAATGAATATCCATTTTTCATGCTTAAATTCATTAACTATCATATTACTAACTAAATTACAAATTTGTCCTTATACTAAAACATATATAACATATAAATTAAAGCCATTTTGGTACTTTTGCCATCCACTATCTTAACTAATGGCTTAATTGCCACATACAACCCTCATACTTATAAAGACATAACAATTAAATACCTTATCATGTAGCCTGCTAATTTGCATATCAATGCAATTTAATCTTTTGCTCAAATTAAACGCACAGACGGACAAATTAACTTACGAAATTTAAACACATGCTTAGTCACATATCAACGGCACAGAAAATAATATTAAAATATTATATAGACTCGGATTTGTGGTCCCGAAACCACTATTCTGACTAGGGTATAAACCGGACTGTTATATGCATGTCCGATCCACTAACCAAGTGTTGTGTTGGATTTGTGTTTTCCATACTGGCACCAAACACGGGCACTTCCGTGTTCTGCCTCTCACTAACGGAGTGTCGGCTAGGGGTCATGTATTCCTCTCGAACAACAGTTGATGTTGAAGTCGCCAATGTTTCATTTGGCGATGAAAATTGAACATATATCTCAAGATAAGGTGATCCACTAGTGAGATGAGTTTGCACCATCGCCTCAAAGCTAGAACACCTTTGATATCAAATGCATCATATGTCACGGATCAACCGAAGCACAAAATCGATACTTAATAGAAGAAACCCTACTTGGCGTCGTTCCGAAGATTTTACGCCTAATTCTTTTACGAAATTCTGTAAAATCCATACTCTGATTAAAAACCAGTCGCGCTATATTCTCCGATAAAAAAATAACACCGTTTTCGATATCACAGACTTCACCATCATAGTAAATAACAGCACTAATACGTTCACTCATCTTCAATTGCTATTCTGCTTAGCCTCTCTAATTTTTCTTGTTGTAACTTATGCAACATGAGAATGATATTTGCCTCGTTTATAGCCTAAGCCCAAGCATGAACTACTGTAGAAAAAGAGCATCCACGTGGGAGCTTTTTTCAGAAATTTTGCCAACAGTGCATCTTGCTTGAAGCATTTTTGACATTATTTGTTCAGAAACGTCTTCTCAAAATTATTTTTTCAGGAACTATTATAGAAAAAGAGCATCCACGTGAAAGCTTTTTTCTGTAAGTTTGCTGTCAGTGCATCCTTCTTAAAGCGTTTTTGACACTATTTGTTCAGAAACGTCTTCTCAAAATTATTTTTTCAGGGTCAAAATAGTTAATTTTGTTAAAAAAAATAAACACAATGTTATTTTTTAAAAATTAAACCCTAATTTAATTAATTTTAACCCTAAATCCTAATTTAATTTATTTAAAACCGTAAAATCCTAATTTAATTAATTTATTTAAACACCATAAACCCTAGTTTAATTTATTTAAAACCCTAATTTTATTTATTTAAAACCTAGAACCCTAATTTACTTAATTCATTTAAAAATCATAAACCCTAATTTAAATAATTTTTATAAAATAATACTAAATCCTAAATAATTTTAAAATCTACTAAAATTTTAAACCCTAACCTATTTTTAAAAATAACCACTAAACCCTAACTTATTTTAGCAAAATTCTAACCCTAAAAATCTTAAAAAAACCCTAAAGACAAAACATGTAAATATCCTTAAATATAAAAACACGGAGTAAAACACGCTCTTGTAAGAGCACTTTGTTGGATTTTTTCCTAAAATGCGACTACATAGATACATTTTGTCCAAACTGATCCTTTTTATTAAATAATGATTTAGTTGACCCATTTCGCTAATTTTGCTTGGAAATGGTCCTTTTTAAGTAGATGGTTGTTTATCCTCAATATTCGACTAGTTGCTAAAATAAATTCTAATTAAGTCGTGTGGTTAATCAGATGGTAATTAAGCAAGCCTTGTGGTTAGCTTAGCAGTTAGCAGAGCTATTGGGGTGAGTATCTCTTTCAATCCAAAAGAATCTCCACAAATCCCACCACTGCCACTTTCCATTTATTTTCCTTTTAATTAAAACCCTAATTTCCCCAAAAGTTTCAACTTTCTGTAATGGCGATCTGCTTCCAATTTCAATCCCCTCTAAAACCCATTACCTTTCCTTCATCCACCACCAAAAGGGTCCCCATTTTCAAATGCAAAGCCTCGTTTTCCACCGCCACTACTACAGAAGTCGAGCCTGTCTTCACCTCCGTCAAGTCCTTCGCTCCCGCCACGGTAGCCAATCTCGGCCCAGGTTTTGACTTCCTCGGCGCTGCCGTTGATGGTCTAGGCGACTTCGTTTCCCTCAGCATCGACCCTTCTGTCAGCCCCGGTCATGTCACCATCTCAGAGATCTCTGGGTCCTCTAAACTCTCTCCCAATCCTCTCTTCAACTGTGCCGGCATCGCTGCCATTGCCACTATGAAAATGTTGAATGTTCGCTCTTTCGGCCTTTCACTCAAACTCGAAAAGGGCTTACCTTTGGGCAGTGGACTCGGTTCCAGCGCCGCTTCCGCCGCCGCCGCTGCAGTGGCGGTCAACGAGCTCTTCGGTGCTAAACTCGGAGTTGATCAGCTGGTTCTCGCTGGGTTAGAATCCGAAGCTAAAGTTTCCGGCTATCACGCCGATAATATCGCTCCTGCAATTATGGGTGGTTTCGTCCTAATCAAAAGCTACGATCCTCTAGAGTTAAAGCCCCTGATTTTCCCCCAGAATCAAGAACTGTTTTTCATCTTGGTCAGCCCAGAATTCGAGGCCCCCACCAAGAAAATGCGTGCGGCTTTGCCGGCCGAAATTGGGATGCCGCACCACGTCTGGAATTGCAGCCAAGCGGGTGCACTGGTAGCATCGGTGTTGGAGGGAGACGTCGTGGGGTTAGGGAAAGCATTGTCGTCGGACAAGATCGTGGAGCCTAAACGAGCACCCCTGATTCCGGGGATGGAAGCTGTGAAGAAGGCGGCTATCAAGGCCGGAGCTTTCGGGTGTACTATTAGTGGTGCTGGGCCGACGGCGGTGGCTGTGATAGACAATGAAGAGGAAGGGAAGAAGATTGGGCAAAAAATGGTGGAGGCGTTTTTAGAAGAAGGGCATTTGAGATCGGTGGCAATGGTTAAAAAGCTGGATAGAGTTGGGGCTAGGCTTATTGAAGGTGTCCCCAGATGATAGTGATAATCAATAGCAGAATCACAGGTCTCTCTTTTCCTCTTTTTTTTTTTTTTTTTTGAACTGAGGAAAACTTTGAATCATAATGATGGGATCTTAATATTTGCCTTTTGATTTCGAGAATTGTTAATTTAGTTGTTTGCCTATATTTTGAGCTTTGATGAATTAAAAGAAATAAACCCTGAGATCTTTATGGTGTTTACATTATTATGTCTTGCAAACATATATACTATGGTGATCAAACATATACTGGAATTGAAAAGGAATATGAACTATGAACAAAGATCAAAACTTTCAGTTTCACAACATATGCCTGCTTTGAGCCGATGGAACTTTGAAGAAGACAGGCAAAATCCCAAAGGCAAAAAAAGAAGAAGAAAGGCTGTTTGTAGCAGCCATCTTCAAGCTCATACTGTGTTATTTAGGTGCAAAAGCATGTCCGATGTGTTAAGGCAGGGGCTTTCGGCTGTACGACTGGCTGTGGCTGACAATGAAGAAAAGTAAAGGAGATTGGCCAAAGGATCTTGGAAGCTTTTCTTAAAGAAGGGTGGCAATGGTTAAAAGGCTCGACAGAGTTGGCTCTAGAGGCTTATTGACGGTCCCAAATGATAAATGGCAGAATATGGGGTCTTTCTTTTCATATGTTTTTTTTTTTTTTTGGTGAGGAAAGCTATGAATAATGATTATGGGATCTTAATATTTTTGCCTTTGATTTAAAAAATGGTAGCCTATACGATGAGCTTTGATGAATAACAAAATAAACTCAGAGATCATTATGGTCTTCACATTATGTCTTAAATGTATACACAACGCTTAAAAAGGAAAAAGAAAACGCGTAAACTTTCCAACAGATAATTCACCAATCTCGGTTGTTTTTAGCAGTTAGAATAACCCGTGTTTTTAGCAGTTATAGCCTGCTTTGATCCAACGGAAAAGAATTCCGTGATGACTTCAAGCGGCATGCCTTTGGTTTCTGGAACTTTTAAAAACACAAACACAAATGATGCAAGGCACACGGTTCCAAACATCCCAAAGACACCGGCAAGACCTACGGTTTTAAGCAACACCGGTAGTGAATATGCGACAATGATGTTAGAAATCCAGTAAACAAGGGAAACTATGGCAATACAGGTGCCACGAACTCGTGTTGGGAAGATCTCCGCACAGAGAATGCTGGGAATAGGCCCGAACCCCATGACGTATACACAGCAGGAGAGCACGACGCTAACAGTTGAGATTGCTGAACGCACAACACTCCCCATTTTCACAATGCTTCCTATGACTAAGATGAAAAGACATAATGCCAGGAGCGGGACTGTGATGAGTAGTAACCTCCTGCAGAAAGAGGGAACAAGGAATAATAGTAAAAATATGAGAAGAGAACAAACAACAGAGGGAAACATTCTGAACCAGCAGGTCAATGTCAAACTCCTTTGCAACTTAACATTAAAGTAGCTTCTAGAATGTGTGCATGCATGTCCAGGGACCTGACTGGCATCAATATATATATTTCAAATAGAAGCTAAGACCTGCATAGCCTTACATTTCGTATTATTAACTCTATTCCTGCAGTAAAGCCTGAACAATTTTCAGCATTTCTCGGTTCTTTTTCATTAAGTTATGGACTCGATTACTTTGGTAAGTTACTTAGGGAAACCATATTGTCCATGAGCCATCCAGTCAAACCTGACTCAACAGTGATGCTTATGTATGGCATAATCCAATGGAATCACATTAGCAGTCAAACTTCATTTTCTATACCATCAAATAGACACTAATAATCATCAAATCCACCATCATATTATCGGCACATTTGTGACAGTAACTTCAATTTTGCCAGGAGAAAAGTGTGCTGATATCTTGTGTTTTAAATTCCTTGTTGCACAGATATCTTGTGTTTTAGGGTAAGGCTTTGTTGTCATTCAAACGGAACTTAAAAAAAAGAAAAAAGAAAGAACAAATTTACCTTCTACCAGCAACATCCACAAACCGCATGACAACGGTTATACTAGGAAGCATCAAAAAGGTCGTAACGCAGCTGATAAGCAGTGATGCAGAAGATGAACTGAGGCCAGTGTTTGAAAGAAGGCCTCTAACTCCTGCCAGTTCGAGAATTTCGGGAATGTAGTACAAAATGCTGCTCATACCAGAGAACTGCATATTAAAAAGAAAAGAGGAGGAGGATCTTCAATTAGCAAGTGGCTCCAAAGAAGGAACATATTTTAGCTACAATACGTATACAACGTTGACAATAATGCATCAAACTCCACTTCAAGGTATAAGTTTGGAAAAGATTATGCCACATTACCTGCTGGAGCATTTCAATTCCCACACCTACTACCAAAGCATGCTTGACTCCTGGTTCAAGAAGATCATTCCAACTTGGTCCCTTTGCAGCTTCAGCTGGATGAACTATAGCTGGTCCAACCGGATGCTGCTTCATAAGCTCCTTGGAATAAAGAGCTGGATGACTCACCAAAGCAGCAGCTGGGACATAGTCGTAGCCTGCAAGGACATCAGCACGAGACGGAGAAACTATTGACCTCTGCCTCAATCCAGGTACACTCTCTTCATGCATATAGATTCTTTGAAATCCCCCTTCTCTTTCAGACCATTTCCATGCTAGCTGCCAACCACCACCAATCCCCATGCTACCAAGAGATTCTCCAGCATTTGTAAGAAATGGACCCTGAAGTCTCGCACTTGTGACACTTTCCTGGGCAGTTGGAACCATGTCCTTCTCCGCACTGGCCTGCCAAGAGATCAAAGGAGTCCGCAAATTGTCATCAGAGTCATCAGATTGCTCGTCATCGCTCTCTCTGGTAACACTCTCCTCATCTGACTCTTCAGCTCTAACTTGATGACCTCCCAAACCAGAGAAGCTGCTAACGAATGGAAAAAGTGTACTTCGCGGCACACTTCCTGCTTCAGAAAGCTTCTCATGGGCACTTCCCAGGAGTGTGACAAGAGGATCCACAAGCCCAAGAGGACTCTGAGCTACGCTTGGTTGCTGAGACAAAAGTTGCTGAGACAAAAGACCAAAACTTTTCTGTCCAGTGACAGGTTTGGCTGTCCAGGAAAGACCTTCTTCAGGTCCATATAACTTGATTCTATCTTTTCCGGCAGTATCAGGATATTTAGAATCCCTACTGATGGGACTAATGAGGTACTCCTCTATTGATGTTTCACCTCCAATACCAAGCCCCTCAACTAGCAAAGCCATCTCACCTGTTCATCTAAATAATATCAACAAGATGTATCGTATTCATCATATGCAGAGACAAATAGCCTTTGAGAAGCACCTATTTTGTGTGCACACATGAACTCATAAATGGAAACACAACACAAACTCAGTGGCAAGTACAATGTGCATAAAGGTAGTAAAGGAACAATGGAACATAAAAGGAGTGAATGCAATCCAACTAACCAGAAACATCCTCCCTGCCACGTATCCTTTGCAAAACCTTCCTTGCCTCGCTCATTCGACCTTTACTTACTAGCCATCTTGGTGATTCAGGCAAGAAGAATACAGTTAATGCTAAGTATATGAGGGAAGGAATAGAAAGAACTCCAAGCATCAATCTCCAATTTGGTAATGTTGTTAACGACATACCAAAAACCATGCAATATGAAAGAAACATCCCAAGGCAACCAGAAAACAGCGGAAGGGTATTCAAGAATCCCCTTATTTCTGGTGGTGCTGTCTCAGATATATAAATCGGGATCAGAGTTACGGCTAATCCAATCCCTAGTCCATCCAAAAGTCTTGCCAAAAGTAAGGTGGGAACATTAGGAGCCCATAACATTACCATACCACTAAGAAAATAAAGGAGGGATGAAATAATTAGGATGGGACGGCGGCCTAGCCAGTCTGACATGCTTCCTGAGCATGTAGTAATGCTGGTAGCTCCAATGAGAGACATTGCTACAATCAGGCCTTCTATTGCTGGTTCACTCTCCAATTTGAACTCTTTCTTTATGTACATAACAGCACCTACAGCATGAAATTCAAAGAGGATAACTAATTAATGAATCTGAAGTGATAGCCAAATCACACATGCTTCACATTGAAACTTCAAGTCAATTATGTTTACCATAGATCAGTGACATGTGAAACTGATCTTTTAGTCTAAAGAGTGAAGTTCACATATATTGCACTACATATATATATATATATATATATGGTAATTCATGAAACTAATTAAGAACTATAAAAGAGTAAATTACCAGCAATGGTGGCACTATCCCATCCTTGCAATAAGTTACCAATAGTTGCTGTAAGAGCTACAAGCACAGCTCCACTCATTTTCACAGAAAACAAAAATCCCCAATCCTCTCAAAAGTTAGTAGTAAATAACGTAACCCTGAAAGTTAAACAAAACAATCTACATCGTGGATCAAAATAATAAACCCAATGTACCCATATCCAATTTGAAACACACAAAAAAAAAAAAAAAAAAATTACCTAGGGAAGCAAAGGCAATAATACAAACACCCCTGCAAGTTGCCATCACAGCATTTAGCGTCAAACAAAATATACAATGATATACCAAATGAAAATTAAAAAACAAAAAAAATACCCAGCAACAATAAGAGCAAAATTAGTTCTTACAGCCCCCTTTGACAAGTTTCTTGCTGTGCCTAAAGAGAAAGCAGTTCGCAGATACTATGAAAACATGTGGGGGAACTTTGATTGGCAAGATTTTATTACGAAAACAGTTTATCCTAGGAAAAACATAAAGGGGATTGTCTAATCAATGAAAAAGTGACCTTGACGAATCATGGGTACGATTGCCAGGCTCCAATAAACGCCATTATTGATCTTTTTGCAGATCCGAAGCTTCAGGGTCTTCTTCTTCGATTTATTATAACGTGTCCACGTAAAGATCTTTTAAGGTATATCATTCAATCCCATGTGTGAATCCATTAAATATAAGTTGTATGTACTTGTTTTCTTGTTGAAGTCGGAAAAATAAAAAATAATAATTAAGTGCTAAAAACAAAAAACTACTTTATTAGAATTGAATTTATTTATTTATAATATTTAATAAAAATTTGTGTTCGTCTTAAATTATATTTATTGTTTTAAAATAATTAATTTTTCTTAATTTTATGATCGGATTAAATAGACACTAATAATAATCAAATAAACTTATATCGTAGTTTAATTTTAAAAAAAGGAACTTTTTAAATAAAATCATGGTAATATTGAGATTAAATTTTATATTTTTAATTCTTATAATTAATTTTCAAGTTATAATTATATACAAATTAAAATTAAGATTTAAAGTTATAAATAAATTCATCTAAGTTATTAACATTGATATTTGATAAATTAAAAGTATGTTTTTTATCTTTGCAAAGAAAATAAATATTAATTGTGAAATGGGCTGAACCCTCGATAATAAATATCCTAATATAAATGAGGGCTCATACATCTAGGTTTACACCTCACCGGCCCAGCTCTGCTTAGCTGATTTAATAAATCCTATGTTTAATTTTCGAACTTATTTTTAAGACAAACCAATGTTTTCAAAAATCCATTTCTTGATCCAACTTATTACGCTATCGATTTAATCGATTCGATCAATTTATTTGATTTAATTGAATAAATTATCAAAAATTATAAAAATTAATATATATTGAAAGTATAGAAAATAAATTTAATCGATTTTTTAGTTCTGTTCGAATCAATTCATAAGTCAATTAATCCAACCCTTCATTTTGAATCAATATCTGGTAGTTCTCAATCTAACCAGGCCGATAGTTAAACTGGTTATACCATATATTTTTTGTACGACTCATTAAATAAATTATTAAAAAGAAAAGAAAAAGAAAAACGATTCAACTATTAATTCAACCAACTTTTAAGCCCAATTCAACCGGTTTTGGATGGTCCATGAATCAAGTAATCTAACCCCTTTTTTTGGGGCCGATACTCCAGTAAGTTCCCTATCAAATCGGTCAGTCCATATAACACCTCTTAACCTAAACTTGAGTAAAGAATGTACACTTTACTAGGTACCAAATAAGACATCCAAAATACCACAATTTCATTTTATAACTAATGACCACAATGTACTTAGTACATTTTCACTTGAATTAAACTCGAAACTAATTAACTTTCACATGCATACTAATTAAACTCTTAATTACATGTCACTCTAATGTCCATAATTCAAGTATTTAATTCGCAAACCTTGCTTTAATAAGATGTAATTTGAATTGTCCCGTTCAAACTTCCTGCACACTACACATTTAAAAACAACTCATTAAACTTTATGAAAGTTTAGTAATATTATCTAAGTATTTAACCTTAATTTAACATTAATATCATTAAATTGACATTAGTTCATTTTGGAAAGATATATCAATTAATTAATACATGTAAGATGTTTATAAATAATTTTGTCACTCACCAGCTATCTCACTTTTCATTTTCTTTACTCATCACTTCTTCACTTGTTATTTTCTCCGCTTAACCCTTAGTAAATGATGGAGAACCGAGAAGGATGCATGTAATAAATTGGAGCACAAAAGTGCTAGACAACCCCAGCACCGAAATGAAAGTAACACGGGCACAGGAGTGCGAATAACACAGGAGCGTTCAAGAATTCCTATGGTTGTCAATTTTATCTCACTGGTTTTACCTTGTTTATTAAGGCCATTACACAATTTCATTCACTTATGCACATTCCTTTTTAAATTCTTTTTACCATTATACTTCAATTTCCAAGTATCCTCCAAACATGACACGAATATATCACGCACTATTACACAAATAATTCTTATCATTTTATACTTAATCTACTTACAAAATACACATAATATTTTCATTCATAATCATATATATTTAATTAAGTTTTCAAATCACTCAATTTACAACTATTCCATAAATCTTAATTCAAAGTTTTCAAAATGAAGCAGTCCTTAGATAATAGTCATATTTTGATTTATATCTCATTTATTAAAATTGATAATCAAGTTTCATCTAAAACCAAACATCCTGTCACTAATATAATTTTTCTTATAAAAATCCTCTCGTGTTTCACTGCTAGACAACCTTGACTTTCTTCCATTGAAAAATATTTATCTTTTAATACAAAATTAGTATAATATTTTTATTTGTTTCTCTTAAAATAAACTTATTAAGTTTTTTAGATATATAAATTACATAAATTAATTCTTTTTAGACAATTATTAATGAATTTTCAAATTGGAAACAGGAGAGCGTGAAATCATCCTCAATTTATCTCACCAAAACTTATTTTTCCCATTAATTATCTTCTAAATGATTACACCGTTTCTTTTATATAAAACTAGACTCAATAAAATTTTTACCATAAAAATTATAAAATTTAACTCAAAGTTTTTTTAAAGTGGACTCCAAGGGATGCTGGTTGACAGCTTGAGTCTTCTTTCACTAAATTCTATTTTCTCTTAGCACAAAATTTGGAATTTGATTCCGTTAGATTCATAAGAAACTAGACCCACTAATATTTCTGAGCATCTAAAACTCTCTTTCTAATTCACTCTATACCCACTGCTGCAACCTGCATATCATGTACACGTAAACTTATTCATACTTCCATCCATCTTTCATATCCCTCAACATATCACTTACTAACTTTAATTCTCATAATTTCCAGATATCAACTCTCATGAAGTCCTTTACACTAATATTATTTTTAATTAAATTCACATACACCGCACTTATTTCATCACATAGTTCAATTTAGTCCTTTGAAAATAAGTACAACTCCAGGAGTACAAAAAATTACTCTTTTATCCCTACTTCAATAAATCACAAAATTCACAAGAGAACTCTTGATCTCTTACCTTCTCACCTTGACTTCTTACACTTTCTTAACTTTCTCCCACCTCCATCCATGAATTCATGAATTCTATATTGAAAACTAAACTGTTGATATTGCTAGACACTTGATTTCACTTGGAAATTCACTTAGAAATAAAAGATTTTGGGTGGAAAGTATGAAATTAGATGGAGAGGGACTAATTTGTAAGAAAACCAAAGTTTTCTCTTTTCCATCAAGCTATGGATTTGTGATGCGTGGATGAATGAAGAAAATTCTTCATTCTTCTCATTTTATAATCATAAAATAAAATAAAATAAAATATCTTATAACAATAATCTCAATCCAATGGCTAATATTTCATCTCACTTTCCATCACAATCCAAGGGCTCGTATTGTGCCAACGTTTCATTAATTAATAATTATATTTAATAATAAATATATTTATCTTTGATCCAATGACCTGTATCAAATCCTTCCTTATAAGGTAAATTCGTTGGCTCAAATTCGATACACATGTCCAACGGCATTTTGGTGATTTTATAAAAAATGTCTCACTTGCAAAATAATCATTTTGCCCTATCAATTTTTAATATTTACAATTGAGCCATTCTCACTTTTAATATAATTATAACTTTGGTCCCTCAAAATTTCCAATTTTTTATTTAATCCGTCAACTTTTTCAATATTTATGATTTGACTCATCCATTTTTCACTTATTCACAATTTAGACTATATCTCAAATTAACATCTCACAACATACTACTAATTTCAACTTCCTTAGGTATCCAATACCCTTCTCTACTATTACTTATATATCACATTTCTTTTAATTGAGAAATTCTACTATGCATATTCCCAATTAAACTCATCACTCATTAGCATAGTGATTTCAGGGGTGTTATAGCCCGACTTAAACAACATTGGACAAACCGTAAAGTGCAATGAAAAGAAGTAAAATAATATCTAAAACCAGCAAATTAAGTTTGATGATAAATTCTACTATGGTTTCTTGGTAAGGTTATTTGAACCGGATCGAGAACTGGCTAGGGTATCAATCTAGAGAGGAGCATTGAAACTATTGACCCAAAGATCAGTACGAACTAGTTGAACCGGATTTTTTATATATATATATATTTATTTTTTAATGATGTTTTAATAATTTACTTAATCAAATTAGATGAACTGATTAGACCAACAAATCAGTTCAACTATTGATCTGGTTTTAAGAACCTCCGACTTCATTAATTTCGTGGAAGGATTCCAAGTCAAGGAAAGATAAAAAGCTTTTAGTAATGGCAGCTTAATATTGTTTGAGACAGAAGAGTGGGCAACTTCATTTGTTTGGAGATTTTGGTCTGGTTTTGGCAACTTCACTGAATTGGTGTTCAATGTGGCTGACTGCATCTGCATGCATATTTGTTGTTTATGACGTAAGCTCGTTGAATACTCAATTTTTACACTGTTGTCGTCTCTTGGCTTCCATCCTCAATTCCGAGTTTGAAGTTTGAGCACATCGGACTTTGCAATATTTATGACTCAAACTTTGCGGTTTCAACACATGGACTTTGACCAGTTTATCTTTTTCAAAATAATGTTCACACCCAATCTAAATTTGGTCTTTTTTTTTCATTTTCATCCTTCAACTTTTTTTTAGTTCATATTAGTTCCAAAATTTTAGTGTTTTTTTTTTAAATTTAGTTCTTAAACTTCAATTCAGTTGAGGCATATTGATGTAGTACTTAAATTTTTAAAATTTCTTTATCATTTTATATTTTTCTATATATATATATAGTTTTTATTTTTTAGATTGTATATTTTAAAATTTTTAGTTGATGATATGGCATAATGCTAAAGTTCCATGTCATCATACTTTAACAAAATTCAAGTTCAAATATTAAATTGCAAAAATTACTAAGTTTCAAAACTAATTAAAAAGGGTAAACTATAAAAATAGTCACTTTTGTTTTCTTCAGATTACATTTTAGTTACTTAGGTTTAAAATGTTACATTTTAGTCACTTACGTTATCATTTTATTATGAAGCAGTCACTCTAACGTTAAGCTTTGTTACTTCCTTGACGGATGTCCTACGTTGCAGTCTAAATGGATTTTAAATGCCAATTTGGTTTCCTATGCAATAGTCCAAATTAAATTTATTTAATTAAAAACCTATTTTTATCCTAACAATTAGACATCCAAGTTGGCATTTAAAACCCATTTAGATTGCCGCATAAGACTGACGTTAGGGAGGTAATGGAGTTTAACGGTAGAGTGATTACTTCGTAACAAAATAATAACGTAAGTGACTAAAACATAACATTTCAAACATAAGTGAATAAAATGTAATCTGAAGCAAACAAAAGTGACTATTCTTATAGTTTACCCAAAAATAAAATATTTGTATGGGAACATGATTTATACTCATTTTGTAAATAATCTATTGAAAACACTTGGAAGGTGGAAAAGAAAAACACCGATTGGCCAAGTTGGCACCCCACTTGCTTACATCCTTTAGACAAAGTTAAAAGATGAAAAATGAAACACACACATATATATATATATATATATATGATTTTTGTATTTGAAAATCATAATCGTCTTAATTAAATTCCATTTTAAAAACAATAAATCTAGAATTTAAAATTTAAAATAGAGAGATAGGTCTGTAAAATATGGTGCTTTCCACATCCACTTTCGTCTTCATTTCACAAAAAAGGTTAGGCCTTTCCATTTATTTATTTAATTGCCCAAAAAAGAAGACGTCTAATGAAAAAAAGAGAAGAATAAAACTTTTTATAAAATAATCCAAAAATTTAATTAATTATCAAAATAACTCATTTTTTAAATTAAATACAAAAATAACTTAAAATCTACCGTGTGGAGCCACCAACATGTCACGTTAACAATAAAAAAAAATTAATTTTTTGGTGGAGCCATGTAGAATGGCACCACCTGTATAAATATTAGGAAAATATTATAATTTCTAAAATATGTGGAACTTTAACAAAAAATTTTCTATTTTTAGTGAAACTATTTCATTTGGCACCACCAGATTTTCCCTGACACCTTTTATTTTATTATTATTATTATTATTATTATTTACTTTTTAACTTTTGTCCTTGTTTTTTTATTACTTTTTTAAGTTTTATCTTTATCTTTATTTATTTATTTTATTATTATTATTTTTAAAAAATTAAATTGTATATTTGAAATGTTTTATAATATATATATTTAAATATTAAATATATTTTTAATAATATAAAATATTTAAATATTTTAAAGATATGTCATTTCAAATTTATTATTAGTTTTATAATATTTTAAATGGATATTTTAAATTTTAAATATTTTTAATTTGTTTTATAATATTTTAAATTATGATTTTAAATTATTTAAAATATATTATTTTTAAAGATATGACCTTTTAAATTTATTATTTGTTTTATAATATTTTAAATATTTTTAAATTTTAAATATAATTTTATAAATTAATAATTTTAAAATTAATTTTAAAGATATTCAAACATTTTTCAAATTAAATTTAAAATTTTAAAATTAATATTTTATTTGGTGGAGCCATTTTTTATTAAATTTAAAATTAAAATTTTAACAAATAAATCTTTTTCAACAAATATTTTTTATTTTTCTAATTAATTCAAATTTCACTTTTAAATAAAATATTATTTTTAACTTTTAAATAGAATTTAAAAAAGTTTGAATATCTTTAAAATAATTTAAAAATCATAATTTAAAATATTACAAAACAAATTAAAAATATTTAAAATATTATAAAATTAATAATATATTTGAAAGGTAATATCTTTAATATATTTAAATATTTTATATTATTAAAATATATATTTAATATTTTAAAATAATATTTAAAATATTTTAAAAATAATTTAAAATATATATTTAAAATTTTAAAAATATATATTATAAAACATTTCAAATTTTTAAAATTAATAATAAAATAAATAACAATAAATAACAATAAAGACAAAACTTAAAAAAGAAAGAAAGACGGACAAAAGTTAAAAAAAAAAGTAAAACGGTGTCAAGCGAAGCTGTGGAGCCAAATGAAATGGCTCAACTAGAAAATAGAATTTTTTTTAAAGTCCCCATATTTTTAGAAATTACAGTATTTTTCTGGTATTTATATAGATAATACTATTTTACATAGCTCCACCAAAAATTATTTTTTTTTATTGTTGATGTGGCATATTGATGGTGGCTCTACCAACTTTTACAATAGATTTTAAGTTATTTTTGTGTTTAATTAAAAAATCAATCATTTTAATAATTAATTAATTTTTTAAGATTATTTTTATAAAAAAGCCGAAGAAGAAAAACCAAACCATTCGTGCAAATTTCAGATGCAGTTGCTACGTTGCCATCAAAACAGTTTATTGTCTTTTCGATGTTATTTTTCTCTCATTTTTTTGTTGCCACATGTTATGTTGATTTTTGTATAACTTTACATAAATATTCAACCAAACTCTATTTTTTTTCTTTAAGCAGTTTATTTCTTTTCTTTTGATTTTTTTTTTCTATTTATTCATTTTATGTGCGTTTTTTTAATTTTAATTTGCAGATATATGGTGAGTTTAACATTGTTCTCGAAAATATTTTTGGATTAAAAAATATTTTTAAAAAGCTCAAAAATATTTTGTTTAGTAATGTTTTTATCTTAAAAGTGTTTCCGAGGAGCAATGCTAAATTGGCCATTATTTTGTAGGTATTATTGTTATCTTTACAAGTTGTGATAGACAGATGATGATATCTGTTGTCGCTGAAACTCCATCGACTTCCAACAATTTATTTTGAAAAGAACGTGGCTCTTTGTTGGCTTCTTAATTTGTTTCTGTTTTAAGAGTATTTTAAAATAATAAATAATTTCACGAGTCGATTTCGATCTGTCTTGTCTTAAGGTTTATATTTTTTCCCCATTGTTTAATAAATCTTAACTTTTATAAGTTTTAGCCTTGCTTATGCTTATGCATGTAATCTTGTTTCTCTCTAATTTAGTGGATACTCAGTTCTTTTGTTAATTTTTGTCCACCGCTTTGAACTATTCATAGTTGATTTCTTCATTATATTAAGTGCTTACAGTCATTCCAAATATATCATATTTGAGTTGTGATAGAGCCAATTGGCAACATATTATAATGTTTATTGATGTAGAGGTTGAAACCTTTTTTATATTGATAGAACTTATCATTCACCGCTTACGACGAATGTTTATTTTTTTCCCGTATTATATGGTTCTATTCATAATTTTTTAAAAATTATTCATATAAATTCTATAATATAACTTTTAAATACATATTTATATTCAATAATATTTAACAAAATACTGCTATATAGATTCCTACGTAAATAAAATATAAAATTTCTAATTAATTGTTATAATTATTATTCTGCTTTGCTTAGGGACGACGACGTGGTCAACTTCTCAAATAAAATTGAGGGTTATTATATTATATAATATTTAATGAGAAAGGATTGAATGAAACAGTGACGTTACGTTATTTGTATCCCTTTTCAATAGATTTATGCCACATCAGCTTTTTTATCCTGAATTTCAGTATTTTACCTTGAATTTCAGGATTTTAATTTAGATTTAATTTTTTTTTCAGGATAAAAATGTTGAAATTCAGGATAAAAAAGCTGATGTGGCATAAATCTATTGGAAAGGGATACAGATGACGTGGCGTCACTATTTCATTTAATCCTTTCCCAATATTTAATTTGTTTTTTAAATTGATATATGAGTTTCACTTAAAGGTTGACTTTAATAGAGTTTTTTTTTTTTTAATTTAAGTACTTGAATTTAACTTTAATGTTCAATTTGATACTTGAACTTTATTACTTTGTCCCATTTAATTACTCGTATTTTTTATTAGATTATATATGTTGTCGAAACCATTTTTTTGAATGAAATCGGGAATCGACTTTATAAACGAAAATGGAGTCGCCACCAACCCTATTTTGAGGTGTGATCGGATCACCTTGAAATTAATCATTTTGATAAAACTTTGATTTATTGAAACATATTTTGGTCTACAAAAACTCAAGAAAACGGGTTCGGGAGTCGGTTACGTACGAGGAAGGGTTAGCATCCTCGTAGCGCCCAAAATTGATACCTAATTGATTATTTAATGTCCTAATGCCAAAAATTTGAAATGATTTTAAAATGCAATTCCATTTAAAAAATTTGAAATGATTATTTAATGTCCTAATGCCAAAAATTTTTGAAATGATTTTGTCCACGGTGGCCGGAGTTCACCGGAAAAGGCCATTTTGGCTATTTTTCCTCCCTCGGCCCGTTTTTAAGACGTAAATATCAAAATAACGAAAGAAAATGGAGAAACGAGAGACAAAGAGAAAGCTTTTGACTTTCTGACTCCTAAGTGAGGTAAGTGGTTTTATCCATTTTTCTTAAAAAAAATCGATATGCTATGCTATATTGAAAATAAATATGCGATATTATACCTAAAAAACCTTTCGATTTGTTGTATTGTATTCGAAATCTGTTTCTATTTCTTTCTATCGATTGTGGGTACCTAAAAAAGGAACCTCTATACAAATGATTCTCATTCGATTTTATAGTCGAAAATTAGAAAATAAAATACAAAGTTTTCTCTTTTTTGTTTGATGTGCTATTCGTCTATCTTTTGTTGCAGTCTGAAGGCTTAGCAGTGTACGGAGGTGACGTGGAGGGGTACGGAGGCCGTACATGCGGGCGTGGTAGACCGAACGTATGTGGCGCGTGTGGGTGTGCTGCGGCGCAAAACGATAGCTAAGGTTTCTGTCTTTGTATTTTGTTTTGGGCTAGCGGGCTTAGGGTTAGACATTTGGGCTGGTATTGGGCCTATTATTATTGGGCTTGTAAAAAACAGACTGTTATTGGACTTTATTTATTGTTTTTTTTAATTTTGATTTTTGTTTAATAAACTGGTTAATTGAACTAGGGCAAATTGAGCCTATTATATATGTCAAACATTTATTGAGTTGTTTTATCTGGATGTTAAATTGAACATTAAAACTAAACACAAATCAATAACATGTTTTTAAGAATATAAAAAAAAAAAAATCTCCAATCTTATTTGGTTTTGCATGAATTCTTTTTTTGATTTATAGCTTTTTCTTAACCATGAAATGCAACTGTAAAAATAATAAAATACCAATAATTAATAAATGGCAGCAAATTTATCTAAGTAGCATGACAAATAGCAACATGGTAGTTAGTCTACTGCTATTTTTCTTTTTCTTTTTCTATGAAAAAGACAACCGAAAAATGAAAATTAAATAATAAAAAATACAAAATGAAAGCGTCCCAATCAGGTTACAAAAAAAAAAAAAAATTGCTTTGTGGTTAGGTTGGTTCGAGCCTTCGAGGCACTTGACTTGGTCTCACCCTATCAAAAAAGTATATACTTTGGAAATTTTTTTAGCTAACCACTTTTACTTTCATTTTATGATTTATATTTGAAATTTGTAATTATTCTTTTCGATAATATTATTTCTAGGACTACAACTTCGACACAGCACTGGTTGATAATTAGCTGAGTTTTTGATGCTGTGAATCAGTGATCCGTTTAGTGGCAGTAATGATTAATGGTGCAGTGACGCATCTTTGTTGGTTTAACTAAAAGATTTAGAGAATATCAAAACCCTTAATTATTGTCCCTAAAAAAGACTTAATAATAATCAAACAGATCAATCATGTGATTAGGCTCATGCATCTTGATTTAACTAAATGATTACCAGTTGCAATGATGCATTAATTCCTTGTAATCTGCCTTATGCCTCTTTCATTATTATAGGAGAAAGAACAGATCAATCATGTTCAGGTTCAGGTTCATGCGCATCCTCTCACTAATTATTGGTTTTGTTATTAAATTGACTCTTAAATTATACTCTAATTTCAGATTGGTCATTCAAAGTAAGTCTTATACTATATATATCAATTTCATCCCTTATTCCAAAAACAATATCAACCAATAAAAACGTAACATAATAACATATTATTATTAGATACCGTGCACTTTTAGCATGAAACAAAACGAAATAACAATAATGCCTTAATTATTTCATTCACGATAATTTCTCTTTAAAAATACATTTTATTATTTTTTGATTTCGTAAAATTCAAGTTCGACATTATTTAAATCAAATCGATTTATTTATCACTCAATCTAGTGATTATCTAATTTCCTGTTATAGGATCCCATTTATCCAATATAGCAACTTGGATAAAATTATCTAAATAAAGGCAAAAGTGTTGGGAATTAGGATCTTCTTCGCTGCTAAGGAAAGCTTTAAATTAAAATAATGTAAAGAACAAGTGTTCCCTGTTCAGCCATTGACTTTTAGGGTAGCTTTAGAACATGGGATGGGATACTTTTTTTTTTTCCCCAATTTTCTTTTTATCTAATGTTAAAAATAATTTATATTTTTCAATAAATATGATTATGTCACACATATATATATAGAGATCTACGTATGCTCTGATACAGATACTTTTTTTTTTTTGTTTTGAATTAAAAAAAGAGAGGAAGTCAATGAGTAAAACAAAAGAAGGGTATATTAGTCAAAGTGTGTATGCAAAGGGAAACTTCATGGTTCAAACTTGAAGCCATGATGAGCCCATGAAGGCAGGAGGAAAGACAGTTCAAAACAGAGCTGCTTGTAAGCTGTATTATAGTTTCAAGTTCAACTTTCAGGACGGCTATAAAATTGCTTGTTTTGACCAAAACAACCTTAGGAAAGACATTGTAGTAAACTCACTAACATTTTGCTCCGCGTGTGCAACACGTACCAATCAAATAATTACGAACCTCTACGTTGTCGCGATTCTCCTAGCTTTGGAGAAAAGGTCAACATTGAGAATCGATGGTTTGCTGAGTTTAGTTTTCTTTCCCTTTTTACCCTTCAACTTCATTCCCTCCTGATTATCCATGTTTGTAAGAACGGCAACTTAACTAGTAATTATTGGAGGGGTTAATTTCGTCAAATGTTCCCAGACAGTATTACATGTATTTGAAATGGTTCAATATGATGTTAGTCCCTGTACTTTGAAATTTTTTAACATGTAGTCCTATACTTAAAAAAGTTAAAAATAAAGTTGTCTTACTTTAACAATTTAAAAATCCCAATCCAATTATTAAAATTATAAATACTTTTTTATCAAAATTTGCCAATATTTCATATCGATTAGGCTACCCTCATGTGATGTGACATATGAATTAACAGTAAAAATATTAGGTTGACAAATTTTAACTGAAATTACTAATGGTGATAATAATTGGACATTCTTAAATTGAAAAAAATAAGAAGATGGAATTTTTAACTTTTAAAGTATAAGGATTAAATTTCAAAATTTTTCAAAGTATAGAGACTAACAACATATTTTAACCAATTTAAATCAACCCTTAAACTTCAAGATGATTGTTGTATCAATTGCATTCTTTTGTTAATCTAGTCGTCAATTAGGCATTAAACATCCTTTTGAATATGATGTGAAGCATATTTAAAATAAGTAGATCAAATTGTAAATACATTTGTATTTATCACATTGATAAGTTGGATATAAACAAGTGGCGGGACCAATTTAGAAATTGAACCACAGTTTGAGGATTTTATTGAAATTAACCCTTTTAAAATAAATATTTAGTTTATTATTATTTTTATCAAATTTAAAAAATATAATATATTTTTTCTTGCACCGAATAATAATAATAATTTTAGCCGGTAAGAAAAATAAAGCCGCGTCTTTTAAAGGGCTTTGAGGCGAAAGAAAGAAAGAAAAAGGAAAGCGAGGAGAGTTAGCTGGTCAGCACTCAACAAGCACGATGGTTCTTAGAAACAGTACCTAAAAACAACAACAAAATCAGAATCTTAATTCAAACATTAAAAAAAAAAAGCCTTCACCAGCTGGTTCCTATGGACGTATTTACAATCGTTTATATTCATCCACTTTAGCCATTTCCTTCAATCATCTCTTTTTTTCCCCCCTTATCCTTTTTTGTCTTTCTTCATTTTCTTTTCACTCCAAAACTGGTACTTGATCTTTCTCTCCCTTTCATCATCTTATATTGATTGTTATGTATGTTTAGATCTTTGGATGTTTGATATATTTTTTTTTTTGTTTTAGCTCTAGAAAGGTGCTGACTTTGTTTACTTACTTTTTTTGGTTTAGTGGATATTAGTGAAAAAAGAAATCACTTTTTCTTTTCTTTTTTTTTTTTTTCCTTTTTAATTCCGATACTCTGATCTGATATGAGATTCTTTTGATGCTTAGATTTGTGGTTTTATGCATGAAAAATTTGTGATATTTTATGAAGTTTCAGTTCTGGGATTATTGAAAGTTCACATTTTTTTTTCAGTGTAATTGATGAGATATCATTGGATGAGGAAAACAGAGTTGTGGGGGAAATATTGATTGTTTCATGGGCAATACATGCCGTGGATCTTTAAAGGGGAAACTTCATAAGGGCGACAATCAGCCCAAGGACCATTGTTCTAGCCGCAACAACACTTCTTCCGGCCGTTCAACCACCACCACTGATTATTCCCCTTCTACTTTAAGCTCTCAACAACTGATTGCTCAAGAATTCTCCAAAGAAACCAACCAAAAAGAAACCCATTTGCCTGTCATTAACCCTACCAAGAAAGACAACAACAATAACACCATGAGACGTGGTATTGATCACCAGGCTTACTATGTTTTGGGTCATAAAACACCCAACATTCGTGACCTTTACACTTTAGGTCGTAAGTTAGGACAAGGACAGTTTGGGACTACTTTCTTGTGTACTGAGATCTCTACAGGCACTGAATATGCCTGTAAGTCTATATCCAAAAGGAAGTTGATCTCCAAGGAGGATGTGGAGGATGTTCGGAGGGAGATTCAGATAATGCACCATTTGGCTGGTCATAAGAATATTGTGACCATTAAAGGTGCATACGAGGATACTTTGTATGTGCATATTGTGATGGAGCTTTGCTCTGGAGGTGAATTGTTTGATCGGATTATCCAGAGGGGGCATTACTCCGAGAGGAAAGCAGCTGAATTGACTAAGATCATTGTTGGGGTTGTCGAGGCTTGTCATTCGCTAGGGGTTATGCATAGAGATTTAAAGCCTGAGAATTTCTTGTTAGTAAACAAGGATGATGATTTCTCTCTGAAGGCCATTGATTTTGGACTCTCAGTCTTCTTTAAACCCGGTAAGCAATGAAATATTCTTCCTTAATGTTGCAAGTTTATATTTTTATGGATTTGAAGCAACTTTAAGTAGCTGGAGGCTGGAGCATAGACGAAGTAATTAGTGGAGAATCATTTTTCATGACACATTTAATTCGAAGCTTGCTCCTCTTTTATTAGGTCTATTACTTGATCTTGTTTAACATTTGGACTTAATAATTAAAGAGTCAAAATTTCTTATTTAAGTGAGTCACGCAGTAATTTCGACCCCTTTAGTATATAATGAAACCGATGTCCTCTGGAATAAAGTTTATTGATATAATGTGTGGTTTGCAATGTTAGGCCAAGTTTTTACCGACGTGGTTGGCAGTCCATATTACGTTGCTCCCGAAGTACTTCTCAAACATTATGGACCTGAAGCAGATGTATGGACTGCAGGAGTTATACTCTATATATTGCTAAGTGGTGTGCCACCATTTTGGGCAGGTATTGATGATGTTTTTTGGTTCTATATCTTAATGAATTTTTAAGTAATTCTTATACTTACGACTATTTGTCTGTCATTTTTTTCAGAAACACAGCAAGGAATATTTGATGCAGTGTTAAAAGGACATATTGACTTTGATTCAGACCCTTGGCCCCTAATATCTGATAGTGCAAAGGACCTAATTCGAAAGATGTTATGCTCTCGACCTTCAGAGCGACTGACTGCTCATGAAGTATTATGTATGTAACATTTACCACCTCTCTATTATTATCCAAGTTAGTGTTAATGAAATGAAAAAAATGACGGATCTCTCCATATTTGCTAGTCGCTTAACTTGGTGTCTTCAAAATGTTTCTGAAACTTAAATTGTGATACATTTTGCCTTTTGTATTGTTTAGGTCATCCTTGGATTTGTGAAAATGGAGTTGCTCCTGATAGGGCTCTGGATCCAGCTGTACTTTCTCGCCTCAAACAATTCTCTGCAATGAATAAACTAAAGAAGATGGCTTTACGGGTAAGACTCTTGAGAAATGTATGGGCCTGAGTCTGCGTCTGTGACCTGTCTGTGCATTACGAGAGAAGAAACAGGATGTATATGTAAAACTAGGATCCTGTCTAATGAGTCACACGATGTTTTTTTCGTGTCATTAAGGTCTAATGCACAATCAGTGCAGCAAAAGCTAGCTGTGTCTCATTAAACATGCTCTTTTTTTGAGTTAATGTGGTCAACTCGTTCTGAAAGTAAGCTCCACCATTTTGTTACTATCAGGTAATAGCTGAAAGTCTTTCCGAGGAGGAGATTGCTGGTTTAAGAGAAATGTTTACGTCTATGGATACTGATAACAGTGGTGCAATCACATTTGATGAACTCAAAGCTGGTTTGCGAAGATACGGCTCTACCTTGAAAGATACAGAGATAAGGGACCTTATGGATGCAGTAAGTTTGTTTGGTCTGAATATTTGGTTCTTATTCTTCAGCTTCCTTAATAAGTCTTCATTTTGCTTCTTATTCATTTGGTCTAATTGGCTAAATGTCAATTATATGTTTTCATGAATTTATGCGGGATAGCAGATAGCTTGGTATAAAGGATAAGTCATATGATTGAGAATGCTTGTTTCTAAATATACTTCTGTACAAGGGTGGCAATGATTTAATGACATACGTAGTTACTGTACTTTGTTATGTTATTTCCTGTATTAGTTGCAAGTTTGCAGCCTGATCATCTCTGCTCTCGTTTATTTGTTTTCAGGCTGATGTCGATAATAGTGGGACCATTGATTATGGAGAATTCATAGCTGCAACAGTTCACCTTAATAAACTAGAGCGTGAGGAGCATCTCGTTGCTGCATTCCGATACTTTGATAAGGATGGAAGTGGGTATATTACAGTTGATGAGCTTCAACAAGCTTGTGCTGAGCATAACATGACAGATGTTTTGCTCGAGGATATAATCAGAGAAGTTGATCAAGATAATGTAAGTCATATTCTCGAGCTAGCTGATTTGTTTCATCGATTTTTATAGTTCTTGTCTTATATGATTGAGAGTAAATGGTAATAGCAGGGTACAATGCCTAAGTACCTTTGCAGGTCCTTGATCCTCATTTGCACTTCTTTTATCAGTTGCAATAGGTCTTCTTTTTTATCCTTTGATCGATGATTTAAGTTTTGATTTTCTGCTTCTACAGGATGGAAGAATCGATTATGGTGAATTTGTTGCCATGATGCAAAAAGGCAATGCAGGAATCGGTAGACGAACCATGCGAAACAGTGTGAATATAAGCATGAGAGATGCCCCAGGTGCCATGTAATCTCCAGCTGCGCACACATCATGTACAGGTAAGCAACTTGCATCGGAGTCGGCTTAGGTTAAAAATTGGATTAAATGGACATTTCAACTCACTTTGGACCTTGAAATTTGAAATGGTCTGCAACAGTGTAATTCTAAAGACCGTGCAATCAAAGGCAATGAACTGTTCAAGCCTAGCTTGACCACTTATCTAATCTACTCGTTCAATTAGCTTATAGAACTGTTGTGATACTTGTTATGGTTGTGCATTTAATTTTGTACGGATTGAGAGACTTCTTCCATTACTGGACTGTTTAACCTAATGCGATTTATATGGTAGTAATATTCAGTTTGTTGGCAGATTGGACAGCAGATCCAGAAGATGATGACTCATGACAATAGCGATCGGGAAATGGATTTGGTTCGTCGGATGCTCCAGGACGGGTTACTTGATGTTGTTTGTTTGAGCATTAGAGAGATGCTGTTGGTTTATGGAATGCCATAGGTTTTGTAAAACTTTGAGGAGTGTGGAAGTGTTAAAGTTATTCAAAATTACCAAGCTCATTAGTTATGTCTTTGATTGATGTTTTTTCAGTATGATTTTTCGAAGATTTGCAGAAATTGTGCTTTGATACTGCTGCCCTTTTTTATCCCTGTATGCTTATTGCCGTTTCAGCTTTATATTCCCAACGTTTTTACCAGGTCATTAGTTTTAAATGCTCGAATAGAGGTGAAACTAGTAAAAGTATTTAGCCTAAAATATAAAATCCCAGAATTAGTAGGAAGCCAGCCAGCCAGCGTATATTCCAAGGAAATCACTTTATATGAGCTGATTGATATTGTGTCACCATCAAAACCATGGGTGAGATTCCCCTTTCTGGGATCAACTTTAAAGCAGGAAATTTATATTAGATTCGCTGAATATACTTGCTGCATAAATGCCTTATGTTTCACACGATCTTTGATTTCCATGAATTCATATTTAAAGTTGGAATTTATAAATGTTTCAATAAGTCATTTTATAGGAACTTGGAGAAATGTAATTTTCACCAACACAAATTACTCTTCTTTGCGGCTTTATTTGACTTCTAACACTAAGTAATCTTCCACTAAATTTATTTCTTTTTACAAAATATTTGGAAAAAAATATAACACCATCACATTTAAACCTAAAATACTATAATCTTCAAGTCTTACTTTTTATTGTTTTAACTAAAATTTATTTACCTTGTACATAATTTTTATAAATATGTTTTTAACCAACCAATACTATAATTTGGTATATACTGATTGAAAGAAAATGATTTCAAGCATTTGCTCCTACAGCCCCCCAAAACCATAGCTTCAAATAAGAACCAAAAGTCTTACCTTGCACTTTCAACAGATAACTCAAATTTCAACATGTTGGAAGAGTCCAAACTTTAAATGACCAATTTCGAAAAATTAATTTTAATAAATTGTAAGTTGAAAACACGGTTTGGTTTATATATATATATATATATATATATTTAATTTGATTTATATAAAATTTAATAGTTATATTTAAACATTTTATGAAGTTGGTGTTCAATAGCATTAACATATAAGTTGATTAAAAATATTTTCTTTCATTCACGTTGAATGTAATATTTCTTATTGACTTGGAAAGCAATTTTTCTTTTTATTATGTGGAAAATATAAAGCTGTTGAACATGTATTATTAAGTGTTTAAATGTATTTGAATAAATTCCTTTGGACTATTAAAACATCGATAATATTAACCGAATTAAAACTCAATTTATGGAAGTTTCAAAGACCAAAATTGAGATTGAGTTAATGTATTTGAGTTTGGCATGAAAGCTCAAAGTGGTACCTATACTTTTTTTTCAATTAAGTACTTATTTGTGGTTTGTGTTAAACAATTTAGTACCTACCCTCTCCCCCTTGATCTCCATCTCCATCTCTCCATTAGATTTTTCTCCGTTTCTTTAAGAGCAGAGAAGAAACCTTGCTTTTTTCTCATTTCTGATCAGATTTTTCACCAAAAGGAGAGCTTATTTCTTTGATTCGGAGATGAAAAATCAAAGGGATTGAGAACAAAAAGTGTTTAGAGAAGTGAAAGAGAATGGTAAAGTTCATTCATGGAGGGCAAAAGACTGAGAAGTGAAAAGCAGAAAGTTCTTTATAAATTTACCAGCATACCTACACCTATAGGGAGAATGGTGAGATGGAGAGGGAGGGCAGGGAGACAGGAGTTCTTCATTTTCTGGGTTTCCTTTTATTATTATTTAAATTTCTTAATATTATATTATATTAATATAATATGTATAGTAAAATCAATACAAAATAACTCAATTAAGAAACATTGAAAACACTTGTCAAGTGTTGATTTGATAAAATTTTAACACTTGACAGTGTTAAACTGAAGTACTAATTTGTTTAATAGAAACAAAAAAAAAATAAGTATATAATTAAAATAAAGAAAGAAAGAAAGAAAGAAAAAAAGTACCACATTAAACTTTCATACCAAACTCGAGAATCATTTGGTACATTAACCCATTGAAATTATGTATTCTATGAACCAGACCTATGTTTACCGGAATTTAGATGTATTTGAGATTGGTGGGTATGCATATAATATGAGCGCATTCAAAATTTTAAAGTGTTTTTCATATAGGAGAAATTATTTTATGGATGTTTCCCATCACATTATTTATGATTCCTTTTAATTATTTAATAATATTTCAACAATTTTTTCATGTTAAACTTTGAATCCTAAACCTGAACGAGAGACCAATCTAGAAATTTGGCATGGGCCCCCCCCCTAAAATATAAAATTATTATTTAGCCCTTATAATTTTTTAAAATTTTAAATTAGTAAAGGTAAAATTACACTTTGGCCTCCTTAAAATTATAAAATTTGATTTAATCCTTTACAAATTATAAAGATATAAACTATAAAAATTAAAATTTCTTCCGCCCCCTAAAAATTTTCTTGGCTTACCTTCTTTACGAACTCAAAATCAAACCTTAAACTTTAAAATTTAGGGTTTAAGATTTGTAGTTTAGGGTTTAAGGTTCAAGGTTCATGTTCGAGTTCGAGTTCGAGTTCGGGTTTGGGTTCACTATACTAAAACAGACTTTTAACGGCGTTTTTAGTGGCATTTTAATGAAAAACGCTACAAATATTATCCGTTAGCGGCGTTTTAAAAGCAAAAAGTTGAGCAATAGCGGCGTTTATTTTCAAAACGCCGCTAAAAAGGAGAAATAGCGGCGTTTTTTTCCTAAACACCGCTAAAGACCTGAGCATTAGCAGCGCTTTAAAAAACCACCGCTAAAGACCTGAGCATTAGTTGCGCTTTTTCGCTAAAGCGCCGCTTTTAAAGAAAGACACGAGCATTAGCGGCACTTTTAGAAAAACGCCGCTAAAGACCTGATCATTAGCGGAGCTTTTTCACAAACGCCGCTAAAAGTTTTTCATATTTTTTTTCTTATTCATGCTTTGAATTATATTTTATTTTGATACATTCACTTATAAGCAATGAGAAAGTTTCATTTTAATTACTTAATTATGAAAAGTTACAAATATCTAACTAAACAATTTAGAAGTTTTCATTTAAGTTACAAATTAAGCTATTAAAATTGATTAAGGGTTTAATGTTTAGTATGTTAATTTCATGGTTTAGGGTTTGTTATTTTGGTGTATGGGTTTAGTGTTTTAAAGTTTGTTGTTTGGGTTTATTGTATAGTGTTTAATATGTTAGTGTTTACCGGTATTAAGGTTTAAGTGTTAGTGATTAGGGGTTAAGGTTTAGGGTTAGGGGTTTAGGGAGAATGATTAATGGGTTAGGGTTTTGAGTTTAGGGTTTATAATTTATGGGTTTATGGGTTTATGGTTAAGGGTTTAGGGTGTTAGCTATATGACCCAAAATCCCGAAACCGAAATCCCTCATGAGGGATTTATGGTTAACGTGTTAGCTATTAAAATATATGTTTTGTACTACACTAACATTGGCCACATGAATTCCCAAAAAGTTGGTCTCAGATTATGGTCTAAGGTTTGCAGTTTAGAGTTTAGGGTTCGAGCTTTATGGTCTAAGATTTATGTTTTGGGTTTTTGAGTTTGTGGTTTAGGTTTTGGTGTTTGTGGTTTATGATAAAATATTTAAGGTCTAGGGTTTATGATGTAGGGATTAATCTTGGATTTTTTAGAATATAAATCAAAATAAGATAAGTGTAAATTATTATTTTAAAAAAAATATATAAAAATATATTGATGTATTTATATTTTAAAATAATGTATACGATTAAATCAAAATTAAAGTTTCAACTATACATTTAAACCACAATTAGAATTTCACATCTAGAATTACACATTAAACCAAAATTCATATATAATTCTAAGATGTATCTATATCAAAATTTAGGTGTATACATATAATTAAATGTCATTTATATAAAAATCTAAACAACTAATGTAGATCATACTTAAAAGAATAATGTTGATGTAAAAAGAAAGAAAAAGAAATTCCTAAAAGAGTTGATAATGGGTTAAAATTTAAAAGTTCAATACTCAAAATATTTAATACTCAATATAGGTTAAAAAGTTAAAAGTTCAATACTCAAAATATAATAAAAATTTAAAAATAATAATCTTTAACACAAAAATTTTGAAAGAAAGAAATAGAAAATATAGGTTAAAATGAAAAAAAACTTATGTAATAGTGGCATTTTTTGTAAAAACGCCACAAAAATAGAGTTATAGTGGCTTTTATCAAAACGCCGCAAAATTCATACACACGGCGTCGTTTTCCTCTGCAAAAAAAATCATACCAAACTCGAGAATCATTTGGTACATTAACCCATTGAAATTATGTATTCTATGAACCAGACCTATGTTTACCGAATTTAGATGTATTTGAGATTGGTGGGTATGCATATAATATGAGCGCATTCAAAATTTTAAAGTGTTTTTCATATAGGAGAAATTATTTTATGGATGTTTCCCATCACATTATTTATGATTCCGTTTTAATTATTTAATGATATTTCAACAATTTTTTTCATGTTAAACTTTGAATCCTAAACCCTGAACCAGAGACCAATCTAGGGGGGCTGGCATGGGCCCCGGCCCCCCTAAAATGTAAAATTATTATTTAGCCCCCTATAATTTTTTAAAAATTTTAAATTAGTAAAGGTAAAATTACACATTGGCCCCCTTAAAATTATAAAAATTTGATTTAATCCTTTACAAATTATAAAGATATAAACTATAAAAAAATTAAAATTTCTTCCGGCCCCCTAAAAAATTTTCCTGGCTTCGCCCCTGCCCTGAACTCAAAAATCAAACCTTAAACCTTAAAATTTAGGGTTTAAGATTTGTAGTTTAGGGTTTAAGGTTCAAGGTTCATGTTCGAGTTCGAGTTCGAGTTCGAGTTCGAGTTTGGGTTCACTATACTAAAACAGACTTTTAACGGCGTTTTAGTGGCATTTTAATGAAAACGCTACAAATATTATCCGTTAGCGTTTTAAAAGCAAAAGTTGAGCAATAGCGTTTATTTCAAAACGCGCTAAAAGAGAAATAGCGTTTTTCCTAAAGCCGCTAAAGACTGAAACATTAGCAACTTTAAAAACCGCCGCTAAAGACTGAGCATTAGCGGTAGCTTTTTCAACGCCGCTAAAGACTGAGCATTAAGCGGCGCTTTTAGAAAACGCCTAAAGACTGATCATTAGCGAGCTTTTTCACAAACGCCGCTAAAAGTTTTTCATATTTTTTTCTTATTCATGCTTTGAATTATATTTTATTTTGATACATTCACTTATAAGCAATGAGAAAGTTTCATTTTAATTACTTAATTATGAAAAGTTACAAATATCTAACTAAACAATTTAGAAGTTTTCATTTAAGTTACAAATTAAGCTATTAAAATTGATTAAGGGTTTAATGTTTAGTATGTTAATTTCATGGTTTAGGGTTTGTTATTTTGGTGTATGGGTTTAGTGTTTTAAAGTTTGTTGTTTGGGTTTATTGTATAGTGTTTAATATGTTAGTGTTTACCGGTATTAAGGTTTAAGTGTTAGTGATTAGGGGTTAAGGTTTAGGGTTAGGGGTTTAGGGGGAATGATTAATGGGTTAGGGTTTTAGGTTTAGGGTTTATAATTTATGGGTTTATGGGTTTATGGTTAGGGGTTTAGGGTGTTAGCTATATGACCCAAAATCCGAAACGAAATCCTCATGAGGATTTATGGTTAACGTGTTAGCTATTAAAATATATGTTTTGTACTACACTAACATTGGCCACATGAATTCCCAAAAGTTGGTCTCGATTATGGTTTAAGGTTTGCGTTTAGAGTTTAGGGTTCGAGTTTTATGGTCTAAGATTTATGTTTTGGGTTTTGAGTTTGTGGTTTAGGTTTTGGTGTTTGTGGTTTATGATATAATATTTAAGGTCTAGGGTTTATGATTTAGGATTAATCTTGGATTTTTAGAATATAAATCAAAATAAGATAAGTGTAAATTATTATTTAAAAAATATATAAAAATATATTGATGTATTTATATTTTAAAATAATGTATACGATTAAATCAAAATTAAAGTTTCAACTATACATTTAAACCACAATTAGAATTTCACATCTAGAATTACACATTAAACCAAAATTCATATATAATTCTAAGATGTATCTATATCAAAATTTAGGTGTATACATATAATTAAATGTCATTTATATAAAAATCTAAACAACTAATGTAGATCATACTTAAAAGAATAATGTTGATGTAAAAAGAAAGAAAAAGAAATTCCTAAAAGAGTTGATAATGGGTTAAAAATTTAAAAGTTCAATACTCAAAATATTTAATACTCAATATAGGTTAAAAAGTTAAAAGTTCAATACTCAAAATATAATAAAAATTTAAAAATAATAATCTTTAACACAAAAATTTTGAAAGAAAGAAATAGAAAAATATAGGTTAAAAATGAAAAAAAAAACTTATGTAATAGTAGCATTTTTTGTAAAAAACGCCACAAAAAATAGAGTTATAGTGGCGTTTTTATCAAAAACGCCACAAAAATTCATACACACGGCGTCGTTTTTCCTCTGCAAAAAAAAAAAATGGAGCTAAAAAACCCTATAACCCCGATTTTTATTTCCCTTATTTCCCAAAATCCCCAAACCAAAATTCCGATTTCCCCTACCTTTCAATCCCCCAAAATCCCCCAAATTTCTAAGCTTTGATCTCTCTTGATGGTGTTTTCTGATATTGGTTTTCATGTAAAGGAAAAGGCTTGGGGAAAAGAGGGGAGCAGTGGACTGAAGTTATATTTCTTGTTCAGGTGTGATAGTAGTGGACTTTTGTATCTTTTTAGATTGTGTGAAGGCGGAGAGCTATTAGACAGAATTTTGGTGAGGTAATTTGTTTTCTTATAATGTCCATGTTTTTAGGCCGTCTTATTTGCCATTCTGTTTGAATATCATTATCTTTACAGAAGGCAGAAGGTTAGATAAATAGCATTGTATTTGTTCCCTTTTGATTCATGTTAATGGCTGTTAAGCAAGCTTTATGCCTGCCTTTTTGTTCCCTACTTTTTTCGCCTTAGATTTGTCATGATTATACAGAAGATTGAAGGCGCCTAATGTGATAAGTGTGAAGCATTATGAAACTGAAATGAGAATTTTTCTGTTCCAGGGGAGGAAGGTACACCGAAGACGATGCAAAAGCTATAGTTGTACAAATTTTAAGTGTGGTTTCATTTTGTCATCTGCAGGGAGTTGTTCACCGTGACTTAAAGCCAGAGGTTTTCACTTTTGCATTTGATTTTTATGGACTATGAAACTGACAAGTATATATTCTGTCAAATTATCAAATCTCTAATTCTATTCTTTGTTGCTTGGGCTACAGAACTTCCTTTTCACTTCTGGCGGTGAAGATACAGACATGAAACTAATTGATTTTGGTCTTTCTGATTTTATAAGACCAGGTCATAGCTGATTATACCTTATTTTTTGGTTGGTTTCTTTGTAGATTAGTAATGTTTGTAGATTTTTATAGGGTAATTAATTTTAAACCTACAATCCGCAATATTATTGCACCTCTGTTCTGCTGTAAATTGGAGAAGAAATTAAGTTGCTTTCATATGTATAAAACCTTAAACCCTTTAAACCCCAATGAAGCAAAATTGTGTGAGCCTATGAGGTATTTTTAAACCCCAATGGTTTACTAAGTAGGAAACAGATAAATTTATGTTGGATTTCTATCAATTTACTTTTCTCACTTCATATGATGGCCATATATCTTTACATCAAACCAAAGCTAATGCTGCTTTCTTTTTTTAACTTTTGATGTTATGAATGTTGTAACAGATGAAAGACTAAATGACATTGTTGGAAGTGCTTATTATGTTGCCCCTGACCTTATGAAGAGCAAAACCAGCAAGCATATATGTATAAACTGAAATAATCAATCCTTTCAGAATTTATTACATATTTCTTGGATTATTGTTCTAGAAAATGAAGACCATACTCTAGACCAGCAAGCATGGGACTTGATTAAAATATGCTAGATATACCTTGTTAAACTTCTCTCGTTTTAGTTTATAAGTGAAGCATTTTCCCCTTGTAGTTTTTTAGTTTTATTAGAGAATGGATTAGACTGAACACAATCAATTGAGTTTATTAAATGAACTATATCAATTAAAGTCTAGCTTATTACATGAATTCATATATATTTTTTGATATACATGTTATTTCACGCATTAATTCATAAAATTTCTTTGCTATATATATGCCTTTATTCCACTTAGGTAAGTGCTCTTTTTGCACCTTGCTCCTCGGACAATATAGGGGCCCTAGCATTTCAAGTTCACCTGTAGCCCTTTACAACTCTGGTGTTAGCATTCAGTGGTGTGGCAAAAATATGATGAAAACCTAGTCTTAATACTTGAAAGCATCCTAAATTCTCCTCATTTTCTTCACTTTGGTTTTTCCAGCCTTTTCTCAATTGTCCCTTCTGTCTTCTTGTGTATTGTAAAGCATGATAACCAGGATTTGAAGCAGATAGTGCCGGTCACAATTCTCATGTTATGTCTCTTTCACAAGTCTGCCCAAATAACCTAGATGGAGGGGTTCTAACGTAAGCTTTGTTGCTTCCATTTTTATTAAAGTTTTAACTTGTTAATTCATTCATGTTTTCTAGTTTTTCATTGTTCTTCGTATTAAGTTTTATTTTGATTGTAATGGACTGTAATATCATTTTCTATCATTTGGATAAAGGCCTCTCAAATTTTGTGATGCCCCTATATCAAGCAAAGATGTTCTTCCCCTAGGATATCAGGCTAGTAGTTTAGCAATATCGAATCAAGGAGCTGTGGGACCAAGGCTTCCTACATCTGGAGCAAATTCGCCACTGCAGGGATCTTCTAATACAGTTCTTGGCAGTAATTTATCATCACCCTCTGCTACACTCAATGCTTCTCTCAGGCATTAAGCTAATTTGTAGCTTGTATTCTCTGTGTGCATAGTATCACATGCTATTATTAGAATCTGTTGTAACATGCATTGCATGTGAATATCTGCTATTTTATTTATTTTTGAATAAGTTGAGCATTCTGCAAATAAATAAACAAAGTGTAAATTTGCCTTAGCATATGGATGTTCCATGAGAAAATTATATTGATATTAATTAATATAAAGTCTTTTGTTTTAATGTTAATGTAAATTAAATTCTATGCAAATAAACAAAATTAATGTGAACTTTAACCCTTTTATTTTAAATCTTGAAGATAAAGCAATTCAATAATTTTTAATTTTTTAAATTTATTACTTAAGTAATTAAATTAAATTTCTTACTCATAATTTGGATAGATTTTATTAATAAGTCTATTTAACAAAAGTATTTTAATGAAAATCAAACTTCTTATAAATTAGATAATTTATTCATATAATACAGAAGTATTTACAATGATTTTTTAGAAATATATTAAACAACAAAGGCTACTTTTAGTTAGTTCAGAAGTTTCTCCTCATTCAGGTTTTTTAATATATATTATATACCAATGGCACAAATTGTGGTCATATTTGCTCTCAGGGATGGTAGATTTGGTGTTCCAAGAACATCTTTGCCAGCTGATGAGCAGCATAGAGTGCAACAACATAATCCAATCTTATCTGGCAGGAATGTTCAGCAGTCCAACTTGACTCTCCCTGGGGCTATTTCTGGGTCAGACCGTGGGGTTCGTATGCTGGTTGGTGGAAATGGTGTGGGCATGCTGTGTGGAATAAATAGAAACATGCCAATGTCAAGGCCAGGCTTTTAAGGAATGGTATCATCAACAATGCTAAATTCTGGCAGCATTCTCTCCTCCAATTTGGTGGGAATGCCTAGCCCTGGAAATATGCACTCTGGACCAGGTTGAAGCAACATCACTGTGATTAAACTTTTACTTGCATTTTGTTGCTTGTGCAGGTCGAAGGGTATGAAGAAGTACAATGCTATCGATAAATGTAACACACAACTAAGGTCCCTTTATCAAACCGTTAACAATAGGGTTTATTGAGAATGCAAAAATGCTATATGATATAATCCCTTTGGCTAAGGTACTCCCCTTTCTTTTTGGGGCTACAAGAATATGCTTGCTTTCTTATGTTAGATAATCTAGATTCGGAAGTTTGTGTTTTGTTTTGGTTAGTCAAAGTTTTATTCTTATTCAATGACAGAAAAAAGAAAGCCCCATATATTTGCCTGTTTGCAAGAATTTTGATTCAGGGTTGATGCTGTTATATGAAGTGATGATGTTGTGTAGATCTGACATGAAAAAAGTGATACTAGCACTATAAATATATGATCAAATCAAAATCTACGTTAAAAGGTGTTGCTGGTATTGGTTGTAAATTGGAACGTTCAATTTTCTTTTTTTGCACTGGTAAAAATTGCGGTCACATCGGTTTGTTTTGTCTGATTTTGGTCGTAATGTGTATTGTCTGGTATATGAAAGAATATAGAATTATAATTTAGTGCTGTTTAAATTCTTCAGAACAATTGATTATATCCCGATTTAGGGCTTATTCTTTTCATATATGGGTATGATAAATTTAATCATATTGAATGCAAGATTGATAGAACACAACAGTCAACAAATTAAGAAAATATTTCTGACTTTTCATTGATGAATAGAGAGGATTAATTGCTTTGCACAACGCCGTTAACCATATTCACAAGCCCGACTTGATTAGCATTAAGATTTTTATTTATATACATACCAAACATGGAATTTCTTTTATGTCTAATTTTATCATTAAAACAAAGGTGGTCCCGTTATTTTGATACGACCTTATGAAGAGCAAGACCATGAAGCATATATGTATAAACTAAAATAGTCAATCCTTTTGGAATTTGTTGCATATTTCTTGGATTATTGTTCTAGAAAATGAAGATAATACTCTATCCTTTTTCGAGTAGGTAGTCATTGATAGAGTAACAATTTATTATGTGTACTACTGTAATGACCACATTACATAAGCAAACTTTAAGTCAACAAGATATGGATGACTTTTGATTTTTGGTGTGCTTTAGTTGCATGCTTATGGGGAGACCTTGTATGTTACAGTTGCGTTCGATGATGGCGATGGTGACCGCTTGGTTGGTTTACACTATGGGCATATAACTGTTCATTTTAAGGTGACATTTCTTTTCCATGTTTTGCTTTTATATTCTCTCTAGGATCTTATCAATGAATTAGTGTTTAAAAAGTAGGATCATGTTCCTTTTTAATACGATATAGCTTAGTATGCATGCTTTATTGCATAGATGTCACTTTTAGGCATATAATTTGTCTAAAGATCACAGCTGGACCTTGACGGAAAGTATAGGATTCAAAGCTAGTGGTTTTATTCAAGTCGGACGTGTCAATGGAAGTTTAAACTTAGCGGGCTATTGGTACCTTCTAGATAGGGCTTTGAGCAACATCCAAATAAGGACAATAAGAAGCGTTTAGATATCCTAATGATAGCCTCAAAGAAAGGATGTAAGTATATCTCTAATTCTTTAATCAAAATTTAAATATCCTATTCTAACTTCCGATACGATTTGCTCTTATTAACTTACCGCTAAAAAAGTATTGGTTGGTTTTGTAGTAATTATTTTATACCAATGATTGAGATGTGATATCATATTAGGGTTGAAGAAGAGGAAGAGGAAGAAGAGGTTAAATTGATTAGCTATATATTTGATCGAGCTAATGATAGCACCAAATATTGGTGATGAAGATTTTCTACCTGAATTTTGAAGACCTTCTTTCTGGGGAAATCGTATCCGCTACCACCTGACAAATTTGATAGGGCAGAGAAAGAAAAAATATATGAAACTGAGATGGCAAACAATGCAAGTGAACTGGAAAGGTTGCGCAATTTAGTAAAGGAACTGGAGGAGAGGGAAGTGAAGCTCAAGGGTGAATTGCTTGAGTACTATGGTTTAAAAGAGCAGGAATCAGATATTGCTGAATTACAAAAGCAGCTTAAGATCAAGACAGTTAAAATTGACATGCTGAATATTACCATAAACTCTTTGCAAACTGAGATCAAGATGATATAATATATGTATTTATTTGTAAATGGTAGCTATAGTTTGAATTTGAAAGAGAACTTATTGCACGAAAGAAGCATATATTTTTTAGGTAATATGGCAGAAGATGCATCTTGGAACTAAACCATGGGTCTAAGACATGCACGATGTTGCTCTCCATTGTCAGCTCTATTATATTACCAGTTATTAAGAAAGACCTACTGTCATTTCTTTAACTCATAGTGGCAAGATATACTCTATACGAACCCCATTGTTCATTTGCTAACAGATTCACTTGAAATTGTCTGTCTATTGTCTACTATATTTGCTGAATTATCTTTCGCATCCATCTAGGTTGATGAACGAGCGTTCTCAAACACTTTGATTGGCTTGAAGGAAAGGTGATGCATTAAGAGAGGCTTTTGAATACGGACTTAATGAAGTTGGAGAAGTCGGTCTCTTCCTTTGTTGATGATCCAAACCTTCCATGTGAAGTCGCTCGAAGATGTACAAGTTGCTTAAGAAGTAAGTCGTTTTGATTCATTTAGTTTAATTTCGAACATGGGTAATAAAACCGAAGGGATTCTTCTAGTTTTCCTTCCAGAGCATTTCAATATTAATTAAAAATCTTAGGATGGTAGAGATGCACTTCCTCTTGCCATATTCGATTTCCCATTTCATTTTTATTTCTCGAGTGGAACAAAGTGTATATGCCTCTTGCGTACAAGAGATATGGCTATTTCATGATGAGGAGTTTGGGATTCCATGAATTGGTTATTAGATTCGGGATTGTTGGCAAGGTATGAACCAAAACAATTAATTAAAAGGTTTGGTTTGGTATGGTAATTTTATGAAGTGGTAGTTTTAATACATGGAACTTCCACTTTGGTAAATAGTATGATACATGGAACATAATTCATTAAGTGGCACGCCATTATGATGAACCGATGATGTAGTTGTAAGTTGATCAACACTACTTGTGTTATGCTAATTGTTCAATATCGAATCAAGGAGTGGGACCAAGGCTTCCGATCTGGAGCAAATTTGCCACTGCAGGATCTTCTAATACAGTTCTTGGCAGTAATTTCTCATCACCTCTGCTACACTCAATGCTTCTCAAGTGTTAAGCTAATTTGTAGCTTGTATTCTCTGTGTGCATAGTATCACATGCTATTATTAGAATCTGTTGTAACATGCATTGCATGTGAATATCTGCTATTTTATTTATTTTTGAATAAGTTGAGCATTCTGCAAATAAATAAACAAAGTGTAAATTTGCCTTAGCATATGGATGTTCCATGAGAAAATTATATTGATATTAATTAATATAAAGTCTTTTGTTTTAATGTTAATGTAAATTAAATTCTATGCAAATAAACAAAATTAATGTGAACTTTAACCCTTTTATTTTAAATCTTGAAGATAAAGAAATTCAATAAATTTTAATTTTTTAAATTTATTACTTAAGTAATTAAATTAAATTTCTTACTCATAATTTGGATAGATTTTATTAATAAGTCTATTTAACAAAAGTATTTTAATGAAAATCAAACTTCTTATAAATTAGATAATTTATTCATATAATACTGAAGTATTTACAATGATTTTTAGAAATATATTAAACAACAAAGGCTACTTTTAGTTAGTTCGAAGTTTCTCCTCATTCAGGTTTTTAATATATATTATATACCAATGGCACAAATTGTGGTCATATTTGCTCTCGGGATGGTAGATTTGGTGTTCCAAGAACATTTTTGCCAGTGATGAGCAGATAGAGTGCAACAACATAATCCAATCTTATCTGGCAGGAATGTTCAGCAATCCAACTTGACTCTCCCGGGCTATTTCGGGTCAGACCGTGGGGTTCGTATCTGGTTGGTGGAAATGGTGTGGGCATGCTGTGTGGAATAAATAGAAACATGCCAATGTCAAGGCCAGGCTTTTAAGGAATGGTATCATCAACAATGCTAAATTCGGCAGCATTCTCTCCTCCAATTTGGTGGGAATGCCTAGCCGAAATATGCACTCTGGACCAGGTTGAAGCAACATCACTGTGATTAAACTTTTACTTGCATTTTGTTGCTTGTGCAGGTCGAAGGGTATGAAGAAGTACATGCTATCGATAAATGTAACACACAACGAGGTCCCTTTATCAAACCGTTAACAATGGGTTTATTGAGAATGCAAAATGCTATATGATATAATCCCTTTGGCTAAGGTACTCCCTTTTCTTTTTGGGGCTACAAGAATATGCTTGCTTTCTTGTGTTAGGTGACTTTAGATAATCTAGATTTGGAAGTTTGTGTTTTGTTTTGGTTAGTCAAAGTTTTATTCTTATTCAATGACAGAAAAAAGAAAACCCCATATATTTGCCTGTTTGCAAGAATTTTGATTCAGGGTTGATCTGTTATATGAAGTGATGATGTGGTGTAGATCGACATGAAAAAAGTGATACTAGTACTATAAATATATGATCAAATCAAAATCTACGTTAAAAGGTGTTCTGGTATTGGTTGTAAATTGGAACATTCAATTTTCTTTTTTGCCTGGTAAAATTGCGGTCACATCGGTTTGTTTTGTCGATTTTGGTCGTAATGTGTATTGTCTGGTATATGAAAGAATATAGAATTATAATTTAGTGCTGTTTAAATTCTTCAGAACAATTGATTATATCTCGATTTAGGGCTTATTCTTTTCATATATGGGTATGATAAATTTAATCATATTAAATGCAAGATTGATAGAACACAACAGTCAAAAAATTAAGAAAATATTTCTGACTTTTCATTGATGAATATCCATTACCACCTGACAAATTTGACAGGGCAGAGAAAGAAAAAATATATGAAACTGAGATGGCAAACAATGCAAGTGAACTGGAAAGGTTGCGCAATTTAGTAAAGGAACTGGAGGAGAGGGAAGTGAAGCTCGAGGGCGAATTGCTTGAGTACTATGGTTTAAAAGAGCAGGAATCAGATATTGCTGAATTACAAAAATAGCTTAAGATCAAGACAGTTGAAATTGACATGCTGAATATTACCATAAACTCTTTGCAGACTGAGATCAAGACGATATAATATATGTATTTATTTGTAAAGGTAGTTATAGTTTGAATTTGAAAGAGAACTTATTGCACGAAAGAAGCATATATTTTTGAGGTAATATGGCAGAAGATGCATCTTGGAACTAAACCATGGGTCTAAGACATGCACCATGTTGCTCTCCATTGTCAGCTCTATTATGTTACCAGTTATTAAGAAAGACCTACTGTCATTGCTTTAACTCATAGTGGCAAGATATACTCTATATGAACCCCATTGTTCATTTGCTAACAGAGTGACTAGAAATTGTCCGTCTATTGTCTACTATATTTGCTGAATTATCTTTCTGCACCCATCTAGGTTGATGAAGCGAGCGTTCTTAAGCACTTTAATTGGCTTGAAGGAAAGGTGATGCATTAAGAGAGCGACTTTTGAATACGGACTTAATGAAGTTGGAGAAGCTAGTCTCTTCCTTTGTTGATGATCCAAACCTTCCATGTGAAGTCTCTCAAGAAGATGTACAAGTTGCTTGAGAAGTAAGTCGGTTTTGATTCATTTAGTTTAATTTCGAACCTGGGTAATAAAACCGAGTAGGATTCTTCTAGTTTTCCTTCGGAGCATTTCAATTAATTAACAATCTTAGGATGGTAGAGATGCACTTCCTCTTGCCATATTCGATTTCTCATTTCATTTTTGTTTCTCGAGTGGAACAAAGTGTATATGCCTCTTGCGTACAAGAGATATGGCTATTTCACGATCTGAGGAGTTTGCGATTCCAGTGAATTGGTTATTAGATTCGGGATTGTTGGCAAGGTATGAACCAAAACAATTAATTAAAAGGTTTGGTTTGGTATGGTAATTTTATGAAGTGGTAGTTTTAATACATGGAACTTCCACTTTGGTAAATAGTATGATACATGGAACATAGTTCATTAAGTGGCACGCCACTATGATGAACCGATGATGTAGTTGTAAGTTGATCAACACTCTTGTGTTATGCTAATTGTTCAACAAGTTATTGCTTAGATAAAGACTTGGATTATTAGAAGGGCCATACCGAAATTTTAGATTCTTGTCGGTTCATACTTTTCTAGATGAAACTACGTGTTCTAAGTTCCATAATTTGCTATATGTAATTAAGTACACATGAAACTACCTCCACGAATATAACATAGTATGTAAAATTGTTTTCCCTCTTGCACAATGCAATTATAGATTTCTTTCTTTCGCATATTACGATCAAGCTTTCATCGTACAATTGGCAAGGAAATATGTGAAACGTGTAGCATTAGAACTTGATGCCTTTGAGTGGACCGGAGAAAGAACCAAATTAAATTATACATTTCTAAATTAGATTTTGGCATTTTATAATATTTTAATTTTTTTCATGACCTTTAGCGCGTTTTTAAGAAAAGCCGCTAAAAGTATAATGTTTTAATTTTTTTATTTTTCATGACATTTAGCGCTTTTGGGAAAAGTGCGCTAAAAGTATAATTTTTAAATTTTTATGACATTTAGCGGCATTTTAGGAAAAGCGCTAAAAGTATAATATTTAATTTTTATGATATTTAGCGCTTTTAGGAAAAAGCGCTAAAGATCATGCTCTTTAGGGGCATTTGTGGGAAAAACGCCGCTAAAAGTCTTATTTTTAGCGGCATTTTCAATAGAAGCGCCGTTAAAGATCAGGACTTCTAGCGGCATTTTCTATAAAAGCGCCGCTAAAAGTCCTCATCTTTATCGGTATTTTTTCAAATAAACGCCGCAAAATTTAGCGGCATTTTTTGCTGCGCTTGTGAAAGCGCCACTAATAGTTTTAGCGGCGCTTAAAAACGCCGCTAAAGGCCAAAAAAACGCCGCAAAAAGTCTATTTTTCTATAGTGGTTTGTGGTTTGAAGTTTAAGATTTATAGTTTGAGTTTAGGGTTTGGAGTTTAGGGTATTGGGTTTTGGGTAAAAATTACTAAAATTATGTGTTAATGACATAAAAAAATGACATTAAATAATTAGAAAGGGACAATGGATGATGTGGTAGGAAGGGTCCATAAAATAATTTCTCCTGAACTATGAAGTATATCATTCTCATTTATTTAACAAGTGTGGAATATGAATATGGAATACAAATACTTCAAGAAAATTCAATACCTTAAAAAGCAACAAGTGCAATTCTTTAAAATACATTTGAGGGACTAAATTACATTTTTTATATAGTATAAAGACTATTAGCAAAATTTGACCCAAAAATTGTATGATGTATTACCTATACCCGATATATTAACGAGAAAGTTATATCAGTTGAACCTATGAAGCAGGTCAACCGAACCCATTAAAGTTGCTATGTTGGAATGTTTGTGGGCTGGGGAACCCATGGGCTATCAAGCGCCTTCAGAATCTACTGAAGGAATATAATCCCCATGTAGTTTATTTTATAGAGACAAAACTACATGATCAAAAAATGGAAGGAGTTTGTAGTAAACTGGGTTTCATGCAAGCTTTGATGCTAGTTCGGATGGTACGAGAGGACTTTCTCTAGGTTTAAAATTGGGTTGTGATATTCAACTTAGCTCTTTTTCAAGGCACCATATTGATACAAATTGGGTTTAAAATTGGGTTGTGATATTTTGGATGACATGGATACAAATGCGTGGAGATTCATTGGATTCTATGGTTCACCAGAGGAAAGGTATCGTTCTGATTCATGGGATCTTGTTCAACAATTGGGTTCATACATGTCTGAGCGATGGCTAGTTGTGGGGGATTTTAACAAAATTGCTTACTTTTTCGAAAAGGTTGGGGGACAGGCAAGGGAGGAAAAGAACTTGATTTCTTTTTAGCAAGTTTGTGATGGTTAGGGATTAATTGATATTGGGTATGTGGGGAATTGGTTCATTTAGGAGCGTGGGTGTACTCCTAGGAATAATATTCGAGAGTGATTAGAAAGATATTTAGCCAACCCAGGTTGGATGAACATATTTTCACATTATATTATACGTCATTTACCCTATAGTATATCTGATCATTGCCTTTACTTGTTTATTCAAACTACTATTCTAAGCAATCTATGTGATCGTCATTTAGATTTGAAAAGCAGTTGGGTGTTGGAGACAAATTGTGAAGATGTTATTGCCCAAAGTTGGAGTCGAAATGAAGGGTTTTTGCTAGCTAAAATTGCCCAGTTGGGGCTTTATTTTGCCAAAATACCTTGTGTTCTAGAATCCTCCATCTTTATTCTTCCTTCTCTTTCTTTCTAATCCTCCAAAAGAAAGTTGTGAGATCATCATCTAGCCAAATTGAATCTCGAAGGTTGAAGTGAATGTGCAATCGATTTCTTCAAGTAAGGATAAGATCTCATTCGGTTTCATCCTTTTCTTTTAAGATTTGTAAATCTAGGACTAACCCCATTAATATCTTGTTTCAAACTTTGAAGAGATCTTTTCGGATTTGTTTAAGTCAACTACAAGAAGGAGAAGTTCTTTCGAAGGTACACCATAGGTAGCGTGTTCCCTAGTTATTAGTGAATTTGGATTTAAAATCCACAAGGTAAGCACTAAAGGTATGTTCCAAGGCCTATTTTGGATATCTAGATCTATTTCATAATTGTTAAAAAGCAAACTAACCTATGTGAGATCCATTGTTTGGCCAAATACAAGGAGAAAATAACAAAGTTTTAGATTTGAGTAATAAGCAAATCGATATTAAGGTATGTTTTAGTACACAAATCCTACTAGGATTTGGTTTTAGTGAACGAGTTTTTCATTAAATATTTAATATGGGTCAAATGTAGGAGTTAAAGATCTAAGATCGAAATTGGATTTCAAGTGAAATCGTTTAATCGAATCAGTGTGTACCACTAAGATTTAATATGTTCATGGCTATGTTTTAAATTAAATGTGTATGTTTATAAGAATGTGAATATGGCTAAGGTACCATAATATGTTCATGGCTATGTTTTAAATTAAATGTGTATGTTTATAAGAATGCGAATATGGCTAAGGTACCATACTATGGTACAAAGTACTAAGATACGTTCCTACTCCTACTAGGAATATGAATATATGTTATTTTAACATGTGAAAAGTGATAAGAATGTGAATTAAGGCATGATTTTGCATATTGTGTATGAAATATGGGGCATATGGGTTATATGAAAAGGGAAGTGAATGTGGTGACCTAAGACCGTGATATCGAATGTGGTGACCTAAGACCACGAGAATCGAATGTGGTGACCTAAGACCACGAAATCTGAACGTGGACCTAAGACCACGAATGTGGTGACCTAAGACCATGATATGGAGTGTAGCGGAAGGAGGTTGACTTAGTAGTCCTCATGGTGTGCGGATGGTACAGTGGTGTGTAGCGGATGGCATATAGGTTTGGGTTAGTTGCATCATATTGTTTAAATGCTTTATGAGCATGTATGATATTGTATGCCGAAATATTAAATTTTAGTGTTGGTTACACATTGAGTCATTGACTCACCCGTTGGGGATTACTTTTGGTGACAACCATGATGGACAGCATGAGATGCTAGTGGAGGCCATGTGAAGTTCGTTTTCTTTTATTTGGACTATTTTACTTTAAGTATTTAGAATTTAAATTTTGGGAATTATTTGATGTAATAAGGCCTTAGTAGAACTATTTTATTCATTTTTTATTTATTAAGCTTACAAACTTTTATTTATTAAAAGATTAAGTAAATCTATTTTAAAACAAAGCCCAAACGTTTTGTCACCTAAAGTAAAGGATTTTAATAATGAAATAAACTTGTTTTCAACCCAAGCCCAACTCAAACGATCTTTCTTCCAAATCACACAAGTTTTCCTAAGTAACAAAAGAATTTGAAAGTTTACACGGGAACATACGATCGGTCAAGGCTGTGTAGGGTTTGGGGTGTTTCAATTTTTCAAATAAACATGAGGCATTTTTTGACTTTGAAAGCGCCACTAATAGTTTTAGTGCTTAAAACGCCGCTAAAGGCTAAAAAGCATACAAAAGTCTATTTTTTGTAGTGGTTTGTGGTTTGAAGTTTAAGATTTATAGTTTGAGTTTAGGGTTTGGAGTTTAGGTATTGGGTTTTGGGTAAAAATTACTAAAATTATGTGTTAATGACATAAAAAAATGACATTAAATAATTAGAAAGGGACAATGGATGATGTGGTAGGAAGGGTCCATAAAATAATTTCTCCTGAACTATGAAGTATATCATTCTCATTTATTTAACAAGTGTGGAATATGAATATGGAATACAAATACTTCAAGAAAATTCAATACCTTAAAAGCAACAAGTGCAATTCTTTAAAATACATTTGAGGGACTAAATTACATTTTTTATATAGTATAAAGATTATTAGCAAAATTTGACCCAAAAATTGTATGATGTATTACCTATACCCGATATATTAACGAGAAAGTTATATCAGTTGAACCTATGAAGCAGGTCAACCGGACCCATTAAAGTTGTTATGTTGGAATGTTTGTGGGTTGGGGAACCCATGGCTATCAAGCCTTGAATCTACTGAAGAAATATAATCCCCATGTAGTTTATTTTATAGAGACAAAACTACATGATCAAAAAATGGAAGGAGTTTATAGTAAACTGGGTTTCATGCAAGCTTTGATGCTAGTTCGGATGGTACGAGAGGACTTTCTCTAGGTTTAAAATTGGGTTGTGATATTCAACTTAGCTCTTTTTCAAGGCACCATATTGATTTAGATATTTTGGATGACATGGATACAAATGTGTGGAGATTCATTGGATTTTATGGTTCACCAGAGGAAAGGTATCGTTCTGAGTTATGGGATCTTGTTCAACAATTGGGTTCATACATGTCTAAGCGATGGCTAGTTGTGGGGGATTTTAACAAAATTGCTTACTTTTTCGATAAGGTTGGGGGACAGGCAAGGGAGGAAAAGAACTTGATTTCTTTTTAGCAAGTTTAGGATGGTTAGGGATTAATTGATATTGGGTATGTGGGGAATTGGTTCATTTAGGAGCGTGGGTGTACTCCTAGGAATAATATTCGAGAGTGATTAGAAAGATATTTAGCCAACCCAGGTTGGATAAACATATTTTCACATTATATTATACGTCATTTACCCTATAGTATATCTGATCATTGCTTTTACTTGTTTATTCAAACTACTATTCTAAGCAATCTATGTGATCGTCATTTAGATTTGAAAACAGTTGGGTGTTAGAGACAAATTGTGAAGATGTTATTGCCCAAAGTTGGAGTCAAATGAAGGGTTTTTGCTAGCTAAAATTGCCCAGTTGGGGCTTGATTTGTGATATTGGTAGAAAAATTTGAAAGTGAATCGGCATAGGAACATTCAAACTCTTAGGCAACAACTCATTGAACTTATTTCCTTGGATCCGAATAATGAGGTGTTGAGAAGATAACTAATGTTTAATTGGCTTTGAATTTAGAGGCAGATAAGGAAGAAGTAGAATGAAAACAAAAGCTAGGGCCAACTGGATGAAATATGGGATAGGAATACAACTTATTTCCATTTGTTTGCAATGACCAGAAAGAAACGAAAAAGCTTATTGAATGAGGCAGATGATGAAGTTCCATCGGAGGAAGGTTTGAATCAGTTGGCGAATCAATATTTTGTTGAGTTATTCACTTCGCAAGGTAGGGTTGATATAACCCGCAGTCTAGTAGTTGTTAGAAGAAGCATATCTAATGAGATTAATACTGGCTTATTAGAGTTTTTCAAATCAGATGAGATGTAACTGCTTTGAAGGTTATGAATCTATCAAAGGCTTTTAATAATGGTGGTATGCTTGCTCTCTTTTAAAAATATTGACATATTTTTGGGAATGATGTTGTTCAATATTGCTTATCCATTCTCAATAGTTCTGTTTTTTTGTTTGATATTAATAAGACTAATATTATTCTTATTCCTAAAGTTGATAACCCTCGCTCAGTAGATTCCAACACATGCTCAATCATTGTATAGATAAAGCATAGTGCTTTGGTTCTAGGGAGGCTAATCATTGATAATGTGATCCTGGCTTATGAAATTTTACATTCTTTTAAAAATCGAATAAGTGGTTCTGAGGGGCATACGACCGTGTTGAGTGGGATTTTGTGCAAGCCATGATGAATCAAATAGGATTCGATGTAAGTGGGTTGATTAAATTATGAGGTGCATCACTACGGTTTCTCATGTAGTTAAAGTTAATGGCATCCGGATAGTCCAATTTTCCCTAGTAGGGGCCTCAAACAAGGGAACCCATTAAGCCCATTTCTCTTTTAGTATGTAGTGAGTGTTTCTCCACATTATTAAAAATGGCTAGTTTGGACAAAGGGTTAGGGTTAGTAGAGAGCGGACTACATTCACTCATCTATTTTTTGCAGACGATAGTCTCATCTTTGGCGACGTTACAAACAAAGGAGCTATGACCTAAAAATCTAATAATTCAGGAGTATGAGACTTGTTCTAGCCAGCATGTTAATTTTAAGAAGTCTTATTTATTTTAACACCAATGTCTTTGAGGAAAGGTAGGTGTGTGTCACTATATCTTGGGAGCGGAGAGAACATCAAATCCCAAAAGGTATCTTGGATTGCCTACTATGGTGGGAAGAAATCGTCGAGTGGACTTTAAGGGATTGAAAGATAAAATTTGAAGTTGAATTATATGTTGGAGTGTGAGGATGTTGTCTCAATGTGGGAAATTGGTTTTTATTAAGTCTATTCTGTAGGCACTCCCTACTATGCTTTGTCATGTTTTTTACTACCTTTAGCACTTTGTAAAGAGTTACAATCCATTATTGAGAATTATTGGTGGTAGAAATCTTCCAAACGATGGGTATTCATTAGTGCAACTGGAATCGGTTATGTGATAATAAGTAAGAAGGTGGTTTGGGCTTTTGATATTTAACTAAATTTAATGTGACTTTACTAGCCAAACAAGGCTAGAGATTAGTCACCAATCTGGATTCGTTAGTGGCTCGTACATTCAAAGCTAATTCATATAGTTACAGCTTATTTATATAGCCCACTTGATAATAACATTTACATGAAACTCCCAAAAGGTTTTAAACTTCCAGAAGCAGTTAATTCATGTTCTCGAGAACATTACTTGATCAAATTAAGCAGATCCCTTTATGGATTGAAACAATCTGGGCGTAAGTGGTATAATCGCCTTAGTGAGTGCTTACTGATGGAAGGCTATAAGAATGATCTCATTTCCCAATGCATTTTTATAAAGAGGTTTGGATCAAGATTTGTTATAATTGCTGTGTATGTGATGATTTAAATATCATTGGGACTCTGAAGAGATTTTAGTGACAATAGAGTGCTTAAAGAAATAATTTGAATGAAAGACCTTGGAAAGACAAGATTTTATCTAGGGTTACAAATTGAGCACCTAAAGAATGGAATCCTTGTGCATCAAACAACATATATAGAAAAAGTGCTAAGAAGATTTTACATGCATAACGCACATCTGTTGAGCACCCCAATGGTTGTTAGGTCACTTGAAGTAAATAAAGACTCTTTTCGTCCTCGGGAAAATAAAGATAGTGGTTTATGCTCTGAAAAAGAAGCTCTAACAGTCTTATATGAAGATAATACAACTTGCATTGCACAACTTAAGGAAAGATATATTAATGGTGATAGAACAAAACATATATCACCAAAATATTTCTTCACTTATGATTTACAAAAGAATGAAGATAAAATGTTCAACAAATTTGTTCAAGTGAGAATTTGGCCAATCTTTTTACTAAGGCGCTTCCTTACTGCTACATTTAAGAAGTTAATTTTTAATATTGGATTGTGTTGTCTCAAAGATCTTAGGTAATGTTTACATGAGGGGGAGTAAATTTGCACCACATGTTTTTTGTTGTGATATACAATGTATCAAAGGATTATGTACTCTTTTTCCTTCCCTAAGTTCTTATCTCACGGACTTTTCTAGTAAGGTTTTTAATGAGGCATATCCTTTATACAATGAACATTCAAGGGGAGTGTTATGAATACTATTAAGTGGATGTTCAACCTTTCATCTACCTTAACAGTGAACCTTCATCTTCCTTAAACTTTTCATATTCTTGTAACCTCTTTCCTATTTATATATTAGAATATGAAGAATCTAATCTCCTATAGTATGCTACTTGTAAAAATGATGAAAAATATAGAATGTAATAGAAATCTTCATATTCTCATATCCATCTTTTATCTATTATTTTTGTTTATAATACGTCTTGACTTTTCCGATAACATAAAATTTTTATATTGGAATTAAATTATAATATTTTGCCTTTCACTTTTAAAATTGAAGAGATAATTGCTTGCATGAGTGGAGCGAAGGCCTAAAATAAATAAAATTTCCTTTTAGCCTTTATAATTTATAAAATTTTAAATTAGTAATGATAAAATTATACTTTGGTCTCTCAAAATGATAATAAATTGATTTACTCATTTTAAAATTATAAAGATATAGGATATTAAAATAGTAAAATTATATTTTACTATCGTAAAAATATACAACTTAATTTCGCCTTCCAAAAGAAGTGACTACTTGCCCTCTTTATAATTTTCATTTTGATTTATGGAGTGCATTTTCTTAATTTAATTTCTCTAGTGCTATTTGGTTTAGGGACCACTTTCAATCAAAATTCAAGCTTTCAACTTGAACGCTATCTTGGAATGAATCCTCAACGGTTGCAATTTGATAACATAAATACAAAGGAGGCGAGAGACTTTGATACCATCCTCACATGCACATTGTGTGGCGATAAATGATGTCATCTTCCAAAAGGTCTTACAAACCTCATTTGAATGCGATCAGAGACAGCAGCAAACTGACAGAACTTGGGTGGATGAGGGAACCGAAATTGAATGGGTTCTCTCTTTAAAAATCATGGAGGGGAACGAAAGTGGCAATTTGGCTATGCAACTATGGACATCATTACAGGAAGATCCAAGGCAGATTGGAAGCAAAACTTGGAAATGCAGAAGAAATCAAAGGATGAGTGCTCTCCTTCAGTCGTTGACATGTAATGGGATGTAGTATCCTACTAAAATAATCTCAAAATAATGGGATGTATTGCTAAGAAATTGTTTAAAGATGGAATTGGAAATTAGTGACAAATCTTTTTTATCACTGATTTAATAATATTAGTGAATGCAAATTATCTTTTGTGCCCATTGAACTAAAAAACGTTCTCTTCCAAAATTATTTTCTACATCAAATGCATTTTCTTGCTATTTCTACAATGCTGTGACTTGAATTTGTTTTTGTTTTTAAAATTTTCTTTTATTTGTTTCATTTTACATTGATTTGATTTGATTACTTACAAATAAACATTTCTATTCCTCGACACATATTAACAAATAAATACGAGTGAGTAAAGGTAACTCCTTAAAAATGATAAAAAATAATTTAATCCTTTAAAATTTTTAAAAATATAAGTTATTAAAATAGTAAAATTGTAATTTTATTATTGTAAAAGTTACAATTTTATTTTAGTCCACCTAACAAGATTTTCTGACATCACCACTAGTCGAGCTAGTTGATAACAGAATAAGACAAGTTTTTGGAAATTTAATTTGTTTATTTACAGATGAAAAAGGGCAGAGTGACAATTAAATTTTATTCATTAAACCCTAAACTCAAAATAACCTTCTAAATTTAGTAATACTAAATTATGTTACTAAATAACTTTTAGTTCTTCTTAGAAGGTAGGAGTTGCCATCGTTGTTGTTGTTATTATTTGTGTGAATCCAACAAAAAGCTGTTGTTGGTTGGCAAAGCTTGGCATGAGGCAATATGAAAGCAGAAGACACATGTAGTACCGCATGAGATATCCTTTACCACCAACATATTTCTCCATAGTAACCCTCTTTACACTCTATTGTATTCAAACTCACAGATTAATAAATATGTTAAAATTTATTGGTTATATATTTATGGATACACATTATTCTAGTTGGTATAAACGAAATATGACGAATATATAGAAAAAGTGCTAAGAAGATTTTACATGCATAACGCACATCCGTTGAGCACCCCAATGGTTGTTAGGTCACTTGAAGTAAATAAAGACTCTTTTCGTCCTCGGAAAATAAAGATAGTGGTTTATGCTCAGAAAAAGAAGCTCCAACAGTCTTATATGAAGATAATACAACTTGCATTGCACAACTTAAGGAAAGATATATTAATGGTGATAGAACAAAACATATATCACCAAAATATTTCTTCACTTATGATTTACAAAAGAATGAAGATACAAATGTTCAACAAATTTGTTCAAGTGAGAATTTGGCCGATCTTTTTATTAAGGCGCTTCCTTACTGCTACATTTAATAAGTTAATTTTTAATATTGGATTGTGTTGTCTCAAAGATCTTAGGTGATGTTTACATGAGGGGGAGTAAATTTGTAGCACATGTTTTTTGTTGTGATATACAATGTATCAAAGGATTATGTACTCTTTTTTCCTTCCCTAAGTTCTTATCTCACAGGACTTTTCCTAGTAAGGTTTTTAATGAGGCATATCCTTTATACAATGAACATTCAAGGGGGGAGTGTTATGAATACTATTAAGTGGATGTTCAACCTTTCATCTACCTTAACAGTGAACCTTCATCTTCCTTAAACTTTTCATATTCTTGTAACCTCTTTCCTATTTATATATTAGAATATGAAGAATCTAATCTCCTATAGTATGCTACTTGTAAAAATGATGAAAAATATAGAATGTAATAGAAATCTTCATATTCTCATATCCATCTTTTATCTATTATTTTTGTTTATAATACGTCTTACTTTTCTCGATAACATAAAATTATTATATTGGAATTAAATTATAATATTTTGCCTTTCACTTTTAAAATTGAAGAGATAATTGCTTGCATGGGCGGAGCGAAGGCCTAAAATAAATAAAATTTCCTTTTAGCCCTTTATAATTTATAAAATTTTAAATTAGTAATGATAAAATTATACTTTGGTCTCTCAAAATGATAATAAATTGATTTACTCATTTTAAAATTATAAAGATATAGGATATTAAAATAGTAAAATTATATTTTTACTATCGTAAAAGTATACAACTTAATCTCGCCCCCTTCCAAAAGAAGTGACTACTTGCCCTCTTTATAATTTTCATTTTGATTTATGGAGTGCATTTTTCTTAATTTAATTTCTCTAGTGCTATTTGGTTTAGGGACCACTTTCAATCAAAATTCAAGCTTTCAACTTGAACGCTATCTTGGAATGAATCCCTCAACGGTTGCAATTTGATAACATAAATACAAAGGAGGCGAGAGACTTTGATACCATCCTCACATGCACATTGTGTGGCGATAAATGATGTCATCTTCCAAAAGGTCTTACAAACCTCATTTGAATGCGATCAGAGACAGCAGCAAACTGACAGAACTTGGGTGGATGAGGGAACCGAAATTGAATGGGTTCTCTCTTTAAAAATCATGGAGGGGAACGAAAGTGGCAATTTGGCTATGCAACTATGGACATCATTACAGGAAGATCCAAGGCAGATTGGAAGCAAAACTTGGAAATGCAGAAGAAATCAAAGGACGAGTGCTCTCCTTCAGTCGTTGACATGTAATGGGATGTAGTATCCTACTAAAATAATCTCAAAATAATGGGATGTATTGCTAAGAAATTGTTTAAAGATGGAATTGGAAATTAGTGACAAATCTTTTTTTATCACTGATTTAATAATATTAGTGAATGCAAATTATCTTTTTGTGCCCATTGAACTAAAAAAACGTTCTCTTCCAAAATTATTTTCTACATCAAATGCATTTTCTTGCTATTTCTACAATGCTGTGACTTGAATTTGTTTTTGTTTTTAAAAATTTTCTTTTATTTGTTTCATTTTACATTGATTTGATTTGATTACTTACAAATAAACATTTCTATTCCTCGACACATATTAACAAATAAATACGAGTGAGTAAAGGTAACCGTCCCTTAAAAATGATAAAAAATAATTTAATCCTTTAAAATTTTTAAAAATATAAGTTATTAAAATAGTAAAATTGTAATTTTATTATTGTAAAAGTTACAATTTTATTTTAGTCCACCTAACAAGATTTTCTGACATCACCACTAGTCGAGCTAGTTGATAACAGAATAAGACAAGTTTTTTGGAAATTTAATTTGTTTATTTACAGATGAAAAAGGGCAGAGTGACAATTAAATTTTTATTCATTAAACCCTAAACTCAAAATAACCTTCTAAATTTAGTAATACTAAATTATGTTACTAAATAACTTTTAGTTCTTCTTAGAAGGTAGGGAGTTGCCATCGTTGTTGTTGTTATTATTTGTGTGAATCCAACAAAAAGCTGTTGTTGGTTGGCAAAGCTTGGCATGAGGCAATATGAAAGCAGAAGACACATGTAGTACCGCATGAGATATCCTTTACCACCAACATATTTCTCCATAGTAACCCTCTTTACACTCTATTGTATTCAAACTCACAGATTAATAAATATGTTAAAATTTATTGGTTATATATTTATGGATACACATTATTCTAGTTGGTATAAACGAAATATGACGATAATAAATAATAAAGTTTAAATTTTATACTAAAATAAAAAAGATAGAGTATGATTTAAAATTTAAATAATTTATTATTAAAACGAAATGTATCCACTAATACGATAAATATTAATACAAATTTAATTATTACGGGTTTAACCTTAAACTTGAAATCATTGTAGAATTTTTTACCATTTATGACACTAAAAATTTAGATTATATTGAAAAACAAAAAAACAAAGATTATTTCCTTTTAGACTAAATTTTCACCCCGTTAGTGACGGCTATCCAGTTACCATTTCACAAATCGTCGCTAAAAATATATCTGTTCAATTCGTCGGTAATACTAGACCTCTATGTTATTATATAGCTACAAAATTTACTCCCCGACACTTTTCTGCATGATTCAAGGTGAAGGAAAGTGTTAACCCCACTTCGTAATCTTCCTAAGTTAATGCTTACCTTGGGGAAAACAGCTGAATTTTCTTTTTGCCGACAAATTTAAATAACCGTTACGAAAAAAAAATGATATTATAGGTTATAGTAAAATTTTGGGTGCAATTTGTGGTGGTAGCTTTGGTTTGATTTCATGAATATAAAAATTCACATGGAACATGGCTTAGTATCCAAAGCTCATCTCATCATGTGCTGCCAATTCTGGTCCATGCATTTTCACCGACGTTTGTGGAGAAAGCGACCCAATATTTTTGGTATAACTCTATTAACAAGTACACTTCTAAGTGAATAAATTGTTATTATTTATAGCGAGATAAAAAAAAAAAACATATTTTACATTACATGAATAAATACAATACTTATACAATTGAACCCTGCAAAAAAAAATTATAATGACAACCATTTTTGTAGCTAATAGCCATGGCTACAAGCAAAACCACTTTACATAACAGAGCAATATAAGCACAGGCCATTTTTTTTTTTTACGAATGAACATTTGCATTCTATATATTGTAAACAAATTAATGAAAGCTGAAACACAAGAAAAGAACCCAGAATTCTACCGTGTTGGTTTGATCTGAATCTTGAAACAGAGAAGCTTATTGGTTTTTCCAGATTAGAGATTTCTTTTAGCAAAGCGCCATTGATGGTGGATTTCAAAATTCCCCAAAAATCAACCATAGGTGTAATTCTTTCCATCATCGAAATTCTTGGAGTAATCCAAAGAACTGTACCTGTAAGTTTGTGGGAGGCCAACTTTATCAGATCCCACGAGTTTTCTGATCTCAGATCTGACTTTGTAAAACACATGCCTCCAACTGCCTTTATTGTGGCACCCAAGGATCCTGGTTTCTTCTTCGTTCATTTCAATGTCTTTAGCGAACGAGGGCTTTTTGGAGAGAACCCAAGACCAACCCCAGTCCCACCATTTCCTGATGGAGCTACCGGCGTATTCTCCCATGGAAGACAAGGACTTGGATCTGGGGAATGTCCATGACGTCGCCGGTGAAGAAGTGGGTTGTAGTTTTAGAGACAGAGATGAAAGCCTTCTTCGCAGCCGCCCTGGGCCTGCTGGTGGTGGAAAGTGGTCTTTTGATTCAGTTTGAGAGATGGGGAGGGAGCTGTTCTTTTGAAAGCTTTGAATGATGGAGCTCATGGTTGCTCTGTTATGAGAAACGCCCTAAAGAGATTTGGCAATGGCGGTCCTAAGAGAAAAAGGAAGAGGAAGGAAAATAAAGAGGTGAAATGTAGCGTTCACAGCTCTATTACAGCCTGTTTTTATTCTCTTTTTCTAAGAGAAAATAGATGTGAAAGTTGGTGAGTGCTATACCAGCTACATCATGGCTGGGTCGGGCCGGATTTTTTACCCGACTCGAATAAAATATTTTAATATATATATATATATTTTAAAAATTTAAGTATTTTCATAATTTTTATATGATTTTATTTTGATTTAATAATAGATTTAGTCTTTAAAGTTTACATATTTAGTCTCTTTATTTATATATTTTTGAAGCTAAAGTTTCATTTTTTATTTTTGAATTTTTTAGATATTTTCTTAGAATTGAATCAAATTAATAAAATATGTAAATATTAAGAGTTTAATTTATTATTATATCAATTAAAATTACGTACAATTGATGAAAAATATTAATTGTATTGATTAATTATTTTAATTACTTATTTTCGAATTGATAAGACTAAATTGCTTTATTTTTTTAGAGGGACCAAATTACTCGATATCGAACTTGAGAGAAAATGAAAAGTTTTTTTATTTTATTTTTCACAATATTTAAGTTGGAATTATTACATGAAATTTTACAAAAAAAGTGTAATATTAATATATATTTATAAATAAATTTAAAATAAAATATGATAATATGAATGTGATCAGCTTGGACAAATGTGAAATTGAAATTCATGATTTATTCAATATTTAGTGGTAGTATTATTTTACTTCTCTACTATTTTTTTCATTTAAGTTTGAGAAATTATTCTTTATTTTTGGGGCGGTAAATTAAGTTGTGATATTAGGTGTTTGATTAATCATTAGTCAAGGTAGATCAATTGTCTATTCATATATTATACATAAATATGGCAAGTGCAATTATACAATAATTGGAAGCAATGTAATAAAAGTGGAGACAATGCTACCCAAAACGTTGCATATACAAAAACTTCCTAGTCCAATACAATTTTAATTATAAAATAATATTATAAAATATAAACTTTATATATATATTCATTAAAATTGATTATTAAGGTGTCAATAAAGAATTTTAATCATTACTATCTTATATTTTTGATGTATAAACGGGTTTAAAAGATTATGAAAACATCTTAAATCTAATTATGGTTTTTTATTCTACTAAATGTAAAAATAATAACCCAGAGTTGTTTTAGCATCATATTTTAATTATTTATTTTTCGTATAATTTTCATAACTAGAAAAACAAGGCATAGGTGAGGGCGATGGACAAATTAGGGACAATGGGACAGATAAGAAACTGGGTGGATATTAATGTGGGAAACACTAACATTTTGTGCTCATAATATATGTGAGATTGCTACCGACAAACTCTAGGGACCATATGCTGAGGTGAATGGGGGACTGGGGAAGCTCTTCATTTTATTTATTTATTATTTATTTTACATGCATCGATCACAACTCATGTTACTAGTTTTCACATATAATTATCGATTGTAACTCCAGTTTTGGACGTGGAAACCTCAAGTTTTCTAGGCTGTAACAGTAAGACCTGAAACTATGTTGTGTCGGATATTTGAGAAATAGCAGCCTAGCTAGCAGGCAAGAATTTACCAACCCGAAACATCATTGTATAGCCGTCCTCCGAGAAACCGTGGATAATGGTACAAGGTGATAAGAAAAAGTTATGCAGATAGCATTGGAAACTATTGCCATTCCGATCTTGAGCGAGTCGCACTTAAACTGGGCATAAAGATTTGTCTCTATTCCATGACCCTGCAAACACTTATATCAAATACGATGTTAAAATAAAAGAACCAGTATCTTAGTCGCAAATAGTTCATCAAAAATGGTATTAACCAAGCATATGCCACTTGACCCTGCTTTTAGAATAACGATCCATCGACCTATTCAACCAATACACGATAAAGATTTTTGGATCTTGTCAGAGTCTCGAGTCATGCACAACGGGAGCAAACGAAGAAATATTCTCAAACACAAAGCTACCGGGCATAACTTCGTTAATGTCTCTGAGTATCGAAAACCTACCATGCCTTCCAAAATAACTAGGTCTGCTTCATTTCCAAGGTAGGCCAGCTCTTGTGATACTCTTGTAACATCGATAACCTGCAAAAGCCAGGAGAGGCTGATGTTTCATAACAAACTTATGAATTTTTTTATTGAGTTTGGGATGTGTGTTAGGCAATTTGCAAAAGGGGTCAAAATACAATTTAACTCCTATTAAAGGAGTTTATATGGTATTTTCATCCTTTTTTTTTTTTCACATATAGAATTTAAACTTAGAGAAAAATATACAAACAATAGGATTTGAATCTAAAACATTAAACATCTTAAATCTTTTTTTTTTTTTTTGAAAAAACCAGATTGGGCTTAAATATATTAAAAGGAAAAAATAATAGAACCAATAGTAACATAAAAACAGGCCCCAAAACATTTGACCCCCAAAAAAAAAAGAATAGTCTAGAATAACAATCAGAAAAACTTTTAAAATTTGAAAAAAGAAATCACCGTCCAACTCGCCCAATCAGTCCATTCCGCCAGTCATGTCATTTCACATCTGTCAACATTTCCATTAATGGCGGTTTAGTAACCCGAGGGGAGTTAATAGCTCCTTCTATCTGTTGATTTTCTTTGTGGCACAACTCTCCTTTCGTCTGTTGATTTTCTTGTGGTAAAGCTCCTCTCCCCACTTGATCTTCCTTCTTTCTAATCTGGTTCACGCACGCTTTCGTTCTCCACCTGGGATTTCGCATAGCAAGGAACTCTAGCGGTCAGGTAAAACCCCTCCTTCCTCTTTAGTGCTTCCGTTGCTAGGATATGGGCAACCGTATTCTCCGATCTTGGAACAAACTCAAAGCTTAGATCTATAACTCTGGATTTTAAACTGAGGATGTCGTTTATATAGGGACCTATTAACGATCTGTCAAAACCTCCTTTTTTGCATTTCTTTATTACAGTCAGAGAGTGTCCTTCTATAATAACTTCTCTCATTTGTATTTCTATGGCTATTTGGGTCGCTCTTTTGCAAGCTATGGCTTCCGCAGCAAAGGCAGAGGTCAACCCGTGATGGATCTCTGCGGTTGAAATGAGAACATACCCATTGTTATCTCTAGCCACTATTTCGGAAGCCGACTGTTTGGTTCGCTCACTAAAAGCCCCATCGAAGTTTACTTTGACTTTCGAACTAGATGGGCTTCGCCATTTCGTCTTCATCATCGAGGTAATTTGCTTTTCTCCTTTAACTTCGTCAAGTTCTTTTATGTAACTACAAACAAAATTAGCCATTTCTTTACTTGATCTATTGGTCTTTTCGTGGATCCGAGAATTCCTATCACCTCAGATGACCCAGAGCGCTACGCAGAAGATTCTCGACTGTTCCGAAGAAAGGAGACTCATTGTCTTGGTAAGCCATTCTAAGAACTCTGTATATGGAAGCAAAACAGAAATCGACCCTTCTAACTCCCTCCAAACTACCATTGACACAGGGCAGTCCCTGAAGAGATGATTCATCGTCTCCTCCCCATTTTGACACCGAGGACATTCACCATTGGGGGCTAGTTTTTTGCAATGTAAATTAACTCGGGTAGATATGTAGTTCCAAGATAGTTTCCAGACGAGAATTTTAATTTTCCCTGGGATGTCAGTACCCCAAAGTTTTTTTGTAAAATTCTCTATAGACGTTTTGTAAAGCGTAAGCTGTAGGATCGAGGCTTTGTCCTAGTTTATAGGAACTCTGCACTGAGAATTCTCCCGATGGTTCCTCATTCCAAACAAGCAAGTCATCATGTGTTTCCATCGCCAGAGAAATTTGGAGGATCAGTTCAGCTTCAGCAGCTGGGAAGGTATTCTCTATCAGATCTTTATTCCAACTGCGCTCATCATTATTGATTAATTCTGCAACTTTAACCAAATGCGCATTAACACTATCAGGAATTAATCTTTGGTTTGCATAATTTGGGACACATGCATCTGTAAAAATTGATATGTTTTCACCCGAACCCACTCTCCAAATAAGACCTTTTTCCAATGACTTCTTTGAAGCCCAGATACTACGCCACACATACGAGCTTGAGTTCCCCAATTGAGACTTTTCAAAATTGCAATCTGAAAAATATTTTGCCTTAAAAACTCTTGTAACTAAAGACTCTGGATAATGAATCAATCTCCACCCTTGTTTAGAAAGAAGAGCTATGTTAAACTGTGCCATATTTCGAAACCCCAACCCTCCTTCCTCTTTTGGATGACATAAATAACTCCACTTGCTCTAGTGAATTCCTCTTTTGCCTGCCCCTTTTTGCCACCAGAATATAGCGAAACAACTTTCAATCTTCTCACAAAAAGTTTTTGGGAGAAGAAAACATGACATAGCATACGTAGGAATAGCCTGCAAAACTGACTTTATAAAGATTTCTTTACCTCCTTGAGATAGCCATCTGGTACTCCACCCATCAATACGCATGTTAATTCGATCTAATAAAATCTGAAAGGCTTATCTTTTCCGTTTACCCACTATATTTGGAAGACCCAGATATTTCTCTGGATTAGAAGCACTCCTGACTCCTAACACTGCTGATATTGCTAGTTTTGCCTCTTCTGAAGTATTGGAGTTATAGAAAATCATCGATTTATTGTAGACGCACTGATCTGAACAGTCTTGATACTCTTGTAAAATATTTTTCATGTTTCTAGCCCCCTGTTCTGTCGCTTCACCAAACAACATACAGTCATCTGCAAACAGAAAATGAGAGATTTCTGGCCCTCTCCTACTAGCTTTTACACCTTTGACCGCACCATTACCCTTCGTTGTTGTCATTAGTGAAGAAAGACCTTCACTACAAAAAAGAAAAAGAAAAGGGCTGAGTGGATCTCCCTGCCTCAATCCCCTAGTCGCCTGAAAAATTCTGCCCCTATAACCGTTAATGTTAACAGCATACGAGACTGAACTAATGCATTTCATAATCAAATCAACCCAACCCTCAGCAAATCCCATTCGGACCATCACTTGTTTAATAAACTCCCACTCCACTCTGTCATACGCTTTACTCATATCTAATTTCAAAGCCATATACCCTTTCTTCCCTATCCTCTTCTTTCGAAAAGTATGCAAGATTTCATATGCTACGAGAATATTGTCTGTTATTAGACGCCTTGGGACAAAAGCACTTTGAACCTCATCAATGCATAACCCCATAACATCTTGTAATCTGTTAACAATTGCTTTTGCAACCATTTTATAGAGAACAGTACACAAGCTAATAGGCCTGAAATTCACCATAGACGTAGGATTTATAATTTTGGGAATAAGCAAGATTTCTGTAATATTTATCTGTTTAGCCCCTCTGACACCATTCAAAACACCCAGACAAAACTCCATAAGCTCCTTACCAACAATATGCCAGAATTTCTGAAAAAATAACGCTGGAAAACCATCCGAACCTGGAGCTTTTGTTGGCCCCATTCCCTTCAGAGCTAGACACACCTATTCTTCCCTAAAAAAAGCTAGCAACTTGTCATTGATCTCATGTGAGATGTTTGTTCCAATACCTTCCAACACCTTATGCGGATTTCCACTTCCTCTTGAAATAAAAAGATCTTCAAAAAATTTCGTAGCAGCCTCAGTAATTTCAATACTGTTAGAAATCTCCCTACCGTCATCCAAAAATAGCTTATTAATCGTGTTATCCCTTCTTCGAATCGTGGCACATTTGTGAAAGTAGGCTGTATTTCTATCCCCTAGTTTAAGCCAATTCGCTCTAGCTCTCTGTTCCCAGTACATCTCGTCTTTATCAATCTCCATATTAAGGTGGATTTTGGTATCAATAATCTTTGCCATCGTAGCATCATCCTTTTTAGATTGCAACAGACCTTCAAGCTCTTCAGTTAACTTCTTCATAAGTCCCCCCTTTTTACTCTTCATACCACATACCTATTTTTTCATACAAGTTTGCAGCATCTCTAGTTTCTCTACTAACGGCGCTGAGGAAGAATCCCAAAAATCATGGATAATGCCCTTAAACGATTGCTCAAAGATCCACCATGATTCAAAATGGGATCCACGACTACTAGGAGGATGAATTATGCTATTTGTGTTTATAAGGATAGGGCAATGATCAGAAGAAGAATAGGCAAGATGATGAACATTACCTCGTGAGAATTTAAGCATCCATTTCTTATTAGCCACTCCTCTATCCAAACGCTCTCTAATGTTTGCCTCTAGAAGGTTTCTCTTTTCCCATGTAAACCATGACCCCGAATACCCCAAATCTATCAATTGACATTCATCTAGTACATCTTTAAAAGCTTCCATTCTTCGTTGGTCTCGTGGCACTCCTCCACTTTTCTCAAAAGAGTACAAAATTTCATTGAAATCTCCTGCTACCAGCAATGGATAGTTGCAATCTTGGCCTAGTCTTTTGAGGAGATTCCATGCAATATTTTTATCTTTCAGATATAGAGAGCCGTAAAATCCCGTGAACCTCCATTCCTCTTGCACAATATCTTTCTTTACTAATACGTCAATAGGCCAATTAGAATAGCTCCTCAAAGTAACCTCAATCCCTCCTTTCCAAGCTAAACATAGTCCTCCTCAAGAACCTTCTGCAGCCATCTCTATACCACTAACAAAACCACAACTCCTTCGAGCCCTCTCCATACGCTTCTGATCTAGTTTAGTCTCCATCAAGAAGACCATTTGGTGATTGTGCTGACTACATAAATGCTGCAGCCTTCTCACAGCTCGAGGGGTCCCCAACCTACGAACATTCCAACATACGATTTTCATTGTGACCGGTCGGCTTGCCCAATGATAGTCGCTGATTCTGATTTGTTTGAAATAATGAAATGTTCTAGGTTGTCCAACTTAACCTCCATACTTTCATACATATCATCAGGTCTAAACCTCTTCATATCTTCCCTGATTATTAGTCCCGAGCAGCCTTTATCATCTTCGTCTGGGGATTTCCTCTTTGCCCCCACATTAGTTTGGTCCATATATTCTGAATGAACCTATGTGGGCAACCATCTCCAACTGGACTTCTTTGATCCTTTTAAGCAATTCTCCCCTATGTTAATTTCGTCATGCATCAGTTCGTTCTTCCCAAAAATAGGTGTAACCCCCTAATCTTGCAAACCTTCCTCCCCATTTGCTAAAATTTTACCCCCTGAAGCGATTCCACCCATAAATCCAATTTTGTCCTCCGGATTCTGTCCCCCTGTCACCGTAGAATTCCCTATGTAATAACTCTCTGAGCCCACCTTTTTAACAAAAGCATTGAACTTCATGCTCTCTTTACCCATTAATTTTGATTCTGCCTTTAACGCAATTGAATAAGGGGGATCTTTTCTAATTTTGGTTTTTTCTGCAGGATCTGACAATTTGCAATCATTGAGGCTATGATCTAATCTGCCACATCCAAAACAAAAAACTGGTAATTTTTCAAATTTAAAATGGATCTAGGATTTTACACAATTGTCGCATGAAATAAAAAACCCTCTGCGCAGAGATTTCTGAATATCCGAATTGACCCTTAATCTGCATAAATCATCACTGATCTCAAATCTGAGGACTCCTCCAAAAGTGCACCCAATCGCATGCAATAGATCCTTTCTGTCGAGTTCTAGGGGACATGGTCCAACATGGATCCAATAAGGTGACGTAGTAAGACAGATCTGGTCCCATACCATTGGATTACGCAACCTATCGAAAAAAATAAGGTATTTACGAAATAACCACGCCCGTCCTTCCATAATACTCTCCAGATCCTCCTCAAGGTCGAACACTATTGAAAAGAGATTCTGCCCCTCCATCTTAATTTTAAATTTCCTTCTTGTCTTCCAAATACTCTTTAACTGCACTTTAAAACTCTCTGTATTGAAATTTTTTTTGTCCAAACCGAGCAAATCAAAGTGGGTTTATCAGTCAGCACCACTAGCGATTTCTTGATTGATAATTGGATTAACTCATCAGCTAGTAATGAGATCTCGTTGTTACTCTCCCTCTCCACGCCACCACCCTCATCCATCCCAAGCAACAGAAGTAGCTGTTCTATCTAGGACTCTATTGAAAGCACTCTTGGTTTTCAAGGGAAGCTACTATACATCTTAAATCTTTAACTTTATCATTTCAACCAAAGTCTCATTGTTTACTTATATATATATATATATATAAAACTTTTACTCGCGTTGTGTTTGATGTATTTATATTATATAAGCTATTGACTGAGTTGATGTCATCAGTCAACCAAATACCAACTTAATTTGTAAATGTCTAAAATCTCTTTAATTTTACGAAGTATCGAACAATCAATCCTCTCTATAACAACATTTCAATAGAACAATCAAGTTTGTCATAGAACTGATTTTTATGGTTTATTTTACCCTATATAACAACATCCGTAAAGTATGAAGTACAAACTTCACTAAATAAATTAATTCTCTGTGTGACCTTTTGTCTTAAATTTTAGTTCAATTAATTTTATTCCTAAATGGAATAAAATAGTAAATTTTAGTTAAAATATTATTTCAATAAAATGTTTAATTTTATATAAAAATATGTTAATTATATTTTACTAAATGGTAATAATCTTTAATAAATTAAATTACATTTGTAAGTTTTATTAAACTTACAAACTAAATTCACTAATTATAAATAAATTGTAGTTTTAAATTTAAAAATAAAAAAATCAAATATGATATAAATCTTAAATGTTGTTATAAGTGCCTTGAATATTGATATAAGTTTATAACAACCATTTCTTTACAACATTCAAATTTTTGCAAACAAACAAGTTTGTTATAGAGAATATTGACTCTATTGAAATAAGAGTATTTTTTCACCGAGTCGCCATATTTTTTTTTGTTGCCTGACAATGTAGCAGCACCACTTAAAAAAATAGTTTTTCTACCTGGAATGGTTGGGTAATGATGGGTTATTTTTAAAGTTGGTGTCGCTTGACATATTAACGACACTTACACATTGATGACACTTAAATTTACTGCAAAACATACTATTTACGTAAATAATCTACAACATGCCCCATTTTGTAAGCAAATTTTTATGGTTTCGTACCAAAATTATCTAATTAGCTATCTTTTTTCATCATGGAAAATTATTTTCCATATAAATAAAATAAGTTATCTATGCTTACTAAAATACCTTTCATACATAAATTAAGTTAAATTTTATCAAAATATTTATATTTTATATAATAAATTAATAAAATTTTGATAATAATTAAATTTAAACTTAGAACATCATACATGACAAACAATTAAATTCACCATAGTAAAAAATATTTAATCTTTACCTAATGCAACCCTCGAAAGCCAAGAGTGCTCTCTAAAGAATCCTAGAGAAAGCAGTAACTTCTGCGGTTTGGGATGGAAGAGAGTAGTGGCATGGAGAGGGAGAGCGGGGAGGAGATCTCACTGTTGGTAGAAGAACTTATACAATTATCAATTAAAAGATAATTGGTAGCGTCGAATGTCAAACCAACTCTGATCTATTTAGTTTGGATGAAGAAACCTTTTAATTCAGAGATTTTTAGGGCACAACTGAAAAGTATATGAAAAACTAAGAAAAAGTTTGAAATTCAGGTGTTGGGGCAAAATCTTTTCTCAATCGTCTTTGACCTAGAATAGGATCTGGAGCTAATCATGGAATGACGACCCTGGCTTTTTCGTAAGTATCTCATTCTGTTTGACAGATTAAGGAATCCAGTAGAGCGGGATCAGATTAGGCTCACTTCATCGCCATACTAGATTAAGATTGGGCCATGCCCACTAGAGTATGACAAGAAGGATTTGATACGCGTGATTGGAAGCACATTCGGAGGTATTCTTAGATCTGAGATTAAAGATGATAGTTGCAGACTTATGGTCAATTTGGATGTCCAAAAACCCCTCAAGAGAGGTATTTTCGTTTATAGTGAGAATAGCGTCAAGTCTTGGATCCCCTTCAAATTTGAAAAATTACCAATTTTTTGTTTTGGTTGTGGAAGAATGGACTACGGCCTCAATGATTGCTTGCTGATAAACCCTGCAGAAAAGGATTAAATTAGAGAAGATCCTCCTTATACGGTAGCATTAAAAGCAGAATCTAAAATGGTGGGAAGAGAAAGTATAAAGTTTAATGCCTTCACTAAAAAGGCGGGTTCACAACGTACGTATACAGGAAAACCAAAGGAGCAGAATGGGCAGGAAGAGGAGGTTGAATCAGTGGTTACGAAAGGTACATTGATTGGTGGAAAAAAAACTCACTAGTTGGGAGGAAGGTCTAAAGGAACATGACGATGATAGAGTGGAGGCGAAGATTGGCATGTTGAAGGAGGATAGTAGCTAAGGGGAAAGATGCTTAAAAGATTCAAAAAACTCAAGTTGGAAAATGCTAGTTTTGACGAATCAGACTGATCATTAGACGCATGTAAGTGCTGGAATTAAAAGGAAATTTCCAGAAGAGAAGAATGGAGAGGAAAACACGGATGAAGTAAGAGAAGACGGAGTGAAAAGATCAAAAAAAATAATTTGATCGAAAAAACAACTGGAAGCATAGAAACCATGTGTGTTGATGGGAAACAGAGTTCTGCTCCAAACAATTCAGGATCGACGGTTAGCTATGGGCTAGCCGACCGGACCCAATGAAAAGCATATGTTGGAATGTTCATGGGTTGGGGAGTCCACGAGCAGTGCGAAGACTGTGAAATTTAATCAAGCAGTACAATCCCTATATGGTCTTATTAATAGAGACGAAACTAGATCAAAAACGCATAGAAAGGGTTAGGAAAAGATGTGGCTTAATCAGTGGTATTGATATTGAAGCAAAGAGGACTCGAGGTGGGCTGTGTTTAGCTTGAAAAGGTAATATTGAGGTAACATTGAAAAGCTATTCAAAATGTCATATTGATGCAATTATAAAAGAGGATAATATCCAAGAAGACTGGAGGTTTACGGGTTTTTACTGTTCGCCATATTTGAAAGATTAGAATTTGGTATGGAACTTGCTTAGAAGGTTAAGTCGTGATTGTAATTATCCGTGGTTGGTTGCAGGTGATTTCAATGAGATTATGTACTCATTTGAAAAAAATAATGGGCTACCAAGGGATCAAAAAAGAATGGAAGTATCCAGGGATACACTAGAAGAGTGTCAACTAATGGATATAGGATACTCGGGTGCATGGTTTACATGGGAAAGGGGAAATCTTCTAGAGACTAATATAAGAGAAAGATTAGACAGAGGGGTTGCAAATGAAAAATGGTTAACCTTATTTCCTCTGGGAAGTATTCAACATCTTCCTTATTCAACTTCAGATCATTACCCTCTGCTTGTTAACACAGATAGTGCTAATAGCTTTTCAAAAGATCGAAGATTTCATTTTGAAGCCTAGTGGAGTTTGGAGGATTCATTCGAGGGAGCCCTTAGAGATATTTAGGAGTCATCATCAGAACCGCTATTGGATAAACTGAAAAAAGTGCAGATTGGCTTAAAGAAATGGGCGAAAGTGCTCAAGTGCAATAAGGGGGAACAAAAAAGAAGGCTCACAACAGAACTAGAAGCTTTATTAATGGAAGATAGAGATGAAGAGACGTTGGCAAAGATTATTGATACGAAAATTCATTTAAACATGGAGATTGATAAAGATGAAGTTTATTGGGAACAAAGAGCTAGAGCAAATTAGCTTCAGTTTGGAGATAGAAATACGACTTACTTCCATAATTGTGCAACTACCCGAAGGTGAGCAAAGAAGCAGCCAAGACTTATTTTGAAAATCTATTTACATCGAAGGGGGTCGCTAATCCAAGTAAGGTTCTGGAAGGGATCGAAAGGAGTATTTCTCACGAGATCAATGAAGGTCTACAATCTCTATTTAGGGAAGAAGAAGTTCGAATGGCACTGAAAGGGATGTGACCCACCAAGGCACTAGGACCAGATGGATTCCTAGCTTTATTTTTCCAAAAATACTGGCATATTGTGGGTAAGGAGGTTTTAGAGTATTGCCTAGGAATTTTGAATGGAGGAAAAGGGGTTGAAACAGGTAATATGACGGATATTGTGCTTATTCCTAAAGTCCAAAAACCCATAACTCTGGTGAACTTCAGGCCCATTAGTCTTTGCACAATTTTGTACAAACTAGTGGCAAAAACAATAGGTAACAGATTGCAAGAAGTTATGGGACATTGTATTGATAAGGCTCAGAGTGCATTTGTACCAGGTCGACTGATTTCAGATAATGTGCTTCTAGCTTATGAGATTTTACATACGTTTCGGCACAAACGTACAGGGAAAAAAAAGGTATATGGCAGTAAAGTTGGATATGAGCAAAGCATATGGCAGGGTGGAGTGGGATTTTATAAAGGATGTGATGATAAAGATGGGATTTGCAATGAGCTTGGTGGGATTGATAATGAAGTGCATAACTACAGTCTCTTACGCAGTTATCACCAACGGAAGCAGAGGAAGAACTTTCCAACCTTCTAGGGGGCTCAAATAGGGTGATCCATTAAGCCCATTTCTTTTTCTTATTTGTAGTGAAAGTCTCTCAGCCTTGATGAGATCAGCAAAGCAGAACGGCTTGGTTGAAGGAGCGAGGACAAGCAGAAAAGGGCCAGAGATATCCCATTTATTATTTGTAGATGATTGTATGATGTTTGGCGAAGCAACAGAGAATGGAGCCAAGATTTTGAAAGGTATACTTCAGGAATATGAATGGTGCTCAGGACAATGTGTTAACTTTGGAAAATCCACAATTTTCTACAGTTCAAATACAGATAAGGAGTCAAAATCAACAGTATCAACACTATTAGGAGTAAGAAGTTCCTCAAGTCCGGAGAAATATTTGGGCCTTCCAAATATGGTGGGTAGACGGAAAAAAGAAGCTTTTCAGAACCTAGTGGACAGAATTGTTATGCGGATTAAAGGATGGAGCTCCAGGCTACTATCACAAGGAGGAAAAGAAATCTTCATAAAATCAATTTTACAGGCAATACCAACTTATGCCATGTCGGTTTTTCTTTTTCCTAAAGTCTTATGTGAGATGATAAAAAGTAAATTTGCTAGGTTTTTGTAACACCCCAAACCCGAGTCCGAAGCTAAGACTGGATACGAGGCATCACCAAGCTTGAACTCACTTAAACATACACTTACGGGCTGTAAAATTTCGTTCCGACTTAAAAATTTCTCTTTCTTAGTCTAATCATACATTTCATGGGCCTACGAGGCCTTAAACACATATCTAAAAACTTTTGGAACTGAATTGAAAACCTTTCTTTGCAGCAAGGGTCACACGCCTATGTGGCTTGGGACACGCCCGTGTACCCATTGACATGCCCATGTCTTCCACCCGTGGTCGACACTGACTAATTACACACGGCCTTGACACGCTCGTGGACATAAACCGTGTGATAATCTTGACATACTGACTTATTTCACACGGCCTGGGGCATACGCCCATGTTCTAACCATGTGTCACACACGGCCTAAGCAAACGACCGTGGAACTTATTCGTGACCTATTCTAACTTAAACAATAAGGTGCAGGGTACGCACGGCCTGGACACATGCCTGTGTGTCTAACCGTGTAGGCACTTATAGGCTATTTACCAAGCCAATTGCCACCTGAAATCAAAACCAAATCAAGTTCGATTCATTACATTTCATAACCAATACTACATGCTTCATTGATTTCAATAAACATACATACTTAGTCAGTTTTGGCCAATCCCTTTGCCATATACAAAAGAATAATAAACTTGGTTACATGTACAATGGCCCTTTTTAAAACATTTTCTCAAAATGAATGATTCCTATACATGCCATACTTAACATAAACAACTTGGCTATACCAAAATAGAGACTGATAGTTTGCTCGGAGCTCCGACTCCAACGATCCACAAGTTAGCTTGGCGGGACTACATAGAAAGAAAGGATTAAAGACGTAAGCATTTAGCTTAATAAGATTGCATGTAAAACACAGATTAATAAACTTGCTTAATATAAACCATTTGACATAACAATGGTATCATAATTTCAGCTATAGAGCTTACTTACTTATACTGATTTTCAAATGTCTCATGATACTTACTATCCTCATACTTGTAAGGTAAACATGGTGCCTGTATCACTTAATCAGATGAATCAACATACTTTAATTTAATAATCATGATCTCTAATTCATCATTCATAACATAAATATTACTCAATTTCAACTTGGTAATAGCTTTGCTTATTAGCTTTCTTGTTATCTTATTTTAACTTTACTCATTTGCCCGATAAATTTCTGCGAATAACCGAGGATACTGAATCTCATCCCACGTAACTTGATGTCAAAGCCATATCCTAGATACTGTCTTACATGGAATAGCTCATCTTGGTTTCAAGGCCATGTCTTGACATGGACTTATATGAAATCTTTCTTGTTCTCACCAATGCCATGCCTTGGCTTGGACTTACATGGGATCTCTTTCTCTTGATAGCTTTTCAATGCCAAGCTTGCCTTGGACTTATATGATAACTGTTCAATGCCAAGCTTGCCTTGGACTTACATGATAACTGTTCAATGATTGTCGATGCCATGTTCCAAACACGGTCTTACACTAGCTCTCATAATGTGGTAGATCGAGTATCTTGGGGAATTCATCTTCAATCGGGACTTACTCTCACTTAATCTCATTGATTTCTTTGTTTAACATAACATTAAACATTCCATGAAAAGAGTGTACATTATACTAAGCAATTCAATGATAAAAATCATAAAGCTTAGAAATCATACAAACTTACCTCAATATACAAAATGTATGTAGATATGCAATTTAGTCCTCGACTTTGTTCTTGCCTCGGTTTCGATCTAGGCTTTGTTTTTCTTGATCTATAATCATAAATAGATCATTTAGTACTCATATTGACTAAATTGACTCTTAACTCGTATTTTGGAAAAAATTACTATTTTGCCCTTATACTTTCTCATATTTATACTTTTGCCCCTAGGCTTGTAAAATGATTTTCATTCAACTTTTTTAAACTTCATGTTTAGCTGATTCATTATATCTACTATAACAATCATCAATTCTCACTATTTCTAGTATGTATGACCAATTTTCATAACTATTACAAATTAGTCCATACTATCATTTTTCATGAAATTCACTAAGGAAAAGATGTTTGTCTAACATCAAGCTCTCATAAACTTCCATAAAACATCATTTATCAAGCATATCATTCATGGGTGGATTTTTTAACATGCATCTTAGCACATTTTATAGCTAGAAATAGCTAATTCATAATACGAGAACTTAAAAATACGAAGAATATAAAAAACTGGGCTAAAATATACTTACTAGCAAGCTTGAAAAATTGAAGAACCCTAGCTATAGAGTCTCCCAAATTTTTGGCACAAGAAGAAGAAGATGAGAATGACTTTTGTCATCTTTTTTCCCTTACTAATCATTTATTAGACAAATGACCAAAATGCCATTCTCTTAAAATTTTCTCAATTTATTAACTCATATCCATTTTTGTCCAAAAATTATAATTTGGGAAAATTACTATTTAAGGGCTTCTAATTAATATTCTAAAGCTATTTCATGCAAAAAGTTTCTAGAAGCTCATGTTTTACAACTTTTGCAATTTAGTCCTTTTGGACTCATCAACCTCAATTTAATAAAATTACTTTGTGAAACTTTTGCACTAGCATGGAAACATGACATAGACCTTAGAAACTCATAAATTCACTTCGAATTCATGGCCTCGCACCACTATTCTGATTAGGCCCTAAATAGGGCTGTTACAATTCTCCCCCTTAGGGATTTTCGTCCTCGAAAATCTTACCAGCAAAAAGGTTTGGATACTGGTTTCTCATACTCTCTTCTGGTTCCCATGTAGCTTCTTCTATTCCATGTTTTTGCCACAAAACTTTCACTAGAGCAATACTTTTATTTCTTAGCTGCTTGACTTCCCGAGCTAAAATCTTAACTGGTTCTTCACCATAAGTCATGTCGGGATGAATCTCTATCTCTGACGGAGTAATTACATATGAAGGATCTGATTGATAACGTCTTAACATTGACACGTGAAACACATCATGTATCTTTTCTAATTCTGATGGCAAAGCCAAACGGTAAGCTACCGGCCCAACTCTTTCAATAATCTCGTAAGGTCCAATGAAATGTGGACTTAACTTGCCTTTCCGGCCAAATCTGAGAACTTTTCTCCATGACGACACTTTCAAGAAAACTTTATCCCCGACTTGGTACTCTATCTCTTTTTTCTTTAAATCTGAATAGGATTTACATCATCGATGCGACTTTTAAACATTCTCGTATCACTTTCACTTTCTCTTCAGTTTCTCTAACCAAATCAACCCTATGAATTTGGTTTTCCTTGAGTTCAGTCCAATATAAAGGCGTTCTGCATTTACGCCCATATAGAGCCTCATAAGGCGCCATCTTTAAGATCGACTGAAAATTGTTATTGTAGGCAAATTCTACCAATGGAAGAAACTTTTCCCAACTGCCACGGAATTCTAGAATACAACATCTAAGCATATCTTCGAGTACTTGAATCAGCCTCTCCGACTGACCGTCAGTTTGATGATAAAAGGCTGTACTAAAGCTCAACTTTGTACCGAGAGCCTCTTGTAACTTCTTCCAAAATCTGGATGTAAATCTCGGATCTCTGTCTGATATGATCGATAAAGGAACTCCGTGTAGCTTTACTATCTCTGAAACATACAAGTTTACCAACTTGTCTAGGGAGTAATCAATTTGTACATGTAAGAAATGAGCTGACTTCGTGAGTCTATCATCTACAACCCATATAGCATCTTTCTTGCTCGGTGATAATGGTAGTCCCATTACAAAATCCATAGTGATACGGTCTCATTTCCACCCGGGAACCAAGATGGGCTGAAGTAAACCCGAAGGTACTTAGTATTCAGCCTTTACTTGCTGACAAATCAAACATCTTGAAACAAACTCTGAAATATCTTTCTTCATTCTCGGCCACCAATACAGTTGCTTCAAGTCATTATACATCTTGGTACTACCCGGATGTACAGATAAACATCCGTTATGTGTCTCGTGCAAAATTCTCTGAATAAGCTCCTCTTTTCTCAGTATACAAATTCTATCTCTAAACATCAAATATCCATCAGAATTAATCCGAAATTCGGATTCAACATCTGGCTCGCACTGAGCTCTCTTGACTTGCAATTCACTATCTTCTTTCTGAGTTTCCAGGATCTCGTGAAAAAATGTTGGTCTAGCTCTCAACTCAGCTATAATAGAACCATGGTCGGATAAAGATATCCTTGAATTCAATGCCCTTAATGCAAAAGGGACTTCCTGCTCAAAGTATCGGTGACTACATTCGCCTTTCCTGGGTGGTAGTCAATGACCAACTCATAGTCTTTTATCAACTCTAACCATCTCCGTTGCCTTAAGTTCAACTCTTTCTGCGCCATCAAGTACTTCAGACTTTTATGATCAGTAAAAATTTGGCATCTCTCACCAAATAAATGGTGTCTCCAAATCTTCAAAGCGAAGACTATGACAGCTAATTCTAAATCATGCATCAGATAATTCTTCTCATGAGGTTTCAACTGTATTGAGGCATAAGCAATTACCTTGCCTTCTTGCATGAGTACACAGCCTAATCCGTTTAAGGATGCATCGCTGTAAATCACAAATTCTTTCCCTGACTCGGGTTGTACTAAAATTGGAGCTTCTGTCAACATTGTTTTCAACTTCTCAAAACTTTGTTGGCATCGTTCTGACCATTCAAACTTTACATTTTTCTGTAACAATTTAGTCATCGGGTTGCAATCATGGAAAACCCCTTGACAAATCGTCTATAATAGCCGGCTAGGCCTAGAAAACTTCTAATCTCAAAGATGTTCTTTGGTGGCTTCCAATACATTATGGCTGAGATCTTATTTAGATCTACTCAGACTCCATCTTTCTAGACAATATGTCCAAGAAATCTTACTTCCTTGAGCCAAAATTCGCTTTTACTAAATTTGGCATACAACTGATTTTCTCGAAGAATCTGTAGATCTGTCCGTAGGTGTTTAGCATGCTCATTCTCATCTCGAGAATAAATTAGTATGTCGTCAATAAAAACGAGTACAAACTTGTCGACATATGGTCTAATGATGCGGTTCATTAAATCCATGAATACCGCGGGAGCATTAGTCAACCCAAAGGGTATGACTAAAAATTCATAATACCCATACCTCGTTCGAAAAGTAGTCTTGGATACATTTGAATCATTCACTCTAAGCTGATAATACCCTGATCTTAAGCCTATTTTGGAGAACACAGTGGCTCATTTCAATTGATTGAACAAATCATCGATCCTAGGCAATGGGTACTTGTTCTTTATTGTCACTTTATTAAGTTGACGGTAATCTATACACAATCTCATGGTGCCATCTTTCTTTTTCACAAATAAAATCGGAGCACCCCATGGTGGACAACTTGATCTTGCAAAGCCCTTGTCTGTTAACTCTTGCAACTGTGACTTTAGCTCTTTCAACTCTGTTGGAGCTATTCTGTAAGGAGTAATAGATATCGATACAGTACCGGGAGCTAGCTCAATATTGAACTCAACCTCTCTAACTGGTGGTAATCCTGGTAATTCCTCAGGAAAAACATCCATGTACTCATGTACTATCGGTACTGACTCAATCTTCAATTCTATTCCTTTATCATTCATCACAAAGGCCAGATATGCTTTATACGCTTTTCTTATATATCTCTGTGCCGTCATATAAGAAATCATTGCTGGTGATCTACCTTGTTCATCTGATTCTACATGAAGAGTATCCCCATCCTCACATCTCATTTCAATGTATTTCTTCCCACAATTAACAATTACATCATGGGTAGTCAACCAGTCCATGCCAAGAATGAGGTCGAACTCATCAAATGGTAGCAACATAAGATTTACTTTAAAGAAATGACCTCTAATCATTAATGGACAATCTTTACAAACTTTATCAACTAACACACTCTTGCCTAAAGGATTAGACACTTTAATCATAAATTCTGTAGAATCTATAGGCATACTCAAACCGGATACTAATTTTATGCAAATGTAAGAGTGTGTGGATTCGGGATTTATTAAAGTAATAACTTTAACATCATGAAGAGAAAAGGTACCCTTAATAACATCATGGGAAGATGCCTCTTCGCGAGTACAAATGGCATAAGTCCTTGCAGGCACTCTACCCTCGGGTTTCGCAGCCTGTTTTCTAAGGTTACCTTTTCCACTTGCCCCACTTTTGAGGTTCTTCTACGGTCTGCCTCTGACCATACTCCCGGATCTTAGGTTCTGAGCTCTCTCTTCTTTCATCATCTCTAGAAAATATTTTATATAGTGGTCCTTAGAACCACATCTAAAGCATGCATTTTCATGTGCTCGGTATTCTCCAAAGTGACGTCTGCCATACTGTGGGCATTCAGGTCTGTCAGATCTAATATTCCCAACACTTGCAATCAAGTAGTCATGCTTTATTCCCGAATCTTTTTTACTCTTATCTTTCCTTGAAAACCCAGTGGAAGTAGCCGATTGGGTAGAGAAATCTCTTGACTTCTTGGATGAAGATTGGAATGACTTATTCCACTGTCTCTTTCTATAGTCACGAGACTCCATTTCAGATTTTTTCTTCCCTTTTACTAGTTCCTCAGCTTTACAAGCCCTTTCTACTAGCACAAAAAATTCCTTTAGTTCTAAGACAGTAACAAAAAGTTTGATGTCCTTATTCAACCCGTCTTCAAATCTTTTACTCATGATGGCCTCGGTAAACACACATTCGCGAGCGTACTTACTGAGTTGTACAAACTCATGCTCATAATCAGACACTGACATCTTGCCTTGCTTCAGTTCTAAGAATTCCTTCCTTTTCTGGTCTACAAACCTTTGGCTGATATACTTTTTCTTGAGCTCTTCTTGGAAAAATTCCCATGTAATCTTTTCTCTTGGTACTATCGACACAAGGGTGTTCTACCATTGGTAAGCAGAATCTCTTAAAAGAGAGACTACACACTTCATACATTCTTCAAGGGTGCATGACAACTCGTTGAATACCCTGATGGTATTTTCTATCCAGAACTCAACTTTTTTCAGATCATCTTCTTTTTTGGCCTAGAATTCTTCTGCTCCATGTTTCCTGATCCTATCAATTGGAGGTTTATCTCCTCTTACCACCTCTACTACTTTAGGGGCTATTAAAATAGGTTGTGGAACATGCGGGGGTAGAGAGGGTTGTGCATTTGGGTTTACACGAACAAACTCCGTATACCATGTATTCATCATATGGAGGAAGGCTTCTCTAGCCTCTTCTCCTCCTCCTTGACTCACAGTAGTGGGTCTATTCTCATTCTCATTAGGCACCGTCCCTTCAGCGGGAGCCGACGCATTACTTTTTACGTCATCCGCCTCAGCTCTATCAGGATCCATTAACTATACGTATAAACATAATTTAAGTTGTCAGGAGCCGTCACACTATCATTAAAAAACATTCTTACATATGGCATGTATGACTAGACTCGTGCTCATGCTACGTTAGTCCTAAAATTGACTAAATCGTAGCTCTGATACCACTAAATGTAACACCCCATATCTGAGTCCGAAATTGACGAGGTATTACCAAGCTTAAACTCACTTAAACATACACTTACGAGCTGTAAAATTTCGTTCAGACTTAAAAATTTCTCTTTCTTAGTCTAATCATACATTTCATGGGCCTACGAGGCCCTAAACACATATCTAAAAACTTTCAGAACTGAATTGAAAACCTTTCTTTGAAGCAGGGGTCACACGCCCATGTGGCTTAGGACATGCCCGTGTACCCATTAATATGCCCGTGTCTTCCACCCGTGGTCGACACTGACTAATTACACACAGCCTTGACACGCCCATGGACAGAAACCTGTGATAAATCTTGACATACTGACTTATTTCACACGGTCTGGGGCACACGTCCATGTTCTAACCGTGTGTCACACACGGCCTAAGCAAACGACTGTGGAACTTATTCGTGACCTATTCTAACTTAAACAATAAGGTGCAGGGTACGTACGGCCTAGACACACACCCGTGTGTCTAACCGTGTAGGCGCTTATAGGCTATTTACCAAGCCAATTGCCACCTGATCGCTGTAAAATAGTCTAGTTTTAATATTTATAAAAGAGTGATCGAACCTGTAGACTGACTGTGACAACGATAGAGGCAAGTGCACCTATCGAATAGTAGTATAGCTCATGCAAGAATATCTTATCGAACCCAATGACCCTAAAAGTACTATTACTCACTTTCTTTCTATTATTTAGCCTTAAATATGGACTGATTGGTTTAATCTAAAAAATAGATGAAATACTTTAACTTAAATGTAAAGACAAAAGAACAAAACTCTAGGAAAAGACTTTAAAGAAAACTCAATTGATAAAGACGATACCCTCGGGAAGAATCCACCTATGGCTTCACTCATTATCTAACTTCTTTTACTTAGCTTGATCCGTGAGACTCCCTAACCTATATTAAACCTTCACTCGAAGTGGATAACGTCTAACCTTAGGTTAATTAGTGGAACTCTCGTTCTCTTATAATAACCCCCTAAGGAAACAGTAAATCGATCAATGGACTCCCATATTAGGTTTCACCCTAATCCGATAAAATCTCGTAACCCTATCTCTAGGCGCCCGATCAACTCCGCTTAATTATGCTAGATCTACTCTTAGGCAAGGTCTATTCCTCCTCCACCTAAGCACATCAGATAAAATTAAGCAGCATAATTAAGAACAAACTAAGTATTTATCATATAAACCGAAAGAATTAAATAACAAAATCCATCATAGGTTTCATCCCCCTCAGGTATCTGAGGGGTTTAGTTCATATCAAGATAAGAAAACATCTCAAGAGAAAAGATAAAACAAAACATAAGAAATCCCTAAAACCCCCTGAAAGAATTGAAGGAGTGATCCTCCGTCTTGAGTAGAATTTTGACTCTTCGAGATGGATCAACTGGCTATCTTCGAGTAATTCCCTAAACGAGTAAAGCTCTAGCAGAAAACTCTGTTAAAACCTGACAATTTTGAATTGCTGCCTTGGATTGTTTATATAGACGTTTGGGATGCTTTACTTAGCTCCTAAGTACTCGTAATTCAAGTAAAATTTGTCCTAAGTGTTTGAGTGGACTTAAGATTGCGTTTCTTGGGCTCCAAGCATCTAATTTCGAGTGAAATTGCTCTTTCTCGCGGCAGGGGCACAGCCTTGACACGCCCGTGTAAATCATGGTCCAGCCCGTGTCTCCATTTTGTTGATTTAGGCATGGCTTTGACATGCCCGTGCAATATCTGGGTAGAGGTCATGCTTCGGGTCTGCCAATTGGGGCACGGCCGTGTACATCGGGGTCCAGGCCGTGTTAGGATTTTTTTGACAAGGCACGATCGTGTAAATCAGGGTGTGACCATGTGCAATCTAAATATTGGGGCACGGCCGTGTGGCATGAAGTCCAGGCCGTGCCGACTTCTTGGGTTGGCCCACTTTGGTCCGTTTTGAACCCGTTTTGCATCCTTTTTAACCTTGGGTACTTTCCTGAGTATAAGACATGAAAAGAAAGGATTAAGAGCACCTTTTTACATAAATTAAGGATAAATTTATCCAAAAGCATACTAAATGTGGGATTAAAATATGTTACTTTTACGGTTTATCAAATACCCCACACTTAAGCTTTTGCTTGTCCTCAAGAAAAATTCTCAATTTACAATTAAAACGAACATTCCAAAATTCATAATTCCCATTGATAATGCCTCATCATAATTCATAGATAATTTATACATGGATCATTTAGCTCGAAGTGCCCTAAATATTCAAACGAGATAAGTCATTATTTTGTAGCATGAAAACATAGGTGTCTCCCCTTATTTAAATAATTATCTTTGATTTAAAATCGACAAGGATCGACATCCTCACTGAAGATTCACTCAAAGCACTCAAAGTGTTTATGGATAAAGAAAAAGCGCTCAAAAGTCGAACCTGAAAAGTTAATCCCATAGGCTTGCCTGGAAATCAAATCTCCACCACTGTATATGAGATAATAAACAGATCAAAAGGTCTTTCTTAGGGTTGTAACGGGGCTTGGGTTAAAAGGTGTGGATAAAGGCTGAATTAGAGGGTTAAAATCGAGATTGAATTGACTAATTACCTAATCTAAAAATAATGAACTAAATATGAATATTTATATCGAATGAAAAGTAATAATACCATTATTGATAATTACTCTATTATAAAGAGTATTTTCTTCACTTTAAAATTTGATAATACTTTAATACGAGCTTTTTCTTCAACAATTGGAGTTTAATTGCTCTAAGCTCTTTTATTGAATAAACTTAGATTTTTTTTAAGAACAAACTAAGTAAAATTTAATAGAAGGAACTTTGATAATTGAAATAACCTAATTTGGCAATTGATCAAGTCAATTCTCGATAGAGGGGTAGTCAAAAGAATGTTGATAACAAATACAAAGGGATTTTTGGTTAATATTAGTGGGTGAGTCAATAAAAAAGGTTGTTATGATTCAACGGGGTTCACTAGGGGTTAATTTGTATGGGTAGGCTTTTTAGTGGGGTGAATAGGTTAAAACCTAGGTGCCTTTATCATCTCAGTATATCAAATCATTAATGCGGTCTCGACATGTATAAACGAGGCAAGTTCTATAATAACAGTTCAAAGTTGACACACTCATAATCAATTAAAGTGAGCACGAAAAAGGGTATATGCTCTATAAGGCTCAAAATCTCACAAAAAATTATGGGTGTTTTGACATCAATCCTTATAAATTTTGAACTTCAAGGTGATACTCAAATTAGGTTCCACTGCCTATCAATTTTTATTTTTAGAAAGTAGACTTATCATGCTTGATTCTCTAGTATTCTTCAAATTTAATCATCAATGCACAATTAACTATGTCTTAATCCAAAACATATCAATAAAAATCATGAATTGACAGAAATTTCATCCTAATTAGTAATATGAAAAAATACTTAAAAACAAGACTAAATTTAGGGATTTTGAGAATTATGCAAAAAGTTAGGCACTATTACCCCCACACTTAAGATGTACATTGCCCTCAATGTACAAAGATAAATAATGAAATTTATGTGCCAAATCAAAAAGAGAAGGGGGAAAGTAATACTCCCTGAGATCTGGATGATCTTTGGCGTCTTTGGTGGCGGTGATGGTGTTTTCTATGGGCCTGGTGGAGTGGCTACCGAGAAGTAATTTACTAGATGAAGAAATCGGGTAGCCTGTGAAGATATAGCCAAGAGATCTAGAGAAATAACAATAATATACTAATAATAAATTTAAAGACTAAGGAAATAAAAAGAAGGAGACTAAGAAGAAAACTGAAATTGAAAGAAAAGACTAATGGACTAAGGAGTCCTTCTTGTTGGATGGTTTGCGAAGTAGGTGTGACCTCGAAGGTCGTGGTGTGTGATTCCCAGCGCCTTTAGATCCTAAAACCAAGAAACTCTTGTGAAATAAATTAAATTAAGCGAAAAAGAAGTATAGATAAGGAAAATAAAGGAGATGAGAAAAGAAAAATAGAATCGAAAAGGTTTTGGAGACCCTTGGCTTGTCAATTAAGTGAAGCTGCCGGCATGAACTCATGTTGAGGTCTCCTTTTAGGAGACGTTGCTTACGTTTCTTTGGCATGATCTTTGTGTCGTTCAAGAGCCTTGGACCTTTTCTATGAGTAGGAAGAAGAATTTGAGAGAAAAAAAATAAAGAAAGGATAAAAAAAGAAGATGGGAAAAAGAGGAATGGCTGTGAGGGTTTTAAATAGAATTTTAAGCCTTGTCAAGTTCCCACGCCCGTGTAACAAGGGAGTGTTGATTCACACAGCTGAAGTGCACGGCCGTGTTATGGGGTGTGCTGTCCTTCCATGGCCGTTTTGTTGGTTTGCCGTTCCTAAAAGGCCAGGATGTGAGCATGGTTGGACTGCACGGGCGTGGGTTTCCCGTGCTCAATAAGTCATTATCTAGGCACGGTCGTGAGGCACGACTGTGTTATTTTTGTCGGTGCCCGTGCTGTGGGTGGTTGGATCCGTGACGAGGGGGTGGTTAGATTGACTTGCACAGCTCTGTTCTATCAGAGTGGTGGTTTTGGTGGTCTACACGGCCACGGGCACGGCCGTGTGTAAGGCCGTGTGGCTTGGAAACCTGCATCTTTTGTTTTAATTTTCAACTAAATGCTTAGGAAAGAAAGATAGAAGAAAAGAGACTGAAGACAGATTTGAAAAATAAATAGTGTTAATGTTCGGGTTGCCTCCCGAGAATCGCTCGTTTATAGTCTTAAGCTAGACTGTCTTTATGTTTGAAAATTTCAGGGAGGTTTAAAGGTTTGAATATCTTCCCTCATTTTATTTTCATGACAAAGTTGGAATCGAGAATCATTTACCTTGGTTTTATCGAATTTTGGGTTACTTACCTCGACTGTGTTGTGGAGGAAGATTTCGTGTACCTTAAGAAGAATTTCTTCCTTTGCCCTCAAGTCTGTTGAAGTGATGTGAAGATCGACTTTGTCTAACAGCATCTGGTTTCCTATTTTAAAGTGATTTGATTTCCCTATGAGCTCTTCTGGTGGTTCCTTAGGTTTTACTCCGTGTGAATTCGGCTTTTCTTTGGTGTGTATCTTCTGCTCTTCTAAATTGTTGATCGTACGCTTTTGTGTTGGCTCAGTTTTGGTGTTTTGTGATGTTTCTTGCGATGAAGGTTGAATAATTTGATTATTTATTGAAACGATTTTCTTATCTTCATCTTCTATGGTTCTGGTTGAGTCGAGAGCTTGAATATTAACTGATTCATTTTCTACACGAAGTATGAGTTCTCCTATAGCAACATCAATTTTAGTCTTGGCAGTTGCAAGAAAAGGTCTTCCTAAAATTAAAGGGATTGAATTTTCCTTATCCATGTCTAGAACAACAAAATCTACTAGGAAGACGAATTTATCGATTTTGACTAAAACATCTTCAATAATGCCCCTAGGGATTCTAACAGTTTTATCAGCTAGTTGAATACACATCCTAGTTTGTTTGGGCTTCCCTAGACCTAGTCATTTAAATAGTGCATAAGGCATAACATTTATACTTGCTCCTAAATCAGCTAACGCATTATTAATAGTCAAACTACCAATTAAGCATGAAATCGTAAAACTCGCTAGATCTTTTAGTTTTCGTGGTAGCCTGTTCTATAGCATTGCTGAGCATGTTGCGTTTAATTCTACATGGTGCTCTTCATTTATTTTGCGTTTGTTTGACAAGAGCTTACTTAAGAATTTCCTTGCAGCGGGCATCTGAAAAAGAGCTTCAAGAAGAGGTAAGTTAATATGTAATTTCTTCAAGAGTTTTAGAAACTTACCGAATTGTTCCTCTGAATCCTCTTTTTTCAATGCTTCGGGATAAGGTATACGAGGTTGGTATTCTTTGATTACCGGTTTTGGCTTTTCTTGGGATACCTCAGTCTTATCCTTCTTTTCTTGCACTGATGTGGGTCTGTCTACTTCTGTACCCTCTTGAGTTCTAATGGCTTGGATTTGCTCTTTTGGGTTTATTTCTGTGTTGCTTGGTAGACGTTCTTGTTGGCGTTCAAAATTAGATTTGTGAAGTGTCCCACTGACCTAGTAAGTTCTCCAACTTGATTCTCTAGTCCCTTCATCGACTTCTGTTGTTCATCAAGGTTTGTATCAGTCTTCTGAAGATGAGATTCTGTGGCTGCCATGAATTTTGTCAGCATCTCTTCAAGGCTTGATTTTTTTTCTTGTGGGTAGGGCTGATTTTGATAATTTGGAAGAGGTTGCTGCCTTTGGATTCCTTGATTTCCTTGTCCTCCCCACGAAAAATTTGGGTGGTTCCTCCAACCTGGGTTATAAGTATTACTATAAGGATTATTATTGGATCTGAAATTGTTACCTATATAGTTTGTCTGCTCATTTTCTGCTCCTGGTTGGTAAGGTGGGTACTCAATATTCGCCACATTCCCGCTTGCTTCACATTGCATTACTGGATGTACCTGCGAAGAACATAAGTTATCAAGCTTTTTATTCATTAACTCTACCTGTGTTGACAGCATTGTCACTGCGTCTATGTTGAAAACTCCAGCTGATTTTGTCAGCTTTGTCTTTGTGATTTTCCATTGATAAGTGTTCAATGACATCTCTTCAATAAAATCGTAGGCTGCTTCAGGAGTTTTGTTGTTCAGAGTTCCACCGGCTGATGAATCAATCATTTGCCTTGTTGAAGAATTCACACCATTGTAGAAAGTTTGGACTTGAAGCCACAAAGGTAACTCGTGGTATGGGCATCTTCTTAGGAGATCCTTGTATCTTTCCCATGCATCATATAATGTTTCTGCGTCATTCTGCACAAAAGAAGATATGTCATTTCTAAATTTGGCCGTTTTGGCTGGTGGAAAATACTTTAAAAGAAATTTTTCAGTCATTTGGTCTCATGTGGTGATTGACCCTCGTGGTAACGAGTTCAACCACTGCTTTGCTTTGTTCCTTAATGAAAAAGGAAATAACCGAAGACGTATGGCATCATCAGAAACACCATTTATTTTGAATGTATCACAGAACTCTAAGAAATTAGTTATATGAGTATTTGGATCTTCGTCCTGCAATCCATCAAATTGAACAAACTGTTGAATCATTTGTATTACGTTAGGTTTTAATTCAAAATTATTAGCAGCTATAGCAGGCCTAACAATACTAGATTCTGCTCCTGTCAAATTAGGTTTAGCATAATCATACATAGTAAGCGGAGCATTCTGATCTTGTGCATCAGACGGATTATTTTCGGCCATCCCTTCAGTAGGATTGGATATGTTTTGTTGTTCTTCTCTTTGGTAGTCTAGAGCTCGTCTAGTTTCTCTGCGATTTCTGCGAGCGGTAGCTTCAATGTCACTATCGTATTCTAATGGTCCTCTAGGGTTTCTTCTAGTCATAAACTAGAGGTACCTTGCAAGTTTAAAAAAGAAAGAGGATTAGTAAAATTAGAAATTTAATAAAAATAAAAATTAGAAATAATGGCTAAGTAATAAAAATAGAGCTTTCGTAATATTTTAAAAGTCCCCGGCAACGGCGTCAAAAACTTGATCGCTGCAAAATAGTCTAGTTTTAATATTTATAAAAGAGTGATCGAACCTGTAGACTGACTGTGACAACGATAGAGGCAAATGTACCTATCGAACAGTAGTATAGCTCAGACAAGAATATCTTATCGAACCCAAGGACCCTAAAAGTACTATTACTCACTTTCTTTCTATTATTTAGCCTTAAATATGGAGTGATTGGTTTAATCTAAAAAACAGACGAAATACTTTAACTTAAATGTAAAGACAAAAGAACAAAACTTCGGGAAAAGACTTTAAAGAAAACTCAATTGATAAAGACGATACCCACGGAAGAATCCATCTATGACTTCACTCATTATCTAACTTTCAATTCATATGGTTTCTTTTACTTAGCTTGATCCTTGAGACTCCCTAACCTATATTAAACCTTCTCTCGAAGTGGATAATGTCTAACCTTAGGTTAATTAGTGGAACTCTCGTTCTTTTATAATAACCCCCTAAGGAAGCAGTAAATCGATCAATGGACTCCCATATTAGGTTTCACCCTAATCTGACAAAATCTCATAACCCTATCTCTAGGCGCCCGATCAACTCTGCTTAATTATGCTAGATCTACTCTTAGGCAGGGTCTATTCCTCCTCCACCTAAGCACATCAGATAAAATTAAGCAGCATAATTAAGAACAAACTAAGTATTTATCATATAAACCAAAAGAATTAAATAACAAAATCCATCATAGGTTTCATCCCCCTCAGGTATCTGAGGGGTTTAGTTCATATCTAGATAAGAAAACATCTCAAGAGAAAAGATAAAACAAAACATAAGAAATCCCTAAAACCCCCTGAAAGAATTGAAGGAGAGATCCTCCATCTTGAGTAGAATTCCGACTCTTCGAGATGGATCAACTGGCTATCTTCGAGTAATTCCCTAAACGAGTAAAGCTCTGGCAGAAAACTCTGCTAAAACCTGACGATTTTGAATTGCTTCCTTAGATTGTTTATATAGACGTTTGGGATGCTTTACTTGGCTCCTAAGTACTCGTAATTCAAGTAAAATTCGTCCTAAGTGTTTGAGTGGACTTAGGATTGCGTTTCTTGGGCTCCAAGCATCCAATTTCGAGTGAAATTACTCTTTTCCGCGACAGGGGCACGGCCTTGACACGCCCGTGGAAATCGTGGTCCAGCCCGTGTCTCCATTCTGTTGATTTAGGCACGGCTTTGACACGTCCGTGCAATATTTGGGTAGAGGTCGTGCTTCGGGTCTACCAATTGGGGCACGGCCGTGTACATCGGGGTCCAAGCCGTGTTGGGCTTTTTGTCGACAAGGCACGATCATGTAAATCAGGGTGTGACCGTGTGCAATCTAAATATTGGGGCACGACCGTGTGGCAAGAAGTCCAGGTCGTGTCGACTTCTTGGGTTGGCCCACTTTGGTCCGTTTTGAACCCGTTTTGCGTCCTTTTTAACCTTGGGTGCTTTCCTGAGTATAAGACATGAAAAGAAAGGATTAAGAGCACCTTTTTACATAAATGAAGGATAAATTCATCCAAAAGCATACTAAATGTGGGATTAAAATATGTTGCTTTTACGGTTTATCACCACCTGAAATCAAAACCAACTCAAGTTCAATTCAATACATTTCATAACCAATACTACATGCTTCGTTGATCTCAATAAACATACATACTTAGTCAGTTTTTTCCAATCACTTTGCCATATACAAAAGAATAATAAACTTGGTTGTCCATACAATGCCCCTTCTTAAAACATATTCTCAAAATGAATGATTCCTATACATGCCATACTTAACATAAACAACTTGGCTATACCAAAATAGAGATTGATAGTGTGCTCGGAGCTCTGACTCCAACGATTCACAAGTTAGCTTGGCGGGACTACATAGAAAGAAAGGATTAAAGACATAAGCATTTAGCTTAATAAGATTGCATGTAAAACACAGATTAATAAACTTGCTTAATATAAACCATTTGACATAACAATGGTATCATAATTTCAGCTATAGAGCTTACTTACTTATACTGATTTTCAAATGTCTCATGATACTTACTATCCTCATACTCGTAAGGTAAACATGGTGCCTGTATCACTTAATCAGATGAATCAACATACTTTAATTTAATAATCATGATCTCTAATTCATTATTCATAACATAAATATTACTCAATTTCAACTAGGTAATAGCTTTGCTTATTAGCTTTCTTGTTATCTTATTTTAACTTTACTCATTTGCCCGATGAATTTTTGTGAATAACTGAGGATACTGAATCTCATCCCACATAACTTGACGTCAAAGCCGTATCCTAGATACGGTCTTACATGGAATAGCTCATCTTGGTTTCAAGGCCATGTCTTGACATGGACTTATATGAAATCTTTCTTGTTCTTACCAATGCCATGCATTGGCTTAGACTTACATGGGATCTCTTTCTCTTGATAGCTTTTCAATGCCAAGCTTGCCTTGGACTTATATGATAATTGTTCAATGCCAAGCTTGCCTTGGACTTACATGATAATTGTTCAATGCCAAGCTTGCCTTGGACTTACATGATAACTGTTCAATGCCAAGCTTGCCTTGGACTTCAATGACAACTGTTCAATGCCAAGCTTGCCTTGGACTTACATGATAACTGTTCAATGATTGCCGATGCCATGTTCCAAACACGGTCTTACCCTGGCTCTCATAATGTGGTAGATCGAGTATCTTGGAGAATTCATCTTCAATCGGGACTTGCTCTCACTTAATTTCATTGATTTCTTTGTTTAACATAACATTAAACATTCCATGAAATAAGTGTACATTATACTAAGCAATTCAATGATAAAAATCATAAAGCTTAGAAATCATACAAACTTGCCTCAATATACAAAATGTATGTAGATATGCAATTTAGCCCTCGACTTTATTCTTGCCTCGGTTTCGATCTGGGCTTCATTTTTCTTGATGTACAATCATAAATAGATCATTTAATACTCACATTGACTAAATTGACTCTTAACTCATACTTTGGCAAAAATTATTATTTTGCCCCTATACTTTCTCATATTTATACTTTTTCCTCTAGACTCGTAAAATGATTTTCATTCAACTTTCTTAAACTTCATGTTTAGCTGATTCATTATCTCTACTATAACAATCATCAACTCTCACTATTTCTAGTATGTATGACCAATTTTCATAACTATTACAAATTAGTCCATACTATCATTTTTCATGAAATTCGCTAAGGAAAAGATGTTTGTCTAACATCAAACTCTCATAAACTTCCATAAAACATCATTTAACAATCATATGAATTGGGTAGATTTTTAAACATGTATCTTAGCTCATTTTATAGCTAGAAATAGCTAATTCATAATACGAGAACTTTAGAATCATGGCTCAGTTTAATATTTCTCTCTTAGCTAAACAAGGGTGGAGATTGCTTAATTATCCAGATTCATTAGTAGCATAAGTCTTTAAAGTGAAGTATTTTCTAGAAAGTAACTTTCTTAATTCTAGTTTAGGGAACTCATGTTTTTATGTGTGGCAAAGTATTTGGGAAACAAAGGATACACTGGAGAAAGGGTTGATTTGGAAAATTGGTACAGGTATGAAGATTTCAATTACCGAAGATGCATGGATTCCAAATTATGTTAATGTTAGATTAAGGTCCAGAGTCAATAATTTGCAATTTGATAAAGTAGCAGACTTAATCTTCAATAATGAAAGAGAATGGAACAGAGATTTGATTGTCAATACCTTCCCAGAAGACGTTGCAGACTTGATCCTCCAAAATCCCCTGTCACTGGAACCTCATGAAGATTTTCTGGCTTGGAATGGGGAATCGTTAGACGAATTTTCAATAAGAAGTTCCTATAAACTATTACAAAGCCTTGATCCTATAGCTTATGCTTTACAAAACATCTATTGGGATTTTTGCAGGAAATTTCCTGGAACTACTTAACCAATAGAGTGAATATGACTTTTCAAAGACTTGCAACTAGCAGTCAGTGCCCTCGATGTGGCGGTGGAGATGAGACGATGAACCACCTCTTTCGAGAATGTCCTGTAACAATGGAAATGTGGAGAGCATTATCTGGTCTTGATCTGACAACAATCACATGTATCGAGTTTGGTGATTAGCTTACCATGGTCTTGACATCTCTAACTTTGGAGTAAGGCAGAACCTTTTGTGTTGCACTTTGGGCCATTTGGGGGGACAGAAACTCCCGTATTCATGAAAAAGTGAGTAAATCAGGTCAACAGATTGTAAGATTTGTTCTTAGCTATCTAGAAGAACTCGATGGAGTTAGAAAAGAAATTCAAAAAATAGCTAATGCAAAGATTGAATGGAGTCACTCACCTAGTCAGGGAATCAAAATAAACTTTGACGGGGCCTTTGACGAGAGGAGCAAATATTCGGCATCTAAAGTGGTAGTTAAGGATAGTAGTGGATGAGTTCTTATCTCAAGCATAGCATTCCATAAAGGGATAGCGCCTGCTTTCACTGCTAAAGCAATTGCATGCCAACAAGCAACCCAGATAGCACTCAACATGAATAAAGAAGATACCATCATAGAAGGAGATTCATTGATAGTAATAAAGAAATACAAGAACACAACTCAAGACAAATCTCAAATAGGCCCATTCATCCAAGATATTCACAGAATGAAACTCAGAGGCAGAAGATTAAAGTTTGAATGCATCCCTAGTTCAGCAAACAATCTAGCACACATACTAGCTACGGAAACCTTGAGAAGAAAGGAAGGCATTTACCTGATAAATAACGTTCCAGGCTATGAAACAGAACAGCCGAGAAATGAAAGCGTGAGGGAGCCAGATTGAGAAGATGAAAGAGAGAAGGAAACAGAGGAGGGTTTGTTCAAAGGGTAAAGTAAACAGTCATCAGAAGCATTAAAACCCCCTTTGGAAGGGATGATGGCCATAAATAAAGAAACGACAGAAATAATAAGTCTGACAGGCGAAAGGACATCTGATTGGGCAAATGGGACGGTAGGTTTTTAAATTAAAGTATTTTAGAATTTTCTTTGGTTTTTCAATTTTCAAGCCAAGAACTTATGGGCTAATTTTATCTCTTGGTAATTTTCTCAGTAATTATAAAAGCCCAATATGATTTTATGATTCAAAATAAAAATAAAATAAAATTCACCATAGTAATTAAAATAACAATTGATTTTAAATAAATTTTAATAAATACATTTGTTACATAATTGTTTTACACACATTTTGGTATTGCCATAAATCTATTAATATATTAAATGGTTTTTTTATGAGACATGGATTTGAATTATTTTCGTGGAATTAAAATTATTTTATTAATAGCGTATTAAACACTAATAATTTTTTATTTATGGAATAATCCTTATTGTTTTACATATTTAATTTAATAAAAAGAAAAAGAAGTCAATATTTAAATTATTTTTAAAATATATTAACTAAAAAGTTCAATTAATTTAATAAAACATGTAACTAAAATTATTATTTTGGAATAAATGTAATTAAAATATTGAATATTTTAATTTAATAAAAGAATATGAAATTACTTAAAAATATATTCTAAAAGTGATAAAAAAGATACTAGGCTTGAAATATAAACACCAAATTCTAGTCATGTCTATTGATACCTATAAATCACTAATTCGAGTTCATTGAAGTATACATGTGTAATATTAATCAACGCATTCTAAATGTAATGTTTCCTTTGTCTGCTGGAATGACACGTTTGACAGTTTTCATGGTGTATTGGGTAGTTTCCTCTAGTTTTTTTTTTTCTTCTAATTTTGTCACTGGTTTTCTTCCGATTTCGTATGGTTATTCTAGTTTTGATCTGGTTGCTTCTGATTTTCTCTGTTCTTTAGTCTTTCTTATGGAAAATGATATCGCGAGGCTTACTATTCAAAACGAAGAGGGGAATGCTTGGCAGATTTCTTCGAATGGGGATGATCCTGTACCGAATTTTGGTTTGTGTCTAGTTGGCTGCTTCTTAACGGCTAGCATGGTTAATTTTGAAGCGATGCAGAATATTATGGCTAACTTATGACATCCACTTGGGGGAATATCCATATCTGATCTGGGAGACAAGAAGTTTCTTTTCTGTTTTTTTATGAAGTGGATGTTGTCAGAGTGGTTAATGGTAGTTTGTGAACTTTTAACAATCATTTACTGGTATTCCATGGTCTTATGAAGGGGGAAGACTTGCTCTGTGTCCTGTTGTGTTTTGCTGAATTTTGGGTGCAAATTCATGATCTTCCCAATGGCTTTTTCTTGGAGCAAATGGCGAAACAATTCGGGGAACTTTCAGGCAAGTTTCTAGATTATGATCCCAAATCGATTTTCCTTGGTCTTAGGCAATTTCTGCGAGTGCCTGTCACTTTGGATGTTTGGTTGCCATTGAAGTGTCAAAAGCGAATTGCTCTATTATTGTCTATTTCAATATGAAAGGTTGACTTTGTTTTGCTTTATCTGTGGTATGCTTGGACATGGGGAAAATTTTTGCCCAATTCGAATTACGTATGGACCAAAAGAGTTACCAATAGTGTAACAGTCCGGTTTATACCTTAGTCAGAATAGTGGTTTTGGGACCACAAATCTGAGTCTGTATAATATTTTAATATTATTTTCTATGCCGTTGATATGTGAATTAGCATGTGGTAAATTTTCATAAGCGAGTTTTTCTGTTTGCGAGTTTAACTTGACAAAATGACTTAAATGCATTGAATGTGAACGTTGCATGATATTTGTTAAGTATCAAGGTGTTATGGCTTTTAAAAGAGAAGGCCTTATGAGGCAATAAGGCCACTATTTAGATAGTAGATGAACAAAGGACAAATGTGCCCTTAATGTATGTTTGTTTAAATTATTATGGAAGGGTTAAATGAGTAATTTGATTAAATAAAGGCTAATAAACAAAATCAATTGAAAAAGCCATGTTCATCTTTATTTGATGACCGAATAAGAGAAAAAGAACAAGGGTTTTGAGCTTTGGATGTTTCGGCTAGCTTTAAGCAAGATTAAGGTAAGTTTTGACTTCGATTTTCGATAATTTTTACGTTTTTGCAATCGTTGCTTTGAGAGATACTAAACCCATGTCTCAATTTGATGAATTGATGATGTTTGTGTAAAATGCCATTGATTCTATGTTGAGTTTTGTGATGTTTTATGATGTTAAATGGAAGATTTAAGCTTGATGAACATGTTTTGTTCTTGAAGTTTTGTTGAATTTAGCTAAATAGGGCTAAATCGTGAAAATATTATGTTGGAGGACTAATTTGTGAATTCAATGAAAAATGTGGACTTATATGTGATGTAAGAGTATTCGGCTAAGCATGAGCATGGGTAGATTTTGTGAATTTGATGTTTTGTGAAAAATGGATTAAATTGATAAAATGTGCAAATGTGAGGGCTAAATTGCAAATAGCCCTAATTATGTGTCTTTGGATTGAATTGAATGAACTAGTGAATAAAAGATTTAATTCTGAATATGTTTAGATCAAGAACCAAGGAAAACAGACTTAGATCGAGGGAAAGCGAAAATAACCGAGTAGCCGTTTCCGTTCGATAAACCAAATCCAAGGTAAGTCATTATGCAAATAAACGTACTTGTATGATATTATGTTTGTTCATATGTTTGAGGTTGATTATGCATATGGATGAGAAGATAAGTGTTTGTATTCCGAGATAAATCTGTTATAGTGATTCAGTCCGAAAAGCCCTGCACGAACCTAGGGATAGATAGGTATCTATTCTGTTTATCATGTAAGACCATGTCCAGGATGTTGGGGTTGATTTGAGACTCGTGTAAGACCACGTCTGGGACGTTGGCAACGATATAAGTTTTACGAGTAAGACCTCGTCCGGGACGTAGGCATCGATAAATGATTAATATGTAAGACCACATCTGGGGCGTTGGCACTGATATGAGCTTTACGTGTAAGACCCTGTCCGGGACAGTGGCATTGATATCTGAGTGCAAGTAAGACCTCGTCTGGGACGTTGGCATTGTACGACTATTCCGAGCTTTCTGAGTATCCTACTAGATTCCTATTGGTTCCACGGGCAAGTCTGTGATATGAATTGTAAATCCGAGAGATGATCAGATAAGTGAACCAATGTCTATTTTAGGTACGTTGACTCATACACTAAAGGGTGTATGTAAGGTAAGGTCCTAAGGGATTTATAAGATGAGTATGTATAATGAGATATCAATATGATATGTGAAAGTGAGTATGAAAAGCTAAATATTTATATATGATTCATGTATTGTTGATGGTGGCAAGTGTGGGCAAAAGTATGAACCAATATATATATGTGAGAATTTGGTCATTGATAAGAAATATGCTTTCATTTTATATGCTTACATGATTACATATGTAGTTTATTTGTATATGACTTACTAAGCTTTTGGAAAGCTTACTCTATGTGTGTATTTTCTCGGTTTTATAGGTCGTCGAAGCTACTGAAGGCTCTGGATTGTCAAGGATCATCATCACACTACAAAAACTTATTTTGGTACCCTTTTGAAAATGCATATAGTTAATTATGGCATGTATAGGCTAGATATGTGTATATGATTATGGAGTGAATCTAGCTTTGTGTTTTGGTAAGTTTTGAGGTTATATATACTTGAATGGTTGAGCTAGATGATGTAAATCTTGATATGGTTATTGCATATGAAATGCTTAAGTTTTGACTTGGAAAATGGATGGTTTATGCCTATGATGATATAAATTTTAAGTGGTAATTTGGCATGATTGAGATGGCTATTGAATGTGTTGATTGATGAGTCAAATTGGTATGTTTTGGTTGCCATATATGCATGATACGTGCTGGAAATCATTGCTTATAAGTAAGAACCTAAGTGGGTGGCATATTGGTCTTGTAAAATAGCCTATGATGTCACACGGTTGAGGCATATGGGCGTGCCTAAGACCGTGGGTAAATTGGCAGAATGTGGCTTAAATTGCACACGGCCTCGACACGGGTGTGCTTGATGGCCGTATGAGAAATGATAGTATGTGATCTAGTAGTACACGGCCTTAGCACACGGGCGTGCTTAGTGACCGTGTTGATTTTGGCAGTATACTTCCACGAGGAGGACACACGGGAGTGTCAAGTAGCCGTGGGTGAGGCACGGTCTACCCCCACGGCAGTGTGTCCCTTGTATTTTAGAAAAGTTTTAAATTTTCATGAAATTACTTGTGTGTTTCGGTTTAGTCCCGAACCAGTTTATAGGCATGCTTAGGGTCTCGATGACTCATTTAAGGGACTCTATGATTGAATTCAAATGAGATTGATGATGATTGACTTTGTGTCGTGAATGTGATGTGAAATGATCCTATTGTTCGGTAATGCCTCTTAACCATATTTCGGTGATGGTTTTTGGGTTAGGGGTGTTACAAATAGGATGAGATATCTCGCTTAAGGCTTTGCTGAGGTGAGCAGTAGCGTCGATTAATGTGTGGCTCTGTGGTGAAGGTAATCGAGTTGAAGAGACACAAAGTGATGCTCCCAGTCCTAAGGTGGGTGTTCTGGCAACCTCTTATACTTCTAACATTGTAAACATGATTAGTAAGAATCTCGGGTTGCACATTAATGGGGTTGCGCCTAATTTGAAGGAGAAGGATATTGAGGATGTGGGGGATCTCCGGGATGCTATGGATGAAATGAGTTTGATGCATGAGGAGTGACCTCTTCAATTGGTTGATTGGAATAAAAAAGGCAAGAGTTCTTTCTTCAGTCTCTATCATTTCTAATGACTTGGATTTGGTACGAGCTATAAACAATAATGAATCGGCTGATTCTGCATGGCAGGGGAACCGGCAGCTATGACTCTCTTAAGCTAGAATGCCCGTGGATTTGGGAATTCGCGGGTTGTTCTTTAACTTCAGCATACGCTGAGGGCTTATAACCCTAAAGTTATTTTTCTTATTAAAACAAATATTAGTGATCGACGAATGAAGTGAATTCGTCGAAAGCGTGGCTTTGAGTTCGAGTTTGTTGTGTCTGCTACGGGCTCTTGCGGCGGGTTGTCTTTAGAATGGAAATAAGATTGTTCTATTCATCTTTGCACTTATTCTAGTTTCGTATTAATGTAAACATTTTGGACAAAGTGGCAGGGCACAATTGGCACCTCATTGGTTTCTAGGGTGCCCTTGAGAAAAGTGTTTAGTTTGCATTATGGGATTTGCTTTGACATTTAGGTGAAGATCAATCTCTGCCCTGGTTGGTTTTCTGAGACTTTAATGAGATTGTGTTTTCTTATGAGAAAAATAGGGTCGATTAAGACGTGATAAACAGATGGAGGTGTTTCGGACTACATTGGCGGATTGTGATTTGAATGACTTGGGTTGGGTGGGTCAGTAGTTTACGTAGGAGAGAGGTTGTCTCCTAGGGACAAACATACAGGAACTTTTAGATTGTGTTGTTGCTAATTCAAGTTGGGTGGATGGTTTCTCAAATTATAAGGTGCTTAATGCCCCTCATTCAATATCAAATAATTGTTGTAACTTTCTCTGATGTTGCAACTAGATGTCTTGGCCTGTCTGCTCATTGCTCCTTCCAGTTTGAGGCGAAGGGGGTTTATGAACAGTCTTGTGAGGATGATATTCGTTGTGTTTGGAATACTTGTGAGGGGCATGTTCCTTATAGACTGGAAAATTTGGGCAAAACTCTGTTAGATTAGTGAAAGACTTTCTCTCGTAACCGAAAATGGACTGCTCGGATAGCATCGGCTTGCTTGGTTGAATTGAATAATGAAAATCCTACTGAGAATATTCTGGCTGAGATTGTTGATGTCAAGCTAGCATTGAATATGGAAGTAGATAAGGAGGAAATTTATTGGGAGCAATGAGTTCATGCTAATTGGTTGAAACAAAAGGATTGTGACACTGCTTTCTTTCATAAATTTGCTTCTCATCGAAAATGAGTTAATACTGTTACTGGTTTAATGGACCAGGATGGGTCTTTTTTTTCTTCAATGGATGCCATGGCTTCGGTCACCAAACAATTTTTTGAAGTCTTATTTTCATCCACCAATCATAGTATTGATGAAGCCATTGCAACGTTCTCTATAATATAATATTCAAAGTGTTGGTAAATAAATTTCAATGAGTACTCGATGTTTGTATTGATAAAGCTCAAAGTGCATTTGTTCCTGGCAGATTTATTTCTAATAACGTTCTTATTGTCTATGAGATTTTGCTTTCTTTTAAGAAATGTAGGGTTGGTAAAGTGGACTCCTTTGCTCTCAAGCTGGATATGAGTAAAGCATATGATCAGGTCAAGTGGAGTTTTTTTCGAAACTATGATGCTTTGTTTGGGTTTCCATAGGGACTAGGTTTCACTGATTATGAGTTGCATTAACACAATGTCGTATCTGATGGTGCTTAATGGTCAATTGGGAGAAGTCGCCCATCTTTTGCGAGGACTCCGTTAGAGAGACCCTTTTAAGTCTTTATCTTTTCCTAATCTGTGATGAAGGTCTTTTTTCCTTGCTCCAGCTAGAACAGCGGGAGGGTATTATTCGTGGCACACCTATTGGCAGAGCTGGGCCTCATTTATCGTATCTATTATTTGCTGATGATAGTATTCTCTTTGGAGAGGCCACTATTTTAGGTGTTCATAATATTTAATACATTTTATGATAATATAAGGCATATTCGGGGCAATAAGTGAATTTCGACAAGTCTTTAATTTATTTCAGTACGAATGTGGACGAGTCTATGTGCCATCAAATTAGTACTAGTTTAGGAGTGAGGTTTACTTCTAACCCGGAGAAATATCTCGATCTTCCAACTATGGTGGGATGGTGAAAAAGAGCAATTTTCCAACATTTCAATAACCGGCTCAGAAGGTATATTGATAATTGAAGTATGTGTTTTTTGTCACAGAGGGTAAGGATGTTTTTATACAATTAGTTCTACAGTCTGTTCCGACCTATGCTATGCAATGTTTTTTACTTCCATCTTCTTTATGTAAAAAGTTGGAATCTATTATTTGTAAATTTTGGTGGCAAAATTCTAGCATGACATGATGAATTCATTTCTGTTCATGGTCTTCTTTATGTGAGCCAAAATTGTAAGGTGGTATGGGTTTTCGGGTTTTATCCAAGTTCAATATTGCACTATTATCTAAGTAGTTTTGGCGTATTTTATTTATACCCGATTTTCTTTTGAGTAGGATTTTGAAAGACAAATATTTTCCAACTTCAAAATTTTTAAATGCTCGGTTAGGTTCTTACCCTTCTTATACTTGGCGTAGCTTGTGGAGTACGCATGGTTTTTTTGAAAACAGTCTAGGCTGGCGTGTGGGCATTGGAACTTCAATTTCCATTTGGAATGACTGTTGGCTTCCAAGACCTGGTGGCTGTAAGGTACAACTCACAACTGCTACTACTTCGGTTAGTTGGGTGAGTGAACTTATGGTACCAGATTTATACAAATGGGATGAGGTTAGAATCCGTGACCTTTTGTAGTTGATGAAGCTGAGAGAATATTGAGTATTCCATTGGCCCAATTTAGCCCCCCTGATATTCTTTTCTAGAAGAGTTCTCCTACTGGGCTCTATACAGTGAGAAATGTGTACAATATGTTACTAAGGTCTTCTCACCCAGATGACTCGTATGGTGTCCACAATGACATCTCACTTACTAGTAGTTTTTATGCTAAATTGTGGCATGCTAAAATTCCACTGAAAATTCGAATCACATGTTGGCGATTTTGTAACAATTATGTTCCTAAGCTTTGTAATCTTTATAATAGGCAGGTAATGAACAACAGATTTTGTCCCAAATGCTCTGCTGAACTAGAAACTATGACACATGTTGTACGGGAGTGTCCGTTTGCTGTGACAGTATGGCAAGCGTTACAAATTTCATTGAAGATTCTATCAATTTAATTCTTTTTACAATTTAGGCTTTGTGGATGGGGCGTAATAGAAGTTATCATGAAGGACTTCCTCAATCAGTTTTGAATGTAGTGACTTTCATCCGGTCATACCTTCGGGAGTTGTCCTTTTTGGGGGAGGGTTCACGACTTTGTGTGGGGGTTCCGGAGGTGCGATGGTAGCCTCTGCTTGGGCCTTTTGTGAAAGTAAATTTTGATGCCTCTTTCTTGTCTCACTCTAGGCAATCTTATTCAGGGATTATTGTTCGGAATGAAGAGAGTTTGGTTTTGGGAGCAACTATACAAATGCACAGTAATGTACCTAATACTTTTGTTACAGAGGCTCTTGCTTTTTTCCAAGTAGTCTGTTTCGCAGCAAATCTAGCGTTCACGCATGTTATTGTTGAGGCGAACTCTTTGGCGGTGGTTAAGTGTTGAGAAGGTTAATAGTTAGCTTGTCAGTTGTAGATTAGTTTTGTGGAAGTTAGCTTGTTAAATAGTTGAGTATATAAATATATGATTGTACACTCAATAATAAGTATGAATGAATGAATTCTTGATCATTTCAACATGGTATCAGAGCTACAGAATTCATTGTTTCTTGTTCGTCTGTCACCATTGGCCATTGTCGTCATTCATGATCACTGTTGGTCCTTCGTTCGTTCATAGTACTGAAGAGTTGAATTTTTTTTTAGTGTTTTTTGTGCTTTTTTTTTTTTTCTGCTTGGTTTTGGGTTCTTAAAGATTAGCCTGTTTATTGTTGGATTTTTTGGCCCAACATTTCAATTTTTTTGAACTCGTCATTCTAGGGCATTTGCGTTTCTTCCTGTTTACTCGTCGTTTCCCATAGATCCTTTTTGTTTTTTTTCAGATCAAGAAACCTTTCAAGAAGCTTTCGTTTTCCTTGTTCGATTTTAAGATCACACCGTTTTGGATGGGATCTTTCTTTCTCCTTTAATTCGATTGCTATTCTTGTTATGCTCTTTATTTTTCCTCAGTTTTTTACTTCGATTTTCTAATCTTTTTGGCGTTGAATCCTTACATTTGGGGTCTTGCATCATGAACATTGAATCCGTCATTGATTTCAGCCATCCACTCTATCTCTACCCTTCCGATACTCCACGTACTCTACTCATCTCTCATCAATTGACTGGTGTTGAAAATTACAATGTTTGGAGTCGAACCATGAAGATTGCACTGCTGGCTAAAAATAAAATAGGATTAATTGATGGTTCTTGCTCTAAAGCATCGTTTCCAGAAGAACTAGGATACCAATGGGAGAGGTGTAATGCCATTGTTTTATCTTGGATCCTAAACACGGTCAGTAAAGAACTCTCGGCCGGAATTGTGTTTGCGTCTAGTGCAGCAATGGTATGGGATGATCTCAATGAACGGTTCCATAAAATTGATGGTTCGAGGATTTTTTTCTTGCATCGTGAAATTGCATCATAAGTTCAAGGTACGACTTCTATTTCTACGTATTTTACTAAGTTGCGTTACTCTGGGATGAGTATGATGCACTTGTGCCTTCTTCTTCATGTGGATGCGTTCAATCTCGACAAAGTGTTGCGCATGTTTCACAACAACATCTGTTTCAGTATCTTATGGGGTTAAATGACACCTATAATATGGTGCGTAGTCAGATTTTATTGATGAGTCATTTGCCCTCTGTTAATCATGCCTACTTGATGCTTATGCAAGAAGAATCGCAGAGACAACATACCTCCACCAACATCGGGATTGATTCAATTACGTTAGCTTCGGTTCAGATAGTGAAAAAGCGTTTTACTGGAACTTGTGATTATTACAAGATTAAGGGGCATAAACAGGAGAATTGCTATAGGATAATTGGTTATCCTGCTGATTTTAAGTTCATCAAGAAAAGGGCAACAGATAGCTCAAAATCTGTCATAAATAATGCCTCTGCTACTATTTTTACCCATAACAATGATGTGGTTGATCCCGTTAGTTCTCATCTGCAGGCACCAGTGTTTACACAGGATCAGTATCATCAACTTCTTGGTTTGTTGAACAAGGCACCTACAGTACTTGGAGTCGAAGCTGCTACCAGTCTAGCAGGTATGATAGATATTGGTCGCAAATGGATCATTGATACTAGTGCTACTGACCATATATTGTCCGATCTTCAATTTTTAGAATCTCCTGTTGCATGTGTTTTGGATTCACCTCATGTTCGACTCCCTAATGGTTCTTCCGTTTCTATTACTCATATTGGTTCTTGTACAATTTTGTCTGATCTTAAACTTTCTAAAGTTCTTTATGTCGTAAATTTTCATTATAATCTCCTTTTCATTTCAGAGCTTACCACTGAGCTCAATTGTGTTGTTTCTTTTTACCCCTAATTTTGTCTTATCCAGGATCTCTCTAGTGGAAAGATGCGGGGGATTGGTAAAGCACGAGGTGGTCTTTACATCCTGGATCAGTCACGACAGACCAGTGTGGATTTGTCTTCTTCTGTTGTAACTATTGCTTCTGTTGACACTTTATTTCTTTGGCACACCCGACTTCGCCATGCCTCGATTTCAAGACTCAATAAGGTCCCTAACCTTCCTTGTATAGTCTCCTCTAATGATAGTATTCATAAATGTCCTATTTGTCCTCAAGCTAAACAGACTAGCCTTCTATTTCCTGTTCATTTGTCTCGTGTTACTCACGCTTTTTCTCTTATTTATATCGATTTATGGGGACCATATAGAATTTCTACTCATAATGGTCATAGATTTTTTTTAACAATTGTTGATGATTTTACAAGGATGACATGGGTATACTTATTACGACAAAAGAGTGATGCGATTATCTGTCTAAAATAATTTTTTGCCTTAGTAAAGACTCAATTTTCCTCTTGCATTAAAATTGTTCGTAGTGATAATAGGTATGAGTTCTTCAATTTTGAATGCAAAGATTATTTTAGTATGCTTGGCATTATTCATCAAAGCTCTTGTGTTCACACTCCTCAACAAAATAGAGTTGCTGAATGAAAACATCGTCATTTGCTCGAAGTCGCTCGATCACTAAAATTTCAATCTCATATGCCTAGTAAATTTTGGGGTAAATGTGTGTTAACTGCTTGTTTTTTGATAAATCATCTCCCCACTCCTCTCTTAAATTGGAAATGTCCTTTTGAACTCTTATATAATACACCTCCTGATTTTTCTCGTTTAAAGGTATTTGGTTGTCTCACTTATGTTACTACACCTAACTATCATGATAAGTTCTCGCCTAAAGCCATTCCATCTGTGTTTATGGGTTATTCCCTTGTACAAAAGGGTTGCTTATTGTTCAATCTTAAAACAAAAACCTTCTTTATAAACCGTGATGTTGTTTTTCATGAAACGATTTTTCCTTTTTCTTTTCCCACCAAGCATTTTTTGTCTTTTCCCATTACTGATAAATCTACCTTTCTTCATATCGAACCACTGACTTCTACTCACATCCCTTCCTCGTCCCCTGTTTTACCCATACCTTCTTCTTCTTCATTACCCTCTACACCAACTCTTGTTCTTTTGTGACGCACCACACGGTCTATCAAGCCACCAGCTTGGATGAGGGACTATGTCTGTTCCCACCACTCTTCAGCCTCTTGTGCCACTGGTTTGTTTCCTATTTCTCAAGTTTATTCTTCCTTACACTTGCCTCTTCAAACACAGTTATTTGCAGCTCATGTTTCTTCTTTAATTGAACTCCGTACCTATGCTGAGGCCTTGTCGGATCCGAGATGGGTCAAGGCTATGCAACAAGAGATTCTAGCTTTGGAGGCCAACGGTACGTGGGAGATTGTTCCTTTACCTGCTGGTATAATTCCTATTGGCTGCAAGTGGGTCTATAAAATCAAATTTAAGTTTGATGGTTCGGTGGAACGTTTTAAGGCCGGATTGGTTGGGAAGGGGTATAATCAAGAAGCTGGTATTGATTTTCAAGAAACGTTTTCCCTTGTGGTTAAACATGTTACTGTTCGGACCATTATTAGCTTGGCCACCATTCATGATTTGCCTCTTTTTCAAATGGATGTGTATAATGCTTTTTTGCAAGGTGATTTGTGTGAGGAAGTCTATATGCAACTTCCGGATGGTTTTCGCAGCCAGGGGAAGTCTTGGGTGTATCGTCTGCGTAAGTCATTATATGGTCTGAAACAGGCATCTCGACAGTGGAATTTAAAGCTTACTGAGGCTTTAATACAAGGAGGTTACCTGCAAAGCAAACATGACTATTCCCTATTTATAAAGAGGAGTGGGAATAACATAGTCGTCTTACTCATTTATGTTGATGATCTGTTAATTACAGGAAGTAGTATCGCTATGATAAATGAACTGAAACAGATTTTGAATCGAAGTTTTAAGATGAAAGACTTGGGTGTGTTAAAGTATTTCCTTGGCATAGAGGTGATGCGATCGAAAGAAGGAATTGTGTTGAACCAACGAAAGTATGCTTTGGAATTGATAGCTGATCTGGGAATTAGGGGAGGCAAAAACAAAATTTACACCTCTAGAACAGAACCAGAAACTTACTTCAGTAGAATACGATGAATCGGTAGGTAAGACGGTTGATGGCGATGAGTTAGTTGAGGACATTACAGTATATCAACGACTCTTGGGGAGATTGCTATATCTAACCAATACTTGGCCAAACATTATGTTTGCAGTTCAACACCTGAGTCAGTTTATGCACAAACCAAAAAAAATCGCATTTGGAGGCTGCTTTTCGAGTGGTACGCTATATAAGGAAAAATCCAGGCCAAGGAATTTTATTGTCTGCAACTAGCAAACAGCAGCTCATTGTCTTTTGTGATTCTGATTAGGCTTCATGTCCCATGTCTAGGCGCTCCGTTACTGGTTTTTGTGTTAAGATTGGAGAATCTCTTGTTTCATGGAAGTCAAAAAAACAAACCACTGTTTCTCGATTGTCAGCAGAAGCTGAGTATAGAAGTATGGCAGCGGCAGTAGCAGAGGTTGTTTGGTTGAACGGTTTGCTAAAATAAATCGGGTTTAATCAATTCGGTAAGTCTATGCTTTTTTCAGACAGCAAAGCAGCTCTACAGATTGCAGCTAATCCTGTCTTCCATGAACGAACTAAGCATATAGAAATTGATTGTCATTTTGTACGAGATAAAGTCAGAGAAGGTTTAATTCAGATGCAACATGTTGGAACGGCTGAGCAACTTGCTGACTTGATGACAAAAGCTTTAGGAATTAAACACCATGAGTACTTAGTATCCAAGTTGAGTGTTAGAGACATATATCAACCCTCAACTTGAGGGGGAGTGTTGAGAAGGTTAATAGTTAGCTTGTCAGTTGTAAATTAATTTTGTGGAAGTTAGTTTGTTAAATAGTTGAGTATATACATATATGATTGTACACTCAATAATAAGTATGAATGAATGAATTCTTGATCATTTCAACATTAAGAAAGCCAACTCCTTGTATGATGACAGATCAGAGATTGCGGTGCTCATTAAAGAAGGAACATACAGGCTTAGCAACTGTTTTACTGATACTATTGTTCAACATTGTTTTCGAAAGGGTAATAGAGTTGCTCACCATCTTGCCAGATAAGTAGGTTCACCGAATTTTATTCTGCTTCTAGGATGCTTTCCTCTGGCTCTCACTCACTAGTCGACTTTTCCAGTTCATGAGAGTTTGGCTGGTTTTTCTCTGATTTCAGTTTCATGTTCGGGAGGATCTTTTGTTTTAGTTGCGTTCTTCATGTTTTGTTGCTCTTGCTCACAAAAATGAAAGTCAACTTTTACTCAAAAAAAATAAAAAAAATAGACATACTATTTATTATTTTTTTAAAAAGTTAATTAAAATTAATAATTTTTTTATAAAAACATTTAATAATTTTATAGACATAAATGAAAAAAAACACTTAAAATCAAATTAGATCAAAAGACTGAGCTTTGAATATTGAAATTCGAACATACCCAAATCCATTTTTTGAACTTTTGTTTCATTTACGATTTAACCCTTGAACTATACTTATTTTTCACTTTAGCACTTATATATATATATTGTTTCACTTTAGTAGATGAACTATCATTCTGTTACCAAAGTAGAAACACGGTTATATTTAAAGTGTTCGCACCTCTTCAAGCGGTGAGATGTCTTTCTATGAACAAAAACTGTGTCCCTCAACGGGTGAATGCAGACAATACTTTGTAAGTTTTTGTAGACTGTGACACTAATCATAAGAATCATCAAAAGAAGAAATGTAAAAGAAGATGGCAACCTTGTTTTTCTTTTTTTCTTTCTTTTTTTGCCGTTCTTCATTGAAATGGAATCATATACTGGATACTGTCAATAGGATGTGTGTCAGAAGCAAACCTGCAAGTATATTTATCAATGCATATAGAATGAATAGATTCTAAAAAAAATAAAAATAAAGCAAACTTGCTGCAGCAAATCTAGGAAAAGACATCAAAGCTTCTTCATCTTCTTTATTTCTTTGCCTTTGCGAACCTCAGGCATCTGTATTTTTCGCCACTTACAGTGATTTCGAGAGCCCCATCTTGGTTATCTTGATTCGATGCTGTTCCCATCAGGACGCTTTTCTCTTTTTCGAGGTTTTCTTTTTCCATCTTTAGCCTAGCCTCTTGTCGGGCAATCTCTGCCTGGAAGATAAAAAATTATGTTCCAAAGAACAAAGATTCGTCAAGCAACTGCAGCAGGACAAAAGTATACACTTATGCAACTACGTACTTTTTATACTGCAATTAGGCTCAACTCAATCAGAATAGTTTAAAATCATTCATGTGCATGCTAAATATATTGGAAATTCACTTACACCAGGGACTATACATCTACAGATAATGAACCCCGACAAGTTCGGATTTGAATTCTCTGTAACTCAATCAGCATACTGAACACATCAGAAACAACCTTATAGTAGTGACTGTAGGTCTACAGATAACTGAACCACCAAGGGTTTCGATTTGGAATTCTCTTTACTATGCCAAGGACATGAACTAATCAAAGTCAATTCATACACAAGCTCCCACTTTGATTCAAGTATTAACAAAGATAAAAGCATGTCAAACCCTATGAAGAGACTACTAAACTCAAAAAGACTAAACATAGAAGAAACAACACCAACATCAATAATTTCATGAGCAATTTAGCTAATCAGCAACATGTCTTGATAAACAAACTATGACACTTACTAGGAATGAGTATCATCTACGAATGTGTCTTATATTCGAAATTTTGAAGCTTTTCAATGTATTTGGAAGGTTTTTAATGGGTCATATCTCATATCATTCTCCAAATCTGCGCTGGCCAGAGATGTTGGACATGGAAACTTCAAGACAAATAAAGAGTTGAAGCAAAATAGTAAAAAAATAGCAAAAGAGGAAATGGTTCATGGCAATCTAACAGCATCACCCTAATCAAGGACATTAAGGGTGTGGTTGGTTAGTTGGAAAAGTGGAGGGATGGGAGGAAGGAAAGGAAAAGTGGAAAGAAAATGAATTTTGAGTGTGTAAGGTAAGGAAGAAAAGTGAGGGGGAAGAAAATAGGAGAGGAAATCCTTTACAACCTAACGCAAAAAAATCAATCCTTCCAAATTGGAATAGTGAGGAGAGAAAATGAGAGAGATGTGCATGTGAGTTCAAAATTATGCATTTTTCAAATGTTTTATTTTCTTTCCTTCCATTTTTGCACCTCTACCGAGCAGTGCATGAAAAGAAAAAGGTAATTTTCTTTCCACTCTTCCATCTCTCCTACCAAGCACACTTATGGAAAGAAAAATTATGTCCTAAATGCTCATATGTAGTTCTCATCATCATTGCGACAATTTAAGAGCAAATGCATTCTCAACAGAAATTGAAGAACCTATTTCTACAAACCATGAAAACTAAATGTTCATCATTATCAAAAGATACCAGAAATTTACTAACATAAAGGCAAGAATTTAAGCAAATTAGCCACTCATTAAGAATGAACAAATAAAAACAACAAACACCCATTTTTAAGAACCCCCAGTTCAAGATAAATAAAAACATAGTCTTCAATCTCTATGCTTATCAACTTCACTTTCCATTAACTTGGAAAAAAAGAGAGTTCAAAAACAGTTGTAACGCAGGTAACCAAGAAACTATTATTATACCAATTAACGACAAACAATCAACTAAAAATTTCCCATTTTTCTTTAATTGGGAAAGAGAAGGGAAAAAGCAGACCTCACGGCGAGAGAGCTCGGCCTTCCAGGCAGCTTCACGCTCGGCGACTTCGCGCTCGCGTTCCTCGATGTAACTTTGCATCTCTCTTTCCTTCATTTCTCTGTCATGCATGTCGGCTTCCAAGGCCTCTTTCAGCTCCTCCACGAACTTATCGACCACCGCTTTTATTCTCAGCGACATCTTTGTCTTCTCTATTAAGCTACCGCTCGACCCTTTTTTTTCTTTTTGTAGTGAACCAGAGAACTGTTAGCCACTGCCAATCTCTTTTCAGTAGAGTGGATCGAACATCGAATGAGAGGCCTTTGAACCCATTATTTTGAAACGGACGCTTTCCGTTTTTTCTTTGTAAATAATAATGAAATCGAGAGAAGAAACCCAATAAAAACAACCCGGAGAAAGCAAGGTATTTCACCGTATCAAGGCAAAGTAATGATGATAATCGGCAAATCGCCGAAAAGAAAATTTCTTTTTGGAGAATAAAAATGAAAATAAAATGCGTGAACAAGGAAGCAACTAATTCATAACCTTTTGTTTTGTTTGTGGACTAGAAGGCCCACTTGGGGTCTCATTTCATCCCAGCCCACCATTGATCCTTCGAAAACGCTGCTTTCGTCCTTGTCGCTTCTCGTCGTGCTGCCTGAGAATATGGAAATATGGGTTAATTTATGGTTTTGGTCCGTTTATTATTCTCAAATCTGAGATTTAGTTTTTATTTTATTTTGTATAATTTGATTTTTTATTTTTATAATGTTATTAGTCAGTCTGATTAAATAATTATATGTATTTTTCTTAAAAACACCCTCTCCACTAAAAATAATTATTAATATACCATTTGGTACCTATATTTGACTTCAATATTTAATTTGATACCTGAGTTTTTTTTGTCATAATTTGGTACCTAAGTTTGATTTCAATATTCAATTCGGTACACAAACTAAACAACATTGTATAAACCCAAATTTGCCCGGCCCACTTTCCATACCCAAACCCAATCAGCCTGAGCAGGCCCAAAACATTAACCCAAAATAAAAAAACAAAAGGCCCGAAAATTAAGCCCAATCTACCCCCCAACCCTAATCAGATAAACAAAAGAGGGAACCCTAGGCGCCGTACCTAGGTCTGGCCTCTGACCCTCTGACGCCACTTGCCCTGACACCGCCACCGCCCACGTCGTATCTTCACCGCCCAAGCGCCTACAGACCATTAAATAGGAAGGGACAGAAAGCTAAAAATATGGCTATAAAAGCCAAAGCCGAAACATTTTGTAAGGGAGGTTTTTCCTTTTTTTCGATCAATAAAAAAAAACAGAGATTCAAACGCAAAAAAATAAAATAAAACAGATCTGCGAACACCGAAACAGAGACCGAAAAGGTATTTTTTACTTTTAAATTTTTATTTTTATTTTTTGCTACTACAAATCCTTTTATTTGTGCAAATAGACCAAAAATATGTATATATAAACAGGTAAAACATAAAAAGGAAAAAAAGGAAAAAAAGTATACTTGTTATGAATTTTACACCACTGCAGTGTGGCAGTGGCGGCCAACGGCCGTGTGACGGCGGCCGATCGGAATCCCACCGGACTCCCCCTGCAGAGAAAAAAGAAGAGAAAAGTCATTTTTTTTTAAAACACCAAGCATAAATGATTTTTCTTAACAACTTTGGCCTTATATAGCCCCCAAAAAACGACGTCGTTTTGGGGCTAGCCTTAATGCCCAAAACGACGCTGCGTTTGCCCTTGGGAAACCGATCCGACCCGACTCGCCTCAGGATCCGCGTGTTTTTATAGAAGGGTCTATTTACACATTTGACCCTTCCGCATTTTTTTACCTTTCCAATCCAATTTCTGTTATTTTCATATTTGACCCTATGATTTATTCCGATTTGCAATTTAGTCCTCTCTACTGCTGCGCGTTTTGGCCGAAGGGGTTTATTACCTCTTTGGTCCCTCCAAATCCTTTCAAGTGTAAATAGGCCCCTAATCTTTCTTTTATTTTAAATTTACCTGTAAATTTTGTGTTTTAATTTAATTTAGTCCTTTTTATCGTTTTCACTATTTTTAACTTAGCTAAAATTTATTATTATTATTATTATTATTATTATTATTATTATTATTATTATTATTATATTTTATTATTATTATTATATTTTATGTTTATTATTATTTTACTATTATATATTTTTTACTATCACTAATATTATTACCAATTATTATTATTATTATTATTATTATTTGTTAGTATTAATGCATTATTTTTATTTTCACTTGATTATCATTTATATTATTATTTTCACATTATTACCATTATTTTATATTTTATCGTTTTATTATTTAATTTTCATCACTATAATTTTATTATTCTATTTTACCACTAATATTATATATATGTATTATTCATATTGGTATAGTATTATCATTGTTTTATATCATTATCATATTATTATTATTATTAGTACTATTATATTTACTATATTTATATCTACGTTTATTTTTCTTAATTTCATATTATTACTACACAAAATATATTTTGAAAATCATCATATTTCATTTAAAGGTTTTAGAATAAAGGTGATGTTTCGTATTTAGGAATTCGGGAAATAGTGCCCTAACGTGCTAGGTTGCAATTTTCTGTTTAACTAAATAACTTAACATCCTTTTTACGAAGTTTCGCAAATCACGAGACGACTTTGATTACGAGAGATTAAAACATCGTGTCCTAACGTGCTAGATGTGATGTTTATATCTTTTCGGGACAAAGAAATCTCAAGTTTTGACTCGAGCCTTTTCTTTAAATTAATACTATACGATGCATTTTGTAAAATTGCTACACTGCATTTAAAGGTTTTAAAATAAAGGCAATGTTTTGTATTTAGGAATTCGGGGAATAGTGCCCTAACGTGCTGGGTTGCGATTTTCCGTTTGACTAAATAACTAAACATCCTTTTGATAAACTTCAGAAAATCATGAGATAGCTTTGATTACGAAGGTTTAGAATATCATGTCCTAACGTCTTTGGATGTGATGTTTATATCCTCTCGAACAAAGAAATCTCAAATATTCTAATACCTTTTAAAGGATCCGTATTTTAAAACCTTTTCAAACTTCCGACATTAAGACACTAATTAATCATTTTGGTACCAATTTTGGGCGACGAGGGTGCTAACCCTTCCTCGTATGTGAATCGACTCCCGAACTCGTTTTACGGATTTCGTAGACCAAAATCATTGTTTTGATAAATCAAACTGTTTATTAAAAACAACCGTTTTACGAGGTGACCCGATCACACCTCAACAAAAAAGGATTGGTGGACTCCCTGTCTTTTTTTCGTTTTAAAAAACCAAAGTCGAACCCATTTTTGTTTTCTAAAAAATGGTTACGATAGCTTAGCGACTCCACTGAGGAATGATTTAGAAAGTCAAGCCATAAATTGATTATTTTCTGTCTTTTGTCAGAAATTTGAAAGTTAGATTTGAGAATTACGATCCTTTTATTGCATGTTGTTTTAATTTCGGCATTGCATTGCATGACCGTTGTGGTCGCACCTTTAAGTGGGAGTGAGAAGCTACTCCTTCGTGAGGTTTTCACCTCCATGCAGGATAGTGGATCGCCGGATACATCCGTACCTATGTCTTCGTGAGATTTTCATCTCCGTGCGACCATAGGGAAATGTATTCCCGAATCAACTCGGTCCATATAAGCCTATAATGGGTGAGGATCGAGGAATCATTGGTTCAGTACCCCTCTTTAGAACCGAACCTCATAGAGTAAGCCCTAAGAACCCACCCTAGGTAGAGCCATGCCAAACCCTAGTGGTTACCAGATTAGGTATTTTTATTCTTTGCTTACTGTGTATGAAATACTGATTTGCTTCATTTTTATTTTTGCATGGAATATTCATCAAAAAGGTATTGATTCACATTCAATTGCTAAACAGATAGCTTGTCATGGAAAGGGGGTTTCTTGATAAAGTGGAGGACAATGCGGCCGTCCGAATATGGGCCAAGACAGTGCAACAAGAAAAAGGTGATAGTTTTACAGAAGGGCACATGTCAGAATTATGGGACTTCACACGTATCAGTGTAACCCAAAATAATCTTCAAGAGATGAAAGAGATATAGAGTCAATGGGACGATAAGATCAAGCAACTATTCTACTGTCATTACGGTGATCTGCTTTATCTGCTCGACATCAAGGTAGACCAGCACTTATTCCGAGCTATAGCCCAATTTTGGAATCCTGCTTATAGTTGTTTTACTTTCGGGAAAGTGGACCTGGTACCTACTATAGAAGAATACAAAGCTTTACTCCGCTGCCCAAAATTCAAACCGACAAAGTTTTTGCAAGACTGTTAATGTCCCCACATTCTTAAAAAGTCGATGAATATTACGGGATGAGCGAGCAAAGGTTACAAATGGATAAAACAAAAGGGAGATTGTAAGTGCATCCCTTGAGAAATTTAAAGGATTTGATCATAGCGCATCCTCGACGTGAAGAAAAGGGTTGACATTTTGCCTTGAGCATTTATGGACTGATTATTTTCCCTAAAGCTCTAGGGCATGTAGATGAGGCGGTCTCATACTTATTCGATGATTGATAGAAGAGTCACACCTGCTCTCGTAATTCGGCCGAAACTTTCGTGTCTCTAAGCGCGTCAAGAGCGGGCGAAGGAAGATTCACCCACAGTGCACAACTCTTACTAGCATGGTTCTACAACATTTTGGAAAGCGAAAAAGGCATCGTGTCGAATCTTCTCTGAGGACTATTCCCCGCTAAAAGAATTAGCAGCCACGCCAAGGCGAGACGATCTTATAGAAGAAAAATGGATGATGATTCTGCAAAACCTGTAAGAAGAAGATATAGAATGGAAAACTCCTTTAATGATTCCTGATGAGATCTTATATCGGTGTGGAGATTTTGACCGGTTCATCTATCGAGAATATGGGAGTCGCTCGGGTATGCTCCTCTCCTCGTGTTGAGACAGTACAGATCGAGACAGTTTACGCCTGCAACACAAGGTCTAATTCAGTGCGAGTTTGAATATAAAGGAGATAATTGTAAAAAGAGAGTTCGTGAAATATCGTGTGCTTAGAACCAGACTCACAGAATAAAAAGGTTTGCCACTAACCCGATGACAACCCCCGAATATGACCGATGGTGGAGTCAGAGAATCAACGGCAACGTCCCCACATCAGGCCAAGAAAATGCCCGATCAGTGGAAGAGCACCTGCAGGTAATCCCATCGGAGCTCAAAATCATCAAACAGGATTTTGAGAAAAAGAATGTGGAATTAGGGAAAAGGATAGAACAATTAGAGGAAGAGAAAATACAGCTAGGATTGGATGTTGACATTCGTAAGTCGGAAGCCGAGAAGTCGAGAAAAGGAAAAATAAGGTCGAGGAAGATTTGGACGCTTTGAAAATGACTATAAGAAGTCTGCGAAGGTCAATGAAAATTACTGGATTAGGAAAAACGTCAGAGCAATGGTGTCAAGAAATTAGATAGGAAAAAAATAGAGCCAGTCAATGGGAAAGAGAACTCCGAGATACTCAAGTTCGAGAAGTTACTTTGAAAAGAAATTTGGTAGAAAGTCAGAACGAGAAAGAGGAATTAAAGGCTCGGGTGACAGAATTGGAAAGATCATTGTATCAGTATCACAGCCGTAACTCTGTAGTCGAATTAAAGGCTAGTCTGAGTAAAATTGAAGAAATGAAAGCAAGAATCGAAGAGCTAGAATCTGCTTTACATAATTGTGAACTACGGATGGAGCTTCTTGAAGTCAATGAGGAGCGTTGGAAGCAACAACTTCATCACTCTCAAAACCAAGTCAGAGACCGGGATTACATTATGGGGGAAGTCGTGGCTCAAGTGCGAGAGGTGGTGGATCACTTACAAACCTTAGCAGTCCGAGCTGATGTACTAAGTTTATTTTACGAATCGAAGTCGGAGTAAGGTCAAGAGTTAGCTGGGCTTCTTGAGGAAGTCAAGGCCTTAAGTATTAGGGCGAGGCCTTATATGTAATCCGTTTTATGTGAAGAAACTTATTTTCTAGAAAAATTATTCTAATGGAAATTGAATCAGAATTAATGCCTTTTTTGCATACATTTCATGCATTAGCATTACATTGCATCATGCGCATGAAATCTCACAAAGGAACCTTAAATTATGACAGTTACCTTGGAACATCGCTACGGTACACGAGGCAAAACAAAAATAATGAATCAAAGAATGGAAAGATTAGAGCAAATGCAAAAGGAAATACAGGAGCAGATGCAAGAACGATTAATCAAGATACAACAGGACATGATAGAACGGATGCAAGAATCTCAGAATAACATGATGAATCAGTTGGCGCAGTTGTTGGCCAATAAACGTGAGAAAGGAAAGGGCGTTGCTACTAGTTTAGGAAACGATAATGACGACCCTGTTTACCCACCGGGTTTTACCCCATCGAATACCCAAGCGCCACCGGATGTGCATCCCCAAAGGACGCCTGTTACTATTAGACCACAATATCAGGTTGGTACCGCGATGCCGCCCATCTCCCAACTGGTTCGGGTACTAACCTAGGGGAAAGTCCGGCTAACCCTGTGGTCCCCGATTTCAATGAACTAGCAGAAATAGACAAGGCAAAAATAGATTTGCCAAGGAAACTTGAGAACCGTTGCAAGTGGCTAGAAGAAAAGTTTAAAGAAATAGAAACAGCTGACCAACGTTACGGGATGGACGCTAAAGACTTAAGTCTGGTCCCGGACTTAGTCCTTCCACCAAAGTTCAAAACACCAGAGTTCGAGAAATATAACGGGACTAACTATCCTGAGGCGCACATCACAATGTTCTACCGGCGGATGGCGGGGCACCTTAAAAATGACCAGTTGCTGATTCACTGTTTTCAAGACAGTTTGGCTAGGTCTGCGGCCAAATGGTATAACCAGCTTGGTCGTGCCCAAATCAAGACGTGGAAGGACCTGGCACAGGCCTTCATGAAACATTATGGCCATGTGGCTGATATTGCTCCTGATAGAATCACGCTCCAAAATATGGAGAAAAAGCCGGGCGAAAGTTTTAGACAGTATGCCCAACGATGGAGAGAGGTAGCAATACAAGTTCAGCCACCGTTTTTGGAAAAAGGAGACAACCACGCTCTTTATTAATACGTTGAAAACTCCTTTCATCAATCATATGCTAGGAAGCGCCACTAAAAGCTTTTCAAACATCGTGATGTCGGGGGAGATGATAGAAATGCAATCAGATGTGGCAAGATAGAAGTGGGAGAAAGCGCCAGAAAGACAATCCCAAAGAAAAGAGAGAACGATGTAAATAACCTAAATAAAGGTTATCCGAAGCCTATTACTGTAAATCAGCCCAGGGCCGTAATCACTGATCATCAGGGCTCCTCTAGGCAGGAATCCAGTACAAAGTAGAACACGGAGAAAATCCAATTCACGCCAATCCCAGTCACGTACAAGAAAATGTATCAGAACTTATTCGATGCACATATTGTTTCCCCACATTACCTAAAACCCCTGCAACCCCCATACCCTAAGTGGTATGACACGAACGCACAGTGCGAGTACCACGCAGGGATTGTGGGGCATTCAATAGAGCACTGTTTTGCTTTCAAAAAACTGGTAGAAAGACTCATCCAAATGGGCGTTATAGAAGTGGACAATACCCTCAGCACGGGGCACCCGCTGCCTAATCATGGGGTCAATATGATAGGTGAGAACATGGGAAGGAGAGTTAAAAGGGATGTTGACGAAGTAAAGACTCCGATAAAACGAGTTTGGAAAGAAATGATGAAGAGGGGATTAGCTGTATCAAGTCCGGTAGGAAAGCATGAAGGAACAATAAAAGGCTGTGAGTTTCATAACATTGAGGGGCACGAAATCCAGGACTGTATTGAGTTTAAAATTTTGGTACAAAGGCTGATGGGCAATAAAGAGTTGGAGTTTTTTGAAATTAATGAAGGTCGAAAAGAAAGAAGCATTTACGCGTTGGAAGATGAATCAACAATAAAAGCCTCGAAAACTAGCTATCATTTGGTCATCATCTCGCGGCCAAAGAACGATGGAGTCGGGATAAAGACAACTCCGAAGATTGTGATTTGTAAATCAGCGATCTTTTCGTATGAAGATAACAAAGAGGTTCTCTAGAACTCTAACTGCAACCTGACGATTCCTAAAATAAGGGACTCATCCCGCACTACAAAAGGAAACCAGGAGCCTCCGAAGATTGTGATCCTAAGACCTGCGGCCTTTTCATATGAAGATAACAAAAAGGTTCCCTGAAACTACAACTGTAATGTGACGATTCTTGGGAAAGGAGACTTGTCCAGCACCGCAAAGGGAAACCAGGAAGTAGCCTCCTATACGCGTAGCGAGAAGCGTTACGACACGGCAAACCCACGGATCGAGCTTGCAAAAGAGAAAACCTTGGTGGGCGAACAAAAGAAAGAAAGTGCGACCAAACAGGAAGCTCCTATAAATGAGCCAGTGAAGGAAGACGAGGCTAGGAAATTCTTGAAGTTTTTAAAACATAGTGAATACAACGTCGTGGAGCAACAGATAAACAATCACTCGATATCGTGCTTGACTTACTATTAAGCTCGAGCGCGCATAACGCATCGATGAAAGTATTGAATGAAACTTATGTTGCTAATGATATCACCGTTAACAGGTTAGATCGTCTAATTAGCAATATAAGTGCTGATAACTTCATTTTCTTTAATGATGACGAGATTCCGCCGGGAGGTATGGGTTCTATCAAGGCCCTTCACATTACTACACGGTGCAAAGGATACACACTACCAGGGGTACTAGTCGATAACGTATCGGGGCTCAATGTCTTGCCATTATCGACGTTGAATCGGTTACCCATTGATAGCTCTCACATGAAGGCCTGCTACATATGAAGTGGATTTCATAGTAATGGATATCGAAGTAGTCATAGTATATATCGCTAATTGTTTGTTAGGGAGACCTTGGATACACTCAATGAGCGATCCTCATCGTTGCACCAAAAATTGAAATTAGTCACAGAAGGCCGTTTAGTAACAATAAATGCTGAAGAAGACATCATCCCAGCCGTAACCAACGGTGCGCCATATTTAGAAGGAAATGACGAAGCGACTTAATATTTCTTCCGCTCTTTGGAATTCGTCAATGCAACATTTGTCATCAAGGGAAATAAGATCCCAGTGCCTCAATTATCCAAAACCACAAAAATGGGTTTGCAATTAATGGTCGAAAATGGAGCCATACCCAAAAAGAGACTGGGAAGGTATCTCCAAGGAAGAATCGAAGTCCCGAGATTAAAAGAAAAAAGAGACCTCTTTGGCTTAGGATTCAAGCCGAACGCAAAGTAAAAGAAGAAAAAGTTAGAAAAGAAGCAAGAAAGAAAGAAAGCGCGTTTGGGTGGAGATGAGATTAAATGGGAACCAATGATAATTCCTCATATTCGTGAGACCTTTATATCAGGAGGGGTTATCTATCCGGGACGAGGAATGCAAAATGAAGAAATCGTGCACGTCAACGCTATATTTGAGGGGAAAATTGAGGAAGAAAATCGAAATGGCATCCGCCCCTATGAGCCAGGCAGCGTTCTAAACAACTGGACTGCGAAAGAGATTCCTGTAGCTTTTAGAACTCATTCAAAGTAATACTCGGAACACACTTGTTACTTTAAGTCTAGAAGCAATAAGAGTCTATTTTGTGAAGCATGATTTTGTATAAGGCATCGTTATTTTGAATAAAATACATCTCCGCCATCTTTTGAGCAAATTTTCTTCTATGTTCATTTCATTCATCATCATTATTCTTTCTTTAGATATTCTTCTAAACATTTCTATTCTTCATTTATGATACCAATAAGCATGCCTAGATTCTGTGGTTCTATGAGCCTTTATTCATCTCCATAACAGGTCCCCAAATATTAATGATTTGAGTAACGCTACCGATGACTCGGAATGTCCTTTTGAGCAAGATATGGGTGCGAAAGATTTTTAGGATTTTGGAGATGACCAAGGCTGTGACTTATCTCCGAATCATTAGGATTGTAGAACAAGAGGAGAAACAAATCGCACTCTCACAAAGAGTCGGTGGAAATAGTGAACCTAGGAGATGGACAAGAAAAGAAAGAAGTGAAGATTGAGTCAGATCACCAGTAGAGACAAGGCGAGACCTCATAGAGCTACTCCAAGAATTCAAGGATGTCTTCGCATGGTCATATCAAGACATGCTCGGGTTAAGCACTGATATCGTGATACACCGTTTGCCCATAAAAGAAGAATACAAGCCACTCTAACAGAAACTTCGAAGGATGAGGCCAGACGTTTTACTGAAAATAAAAGAGGAGGTCAGGAAGTAATTTGACGCAAGTTTCTTGCAAGTGGTTAAGTACTCGGAATGGGTAGCCAATATCGTCCCCGTCCCTAAGAAAGATGGGAAAGTACGAATGTGTGTAGACTACAGGGATCTAAACAAGGCTAGCCCGAAAGATAATTTTTTGTTACCTCATATCGACACCTTAGTGGTTAATACGGCGGGTTATTCATTGTTCTCATTCATGGATGGCTTCTCAGGATACAACTAGATAAAGATGCTTCCTGAAGACATGGATAAAACCACGTTCATAACCATGTGGGGAACCTTTGGTTATAAGGTAATGCCATTTGGGCTGAAGAATGCAGGAGCAACATATCAGAGAGCCATGGTAACCCTATTCCATGACATGATGCACAAAGAAATTGAGGTTTATGTCGACGATATGATCGCCAAGTCTCGAACTGAAAAGGAGTATGTCCAAGTCTTAAGGAAATTATTTTTGAGGTTGAGGAAAGTCCAGCTAAAGCTTAACCCGGCAAAGTGTACCTTTAGAGTCAGGTCAAGGAAACTGCTAGGATTTATAGTCAGCGAAAAGGGGATTGAGGTTGACCCAGACAAAGTCAAGGCTATACAAGAATTGCCTCTGCCTCGCACTCAAAAAGAAGTTCGAGGTTTCTTAGGAAGATTAAATTACATTGCTCGGTTCATTTCACATCTGACTGAGAAATGTGACCCCATATTTCGTCTACTTAAAAAACACAATCCAGGTGTATGGGACGAAGAATGTCAGAATACCTTCGATAAAGTAAAGCAATACCTGTCCAATCCTCCAGTATTGACACCGCCTAATCCAGATAAGCCTTTAATCCCCTATTTGACGGTACTTGATAATTCAATGGGATGTGTGCTCGGCCAACACGATGAGTCAAGAAAGAAAGAAAAGGCAATATACTACCTTAGTAAAAAGTTCACTGAGTGTGAAACAAGTTACTCACCAATTAAGAAACTATGCTGTGCCTTGATCTGGACAACCCGGAGATTGAGGCAGTACATGTTGTATCATACGACCTGGCTCATCTCGAAGCTAGACCCACTGAAATACCTAATGGAGTCAACTACTTTGAATGGACAGATGGCCCGATGGCAAATTTTACTTTCTGAGTTTGACATAGTTTATGTAAACCAAAAGGCGGTAAAAGGAAGTGCAATAGCAAATTTTCTGGCCAGTAGAGCTCTGGCAGATTACGAGCCTTTGGACTTCGATTTCCCTAATAAAGACCTAATGTACGTAGCAACCACTGAAGAAGGTACCCCAGAAAGTCGTCCTTGGAAACTGAACTTCAACGGGGCATCGAATGCTATAGGCAATAGAATTGGGGCAGTTCTAGTGTCCCCAAACGGAGATCATTACCTATTCACTTGTAAATTAGATTTTGATTGTACAAACAATATGGAAGAGTATGAAGCTTGCATCATGGGTATCCGTGCCGCTATAGAATGCAAAATTAAGGTGCTGGAAGTATACAGAGACTCTGCACTGGTGATTTATCAACTTAAAGGAGAATGGGAGACGAGAGATCCCAAGTTGGTCGAATACAAAAGATTGGTCCAAGAACTGATCAAAAAGTTTGATGACATCACTTTCAGTTATTTACCAAGAGACGAAAATCAGATGGCTGATGCTCTAGCCACATTGGCTTCTATGGTATGAGCAAACAACAAGGAGGATATGAGGCCCATACAAATGAGCATTTATGAGGCCCCAGCCCATTGCTACAATATGGAAGAAGATGAGCAAAATGATCACCGTGGTATCACGATATACTACAATACGTGAAAGATCATAAATACCCCGATCAAGCAACCGAAAATGACAAAAGAACGTTGAGAAGACTAGCTTGTGACTATGTCTTAGACGGAGAGATCCTATACAAAAAAGAAAGGATCAAGTGCTATTGAGATGTGTGGATGGCGCCGAGGCTAAGCAGATCCTAGAAGAAGTCCATGAGGGTGTCTGTGGAACACATGCCAATGGGTTCGCAATGGCCAGACAAATCATGAGATTCGGGTATTATTGGTCTACCATGAAAAGAGATTGCATTGATTATGCTAAGAAATGTCATAAGTGCCAAATTTATAGGGACAAGATTTATGTACCACCATCACCTTTACATGTGATGACCTCCCCATGGCCTTTTTCTATGTGGGGCATGGACGTCATTGGACCAATCTCTCTAAAAGCTTCCAATGGACATCGGTTCATCTTCTTAGTAATTGATTACTTCACTAAATGGGTGGAGGCCACTTCATATGCTAATGTGACAAAATCAGCAGTCAGCAAGTTCTTAAAAAAAGAAATCATATGTATATATGGAATGCCTGAGAGGATCATATCTGATAATGCGTTAAACTTGAACAATAGCATGATCACAGAAGTCTGTAGGCAATTCAAGATCAGACATCACAATTCGTCACCATATCGCCCAAAGATGAACGGTGCAGTAGAAGCAGCTAATAAGAACATCAAGAGGATAGTAGGGAAGATGACTGAGACTTACAAAGATTGGCACGAGAAGTTACCATTTGCCCTTTTGGCCTATCGAACGTCGGTCAGAACCTCTACCGGGGCAACTTCTTTCTCATTAGTTTACGGAATAGAGACGGTTTTACCCATCAAAGTTGAAGTTCCGTCCTTTCTAGTATTGTCTGAACTGAAATTGGATGAAGCAGAATGGATCCAAGTTCGATATGATCAGTTGAATCTAATCAAAGAAAAGAGACTGAAAGCTATCCGGCATGGTCAGATGTACCAAAAGCGAATGATGCGAGCATACAACAAAAAGGTACGTCCAAGAGAATTCCACAAGGGAGACTTAGTTTTGAAAAAGATCCTCCCCATACAAAAGGATTTCAGAGGGAAATGGATGCCAAACTGGGAAGGACCTTATGTGGTGAAAAAGGCTTTCTCTGGAGGGGCACTAATTTTGGCCGAGATGGATGGGAAAAATTTATCCAATCCCATAAATTCGGATTCAGTTAAGAAGTATTATACTTGAAGAAGGGAAAGGCCAAAGTGAAAACCCGCAAAGGGCACTTTAAGACCCAAAAAAAAGCGGAGAGGCTAAAGCGAAAACCCAAAAAGGGCGTTTTGAGACCAAAGGGGTTTTGAGTCGAAAACCCGACAAGGGCGGCTCAAATTCTGACAAGAGGAAGGGTATATGACGATTTTATTCTCTCAGAATTAGCAAAAAGGAGGAATGTTACACCTCAGAACATCTACAAAGCACTCGCAGATCTCCTAACGCCTATTCAAATTTCAAAATGATCTTCTAAGGATTCGTGGTGAAGCTCAGTCGCAATATCCTGGGCACCTACTTTTCTTTTTACCCATTTTTGTATTCCAATAATGTTTACTTTTGTTGATTTAATCCAATTCTATTCTTCATAAATTTCATTGTGATTTTAAATCTTTAAGCTGTTTGCAATTGAAATAGCGACCCATGGACCCATAATACTTCCATAAAAAGGGTCCCGCCTATTACTCTGGAAGCCTCTAAACAGCGCAGGAACCTGAAATAGGACTGTTGTCTAGGAACCACCACACTTAGAGGTTGGAAACGTTCGAGTAAGAGGAATTTAAAATCATGACTATTTTTCTAGATTCTCTGTCATAGATATCAGATGAGATATTACGTCCGTGCCGTGACCTTGACGAGCAAACGAGCAATTACGGCCTAAGCTTGTAAAAAGAGATCATTCCTATAACATCCCGCATTCATGCAAATATCCTCTATAATATCATTCAGTTAGGAGCATTCGATTTATTACGGTTATTGCATTTTAATCATTATGAAAAATCATCATTCTCATGACATTCTGCATTCTTGTAAGTGTCATCCATATCACACGTAGTCAGGAGCATTTAAGTCATTCCGATCATAGCATCCACATCATTTGGCATAAACACAAGCATATAGAATTGAGTCTACAGGATATGTCCCCAGAGGACGATGTAGCAACACTGGTGAAGCCATCATCCTATCGCCACTGACCAGCACTAGAATAGGTGTAAGATTTTCTTATTGCCACTGACCAGCAGTGGAATAAGTTGAAGATTACCCTATTGCCACTGACTAGCAGTGGAACAGGTGAAAGATTTTCTTATTGCCACTGACTAGCAGTGGAATAGGTTGAAGATTGCCCTATTGCCACCAACCAACAGTGGAATAGGTGAAAGATTTTCTTATTGCTACTGACCAGCAGTGGAATAGGTTGAAGATTACCCTATTGCCACTGACTAGCAGTGGAATAGGTGGAAGATTGTCTTATTGCGACTGACCAGCAGTGGAATAAGTTGAAGATTACCCTATTGCCACTGACCAGCAGTAGAATGGGTGGAAAATTGTCTTATTGCCACTGACCAGCAGTGGAATAAGTTGAAGATTACCCTATTGACACTGACCAGTAGTGGAATAGGTGGAAGATTTTCTTATTGCCACAGACCAGCAGTGGAATAAGTTAAAGATTGTCCTATTGCCACTAGCCAGTAGTGGAATAGGTTGAAGACCGTCCTATGTCCCTGACCAGCAGTGGAATAGGTCAAAAATTGTAAATCTTGTCGCCCTGACCAATAGTGGGGCAAGATCGAAGGCAAATCCTGGCTTCCTAACCAGTAGGGAATATGATTTAGGCCACCGTCCTAGGTCATTGACCAGTAGTGGAATAGGTCAAAAATTGTAAGTCTTGTCGCCCTAACCAGTAGTGGGGCAAGATCGAAGGCAAATCTTGGCTTCCTAACCAGCAGGGAACATGATTTAGGCCACCGTCCTGTTGCCACTGACCAGCAGTAGAATAGGTTGTAAATTATAGATCTTGTCGCCCTAACCAGTAGTGGGGCAAGATCGAAGGCAAATCTTGGCTCCCTAACCAGCAGGGAACATGATTTAGGCCACCATCCTATTGTCACTGACCAGCAGTGGAATAGGTCAAAAATTGTAGATATTGTCGCCCTAACCAATAGTGGGGCAAGATCGAAGGCAAATCTTGTCTCCCTAAACAGTAGGGAACATGATTTAAGCCACCGTCTTATGTCCCTGGCCAGCAATGGAATAGGTCAAAATTGTAGATCCTGTTGTCCTAAACAGTAGTGGAACACGATCGTCCTATCTTCCTGACCAACAGTGGAATTGGCTGAAGATCACAAACCTTATCTCCCTAGAGATATAGTGGAGCAATTTAAAATAAACAAGTCCCATCCCCTCAAAGCTCCAGCAGGAATAAATTGAAGCTACAGATCCCATCTCGTTGAAATAGCAGTGGAGTGGATCAAAGCAACAAGATATGGTGGACTAAAACAAGGCTACCTGAAGAAGATGGGCACAAAAGGAGACAAGACCCAGCAAGACCGGGCAAATTTTGGCCTTCTTTATGTCTTTGTTCTGTTCTCATTACACGACAACAAGCAAAGAGGGGCAGCTGTATAAACCCAAATTTGCCCGGCCCACTTTACATACCCAAACCCAATCACCGAAAGGTGCCCAAAACATTAACCCAAAATAAAAAAATAAAAATTCGAAAATCAAGCCCAATCTACCCCAACCCTAATCGGATAAACAAAGAGGGAACCCTAGGCGTCGCACCTAGGTGGCGCCTCGACCTCTCGACGCCACTTGCTCGACACCGCCACCTTGCCCACGTCAAATCTTCACCGCCAAGCTGCTGCACCATTAAATAGGAAGGAATGAAAGTAAAAATATGGCTATAAAAGCCAAAGCTAAACATTTTGTAAGGGAGGTTTTTGGGAATAGAATTCGATCAATAAAAAAATAGATTCAAGCAAAAAAAAAAAAATCAAAAACAGATATGCAAACAACAAAAAGTGAGACCTAAAAGGTGATTTTTACTTTTAAATTTTTATTTTAATTTTTTGCTACTACAAATCCTTTTATTGGTGCAAATATACCAAAAATATGTATATATAAACTAGTAAAACATAAAAATAAAAAAGGAAAAAAAGTATACTTGTTATGAATTTTCACCACCGTGGTACGGTGGTCGGAGCGACGAACAAGCGATGGAGAACGGCGATCGATCAAAATCCCACCGACTCCTGCAGAGAAAAAAGAAGAGAAAAGTCGCTTTTTTTAAAACACCAAGCGAAATGATTTTTCTTAACAACTTTGGCCTTATATAGCCCCAAAAACGACGCTGCTTTTTGAAATTTGTAACGCCCAAAACGATGTCGTTTTGCCCTGGGATCAAACCGATCCTGACCCGACCCGCCTCTCGAGGATCCGCGTGTTTTTGCAGAAGGGTCTATTTAGGCATTTGACCATTCTGCATTTTTTTACCTTTCCAATCCAGTTTCTGTTATTTTCACATTTGACCCTATGATTTATTCCGGTTCGCAATTTAGTCCTCTCTACTGCTGCGCGTTTTGGCCGAAGGGGTTTATTACCTCTTTGGTCCCTCCAGTCCTTTCGCGCGTGTAAATAGGCCCCCTAATCTTTCTTTTATTTTAAATTTACCCAGAAATTTTGTGTTTTAATTTAATTTAGTCCTTTTTTATTGTTTTCACTATTTTTAACTTAGCTAAAATTTATTATTATTATTATTATTATTATTATTATTATTATTATTATTATTATTATTATTATTATTATGCTATTATTATTATTATTTATATGTTTATTATATTTACTATTATATATCTTTTTACTATCACTAATATTATTACCAATTTTATTATTATTATTGTTTTATTATTATTTGTTAGTATTAATGCATTATTTTTATTTTCACTTGATTATCATTTATATTATTATTTTCACATTATTACCATTATTTTATATTTTATTATTTTATTATTTAATTTTCATCACTATAATTTTATTATTCTATTTTACCACTAATATTATATATATGTATTATTCATATTGGTATAGTATTATCATTGTTTTATATCATTATCATATTATTATTATTATTATTAGTAGTACTTTATATTTACTATATTTATATCTACATTTATTTTTCTTAATTTCATATTATTACTACACAAAATATATTTTGAAAATCATCATATTTCATTTAAAGGTTTTAGAAAAAAGGTGATGTTTCGTATTTAGGAATTCGGGAAATAGTGCCCTAACGTGCTGGGTTACGATTTTCCATTTAACTAAATAACTTAACATCCCTTTTTCGAAGTTTCGCAAATCACGAGACGACTTTGATTACGAGAGATTAAAACATCGTATCCTAACGTGCTGGATGTGATGTTTATATCTTTTCGGGACAAAGAAATCTCAAGTTTTGACTCGAGCCTTTTCTTTAAATTAATACGATACGATGCATTTTGTAAAATTGCTACACTCCATTTAAAGGTTTTAAAATAAAGGTAATATTTTGTATTTAGGAATTCGGGGAATAGTGTCCTAACGTGCTGGGTTGTGATTTTCCGTTTGACCAAATAACTAAACATCCTTTTAATAAACTTCGTAAAATCATGAGATAGCTTTGATTACGAAGGTTTAGAATACCATGTCCTAACGTGCTGGATGTGATGTTTGTACCCTCTCGGAACAAAGAAATTTCAAATATCCTAATACCTTTTAAAAGATCCGTATTTTAAAACCTTTTCAAACTTCCGACATTAAGACACTAATAAATCATTTTGGTACCAATTTTAGGCGTATCGAGGGTGCTAACCCTTCCTCGTGTGTGAATCGACTCCCTAACTCGCTTTCGGATTTCGAGACCAAAATCGTTGTTTTGATAAATCAAACTGCTTATTAAAAACAACTGCTTTTACGAGGTGACCCAATCACACCTCAACAAAAAGGATTGATGGCGACTCCGCTTTTTTTCGTTTTAAAAAACCAAAGTCGAACCCCTTTTTGTTTTCCAAAAAAATGGTTACGACAAACATCATGCGGTCCAATAAATATTTGACATTGTGATCTAGTAAAAAAATATAGGTACTTAATTGGAACAAAAAAAAAAAACTCAAGTATCAATTTGAAAAAACTCAAATACCAAACTGTATTGAAACCAAAATTAGGTATCAAATTGGGGGAAAAAAAACTCAAGTACCAAACTGAACATTCTAGGCAAATATAGGTACTAAATAGTATATTAACCCTAAAAAATAACTGATATTAGCTTGATGAGTTGGATTCAACATTTTAACCGGAATAGCTAACTGTATTAATTATTTGGATTAAATATTGAGGTAATAAAAATAAAGAGACTAAATTATGTCAAATTAAAATATAAAGAATAAGATCGTTGATCTTGAATATAGTCATTAAAGCTTCAAACATGTAAGCATTCTTAAGAACATGATGATGGTTATCAAAACATCAGACGCTATTGTTCAACCACAAAGTAAACTGGGAAAATGGAATGCCATGACAAGAAGAAGACATGACACATCAGGCATGTTCAAATACCACATTATCCAGGAAGTTGCATGACGAACCATGTTCTCTTTAGCATAGATAAGTGGTAAAACTGTTTCCCTCATCATCGATACATCATTGAGGATATACCTCTAAGTATGAAGATGTACATTGCTGGTACCTTACAACTCGTCTCGTGAATCTCCATGTCCTCCAGGCGGGATGTATGATGTGTAAGCTTTGATTATAGACTCGTATACCTCGATTCCTCTCAAGTATTCGGCTTGGTTTAGGAACTGCAATAATAAGGTAGAAAAGAAAACAGTCAAATCACATGCCAGATAGTTGCTAGAAGCCTAATTTGCTATTGACATATGAGGGTAATCATACAAGATATACCTCATTATGGTCATGAAGCAAAATAGGAGTGTTAGCCATAGGTGAGAAACCGATAGCCGGCAGGCCTAGTTTCCGAAAAATTTGAGCATCTGTCGAGGCAGGAAATATCTCAGGCTTTCCTATTTTTCCATTAGCTTTCTTGATAGCTTCTTCCAACAGAGTCCACCATGGATTAGAACTGTCAGTTGCAGTCACAAGCGGCCTTCCCAGGTCATCATGCTGTATACCCTTTGCCTTAATCTGCCAAAACAGATAACCGGTTCAAAAAGCAACAAAAGACCACTTACGTTTATGAGATAGGATTTGTGGCATGCAAATGGCAAACTACTATGTGAAACTCCTAGAAATGGATAGCTTTCCAACCCCTTTATTTTCTTCATTTAGTTAACTTTGTGATTCATGAGATCTCAAGCTGATATACATGGAAGTTTGCTGTTGTAAGATTCTATGAAATGTGATAGTAATAGTTTACTGAAAATATTAACCATTCCTTTATAGTATTACCAAATATCCAAATTGCTTTCAAAGTGAGAAATGTTTCAATGTCTCTACCTCAAATGTCATGTTCCGAGAAGCAGGTGCCCATTCCTCAGCTATCTGTTTCTCCAGCGACTCTACATTACCAATCGGTGGTATTCGAATATCAAAACCAGCCTCTGCTTCTGAGGGCTGCAAATTCATGATGAAACCCTGGCAAGCAAACAAGAAGAAGATCTGCAACTTAGAGGCTGAAATCAAGATATCACTAATTGCTTATATTAATGAAAAGAATAAGAGTGTGGATTCCGACATGGCAACAAAGCTATCAAAAGCAGACAGTATACTCGTCATTCTTTGCCATATGAAACAATGCAATTATGCTACAGGCCTACAGCTTTGCAAACTGACAGATCACACATCTAATTTCTAAAAAGCAAATTAATTTTCCAATTGTTAGAAGTTACTTATGCTCCAATAAAACTCATGAAAACAGCCTCAATATTCCATCCAAGCCTAGTAGGATGCCTCGTCTTTAGGCTTTGCAGAGTCTGCATAACTTGCCTTGTCTTACGACTCAGCTGTAAGTTTCAGACCCAGATATGTATCTAATCCGGGTATGTTTAATTTTTTTTTTCCTAATGTCCAAATATGCATTCACACGAGTGTTTCAATAAAAATGAAAGCTCATTACTAATCTTGGCAGTTGATGAAAGGTATCAATACACCAATCCAGCTCGAAAAAGCCAGAGAAGCCACCTTCTACATGAGACAATTAAACAAACCTTTGAGAGATGCAATACAGGTAAATTCTTCAGTGATTTTTATTATTAAAATCAGGAACTAAACTAGAACCAGAAAACAACTTTAGCTAGGGAAACGTACAGCAAATATCAGATTGAAAGACATAATCTAAGCAGTAATACCAGTACATGTAAAATACAAACTACAGTGAGTTAAACCAAGAGACTTACTGTTGGGGAAGGCGTGCCAGCCTTCAAAAAGGCCATATTAACCGATATGACTTCCCCTTCAGCCTTCAAACCTGCCTTCACCAAATCAAACTGAGAAGCCCTGAACCTCCTAATACTCTCAATGCTCTTGAAAAGGTTCTCCATGGCACTATTCTCATACAGCTTCGCCCCATGTCCAGGAGCTCCATTTGACTTTATAACCAACCACCATGGAGTCCTCTCCCCATAGAATACCCTATATTTCTCATTGGGAGAAGCCAACCCTGTTCCTCAAAACACAATATTATCCAACAATTATAAACAAATTTAATTGCCCTAAACAGGGATTTAAATTGCGGTCGCGGTCGCGTTTTCGGTCGCGTTGCGTTTATCGCGGTTGCGGACATAACGGACGTTATTGCAGTCCTTTGCGGTATCATGATCGTGAATTTTTTAAAATTCGCACAACTTATTATAAAACATAATAAATATAATTATAATTATAAAAGTCACTTTTAATGATTTTAGAATGTTTTCTAACACTTATGAACTTTTATTAATGTGATATGAGAACATAACTTTTATAATCATTAAATATGCTTACATTTATTTACGAATTTTCTAAGAATGTTATATTAACTAATAACAAAGTAAAAAAAAAAGAAAATATTAAACATTTATCATATTTAATAAGTTGAAAGTTTTAAGGATAAAATAATTAAAAATTCATATCGAAAGTTTTAAGGATAAAATAATTAAAATTCATACACGATAGATGTCTTCAATATTTCTTGTGACTTTGAAGATGGTAAAGATATAGACATTCTATTACGCAAAAGGAAAAAGGAATATATAATTGTATAGATTCTCATTAATTATTTCTATTTACTACCACTTATTATCACTCTCATTCTACTTTAATATATAGTTTAACATGCTTGACTCTTAATTATCTTTTCATAAAATATACTCCATTCATTTATCTAAAGATATATTTAAAATGTTTTAATATCATCAAAATTAAGAACATTAACAAAAGTTTTCTTCAAAAAAAACATACCTTACAAATAATGGTAGTGGTGCGATTTAGTTTTCACCAATTAGTGGAATGACGAGGAAGATCAAATTCTTCACCTTCACTTTGAGGCGTTCTTGACTTGATTCTCTTGGCCTTTGTCCAAAATATATCCAAAAAAGTAACATTTTCACCTTGGTTTTCATATAATTGATATGGAGGATATATTTGAGGAGGAGGATACATGAGAGGTGGAGGTGGGGATACATTGGTGGTGGAGGATGCATTTGAGGTTTGGTATGGCACACCATAATTAGGAAATGGTGGGTAATAACCATATGGTTGTGGATAACCATGTGAAGGTTGAAAATATGAAGGTTGTTACGGTGGATAAAAACCTTGAGTGCTAGTAGATGAATCACTATACCCAAGGTTACTAGAACTCGATCTCTACGGATGAAGAGCCCTCTTTGAAGTATGCTTCTTGCCTTTTCCTTTTGATGGAGCTTTAGGTTCACTTCTATCTCTCTAAGTTAGGAAACATATTTCCATCAAACTCGATCTATCACGGAAATGTCCACTAGTGGTGCAGGCCCATATTCTCCTCCATACCGACTAGAAGACCTAATTTCACCTCTATCACCACTATATACATCATCCTCTTCAATTGGACTTAAACCACCACCATCGAGTCCATCGCCACTCGACTTGGCGTTGAACTAGAACTTGAATGAGACAAATTCAGCGATGAGATTGATTAACATCCATCTCATCATCGAGAGTATCCACAGGCAACACAAGGCATTTTCACCATCTAATAATGGATTCTCTTTCTCATGAAGCCATTACGATAGTGGATCAACATCTTCAAAGATATGATCAAAGGTGATAGGATTAAAACTAGCGTTTATATCATCGATGCTCATTCTTTTTGATGCCTTATCTTAAGCTTCATATTATAATAGGTAAACACTAGTTTCTCAAGTTTTTATACTTCAACCTATTTCTTGCCTTGGTGTGAATATAACTAAATGTGCTCCAATTTAGTTCACAATTTGATCTTTGAAGTTGTTTGACTAAGCACTTTAATTGCTAATTTTTGTAATTAGGAACACATGTGCGTATATCATCCACCACTCAATTTGCATAATATTATTTAAATTTCAAAATAACTTCAAAATGTACAATATAATTAAATAATATAAATTAAATTAAATAATTTAATTAACTTTTTTACGGATTCATTTGCTTCCAAGCTCTTTGTGCTTGTGGAGTACGAATGTCTCATGTTTATCTCTAAATAGCAACAATGCATAAATAAAAGATAGAGTAAAAAAATAAAAATAAAAATTCTATTTCAAATTATGTAACTAAGTTACAAATAATAGTACTTGAATCTAACTTTGATTAACCATTACGACTTGATTATCAAGAGAAGGTTCTAATCTTTCAATTCTTGATCGTGTACCTTCTAATGTTTCTATTAGTACATTCTCGAATGCTCCACCCCAAATTGAAATTGAGGATTGAAAAATAACCTAAGTATAATTTATAAGAATATCATCAAATAATAATAATGTAAAGCTTAAAATAATAAAATATAAAAAAATTCTTAATTATATGAAACATTTTATCTTACCAATTTGAATGCAAGTCGGAATGCATAAAATTCCATCTATTGTCAATAATCTTTTAAGTACTCGATGAAATATCGACAATCTTGTTGAATTGCTCGTTTAGCTCTATCAACGACCTCATAAATAAAGCCCATTGTTGGTTTTCATCGCTATCCACAAGTCTCAATACTTTTACTAGAGGCTCGTAAACTTTTATGAGGTCATTGGCCTTTTTCAAAAATCTTTTCCCAAGACAATTTTTTGGCTTCATAAGCGAGCCACGACTTTTCTTTGTCCCCATTTTGATTCTTTAAATTCCTATATATTCATAAGAAAAATTTTAAAATAATATAATTTAAATTATTTGGAACTAATAAAATAATTAAAGGTTGCTATATTTAAGTAATTATATTAACTAATTATAAAATACTAACCTTTGAATTAAACATTTCTCTCGGACCTTGCTTTTGTCTTGTTATCTCTTCAAGTTGAATGAAATGAGTTGCAAATCGAGTAAGAAGCGGTCAAGTATTTGTTTCCTTGTGTATATTTCTTCATCAAATCAAGCTGTCCAAATGTGATTGTATATAAAACAAGTCACTTTCTTTGCCTCATCTAACACTTTTGCTACTTTGGGCTTTTCCCAATGTCTTCAAGGCATAAATCTAAGCAGTGAAATTTGCACATGAGGTCCAATATAGGTGTTTTCTTTTCAACATTAATTTTTTCAGTGACTTTCATTCTTTGCCTCATTATCGATCACTATTTGGACAATGTAATTTTCTCCAACTTCTTCTGTTGAATCTAACAAATTGTAGTAGAATTGACATCTCTACTACGAACACTTGAGGCATCTACCGATTTCCAAAAATGGTTCCTTTACTACAATAAACAAGGAAATTAATGATGTGCATTTGATTCAAGCTGTTGGTCCAACCATCACACATTAGAGTTGCACCCAATTCTTTCCAATGAGTCTTTAGTTCATTTACCCAATCATGAACTTCGTTGATACTCTAACTCCAAATATACATCGAAACCTCATAAGGTGTTGGGAGCTTTACACCTTGTCCAACCATTGACACTTGAATTAAGTTATACAACCATGGAGAGCTTGCTAATTGAAAGGAAGTCTTTCATATATTAAAAATTTAGAAACCGCTTCACCTATCTTCCTTGAAAATTCTTTAAAAAGAGTCATTGACATTTGGTTGCTTTGAACTTTTGCTTCTAACCAATTCGGTATAGCTCCCTTAAGGTAAATTCAGACTCACTTGGGATGGATTTTCTTGTTCTTTCCTATGATATTCTCTAGTGATCCATGAGAAGATCGCCCTTCTTCATAAATGTTATCCGACCACGATGCTTAATAAAAATTCTTCCTTCTATGCCACTCATGTTGTGATTGGATACTTTCTCGAGTTGCTTGCCTTATAGCGAAACCTCATCAATGAATTCTTCGTGTTCATCCTCCTCTTCTCTTATTTGAGATAAAATTCATCTTTTCTCCTCTTTTGTCTATTTTCTTTGTGTTGCTTTCTTTCGGTATATTCATCATACTTTCTCTAATGACACTGTTAATAAAATAAAAAATTCACACTTTATATTATTATCAATATTATATAATCTTTATTGATAAATTTACAATAACATTTAAAAATAATAATGAAGTATCACATACCAGTAACATTAGGGCATGGTGCAACATTGCCGGTTTTATGAGCAATGTGCTCCTTAAATCGTGTTATTCCTCCTTTCACAACTTTACCACAAAGTTTACACGATATTTCCTCTAGCATTTGCTTTGGAGTTCCAAAGTGCCAACCTATATCATTACTTGGCACCCTCAATCCTTTAGTCGGGAACTCTTCACGCGGTGGCATGCTTTATTTTTATATATATAAAAACATAAAATTATATTTAGAAATATAAGTAACTCATTACTTACATTATCAACAATATAATAGAAAAAAAAAGTAAACATCATTAACATGAAAATTTAAATTTATTGCATAATACATACATATTTTTTTTTAAAACAACAATACACCATAACCCATTAGTACTTGGTTCCAAAGTAATTACTAATTAGTTTTAATATTGAAACAAGTAAACAAATTGAAATTAATGTTTTTCACTTTAAATTTAGAAATTAATAGTTAACTAATACTTTTTAATACAATAAGATCAAATTAATTTTTCTATACATATATAAATAAAATCAAATTCTAATCTAGTTTTTTAAATTTTTTATTTTTCAAAAGTTAACTTTTTTTTAAATTTTATTCAAACTCGGAAGTTAGAACAAGTGAGAATAGTTTTGCCTAAAATATTTCAGTAATATGCTTATAATGATCCGTTATTATTATTATTATGTTCATGTTTTATTTCAAAAATATTTATTTCAAGTCCTTTAAAAATTCAATACTATGTGATCCAATCAATATGTAATTTATAACCCACAAAATGAATATATATTCTTGAATAAATAAGTGAAGCATTATTTTTTTGAAACTAAAAATTGAGCTTTATTGTAACAAATCAATAATACACAAAATTAAAAACTAAAAAAAAATTAAAAATGAAAAAGTCAGTCCAATTATAATAAGACTTGGCTTGGCCCAAGCAAATTTAATTATAAAACAAAAACTAAAATAAAGAAAAAAAATTTTAACCTTAAATAAAATAAAATATTTTTAATTTTAATTAAAAAAAATTAAAAACGGCGAGATAAGTTTTGTAGCCCTTAAATTAAAACCCACAAAATATTTTTAACCCTCTAAAAGCGCCTCCGTTCTCTAATCTCTTCTCTTCTCTCATCCGATTAAATGCATTTACATTCAACACTTCAACTTCTTCTTCATTTTTTTTCAAAGTTTAAATCCTAAAACTAAACACAAACACTTGCTCTCCTCGATGGTGATGAGTTTTAGAAACTCTATCTATAATGATTCGTGACATCCCTTCCTCTCCTCTAAATCCTATCCTAAAGCAGTAAACACAAACACTTCTTTGCTTCTTGTTGCCTTCTCCTTCATCGGTTCATCGGCGTCCCAATTAAGTCTCTAAAGAACATATGCAATGCGAGATCGAAGACATGCAAGCAAGAACCAAGACAAAATTCGGGTAACTTACTTGAAAATTATTTCTTTGCTCCTTCCTCTGTTATGTCATTAGTTTATTTCTTTGCTCTGGCCTCCTGCCTCTGTGTTGTTTTTGCGAATTACCAAAATGGTTTGAAATTTTGAATAAGAAACCAAGCACTTTAAAATCGCTCAGAATCATGTTGTTTGCTTTTCACTTTTGATTCAACATTTCAATTCAACTTCTTTTTACTTTTTTGATTGAAAACCACGATTTTGCGGTAGGGCCATAGGGAATATATTCCCTTTTGGCTTTTGTTTTATTAATATACATTTGACATTGTTTTGTTTACGCTTTACTGATGATACTTATTACTTAACTTAATAGATGAATTTTTTAACTATAACGAAAATAAGGAATAGCGGCCGTTATTGCATAATCGGCCGTTATCCGATTAAATTCGACCGCGACACCGCTATTGGTGTGACTCACTTCACACCTATTTTCAACAATAAGCGGTTTGAGACTGACGGCGCTTATACCGCTATATAACGATCATATTCGATAACGGCCGCTATTTGAATCCCTGGCCCTAAAATCTTGTTACCTTCATCAAGCACTATATCGACATTCATATTCTTGAAGACATCAGAGGAAGCAAGCATCTTAGCACCATCACGGCCACCAATCTCCTCATCAGGAACAAACGACAGGTAAAGAGATCGTTTTGGGCAAAACCCAGAAGACCTCAACCTACGTATAGCTTCCAGGTACTGCATGCCAACGCACTTCATATCCTGAGAGCCTCTAGCAAAGATATTGCCTTGTTCGTCGATGTGAGCTCCAAAAGGAGGATGAACCCACTTCGAATACTCAGAAGGGACGACGTCAGTGTGAGAGTTAAGGAGGATGGAAGGCAAGGAAGGGTCGGAGCCTGGCCATTGAAGGAGCACAACAGGGATTCAAATAGCGGCCCGTTATCGGAATAGCGGCCGTTATATAGCGGTAGCGGCGCCGTCCGAAACCGCTATTGTTGAAAATAGCGGTGTGAGTGAGTCACACCAATAACGGCGGATCGCGCCGCAATTTAACGGATAACGGTTGGTTATGCAATAACGGCCGCTATTCCGCTATTTTCAAGTATAGTTAAAAAATTCATCTATTAAGTTAAGTAATAAGTATCATCGCGTGAAGCGTAAACAAAACAATGTCAAATGACATAATAAAACAAAAGCCAAAAGGGAATATATTCCCTATGGCCCTACCCGCAAAATCGGGTTTTCAATCAAAAAAAGTAAAAAGAAGTTGAATTGAAATGTTGAATCAAAAGTGAAAAGCAAACAACATGATTTGGAGCGATTTTAAAGTGCTTGGTTTCTTATTCAAAATTTCAAACCATTTTGGTAATTCGCAAAAACAACACAGAGGCAAGGAGGCCAGAGCAAAGAATAAACGAAATGACAACGAGAGGAAGGAGCAAAGAAATAATTTTCAAGTAAGTTACCCGAAATTTTGTCTTGGTTCTTGCTTGCATGTCTTCGATCCGCATTGCATATGTTCTTTAGAGACTTAATTGGGACGCCGATGAACCGATGAAGGGAGAAGGCAGCCAGCAAGCAGCAAGTGTTTGTGTTTACTATTTTAGGGATAGGGATTTCAGAGGAGAGGAAGGGGATGTCACGAATCATTATAGATAGAGTTTCTAAAACTCATCACCATCGAGAGGAGAGCAAGTGTTTGTGTTTAGTTTTAGGATTTAAACTTTGAAAAAAAAATGAAGAAGAAGTTGAAGTGTTGAATGTAAATGCATTTAATCGGATGAGAGAAGAGAAGAGATTAGAGAACGGAGGCGCTTTAGAGGGTTAAAAATATTTTGTGGGTTTTAATTTAAGGGCTACAAAACTTATCTCACGTTCTTTAATTTTTTTAATTAAAATTAAAAATATTTTATTTTATTTAAGGTTAAAATTTTTTTCTCTTTATTTTAGTTTTTGTTTTATAATTAAATTTGCTTGGGCCAAGCCAAGTCTTATTATAATTGGACCGGACTTTTTCATTTTTAATTTTTTTTTTTAGTTTTAATTTTGTGTATTATTGATTTGTTACAATAAAGCTCAATTTTAGTTTCAAAAAAATAATGCTTCACTTATTTATTCAAGAATATATATTCATTTTGTGGGTTATAAATTACATATTGATTGGATCACATAGTATTGAATTTTTAAAGGACTTGAAATAAATATTTTAAAATAAAACATGAACATAATAATAATAATAACGGATCATTATAAGCATATTACTGAAATATTTTAGGCAAAACTATTCTCACTTGTTCTAACTTCCGAGTTTGAATAAAATTTAAAAAAAAGTTAACTTTTGAAAAATAAAAAATTTAAAAAACGAGATTAGAATTTGATTTTATTTATATATGTATAGAAAAATTAATTCTGATCTTATTGTATTAAAAAGTATTAGTTAACTATTAATTTCTAAATTTAAAGTGAAAAACATTAATTTCAATTTGTTTACTTGTTTCAATATTAAAACTAATTAGTAATTACTTTGGAACCAAGTACTAATGGGTTATGGTGTATTGTTGTTTTAAAAAAAAATTATGTATGTATTATGCAATAAATTTAAAATTTTCATGTTAATGATGTTTACTTTTTTTTTCTATTATATTGTTGATAATGTAAGTAATGAGTTACTTATATTTCTAAATATAATTTTATGTTTCTTATATATATAAAAATAAAGCATGCCACCGCGTGAAGAGTTCCCGACTAAAGGATTGGAGGTGCACCAAGTAATGATATAGGTTGGCACTTTGGAACTCCAATTGCTAAATGCGAGAGGAAATATCGTGTAAACTTTGTGGTAAAGTTGTGAAAGGAGGAATAACACGATTTAAGGAGCACATTGCTCATAAACCGCAATGTTACACCATGCCCTAATGTTACCGGTATGTGATACTTCATTATTATTTTTAAATGTTATTGTAAATTTATCAATAAAGATTATATAATATTGATAATAATATAAAGTGTGAATTTTTTTATTTTATTAACAGGTGTCATTAGAGAAAGTATGATGAATATACCGAAAGAAAGCAACACAAAGAAAATAGACAAAAAGAGGAGAAAAGATGAATTCTTATCTCAAATAAGAGAAGAGGAGGATGAACACGAAGAATTCATTGATGAGGTTTCTGCTATAAGGCAAGCAACTCGAGAAAGTATCCAATCACAACATGAGTGGCATAGAAGGAAGAATTCGATTAAGCATCGGTGGTCGGATAACATTTATGAAGAAGGCGATCTTCTCATGGATCACCTAGAGAATATCATAGGAAAGAACAAGAAAATCCATCCCAAGTGAGTCTGAATTTACCTTAAGGGAGCTATACCGAATTGGTTAGAAGCAAAAGTTCAAAGCAACCAAATGTCAATGACTCTTTTTAAAGAATTTTCAAGGAAGATAGGTGAAGCGGTTTCTAAATTTTTAATATATGAAAGACTTCCTTTTCAATTAGCAAGCTCTCCATGGTTGTATAACTTAATTCGGTGTCAATGTGTTGGACAAGGTGTAAAGCTCCCAACACCTTATGAGGTTTCGGATGTATATTTGGAGTTAGAGTATCAACGAGTTCATGATTGGGTAAATAAACTAAAGACTCATTGGAAAGAATTGGGTGCAACTCTAATGTGTGATGGTTGGACCAACAGTTTGAATCAAATGCACATCATTAATTTCCTTGTTTATTGTAGTAAAGGAACCATTTTTGGAAATCGGTAGATGCCTCAAGTGTTCAGTAGTAGAGATGTCAATTCTACTACAATTTGTTAGATTCAGCTTGTAGAAGAAGTTGGAGAAAATTACATTGTCCAAATAGTGATCGATAATGAGGCAAAGAATGAAAGTCACTGGAAAAAATTAATGTTGAAAAGAAAACACCTATATTGGACCTCATGTGCAATTTCATTGCTTAGATTTATGCCTTGAAGACATTGGGAAAAGCCCAAGTGTAGCAAAAGTGTTAGATGAGGCAAAGAAAGTGACTTGTTTTATATACAATCACATTTGGACAGATTGATTTGATGAAGAAATATACACAAGGAAACAAATACTTGACCGCTTCTTACTCGATTTGCAACTCATTTCATTCAACTTGAAGAGATAACAAGATAAAAGCAAGGTCTGAGAGAAATGTTTAATTCAAAGGTTAGTATTTTATAATTAGTTAATATAATTACTTAAATATAGCAACCTTTAATTATTTTATTAGTTCCAAATAATTTAAATTATATTATTTTAAAATTTTTCTTATGAATATATAGGAATTTAAAGAATCAAAATGGGGACAAAGAAAAGTCGTGGCTCGCTTATGAAGCCAAAAAATTGTCTTGGGAAAAGATTTTGAAAAAGGCCAATGACCTCATAAAAGTTTACGAGCCTCTAGTAAAAGTATTGAGACTTGTGGATAGCGATGAAAAACCAACAATGGGCTTTATTTATGAGGCTGTTGATAGAGCTAAACGAGCAATTCAACAAGATTGTCGATATTTCACTGAGTACGAAAAGATTATTGACAATAGATGGAATTTTATGCATTCCGACTTGCATTCAGCTGGTAAGATAAAATGTTTCATATAATTAAGAATTTTTTTTTATATTTTATTATTTTAAGCTTTACATTATTATTATTTGATGATATTCTTATAAATTATACTTAGGTTATTTTCTCAATCCTCAATTTCAATTTGGGGTGGAGCATTCTGAGAATGTACTAATAGAAACATTAGAAGGTACACGATCAGTAATTGAAAGATTAGAACCTTCTCTTGATAATCAAGTCAGAATGGTTAATCAGGTTAGATTCAAGTACTATTATTTGTAACTTAGTTACATAATTTGAAATAGAATTTTTATTTTTTATTTTTTTACTCTATCTTTTATTTATGCAGTTGTTGCTATTTAGAGATAAACATGAGACATTCGGTACTCCACAAGCACAAAGAGCTTGGAAGCAAATGAATCCGGGTAAACAGTTAATTAAATTATTTAATTTAATTTATATTATTTAATTATATTGTACATTTTGAAGTTATTTTGAAATTTAAATAATATTATGCAGCTGAGTGGTGGATGATATACTGCACATGTGTTCCCGAATTACAAAAATTAGCAATTAAAGTGCTTAGTCAAACAACTTCAGCATCAAATTGTGAACGAAATTGGAGCACATTTAGTTATATTCACACCAAGGCAAGAAATAGGTTGAAGTATAAAAAACTTGAGAAACTAGTGTTTACCTATTATAATATGAGGCTTAAGATAAGGCATCAAAAAAGAATGAGCATCGATGATATAAACGCTAGTTTTAATCCTATCGCCTTTGATCATATCTTTGAAGATGTTGATCCACTATCGTAATGGCTTCATGAGAAAGAGAATCCATTATTAGATGGTGAAAATGCCGTGTGTTGCCTGTGGATACCTCTGATGATGAGATGGATGTTAATCAATCTCATCGCTTGAATTTGTCTCATTCAAGTTCTAGTTCAACGCCAAGTCGAGTGGCGATGGACTCGATGGTGGTGGTTTAAGTCCAATTGAAGAGGATGATGTATATAGTGGTGATAGAGGTGAAATTAGGTCTTCTAGTCGGTATGGAGGAGAATATGGGGTCGGTACCACTAGTGGACATTTCCGTGATAGATCGTAGTTTGATGGAAATATGTTTCCTAACCTAGAGAGATAGAAGTGAACCTAAAGCTCCATCAAAAGGAAAAGGCAAGAAGCATACTTGAAGAGGCTCTTCATCCGTAGGAGATCGAGTTCTAGTAACCTTGGGTATAGTGATTCATCTACTAGCACTCAAGGTTTTATCCACCGTAACAACCTTCATATTTTCAACCTTCACATGGTTATCCACAACCATATGGTTATTACCCACCATTTCCTAATTATGGTGTGCCATACCACCTCAAATGCATCCTCCACCACCAATGTATCCCCACCTCCACCTCTCATGTATCCTCCTCCTCAAATATATCCTCCATATCAATTATATGAAAACCAAGGTGAAAATGTTACTTTTTTGGATATATTTTGGACAAAGGCCAAGAGAATCAAGTCAAGAATGCTCTCAAAGTGAAGGTGAAGGATTTGATCTTCCTCGTCATTCCACTAATTGGTGAAAACTAAATCGCACTCACTACCATTATTTGTAAGGTATGTTTTTTTTGAAGAAAACTTTTGTTAATGTTCTTAATTTTGATGATATTAAAACATTTTAAATATATCTTTAGATAAATGAATGGAGTATATTTTATGAAAAGATAATTAAGAGTCGAAGCATGTTAAACTATATATTAAAGTAGAATGAGAGTGATAATAAGTGGTAGTAAATAGAAATAATTAATGAGAATCTATACAATTATATATTCCTTTTTCCTTTTGCGAATAGAATGTCTATATCTTTACCATCTTCAAAGTCGTCAAGAAATATTGAAGACATCTATCGTATGAATTTTTAATTATTTTATCCTTAAAACTTTCGAACTTATTAAATATGATAAATGTTTAATATTTCCTTTTTTTACTTTGTTATTAGTTAATATAACATTCTTAGAAAATTCAGAAATAAATGTAAGCATATTTAATGATTATAAAAGTTATGTTCTCATATCACATTAATAAAAGTTCATAAGTGTTAGAAAACATTCTAAAAATCATTAAAAGTGACTTTTTATAATTATAATTATATTTTTATGTTTTATAATAAGTTGTGCGAATTTTAAAAAAATTCACGACCGCGATACCCGCAGTGACCGCAATAACGTCCGTTATGTCCGCAACCACGATAAACGCAACGCGACCGAAAACGCGACCGCGACCGCAATTTAAATCCCTGGAGCACAATTGGCTTGCCTTCAACGAATTCGATGACTTGGGATTGTAAAGAGAGGGAATCGGCTTGGGATAGGATGAAGTGGGTAGATTTTTGGTAGTCTGGGGATGGTTGGGAAGTGTTGATTTGCAGGTATTGTTGGAACCTTGATATGATTTCGGAGTGGTCGGCTTGGGCTGGTGGTGGTATCGAATTTGTGAGGAATGGAAGCAGTAAATAGAGGAAGAGTAGATGAAGAAGATTGAAAGTGCAAGGTTTTTCCATTGATTGAGTTCCCGGTCGGCTTTGACTTGGAGGAACGGGCCTGAGTTTAACGTTAACGCTGAAATGACTGGAAAGTGGAAACATAACATTATTAACAGTCACAAATAGTTACGCTATGTTTTTCTGTTGAGTTCGTTTACATTAAAAAAATTAGACCGGTGGAACAACAACAAAATGAAAATAAAACTAACTGGTTTAGGTAAAAAATAAAAATGACGGAGATTTTAGATATTAGATATTGTAGTGATTTTATATTATGAGATAAAAATAAATTAATGCACAGCACATTACTCGTCTATTTAAACTCAACTTAAATTAAATTTTATTACACCTCTAAAATAGATATGATTATACTAAAAAAATCTGTATTGATTAACAAAACTCATTACATCATCATTTTTCAATTTAATTGATTTATTCATAAAAGATTCACTAAAATTAATAAGAAATTATTAATCAGCTGAGTTGTTGATTTTCTCTCAATTTTTAGTTTTTATTTTGTTCTCAATCCAACTTGTTTGAAATTATTAAAATAATAATAATAAATCAGTTTAATTGTTGATTTTTTCTATTCTTAAATTTTTCTTGTTCCGAATAGTTTACTTAGAGGTTGATTCAATACTTGTTGATTCCTAATCTAATTATTTTGAGTGACTAATCCGATTTGATTTCAACTACACTACTTTTTATCAAAAGGTGTAATTATGCTAGCATCTAAGCAAACAATCCTTTAAACTCGAACCCATAACTTGGGTTGTAAAGTGAATATTTTAGACTTGACCAGTTAGATAGGAAATCAAGTGGGTTGTCGATTCAAAGAGAAGCCTTAGATTAATTGTCATGAGAATTAGTACGAAGTTATTGAACAATATAAACAACTAATTAAATTAGATTTTTTTTTTTACTTTTTATGAATTTTTAATAATTTATTAAATTAAATTAAATAAATCAATTGAATCAACAAATCAATAATTTAACTGATTTGATCATCACATATACCATGGATGAATAGTGGGAGGTAAGGTATCATTCATATTAAGAATCTTATACTTTCATGTACAACATTTTATTTTCTTATAAACTTTTTTACATAACATTAGTCAAGTGAATAGTTTCTATTTTATTTTAAAATTTTTATATAATTTGGTTGGAATAAATCTAAAATTATACATGAATTTTAATTTAATGTGTAATTGTACAAATAAATTTTAATTTAGTGTAATTATACAAGCGAAACTCTAATTGTGGTTTAAATGTATACTTAAAACTTAATTTTAATTTAATCATACACATTTAAAGAAATAAATATATCAATTTATTTTTATATTGGATAAATATAATTATTTATGCATACAATATATAAACATAAAATTAAAATTTCATGTATTAAATTACACAAAATTAAAATTTATATATACGATTGCACATTAAATTATAGTTCATGTATAATTTTAGAATTTATCTCAATTTAATTTAATGTAAGTCCTTGAACAGTATTATTAATCAAACTTTAATTAGTAAACAAAAAAAAAATAAAAGGTTAAAATTTGAAATTAAAAATAAAAGAATTAAATTATAAATGTAAACCTTTAAAACAGGTAAGGGTCAGCATTCGATCGAGTCGAGTTAACAAATTTTGACTTAGTCAAGCTGATGAATCTTATTTTAACAACCAAACTCAATATAAATTTTTTTGAATCGAGTCGATTCTAATCAAAAAATTTTGAGTCGAGTTAACGAATTTAATTATTTATACTCAATATTATGTTTACATGGAGAAATTATTTAACTATATAAGTAAGATTGATGAGTAAATATTTATAAAAATAACATAATTTAGGTAAATATTTATCTAAACGACCTAGTTTTGTTTCTCTTATTTAGATTTTTAAATAATTCAATTGTATAATTTATATTTAAGTTAAACCAAAAATTTAATTTTTATTTAAATTAATCCGAATTAATTAATTAACTCGAACTATTTAACTCAAAAAAAATTTGTTAAAATTTGGATGTAATAATACTTTATTTACTTTCTTTTCTTGGATCAATCTTTATATAAGTGGTGTGACGAGAGAAAGTCCCAGAAATGATGATAGATGACTAATGACAGAAAGTCAGGTGTAAAATAAAAGAAACCCCTTTCCTTTCAACCCTTCCGCCTCCTAATTTCCCCTACTTCTCCTTTATAAAATCGAAATCTTCCCCCCCATTCACACACAAATTAAAACCCTGTTTTTTTCAAAGCTCAATGGAAGATTGCATGAGACTCAGCATGAGAAAGCTAGCCCTTTGGTACACCAAAACCTTCAAACCTCTCATGACCCACGATGAGCTCGACCATATCATGGCTACCATGGGCTTCGTCGCCCTCCCTCCTGTCCAACCAACTTGTTCTACCCTCGCCTGGAAAGAATACGTTTACATGGCCTCACCTGGACGCTCCAAGTCCTCCTCCTCTTGTTTGAGTGGTAGTTGTGAACCGTCTACGGTGGAGCCGCCTAGACCAAAGTTGCCGTACCCAAGGATCGATGGGCTCCACATTTACACCTACCGCGCCTTCCTCGACGCCGTTAACTTTTATCTCGAGATGTGCGATATTTCTGAACTCTTCCACATTCGGTACTCATTATTTTTCCCTTCCTTTTTTCTATTCAACCAAACAAGCAATTCCTTTTACTGTAAAATGATACTACTTGGGTATTTTTATTGATGTAAAATTGACAATTATATGCAAGATTAGAATTTTGTTGTAGCAGGAATGTAAAGTTGGTCCCTTTGTAGTAATGGAATAAAAGAAGAAAGAAACTGACATTTGATATCTTTTGGAATCAATCTTAGATTACCATATATGACATCTCCCTAACTTGCATTTTAAGAATATTTAACCTTTTTTTCCTTTTTTGATCAAAATTTTTAATCATATTCAACATAGATATTAAAAATCTGGGTTTCTTCGTGAGAAAGTATCTTGTTCAATATAAATAAATAAAATGCAAGGTTCATCTTTATCTTAATGTTTAATTTATTCATATAGAGGTAGGCAGTGAGTGCATGTGTGACCCTTGCAAAATATAAAATAAACAAGTTTAACAGGCTTTTATTTATTTATTTATTGAAGCATCTTAACAGACAAATTCATACTGAATCCTGGATATTTAAATTAAATACAGTTTCTCGAGCTCCATGACTATCTGTGAAACTAATAGTTTAATATTTGGTTCCCCTGTTTGTTTGTCTTTTTAAATTCAGGGGTATGCCGCTTTACCGGAGCAATGACCGGAGCCGGAAATGGCGATGCATGGAGGAAGATGATGGTGTGTTTGTATACAGGGAAGGAACATTGGAACAAACAACGTATAACATGTACCATTTCAACAAGCTAAACTCCAACAGCTGCAATGGGTATAATGGTGCCATTGTCATTCGTAACAAAGGGAACAATAACAAGAGCAATACCCCTGTTAGCTGTTTTGTTCCATTGAAGGATATTATAGTATGAGGGCTAGAAAACATGGAATAATATGTCCGTAAGGATCAAATTTTTGTTATATATTTGATGTAATCCCAAGCTTGGGTTTTTTTTTTCTTCTTTCGAGATCTTGTTTTTTGAAACAATGATATAAAGATTAAGAAATATGAAAAAGAATAAGGGATCGATTGTGAGGGAGTCGAAAGAACTAGATGGATATAGTATCGGTGTCATGGCTTTAATTTCGGTGCAGCCGAGATAATTTGACTCCATGATGCTGCATTGAACCGTCAAGGTGAACTTCTAAAGAAGAAAACAGACTAGGTGGGTTCTCGGCTGCTCACGCTTGCCATTATCTTCGACGATGACGGTGATTGTGCTTGGATGGCTACTGCTGCTGGGCCCTCGTTTGTCAATTTCTTGGTTGTTGAAGTATGCATAAAACATACAAATTGCGAAGTTCTAAAAGTAATTTTTAAAAAATAATATTTAAAATTTAAGTATTTCTTATACAAATAGTAAACGATGATTCTCATTTTAAATTGGTTTATAAACTTTAAATCATTCTAATTACATCCTTACATGATTAAGATTATATTAATTGAGTCTTTTTATTACTAAGATCATGAATTTAATTATTAAATGATACATAAAATCTTATGTAACATAATTTAAAATAAACATTTTAACAAAATGAATATACTACAAATGGATGCTTCAAAAATCTTAATTTTAAAATTTTCAAGCTTTTCATTCACTTATAATTTATTTTTAGTTTTTACTTTTAAAATTAATGCTACAACATCCTATATATTTAAAATTTTCATTTTCATTTTACCTATATTAAAATTGACATGCCATTTAACATTTAATTTAACAATTTTAATAAAAAACTTGGTTAATATAACATCGATATTTAAGGATATAATTAGAACATTTTGAAATTTGACTAATTTAAAATGAGAGCCATAGTTTAGAGATGTTTAGTGCAATAACTCATATTTTAATTCATAATCTCTTTTCAACTCTTAAATAAATAATAATAATAATAATAATAATAATAATAATACAATGGAACCCAAATTATCGTCATTGTTATAATAATAATGATGTCAATTGAACCTCAATTAAATAATTTAAATATTTGTTAAATAAATGCTAATTTCACATATTGAGAGTCTTACTTAATACCCTATCGCAAAATACTCTCTAGAATTATCTTTTTAAATAAAAAGCATCAACAATAAAAGTAAGGGCAAATATCCCAAAAATACCAAAAAATACAAAATTACCGAAAGGACAGGTTTCAAAAATATTGACCTAGTAAATTTCCCCAAAAGCGTCACGTCAGTAGCGCTTTTTAGAATCGGCTTAAAAGCAGCGTCATCGTAGGGCGCTTTAGGCCACGTCACAAAGCGCATACCGTGGACGCTTTTTAGGTGACGACGGGCCTAAAGCGCCCTACGTGACGCGCTTTCAGCCGCAACAATCAAAAAAAAGTGACCGTTGGACCTCAACGGTCAAAAAACAACGGAAAAAAAAAACTATAAATACCCCCAACCCTTCATTTTTTTCACACTTCAATCCTTTCTCATTTTTCTCTCAATTTTCTCTCAATTTGCTCTCAATTTTCTCTCAAGTTTCTCTCAAAGCCCTTGAAATTTACTCTTAAATTTCAAATAGTCTTCTACCATTTACTTAAAAAGCCCTTTATAATTTTTTAATATATTTATTTTTGGGAAAATTAAAAAATCTTTATCTGAGTACAATGGTAGGAGATTTACATCGCTTAGACAAAGACTCACATTGGCGTCAAAGAATTGAGAATGGTAAGTTTGAATTTTAATTTTCAATATTATTAAATTTTTGAATTATGCAATTTTTCATTAATTTTGAATTTTATTATTTTTAAACAATCAGTAGATCGGTGTTGCAATGTTATATTCATGAACATGCCCGGTCCCCATCACCATTGATCGAGAATTACTATGGAAGCGGGTTTTTGGCACGTGGCCACGATAGGTAGGGGTTCAAGTTGGACCCGGCTTTGATAAGCGTTGATAGAGAGTGGAGACCCGAGACGCACACTTTCCATCGCCATGCGAGTGTAGCATCACCTTAGAAGATGTGCGATTCTGATTGGGATTACCGGTGATGGGCCCAGAGTCACCGGACCGTAATATCTCACGATTGGATGGTCAGATGCTACGAGCTCACAGGTGCCATTCCTGGATAAATTGCAAGGAGGTCGGATCGATATGGTTTGGTTACGAGACACATTCCCGCAAAGAATGAAGATTCGATCAAGATGAAAGAATACGGTATGCACGGGCATACATACTTCGATAATTGGAGGCTATCGATGTCGGACGTCTCTAGAAACCTCGTCCACCGAGATGGCTCTCAAACTTGTTGATTTCGAGCGTACCGGTGAATTCGGTTGGGGTCTGCCGTCTATCGAGGTTGTATCGGGAGATGTCTTGAGGCGACTTGGATAAAGCAAAAATCGGAGGTTGTCTATCACTCTGCAATCATGGGCATGGTTTCGATTTCCATTTTACGCCCCTCGACTCGACCGACCATATTCATTCCCATTGATAACGAGGTAAATTTAATATTATATTTTTCAATTATGTCGTAGATTTATAGTATAATTGCATGCTAAGAGTTTATTTAATTAGGTGGAACCATCCGAGAAGTCATGTTGGAATACCGACTCGCTTGAGGATATACTACCCTATTGGAACAACTATTTAATCACAAGTAAGTGTCGAATTTCGTTATTATAATTTAGTATTTATGTATATAACTAATATTTTGGTAATGTTAATATAGTTTCAATGGACACAGATGAGGATCCCGAATTGGGCAAGAATTCCAGAGGAGTTCCTCCAAAATCCGAACAGCTTGTACGTTAAGGTCCCGCTAATCACCTACGCGACCGTGGAGATGCACCACCGATCGGGTTCTGCGGCAATTTGATGTCGACAACCGATTCCGTGGTTCTGAGGTGCTCGATGATGAGCACAAGGTGGACTTACGGCGGCAAGACACCTGATTGGCCAATATTTTGGTCGAACATATCGAGAAGTGGAGAACCCAGGTATGACTTTTACCTAACCGGAACCGATCGTAGTTCCCGAAAGTTAGCGTCGTCTTGAGAGTACATGCCATGGTTTAGAATCCATGGAAGCCAGATCTGTTGTTGAAGAGAGAGGCAACAAATTCGCGAGCGAAGGAACGTCAGCCCTTTACATCCAAGGAGAAGGGTGATGAGACGGGCCCAGAACAACGCCTACACGATCGCCGCCCATCAATGAGGCCTATACAACACCGGCCCATCAACAATACTTATATCAACACCGCCCATCAACAATACTTATACAATCACCGCCCATCGATTCGGTGACAACACCGATAACACAGTCCATACGATTTATGCCAAAGTCGCACCACCTTACATGTATCCTCCTAACCCATATATGTTTCCTTTTCTAGTCCCCCTGTGTTGGAATCCATGGTCGGGTTCGAGTCCGTTCGACAACTCCTTTTAGCCACCGATCGTGAGGCCGACATCGGGTGTGGGATTAGAGGAGGTGCCGTCGGGGCAGCGCTTTCTACCGCACTCCTTCACCGTCACGGATGCAATCACCCCGCCGTGGTTTATGCAAACACCTCGGTCATTATTTTATCAAGGTGGGTCATCATCGCAACACCTGTAACTGCACCCACACCGGAGGGGACGGATTCCCTTTGAGGTTCCACAACCCCACGGAAACTAGAAGAAGGAGGAATCCGTAGCAGAATCGGCCCAGCCCTCGTGTGGCACTTTGGTTCCCACCGACATCCGCACTAAACCCTAAACCCCATAATTTGAGTAATTGTAAATTAATTTATAATTTGAGTTTAATTTTTTTGTATTGATCTCGCTTAATTTTTTGTAATTAAGTTGTAATATATATTATAAAAATTGAGTTTGTTTTTTTTTGTAATTTAAATTTTTAATTTATTTAATTTTAATAACTTTGACAAAATATGTTTGATTTATTTTTTTTGTAAGTAGGTTGTATTATTTTTAATACAATTTGAGTTTTATTTTTGTAATTTAATTTTTTAATTTATTTAATTTTAATAACTTTGACAAAATATGTTTGATTTATTTTTTTGTAGTAATTAAGTTGTAATATATTTAATACAATTTGAGTTTGTTTTTTTTTGTAATTTAATTTTTTAATTTATTTAATTTTAATAACTTTGACAAAATATGTTTGATTTATTTTTTTGTAAGTAAGTTGTATTATTTTTAATACAATTTGAGTTTTATTTTTGTAATATAATTTTTTAATTTATTTAATTTTAATAACTTTGACAAAATATGTTTGATTTATTTTTTTGTAAGTAAGTTGTATTATTTTTAATACAATTTGAGTTTTATTTTTGTAATATAATTTTTTAATTTATTTAATTTTAATAACTTTGACAAAATATGTTTGATTTATTTTTTTGTAGTAATTAAGTTGTAATATATTTAATACAATTTGAGTTTGTTTTTTTTTTTTGTAATTTAAATTTTTAATTTATTTAATTTTAATAACTTTGACAAAATAGGTTTGATTTTTTTTTTTGTAATTAGGTTGTATTATTTTTAATACAATTTGAGTTTTATTTTTGTAATTTAATTTTTTCATTTATTTAATTTTTTGTAGTAATTAAGTTGTATTATTTTAATACAATTTGAGGTTGTTTTTTTAATTTAATTTTTTAATTTTTAATTTTTTTGTAATTTTATTTTTTTAATTTTTTTGTAATTTAATTGAGTTATTGTACAAAAGTTCACCGCTTTTCCTCCAAAAAACAGTACATTACATAGCCAAAGAAGAGACAAACAAGCTAAGAACACGGTCAACTAGTCCGATTTGGACACGAGCGAGATGTATGGCCCGGGTTCCTACACCACCCAAGATCACGACTTTGGTTGGTCGGTTCTCTGATATCCATATTGTTGCGTATTCTAGTCGAGGAAGGTCGACCTTTTGGTTTCGTCTCAATTCTCTATCCCACAATGTACTTATACGGTGCAAGCGATACCGATGGCCACTTACGCTCATCCGGGATCGGTGGGAATACGTGTCTCCACATCGTTGTACATGTTTTCTAATTTGTAGACTTCACGACATAGCTCATGGGGTCAAGACGAAGATTATGACAAGTCGCAAGTACATGAGCACATGGGTAACGAAGTGCATCAAATATCCCACAACAAGATGTCCTATTTGTCAAGTGTACACGATAATGCCCGCCAACAATACCTTGGCTCGGCTCATCAAACTCCGTGACCCGAAACCATAAATTTGTCGCGATCGTGACAAACTGTGTGCATAGTGTTCGCCGCGCCTTCCCACTTAATTTCTTGCAAGACCTTCGCCCATACATGGCCTCCTTGCATCGCCTCGATAACTCACCGCTTCTTCTAAATAGTCCGCTTAAACGAAAATATGTCTCCCGCATAAAACCGCCAGAATCGGCGGATATGACGTTCCTTTTAGCATGTAATTTATGCATTCGGCGGTTTGTGGTCATATGACCATATCGTAGTCAGTCATCATATGCTTGTGTCCACTGCTCAAAAGGAATATTGACAGTAGTCTGCGCCATATCTTCGCATAAATCGCCAACATCTCGTGAAAACGGTCTTTATTGATCTCGCACCGCCAATATCGCTGATATCGAATATTACATACCACTATTCAAATTGCGAATAAATCGAAAATTTCAAAAGAAATTATATTAATAGAAATTTCATACCCATATCGGTCCACTTGCCGCTTCGTTTTTAGATCGGTGTTGCCCATAGTAGTTGGATGCCACATGCCTCGAGACAATATCGATGGTGTGTGCGATGCCACATGCTTCCCTGTCGTTCTATTGCCGCAAGTATTCCAGGCCCGATCCGATATAACGATATGTCGTTGAGGCGGACATGCCTCCTTAACCTAGATAGGAAGAAGTCCCACCATCACCGACTCCGGTGTTATTGCGAACATAATCGGAAGGATTCTCCCACGGTAGCCTTGTGCCACGCCTAGCAATAGCCGATCGCGATATCTACCATACATGAAGGTACCGTCAATTTGTACCAATGGCTTGCGATGTAAAAGCATCTCAAGATTGCTTAAATGTCCGTAACAGCGCTTGAACATCGCGCATCCACGGAAAGCGACGATCATTGTAGTACGCCGGTCCGCTTCAATGTCTGCTGTCTTTGCTCGGACATATCTCTCCAAAGACTTACACCACCGCCACACTTCATTATATAGCGTCCCCACCGAAAGTAGTGCAACTTTTCCAACGCTTCGCTTGGCTATCCAAGCCTTTCAGAAGAGGGCGTGTACCCATTTGGCTACGAATATTGCCAATTAAAGTAAAGATTTGTAGTTTTGGGATCGGCCTTCACCGTCGGATTATTAAATCACCAACATGTCTGAATCCATCCTCGGATGATCTTGTGTTACACCAGTCATCGAAGTACGTTAAATAATGCAACATTACATAATATTAGTGTTATTCGAAATCATTGAACACATAGTGGTACTTGCATCAGTAAGACATGTACGGACCTTTGTACTTCTTCACCTCCCACATCCTCGCCCTTTTCCTCAACGACGCCATGATTTTCCATGCACATGTGTCGCTTGCACAAAGACACTTCGCCTCGCACTCTATCGAGCTTTGATTTAACCATGGTGTAGTTAACCCTGCCTCGATGTCAGTATTGTTTCAATGCACCAAGAAAAGTGTTCTTGTTGGAAAACCGGTTACCAACTTCTAATTGGTCCGAATCCAACGAAGAATTTGTACGGCCACGCGTCCGATGTGGTAGTTCAGAAACTCCAATGCATCATCTTGAGATAGATCGACATTATGCATGCTACCGGAGGCGAGTATGCCCCGAATAAGCGGATCTTCTTCTTCTTCGTCAACCGCCTCAACATCTTCAGTACAATTGGAGCGGGCTCCGGTTGAGTAAAATAGTCCAACTTCGCACCGTCGGGCCCGCCTCCCGAGGTGGATCCACATCTGATTCATCGTCCGATCCTCCATAACTCGCAACAAACGAGGCCCTCGCCGGTGGATGCCGTCGGTAATACATCATCCTCCTTAAACATCTTTCGTAAAGATTCCAATCGTATGTGGATTGCCATCCACTGAAGTTGATGACGCCCCCAATGCGTATTTACGTCATCCGACGCCGATTGACGAATATGCATGTCCCATCCACCAACCGAAAGTGTCGTGCGGGGTTATGTTTTCCATACTACCACCGCACACCCGCACTTCGTGTTTTGCCTCCCACTTACGTAGTGTCGACTGGGTCGTGTATTCCCTAACGATACTAGATGTTGAGGTCGCAACCGATCACTTGGAGATGAAAATTCTACATATAACTTCGAGATAGGCGATCCATCGACAAAATGATTCTCCACCATTGCCTCAAGGCTCAGGGACCTTTGATGTCGAATCGTCATATCTCACCGGATCGATCAAGCGCAAAATCTATACTTAATAGATCGAACTTTCATTGGCGTTGTTCAATATTTTACGCCTAATTCTTTTGAAGTTCCACCAAATCGACGTTTCGATTAAAACTCAATCGCTACTGTGTTCTCGATAAGAAAATAACACCATTTTCGTCACGCACTTCACCATCGTAGTAAATAACACTATTAATACGTTCACTCATTTTCGGTTTTTTTTTTTTGCTTGAATGCTTTCTCGCCAACCGAGAATGCAATTTGGTGATTTATAGCCTAATTTTGCATGAACATTAAAGTAAAAATCACGTCCCACGTTGAGCGCTTTTCAACGCCTCCGGTAATAGTGCACCTCGCCGAAGCGTTTTTGGCCACGGTTTGTTGTAAACGCTCTCAAAATAATTTTGCCGGAGACCATCAGAGCAAAAGCGCCCCACGCGAGAGCCGCTTACCACGGTTTGTTAAACGTCTCTCAAAATTATTTTGTCGGAGACTCTTGTCCAAAAATTTAATTCATTTTTCACATTGCAAGTGGATTCGGAAGATCGCCTAAAGCGGCGTCCACGTAGGGCGCTTTAGGCCACGTTACTAAAGCGCGCCCTCGTGACGCCGCTTTAAGTCGATTTCAAAAAGCGTGTTGACGTGACGCGCTTTTTGGGGAAATTGCCCTTCCTCAATATTTTTGAAACCCGTCTTTCCTAATTTTGTATTTTTTGGTATTTTGGGATATTTGCCCTAAAAGTAAAGCAAACTTTCACACTCTTTTCAAAAACGATCTATTTTCCTAAATAAAATTAAAAACTGCCTATATAAGCCTTGTTTAGCCGTTTTCCCCCTCATTAATTTTTAGGGTTTAGACTTAGATTTGATGTTAGTCTTTTATAAATTTTGGTATCACCAAATCTTGACACTGATCTTCATCTAAATATGAGAAATTTATATAGCACGGGACTTGAGTCACAAAGCACCAAATATAGAATGTATACTGTATCATGATAAGAATGCTACGATAACCTTAAAATAATCAGACTGCAACCTCGAGACAGAGAAGCCATTTTGAATACTCGGCAACAAATATTTTGCTCCACATTAGAAGTAAAAGCTAATTAGCTGCAAAAATATGGAATTAAGCAAGGAAAGAATTGCCACCCAAAGGCACAAATCCCCTCTACGCTCTAATGGCACAAAGCAAAAAAAAAGAAAAGATCTATTTTAGTCTACCAAAATCCTGCCTGTGTTACAATCTAAAACAACCCAAAATGAATGCTATTATAGTTTAATAATGCAGTGAATATGAACTATGGCGAAAATAATGACCGAACTATCACCTTGCAAACACATAATCAATCAATTATCCGACCAAATCGACTAGTTACAATAGTTGAGACCTCTTCTTCCTCCTCCAAGAACTCCAAAGATTCACCATAGATTTTCTGAGCATCTTGTCTTAAAAGCCCAGATAACCCAGTTTCCCCTATTGATTCCAAACCATTTATGAGGATTCTAAAGGATGATCTATCGGGTTCACAATCCACAGCTTTCATCAAGCCATAGCAATCCATCACAAGGTGAGTGAGCTTAAAACTAATCAAAGCATTCAATAGAGCATTGAAACCCACGATATCAGGATCTAAAGAGTTTTCTGTTTTTAGATACGAGTAAATAAGCTCAACATCTTTAAACAATCCATTGCTGGCAAGCACGTAAATCATATCAGTATATAACAACAACCGAGGCTTGTACCATACCTCCTTTCGAATATCGTCGAACACCTGGCTTACAATCAAATATTGAACCAAGTATCAATTTCATATGAACACAAACGCGAACCCTAATTAAGTTAATGATTGATTTTTGCTCTTGCATGTTCAATTAAAATCAAAATTGGTACTTCAAACATGAATTTCAGAAATTAAGATGAATTAATGCAAAAATTTCGCTTCAATTTTCATATCTCTCGAGGAAATTTGAAAAAGGAGGAAAGAGAGGGGAAACCTTGAGAGCCAAAAGGCATTCGTTTTGACGGAGGAGTTCCCGGAGAACGGCCACCATATCGAACTTCAATAATCGCCGGAACTTGGAGTCGAAGACGCGCTCCAATTCCGAGAGCGAAGTGTTGGAAATGTTGCGGTTGGCTCTCTTCAACGACTGCACCGCTTGAATCGCTTCGATGCTAAGGTTCCTGCCTTTCTGCAGCGGCTTCCGGTTCTTGCTTCGGTCTTTCATGGTAATAACCATGGCTTTAGGGTTCAATTTGAGTCGCAACGAGAAGCCATTGATAACAGTAGAGAAGCAAGCTGAAGGAGTTGACGTTGCAATCATTCGATTCATTCCTTCAGCGATACATTCTATGGATACTTTCAACCGTTGGCCAAGAACATTGGATATCAAGGATGCATTTGGAAGGTGATGAAAAACGAAAAATAAGCGGTAAGATTAATGGGCAAAATATGCTTCTAAGTCCCTTTACTTTTCGTTTATTTAGAATTTTGTCTCTTACTATTTTTTAGATTTTAAAATTTAGATTCAGTTGTTAACTTTGTTAAAATTTGACATTTTAAAATAAAAAATACCATCTTTCTAGCAATGTAATAAAAAATGACTTTTTTAATTGAAGGAGGATGATACAATCATGGAGGTTTAATTTAGAAAAACACATGAAGGGGGTGACTTTAATGATTCGTGCTAACTATAGAGCCTCATGCATCTCAAGTTAATGATAAAGGTGGGGGGTTAGGTCACCAGAAAGGTTCGTCGGCGTGAAGAGGAGTCGTCAGATGAATGAGGGTTGGAGGAAATGGTGAGGCTATTGCTTTGAAAGGGAGTAATGGTAAGAGAGTCTCGTTTAATGGTTCCCTTTTAGGTGCTTCAATGAAGGGTTTTGGTAGCGGTGTGAATGATGATTTTGAATTGAAGGAGGGTGATACGATCACAGAGGTTGTTAATGGCGTCCTTTGGTTCATTTCTATGATAAGGTTCGTGGTTTGATTGAGAAAAGTATGGCTCGATCAATGATCATTAAGTTACTGGGCAAAGAATGGGTTTTAACGCTTTATTCAATAAAATCCATTCATTGTGGAAGCTAGAGATGACAATCTAGTTAATGGATTTAGAGAATAATTTCTACTTAGTTAAGTTTCAGGGCGAGAAAGATTACACGAAAGCGTTGATTGTAGGACCGTGGTTGGTTTTTGGTCAGTATTTGACAGTACAACCCGTAACACTCCACACCTGACCTAATCGCTAGATCCGAGATGTGAGATGCCACATTCGTTGCCAAAGCAACTATGATTTCATTTTAATACCTAATAGATAAGTCATATAAGCAATTAAGTATTAAAACATGTTATTTAAACAAACCTGAGTTATAAGCAAGCTTACGAAAGCTTTTATGAAACACCAGTAATAAATGAGGGACTAAAATGTAAGAACAGTTAAAATCGAAGTTTTGTTGTGACATCAAAGGATGGATGTCGCTACATTGAGGGCAACAACATAGTGTCACGACATCAAACTGGAGTGAGTCCCAACTATGAAAATAATAGCTTGGTATCACGACTTAATTAGGGGAATGTCGCGACTTGGAAGATAGGGGGCTCAGTGTCGCGACACTAATAGGAGAATGTCACGACTATGAAGACAATTTCCTCCAACTTTGCATCTTCCTTTACAAACCTACCAAGCATCAATACCAAATGGTCAAAATGACTTAAAAACTCAATACATCTCATTTTAGGCATTAATTTAAATGCCAAACTACATCCTTGACACATTTAAACATCTTAAAACATATGATCATATACAAATTCACATTCATTCTAGTCTCATATATCACTATAACCTCCCTAACTCGACCTAAACGTTAGATCCAAATTTGGGAGATTAAATCGGACATCGAAATGACCTAGTAAACTATTGGAGTTTATAAATAGTCATTTTAAAACGATTGTTTATTTTAGACGAAAGCTTAGTTTATTTTCAGAAAAACTCATGAGTTAACAAAAATTGATTAAGTAAAACTTTTTCCTTGTAACGGTGACTACTTTTGAAAACTTAGTTGTTCAATGTATTTATTCTTCCAAAATTTATTTTTTATTTAGGAACGGAAAAGTGATATTCTGTAACACCCCTAACTCGTATTTGTCGCCAGAACAGGGTTACAGAGCATTACCGGACAAATGGAATAGTAAAACATTCAAATCATACATTAATATAGCATAATCAAATTTCATTCAAATACATTCATAATAGGGACACACGGTCGTGTCCTAGCTCGTGTCCAAGCTCGTGTAACTCACTGACTTGGGTCACACAGCCAAGCCACATGCCCGTGTGCCAGGCCGTGTGTTAGGTCGTGTAACAGCCTGACTTGCATGCCTTGAACCTACAAGAGACACGCGGCCGTGTCGCATGACCGTGTGTCACACACGACTGAGACACACGCTAGTGTCTCTGGTCGTGTGGACCTAAAATGTTCTTTAATCAACAATTTTACCATTTTAAACTTACTTGGAACCTAAACAAACCATTTACCAATCAAAATACCTATCCAAATTGACTTAAATCATGCCAAAAACATATCAAAATCAACCTAATTCAGTGCCTAACCAATGTACCCTCATTGGTACCACAGGTATATATATTGCCTAACCAATGTACCCTCATTGGTACCACAGGTATATATATTGTAACAGCCGGTTTAGAACCTAGTCAGAACAGTAGTTTTGAGACCACAAATTTGAGGTCGGTATAAAAATTTAATATTATTTTCTGTGTGAATGGTATGTGACATTGTCCGTGTGAAAATTCTGTGTGATAATTTGATCGTTTGTGTGCCGAATTAAGAGAAATGACTTAATCTTATAAAATGCAAAAGTTGTGTGCTGAAAGTGCTTAATTTTCATGGCTTTTTAAATGAAGGGTCCTTATGTTGTAAATGAGCCATTAAAAGTATAGATGGACATAAATGGGTATATATTAAGTGAATTTATAATGTTTTAATGAAGGGCAAAATAGTAAACTTTGTTTTAATGTTAATATAATAAATAAAACACAAACTTTTACCCATTAAAATAGAGAGGAAAGAAAGGGTTAAGAGCTTTGTAGATTTCGGCACATTGAATTCTTGATTGAGGTATGATTTTGAGACGATTTTTGATAATTTCTATGTTTTCGTGATCGTTGCTTTGTGCTTTACAAAACCCATGCTCAAATTTCATGTATTGATAGTGTTTGTGAGATATGCCATTGATAAGATATTGAGCTTTGTGATGATTTATGGTGTTAAAGGGAAGATTTGAGCTAGATGAACATACTTTGTTCTTGAAATTTTGATAAATTTAGCTAATTAGGGCTAAATTATAAAAATAGTAATTTGAAGGACTTAAATGTGAAATAAATGAAATGTGTGGACTTGTACGAATATAGAGAGGATTTTTCTAAGTATATATGTTTTGGAATTTTGTTTATTTGATGATTTTGTGAAATAGGGACTAAAGTGTCAAAATGTGAAAATGTGAGGGCTATTTTGTAAAATGCCCTAAATATATGTGTTTGGACTAAAATGAATGATTTTATGATTGAATGGATTGAATTTGAATGTGTATAGACCAAGAGAAGAGAGGTTCGGATCGAGATCGAGGCAAAGATAAAGTGCTCGATTAATCGACCGTATCGATAGTTCGACGTCTGAGGTAAGTTCGGATAGGATACATATTGTTAAGATATGTTTTAGCATTATGAAATGAATATGTATTTGTGTATGAAAGTGAGTGCTATGTGCAAGATTTTAGTTGATGGCACTAAGTGTGCGAAATTGAAATCGAAATAGAAATGAATAGCACTGTGTGTGCGATGATATGAAAGCTTCGGCTTATGGACCTGGCACTGTGTGTACGATACCGAGATAAGTCGGTTGAAAGATTGGGCACTAAGTGTGCGATGACGATTATGATCCGGTTATGAAATTGGCACTAAGTGTGCGAAATAATAAAAAAGAATAGTAAAGGTTGAACGAGAGGTAATATTGAGCAATTGAGTAGCATGAATGGTGAGTAACTATGTGTTGATCAAGGTACATTTGAACCTAGGTGGTTGATGATAGCCTTAATAGTTATATGAATAGATACTTGAGCATATGGTTGAGATTGATGATGAGTCTAATTATGCAATTTATCTATGTGATGATTTAATTGTGTATGATGTGGTATTATTGAGTAATATGTATTAAACTACGAACTTACTAAGCTTTGAAAAGCTTATTGTGTGAATTTTTTTTTTGCTTTACAGTGTCAGTAAAGCTAGCTCGGATCTGGGGATCGTCATCATCTCAATCACACTATCGGCAATCTATTTTGGGGTATTTTGGAAAGATGTATATAGTTAAAATATGGCATGTATAGGCTAGTTATTTGAATCATGTTTGAGATTTGTAAGTAGCCATGAGATGTGGCTAGTTATGTGATAGTTTTTGGCATGAATGACTTTGGTATATATGATGCATCTTTTGGTATGGATTGTGAGTTGAGAAATTGACTTATGGATGGAAATTTTGGTGATGGCATGATGTTATTAGGAATAAGTGAAATTGGGAATGAATTAGATAAGTTTTGGAATTAAATTTGGTATGAATAGAATTGGTATTGAATGCATGGTTTGAATGATTATTTTGATATGCTTTTAGGTAGTCATAAGTGCATGAGTTGTTGGTAAATTTTTCTTGTAGGTATGACCCATTTGGGTGGCATTTTTGGTCTTGCAAATGGCCTATAATGTCACACGGCCATGGCACACGGGCGTGCCTAGTGACCGTGGGGTAAATTCAGTAGCTTGCTTAAGGGCACACGGTTACAGCACACGGGCGTGCCTAGAAGCCATGTGAGAAAGTCAGTATATGGCCCAGTAGTGTACGGCCTTAGCACACGGGGGGTGCTTGGTAACCGTGTTGCTTTGGCAGGATTGACCACGGCCAGGGTACACGGGCGTGCTTGGTGTCCGTGGTGAGGAATCAGGTTCGACCACAGGGAGGACACACGAGTGTGTCTAGAAGTCGTGGAGAGCACACGGTTGGCTCCCACAGGTATGTATCCCCTGTATTTTGGATAAGTTTTTAAGTTTCTAAAAAATTTCGTATGTGTTTCGATTTAGTCCCGATCCTTATTTAGCAGGTGTTTAAGGTCTTATAGGTCTCAATAAGGGACTATATGTTTATGTTTTGATGTGATACTGATGATTGACTTTGTGTCGTGAATGGGTTGTTAAATGATTTGATTGTTTGGTAATGCCTCTTAACCCTATTCTGGAGATGGTTTCGAGTTAAGAGTGTTATATTTTATTGGTATCAGAGCTACGATTTAGTCGATTCTCAGACTAACGTAGCGTGTGTGAGTCTAACTATACATGACATATTTGAAATTGCGATAGTGTAATGAATTCTGACAGTTGAAAATGTGTTTTCAGATAGTAATGGATCCCGATCGAACAGTTGCTAATGACGTAGAAAGTAACACGCCTGCTCCCGCTCAAGGGACAGCGCTGACCATATCTAGGCCGAATGAAAGTAGTGAGGGAGGAGAGGCTAAGCAAGCCTTCTTCCGTATGATGAGTGAATGGTTTTCAGAATTCGTTCGAACGAATCCAACTACTCCATAACCTGTACCCCCACAAGTACCTGTTGTGCCACAAATTGTAGATCCGATCAGATTGAATAAACCATCTGTAGACAAGATTTGAAAATAGGGGGCTGAAGAGTTTAGGGCCACAGTTGATAATGATGCTGAGCGGGCCGAGTTTTGGCTCGAGAATACAATTCGAGTATTTGATGAGATGTCGTTGAATCTTGATGAATGCATTAAGTGTGTAGTTTCCTTATTAAGAGACATGACTTATAACTAGTGGAAAACATTGATATTTTTGATTCCGAGAGAGAAACACTTGGGACTTCTTTCAAGCCGAGTTCAGAAAGAAGTATATCAGTCAACGCTTCATTGATCAGAAACGTAAAGAGTTTCTAGAATTGAAACAAGGTCGTTTATCTGTTACTGAGTACGAGTTGGAATTCGTAAGATTGAGTCAATATGTGAGAGAATGTGTTTCGATTGAAGCTACTATGTGCAAACGTTTCATAGAGGGATTGAATGAAGACATTAAGTTGTTGGTTGGGATACTCGATATAAACGAATTTATTGTATTAGTTAAAAGAGCATGCAAAGCCAAGGAACTCAGTAAAGAAAAGAAGAAAGCTGATTCTGAAGCTCGTGATGAAAGAAAGAGATCGATGGATAAATTTTCTCAACCTTCTACAAAGAGATATAGAGATGCAAGCAATCGTTCAAATGCTTCGTTTGGACATCCAAGTAGAGATCGTTCGAGACAAAATACTGGTTTACGAATTCAAGTTCCAAATGAATCAAGTGTTGGCAGTGTTAAGAGTAACAAGTGCAAGTGTAGACAATATGGGAGACGACATGTGGGAGAATGCTGGGGCAAGTATAACAACAAAACATGCTACAAGTGTGAATCCCGAGATCATTTTATTCGAGATTGTCCAAAGATGGTCGAAGAAGAAAATGTTCAGAATGAAAGACCGAGTAATGTGACAGCTAGGGGTAGACCACCCAGAAACACCAGAAATGTGAGTGAGAGCCAGGAAGGGACAATTGATACAGTAATGAGGTCAGAAGCGAGAGCACCTGCCAGAGCCTATGCTATACGTGCACGGGAGGAAGCATCATCTCCAGATATCATCACCGGTACTTTTACATTATTTGATACTGATGTCATTGCATTGATAGATCTAGGATCAACTCATTCCTATGTATGTATGAATTTAGTATTGAATAAGACTCTATCTGTTAAGTCTACTGAATTTGTAATTAGAGTATCGAACCCCTTAGGCAAGTGTGTTTTGGTGAATAAGGTGTGCAAGAATTGTCTATTGATCTTTCGTGATTTATGTTTTTCGGTCAATTTGATGTTGCTACCATTTGATGAATTTGACATAATTCTGGGTATGGATTGGCTTACTTTGCCTAATGCCATCGTGAATTGTAAGAGAAAGAGTATTGAATTGAAGAGTCAAAATGGTGAAATAGTTCGAATTAAATCCAATGATATGAAAGGATTACCAGCTGTTGTACCTGCGATGAAAGCTATGAATTATGTGAAAAAGGGTTTTGAAGCTTATTTGGCATATGTGATTGATACAAAAGTGTTAAAAAAGAAAGTTGAATCTGTGCCTGTGGTATGTGAGTTTACAGATGTATTTCCCGAAGAGTTACCGGGATTACTGATAAACCGTAAAAGTAACGTATTTTAATCCCACATTTAGTATGTTTTTGGATGATTTGTCCCTAATTTATGTAAAAAGGTGCTCTTAATCCTTTCTTTTCATGTCTTATACTCAGGTAAGCACCTAAGGATAAAAAGAACGTAAAACGGGCTTAAAACGGACCAATTTGGGCCAAAGAGGAAATTGACATGGCCTGGACTTCAAGCCACACGGCAGTGCCTCGTCAAATTACTTCACACGGCCATGCCACGACTTACACGGCTGTGCCTTAATCTACAGAATCGAGACAGGCTTGAAGGCGATTTGTACGGTGTGTGCCATGGGCATGCCCCTGCCACGGGAATGAGCAATTTCACTCGAATTTGGATGCTTAAAGCCAAAGAAACATACTCTTAAGTTCACTTAAACACCTTAATAGTAATTCTACTTGAAGGAGGTACTTAGGAGCGAAGTAAAGCATCTAAGGAGCCTATATAAACAACCAAAGGCAATCGTTCTAAAGGAGGGAGTTATAGGCGAGTTTTACGCGAGCTTTATTCGAAATTACTCAAGATAGCAGTTGATCCATCTCAAGAAGCGGAGTTCTACTCAAAGCAGAGGATCTCCTCTTCAATTCCTTTAGGGGTTTTAGGGATTTCTTATGTTTTGTTTTATCTTTTCTCTTGAGATGTTTTCTTATTTTGTTATGAACTAAACCCTTGAGATACAGAAGGGATGAAACTATGAAATTTTGTTATTTGATTTCTAAATTATATGATAAGTACTTAGTTTGTTCTTAATTATGTTGCTTAATTTAATCGATGTGCTTAGGTGGAGGAGGAATAGACCTCGCCTAAGAGTAGATCTAACATAATTAAGCGGAGTTGATCGCACGCCTAGAGATAGGTTGACGAGATTTTGCCGGATTAGGGTGAAACCTAATATGGGAGTCCATTGATCGATTTACTGCTTCCTTAGGGGGTTATTATAAGAGAACGAGAGTTCCACTAATTAACCTAAGGTTAGACGTTATTCGCCTCGAGAGAGTGTTTAATATAGGTTAGGGAGTCTCACTGATCAAGTTAAGTAAAGAAGTCATATGAATTAAAAGTTAGATAACAATAGAAGTCATAGGTGGATTCTTCCTGAGGGTATCGTCGTAATCAACTGAGTTTTTCCACAATTTTTTCCCAAAGTTTCATTCTTTTGTCTTTGCATCTAGTTTAGTTTTTCATTAGTTTTTAGATTAATAAACCAATCACTCCATATTTTAGGCTAAATAATAGAAAGAAAGTGAGTAGTAGTACTTTTAGGTTCCTTTGGGTTCGATAAAATAATCTTGCGTAAACTATACTATTGTTTGATAGGTGCACTTGCCTCCATCGTTGTCATAGTTAGTCTACAGGTTCGATCATTCTTTATAAATATTAAAACTCGACTGTTTGACACGATCAAGTTTTTGGTGCCATTGCCGGGAGACACTAAAATATTAAGAAAGCTCTATTTCTATTACTTTAGCCATTATTTTATTATTTTTTTCAATTTACTTTTATTTTTAGTTTAGGTTAAATTTTTATTTCTTTCTTTCTTCTCTTAGTAGGTACCTCTAGTTTATGACTAGAAGGAACCCGAGAGGACCTTTAGCGTACGAAAGTGACATTGAAGCTACCGCTCGAGGAATCTCAGAGAAACTAGACGAGCTCTAGACTACCAAAGAGAAGAAAACCAAGACAGATCCAATCCAATTGAAGGGATGGACGAAAACAATCCACCGCCAAATGTGCAAAAACAGAATGCTCCGCGTACTATGTATGATTATGCTAAACCTAATTTGACAGAGCGAGAATCTAGTATTGTCGAACTGCTATAGTGCTAATAATTTTGAATTAAAGCCTAATACAATACAAATGATTCAACAATTTGTTCAATTTGATGGTTTGCGCGGATCGAAGACCCAAATACTCATATAGCTAATTTTTAGAGTTCTATGATACCTTCAAAATAAATGGCGTTTACGATGATGCCATTAAATCTTGATTATTTCCTTTTCATTAAGGAATAAAGCAAAGCGTTGGTTGAACTCATTACCACGAGTCAATTACCACATGGGATCAAATGACCGAAAAATTTCTTTTAAAATATTTTCCACCAGCCAAAATAGCCAAATTTAGGAATGGCTTATCTTCTTTTGTACAGAATGACGCAGAAACATTATATGATGCATGGGGAAGATATAAGGATCTCCTGAGAAGATGTCCACACCATGGATTACCTTTGTGGCTTCAAGTCCAAACTTTTTACAACGGTGTGAATTCTTCAACGAGGCAAATGATTGACTCATCAGCCGGTGGAACTTTGAATAACAAAACTCCTGAAGTGGCTTACGACTTTATTGAAGAGATGTAGTTGAATACCTATCAATGGAAAATTACAAGGGCCAAACTGACAAAATTAGCCAAAGTTTTTAACATAGACGCAGTAACAATGTTGTCAACACAGGTGGAGATGATGAATAAAAAACTTGACAATTTATGTTCTTCATAGGTACACCCGGTAATGCAATGCGAAGCGAGTGGGAATATGGCGAATTCTGAGTACCCACCCTACCAACTAGGAGCAGAACATGAGCAGACAAACTATATAGGTAGAAATTTCAGATCTAATAATAATCCTTATAGTAACACTTATAACGCAGGTTGGAGGAACCACCCAAATTTTTGTGGGGAGGACAAGGAAATCAAAGACAGCAACCTCCTTCAAATTATCAAAATTAGCCATATCCACAAGAGAAGCAATCAAACCTTGAAGAGATGCTGACGAAATTCATGGTAGCTACAGATTCTCGTTTCCAAAAGACTGAAGCAACACTTGATGAACAACAAAAATTGATCAAAGGGATCGATAATAAAGTTAGAGAACTTACTAGATCAGTGGGACATCTCACAAAGCTGATTTCTGAACGTCAACAAGGACGTCTACCAAGCGACACAGAAAAAAACCCAAAAGAACAGATCCAAGCCATCACAGCTCAAGAAGGTACAAAGGTAGACGAGCCCACCACAGCACAATAAACCAAGGAAGAAAAAGGTAAAATAGAGGTAGCACACGAAAAGCCAAAACTAATAATCAAAGAATACAAACCTCGCATACCTTATCCCGAAGCATTGAAAGGAGATGATTCAGAGGAACAGTTTGGTAAGTTTCTTAAACTTTTAAAGAAATTACATATTAACTTACCTTTTCTTGAAGCACTTTTTCAGATGCCTGACTCGAGGAAATTTTTAATGCAACTCTTGACAAACAAATGCAAAATAGACGAAAAGCACCACGTGGAACTAAATACAACATGCTCGGCAATGTTACAAAATAGACTACTGCAGAAACAAAAAGATCCAGGGAGTTTTACGATTCCATGATTAGTTGGTAGTTTAACTATTGATAATGCATTAGTTGATCTAGGGGCAAGTATAAATGTCATGCCTTATGCATTGTTTAAATGACTAAGTCTAGGGAAGCTCAAACAAACTAGGATGAGTATTCAACTAGCTGATAAAATTGTTAGAATTCCTAGGGGCATTATTGAAGATGTGTAACATCCTAAAATTTGTGTATCAGTTGGTAGCTTGTGTTAGCTCGGGTAGTATTATTTGTGTAACATCCTAGATTAGGGGTTATGCATTTGTGCATAATTCATGAGTAGTAGGTTTTGGCAGTGTTTGGAAGTGAATTAAGGGTTTTTAAAATCCTAGGATGGAAGAGAAAGCTTTGGACAATTATTGGTTTTTAAGTTAAAAACAAGAAGTGATGTGGAAAAGTGGCAAGGGACGCCACCTAAAGTGCAAGGGTTATGGCATCAAGTGAAGTACTTTGAGGGAAGAGGTTCGAATCCCATTGTGTGCATTTTTGCTTAATTTTATGAAATAGCATGCTTACTGTGATATGGATGTGTGGTGTGCATTTTTAGAACCTTGGAAATGTAAGGAAATGTATGAAAATGCATGGAAATGTATGGAAATGTATGGAAATGAATGGAAATGTATGGAAATGTATGAAAATGTATGGAAATGCATGGAAATGTAAGGAAATGTATGGAAATGTAAGGAAATGTAGAGAAATGCAAGGAAATGAAAGGAAATGTAAGGAAATGTAAGGAAATATAAGGAAATGTAAGGAAATGAAAGGAAATGAAAGGAAATGAAAGGAAATGAAAGGAAATGTAAGGAAATGTAAGGAAATGTAAGGAAATGTAAAGAAATGTAAGGAAATGTAAGGAAATATAAGGAAATGTAAGGAAATGAAAGGAAATGTAAGGAAATGAAAGGAAATGAAAAGAAATGTAAGGAAATGAAAGGAAATGTAAGGAAATGTAAGGAAATGTAAGGAAACTTGGAAATGATTTAGAAATGTTAAGTTTCAAAAGGAGGAAAGTAAACATTTTGGAAACCTAAGCTAAAAGAGGAAAGTAAACATTTTGGAAACTTAAGTTAAAAGAGGAAAGTGAACATTTTGGAAACCTAGGAAATGTCAAGCTTAAAGAGCCAAACAAAAATTTTTGGAAACTTAGAAATGACCTAGAAATGTCGAGTTTTAAAGTTTAAAAGAGGAAATTAAGGCAAGGTGGCCTTAAGAGAAAAAGTATGTGAAAATTGACACATAAACAGGCTTGGAAAAGTGGCCTGAAGATGCCACTTAGGGCCTCTGGAAATGGCGCCACATGCAAGTGTATTTGGGCCAGGGATCGAGTCACTTAGGAAGCAAATAAAAAAAGTTTTATTTTACTACAAAGAGCAGAGAAGTGGACAACATGTGGGCTCTTAAAAGAGGATTTTTATTTCCTTTAGAATTTCGGCTAATTAGGAGATAATTGTTGGATTAATTCTTTTGATAAAGTGATAATTATCACATAGGAAGAGTGGTGGCCAAGTTAAGGACTCTAGCTAGTAATTTCGGCTATAAAAGGAAGAGAAGGCCATTCATTCATTCATTCACTCTTCCTTTGCGAATTTCTTAAGCGATTCTCCTCTCTCTACCGAAATTCCTACGGTTTTATTCTTCATTCTCTTTTCTTTCTAATCCTCCAAAAGTCGAAAGTTGTGAGAGCATCATTTAGCCATAGCCAGAATCTCTCGAAGGTTGAAGTGAAGGTGCAATTGATTCCTTCAAATAAGGGTAAGATCCAAGTTTAGTTTCCATTCTTTTATATTTTAGACTTATCAAAATTTAGGGACTAAATTCGATTATTAATCTTGGCCGAATCATGGAAGGAGAAGTTCTTCTCCCGAAGGTACACCATAGGCCGCGTGTTCCCTAGTTATTCAGTGAATCTCAGGATTTAAAATCCACAAGGTAAGACATGCGAATATTCGGCCAAGGCCTATTTTTGGTGTTTTAGATCTAGTTCATATTTATTCAAAAGCCGAAACTAATTTGTTAAGGTGATTTAAAGCTTTGCCGAATTCAAGAAAGAGTATAGTAAAGATTTCGGGATTTGGCACCAAGGTAAGTTTTAGTGTACTAATCCTACTAGGATTTGGATTTATGGCCGAATGACTTACTAAGTATTAAATGATTGATTAAATGTAGAGATTTAAGATCTAAGGCATTAGATCAAGCTTTTCGGGATTTGGATTGGAAACCTTAAGCGAATCAGGTGTGTACCCTACCCTAAGTTTTAATACGTTCATGGCTATGTTTTAAATTAAATGTGTTAATATGAAAGTGTAAGAATATGGCTAAGGTATCGTGTGTACCCCACACTATATCATAATATGTTTTATGGTTACGTTTAATTAATATATGTGATATTAAGAATATGAAAGTGGCTAAGGTACCATGTTATGGTACAAAGTACTCAGGTACGTTTCCTACTCCTACTAGGATTATGAAATATGTTAATTGTAACATGAGAATAAGAATAAGAATGTGAACTATGGCATATTTATGCATATTACTATTATATGGGGCATATGGGTTTATTTTTGGGGAAGTGAATGTGGTGACCTAAGACCACAAACATGGTGACCTAAGACCGTGATATCTGAATGTGGTGACCTAAGACCACAGTAATCTAAATGTGGTGACCTAAGACCACATAAATCTGAACGTGGTGGCCTAAGACCACGAATGCGGTGACCTAAGACCGCGATATGGAGTGTAGCGGAAGGAGGGTTGACTTAGTAGTCCCCACAGTGTGCAGGATGGTACGGGTGGAGTGTAGCGGATGGCTAACTAGGTTTGGGTTTGGGTTGCATCATTATTTTTACCTGTTATATGAACATGTATGTGATATGATAATGCATGCCTGAAATGTTAATTCTTAGTGTTGGTTACACATTGAGTCTATTTGACTCACCCATTGTGGGACTATTTTCGGTGTGACAACAAGAATGGACCAAGGTTGGCGAGAATCTTAGGGATGGCCATGCACAAAGAAATTTTGACTTGGACTTTTATTTTATTTTAATTTAAATTCAAAATACTAAAACTGTAACATCCTAGATTAGGGGTTATGCATTTGTGCATAATTCATGAGTAGTAGGTTTTGGCAGTGTTTGGAAGTGAATTAAGGGTTTTAAAATCCTAGGATGGAAGAAAGCTTTGGACAATTATTGGTTTTAAGTTAAAAACAAGAAGTGATGTGGAAAAGTGGCAAGGGGCGCCACCTAAGGTGTAAGGGTTATGGCATCAAGTGAAGTACTTTGTGGGAAGAGGTTCAATCCCATTGTGTGCATTTTGCTTAATTTTATGAAATAGCATGTTTCTTGTGATATGGATGTGTGGTGTGCATTTTTAGAACCTTGGAAATGTAAGGAAATGTATGGAAATGCATGGAAATGTATGGAAATGTATGTAAATGAATGGAAATGTATGGAAATGTATGGAAATGTATGGAAATGCATGGAAATGTAAGGAAATGTATGGAAATGTAAGGAAATGTAGAGAAATGCAAGGAAATGAAAGGAAATGTAAGGAAATGTAAGGAAATATAAGGAAATGTAAGGAAATGAAAGGAAATGAAAGGAAATGAAAGGAAATGAAAGGAAATGTAAGGAAATGTAAGGAAATGTAAGGAAATATAAGGAAATGTAAAGAAATGTAAGGAAATGTAAGGAAATATAAGGAAATGTAAGGAAATGAAAGGAAATGAAAGGAAATGTAAGGAAATAAAAGGAAATGAAAGGAAATGTAAGGAAATGAAAGGAAATGTAAGGAAATGTAAGGAAATGTAAGGAAACTTGGAAATGATTTAGAAATGTTAAGTTTCAAAAGGAGGAAAGTAAACATTTTGGAAACCTAAGCTAAAAGAGGAAAGTAAACATTTTGGAAACTTAAGTTAAAAGAGAAAAGTGAACATTTTGGAAACCTAGGAAATGTCAAGCTTAAAGAGCCAAACGAAAATTTTTGGAAACTTAGAAATGACTTAGAAATGTCGAGTTTTAAAGTTTAAAAGAGGAAATTAAGGCAAGGTGGCCTTAAGAGAAAAAGTATGTGAAAATTGACACACAAACAGGCTTGGAAAAGTGGCCTGAAGATGCCACTTAGGGCCTCTGGAAATGGCGCCACATGCAAGTGTATTTGGGCCAGGGATCGAGTCACTTAGGAAGCAAATAAAAGAAGTTTTATTTTGCTACAAAGAGCAGAGAAGTGGACGACATGTGGGCTCTTAAAAGAGGAGTTTTATTTCCTTTAGAATTTCGGCTAATTAGGAGATAATTGTTGGATTAATTCTTTTGATAAAGTGATAATTATCACATAGGAAGAGTGGTGGCCAAGTTAAAGACTCTAGCTAGTAATTTCGGCTATAAAAGGAAGAGAAGGCCATTCATTCATTCATTCACTCTTCCTTTGCCGAATTTCTTAAGTAGATTCTCCTCTCTCTGCCGAAATTCCTACAGTTTTATTCTTCCTTCTCTTTTCTTTCTAATCCCTCCAAAAGCCGAAAGTTGTGAGAGCATCATTTAGCCATAGCCGAATCTCTGAAGGTTGAAGTGAAGGTGCAATCGATTCCTTCAAATAAGGGTAAGATCCAAGTTTAGTTTCCATTCTTTTATATTTTAGACTTATCGAAATTTAGGGACTAAATTCGATTATTAATCTTGGCCGAATCATGGAAGGAGAAGTTCTTCTCCCGAAGGTACACCATAGGCCGCGTGTTCCCTAGTTATTCGGTGAATCTCGGGATTTAAAATCCACAAGGTAAGACATGTGAATATTCGACTGAGGCCTATTTTTGGTGTTTTAGATCTAGTTCATATTTATTCAAAAGCCGAAACTAATTTGTTAAGGTGATTTAAAGCTTTTCCAAATACAAGAAAGAGTATAGTGAAGATTTCGAGATTTGGCACCAAGGTAAGTTTTAGTGTACTAATCCTACTAGGATTTGGATTTATGGCCGAATGGCTTACTAAGTATTAAATGATTGATTAAATTTAGAGATTTAAGATCTAAGGCATTAGATCAAGCTTTTCGGGGTTTGGATTGGAAACCTTAAGCGAATCAGGTGTGTACCCTACCCTAAGTTTTAATACGTTCATAGCTATGTTTTGAATTAAATGTGTTAATATGAAAGTGTAAGAATATGGCTAAGGTACCGTGTGTACCCCACACTATATCATAATATGTTTTATGGTTACGTTTAATTAATATATGTGATATTAAGAATATGAAAGTGGCTAAGGTACCATGTTATGGTACAAAGTACTCAGGTACATTTCCTACTCCTACTAGGATTATGAAATATGTTAATTGTAACATGAGAATAAGAATAAGAATGTGAACTATGGCATATTTATGCATATTACTATTATATAGGGCATATGGGTTTATTTTTAGGGAAGTGAATGTGGTGACCTAAGACCACAAACACGGTGACCTAAGACCGTGATATCTGAATGTGGTGACCTAAGACCACAATAATCTGAATGTGGTGACCTAAGACCACAGAAATCTGAACGTGGTGACCTAAGACCACGAATGCGGTGACCTAAGACCGCGATATGGAGTGTAGCGGAAGGAGGTTGACTTAGTAGTCCCCATGGTGTGCGAGGATGGTGCAGGTGGAGTGTAGCGTATGGCTAACTAGGTTTGGGTTTGGGTTGCATCATTATTTTTACATTATATGAACATGTATGTGATTTGATAATGCATGCACGAAATGTTAATTCTTAGTGTTGGTTACACATTGAGTCTATTTGACTCACCCCATTGTGGGACTATTTTCGGTGACTGACGGTAATGGACCGGTTCGCAGAATCTTAGGGATGGCCATGCACAAAGAAGAAATTCTGACTTGGACTTTTATTTTATTTGAAGTATTTTGAATTTAAATTTTGGGAATTATTTGATGTAATAATGCCTTAGTAGGAATATTTTATTCTATTTTTATTGTTAAGCTTACAATTTTATCAATTAAAGATTAAGTAAATCTATTTTCATACAAAGCCCAAACGTTTTGTCACCTAAAGTAAAGGATTTTAATAATGAATTAAACTTGTTTTCAACTCAAGCCCAACCCAAAACAATCTTTCTTTCAAAACACACAAGTTTTTCCTAAGTAACAAAAGAATTTGAAGCAGTTTACAGGGAACATACCGATCCCACAAAACTCGTGGGCCGGGTGTGGGGTGTTTCAGTTTGTGTGCTTAGTATAGCATTGTGAAGGCTTGAATTTATTCATGAAGCTAGAATAATTCTTAGTATTTAAAATTTAATGAAGTGGACTAGGTGATCTTGACACTTAAGATGATATAAGTATTAAATTCTAGCACATGAGGAGTTAGTGGCAAGGTGGTTATGATGCATGAAGGGTTGCTTGAGGGAAGAGGTTCGAGTAGCATGGATTGCATTGGAAGACTTTATTTTTTTATGCACCTTTGCATAAAGTGTCGGCCAAGCTATTCTTATGGTAGGTTAGACTTTCAAAATTTTTGGTAAGTTGAATAATGGATTTGGAAAGCTTGTATTATGGGATAAGATTCTTAAGACTTATGGAAGGATGGGGGGACAAAGGGCTTAGATGATGGAGAGTGTTTTGGAAACTATGCTAAGGCCATGGACGGCATGTGTGGCTAGGGGGTGGCCAAATGTTGATAGGAAGTTTGGGGGGTTTAGTTTGGTTAATTCTTGCATTTTGTGCATCTTTTACATTTTTCTTTTCCTCTCCAAAAGTTTTCTTCCTTAGCCGAATGTGCCTTGGCAATAAGGTAAATTTTGTTTTAGTTTTAGCATTTGTTTTCTTGTTTTGTGTCAAAGCCAAAAAGACCATAGAGGTTTGCCAAATTTTTTCTTAGGCATTTGGCCGAATATTTAATAGAGCCTCTCACATATTTTTATTCTCTTTGAAGCCTAAAACCAACCCTCTTCCCTTCCATCTTTTTCTTCATCTTTAGTGGTTGGCTGAATCTTCCATCTTCCCATTTCATCTTTTTCTTTCTTCCACTTTTGCTCAAAAATGAAAACATTCCTCTTCCATTGCAATTTCTTTCTTTTCTTTCCTTTTTCTTTCTCTTTCTCCACTCTAGCCGAATCCTTTTTGTTGTTACAAATCAACCATAGCCAAAATTTCCTTCACCATTAAACCATATTGCCGAAACTTTCCATTCTCTTTTTGATTTGTCTTGGCCGAATATCAACAAGGGTAGGTCTTCAATTGGTTTTCTTCAAATGGTTTTAGAAGGAGGTGAGTATTCATGGCCGTATTTTCTTTGTTTCTTTTCTCTTTTCTATGTCATTTTCCTTAAGGACAAAAGCCAAAATTTGGGCATTTGTTAGTAAGGTTTTAACCATAAGAACTTATTTCTTTTAGGTTCTTCGAGACGTTGGAAGCAATCGATTTAACCCTATTTCTCTAGCAATCGAAGTGGTAAGTCAAGTGGTAAGGATTTTTGATGGTTCATTAATCTTTAAGTGGATGTAAAGCCGAAGGCTTGTGAGATTAAGGTTTGTTGGTGTGGCCGAATGGTCTTGTTAATGATTTTGTGGTTTGGCCGAATGTAGGACAAGGAGATCTAGAGTGGTAGATCGGGGCTTCGGGATTTAGTGATTTCGCTAGTGTCAGGTGTGTACCTTACACACTTTATAACTCGGTTTATATATATATATATTAATAAACTAATCATGTTACCAAAGTGGAAAACTATGAGATCTTGATATGATTCCTTGATGAGTATGAACAAGGACTCGGGTAAGTCCGTTTCAATATGATGTTGATATATGTTGTTTAATATCATGATCTATGATATATTTGTTATATGTTCATATTAGAGCATGATGGCATGATTTGCATAATAATTGCATGGTTATGGGTGATATGAGAGGAGGGGGAAGATTTGATATCCGTTTCTTTGGGTCACCAGTGGTTTGGCACCACCAGTAGTTTTGTACCACACGGCGTAGAAAAGGAGTTATGGATGGCTAGGATGGGTGCATTATATATATATATTGCTTGGTTATGAATTGTGTAAGAATATTGTATTAATCGGGGAAGGATTTATGCACCGAGTCTTGGTGACTCACCTTCTCCTTTATCTTTTCAGTGATTCTTGATCATGGAGGAGGAGCCGGATGAACTCGAGGAGGCCATGAAATAAAATTCGCTTTTATAAGAACTTGATTTGGGTATTGTATTTTATTTTAATTTGGTTTATATTATTATTTGGGTTTGTAATAAGGCCTTTTTATTATGTTTTGGATTATTTATATGTTTTGGACTTGTTTTAAATATGGTTTAAAATGTACATGGTTGATATATTAATTTGAGCACAAAGTTTTCAAAATTACAAACATAATGGTTTTCAAAACATTACCATCGGGTAATATAGATTGTTTGATAATATTTTATAACTTAAGTGATTTTGATAACTCATACATTTTCCAAAACTTAAGTTTGTGAATTTCAATTAACAACGGTTTTCAACCATTTGCTTGAGTCTTTCATAAAAATTATAAAAGGTTTTCTAATCTATGGAGTGTGACTAAGTTTTAAAAATTTATTCACGAATTTCAAAGTAAACTATCGCTTTTAACTTATTATAACTTGTTTTCTTCAAATATAGAATAATAAAGAGTTTTCACTAAAAAATTTTTCGTTATCTCGATTTTCTTCAAAATGTTTTCCCTCTGTGGCATGCCAGATTCGGTCTTGGCATATTGATCGGGTTTGGGGTGTTACAAATTGGTATCAGAGCCAAGTTCAAAAGCTCGACTGTGGGCCCAAGGCCCAAAATGATTTAAAGTATGGTCTTAAAATGTTTTTGTTGAAAATTATATGATTTAAAAGGCATGGCACCGAGTCTCCGACACCGATCTGCTCGGGTAAGTACTTCAAACTGTTGATTTTGATGGTATGACTGTATAGTAGTAGGAACTACTCTAGAGACTCAAAACTATAGGTTGCATGTACTCGCGAAACAACTTCTTATTAAAATTATTCATAAAACTGTGTTTAAAAGATAGTGGAATGATGTCTAAGCATAAAACTTTTAAATCGATAAGTCAAGACTTTAGACATGAGCACTCGAGGTCGAGGTCGTGTCTGGCGTGAGACGAGGTCAAGGTAGGATGGCTATGTACGAGCCGGTGTGGTGCAGTCAAGGATCGAAAAATAAGATACCGATTACCTCCACCTACCGTAGGTGGTGAGTTTCAGGATCAAACGGGGGACGACGCAGTGTCTCAAGCAATGCTGCGAGTTCTTGAGAGAGTAGCTGGAATAGGTGGAGGCGTGAGAGCTCAAAAATCTGTACCTGAACGACTCCGAGCCAATGGAGCTGAGGTATTTCGAGGTGTTTCGGGTGCAGCTCCCAGTACGGTCGAATATTGGCTAGAGGCGACGGAGCGAATCATGGATGACCTGGACCTGAACGCTGAGGAAAAGTTAAAAGGGATAGTGTCACTTTTTCGGGATGAGTCATATCAGTGGTGGCTCACGGTGAGAAATAGTCTTTGCGATGGAGGATCTTACAGGGACTATTTTAAGGCGTGACGGAAGAAATATATTGGGTCTAGTTACATTGATGCACAGCGTAAGGCATTTACGAGTTTGGTCCAGGGAAGTAAGTCCGTGTCGAATATGAGGCGAATTTTTAAGACCGGCCGGTATCTTTGGAGGTATCATGGCTTGAACCTGAGCGATGTGTCCGGTTCGAAGATGGATTGAGAGACGAGCTGAGACTGCTGATTGCTCTACACTAGGAGCGAGAGTTTGCTGCGTTGGTTGAAAAGACTAAGATAGCTGAAGGGATAAAGGAATCAGAAGGCGTAATCAAGACAGGAACAAACATAAGAGAAGTTTTGGATCATCTGGGTCACCGGTAATTCTCGAAGAGGGTTAGCGAAATGGGCGAATCAATCTGGAGGTGCATTATCGCTAATCGTGGACCAAGACAAAGGTAATCGATGTGGGAAATATCATTGGGGTGAATGTTAGACCGGAGGGAAAGGATGTTTTGAGTGTGGCTCGCTGGATCATCGTGTGAGGGACTATCCACGTAAGCTAGCCAGGAATTAGTCTGATGGTCAAGGTCGTGCTCAGTTTAGAAAGGAGGGACCGTCACCGCAGAGAGGTCGTGGTAATGGTAGAGGAAGTAATGGTTCTAGTCGAGGCCGCGGAGTATCGGGCAGAGGTGCAAGTAACACTGAGGCAAGATAGCCTGGTTTGGTCTATGCAGCGAGGCGTCGAGAGGAGGGTGACGCACCGGACGTCATAACCGGTACGTTTTTAATCTTTGGTGTACCATATACTGCCTTGATAGATGTGGGTTTGACGCATTCGTATGTTGCCAGTAGCATAGTAGAGACCATGAACTTAGATTCTGAAACTGCTTCTAGGAGAATGATAGTACTTAGCCCTCTAGGTCACTCTGTAGAAGTAAATAAGCTGTATAGGGATGTACCCCTAGAACTCCAAGAGGTAGTATTTGTAGCTGATCTGATAGAACTGCCGTTTGGGGAGTTCGATCTGATTCTTGGGATGGACTGGTTGGTCAAGTACCAGGCGAGTTTGGATTGCACTGCTAAGCGCATGGTGTTGAAGACAGCTGAGGGTGAAGAGGTGGTTATGATATGTAATAGAAGAGATTATCTATCCAACGTGGTATCTGCGTTGAAAGCTGAGAAGATGGTCAGGAAGGGCTGCGAGGCATTTATGGTTCATGTGTGTGCGTTGGAGGCTAAGGAGTCTACTGTAGGGAATGTCAGAATAGTAAAGGAATATGCTGACGTATTTTCAGAAGAACTTCCGGGATTGCCTCCGAATCGTGAAGTTGAATTTGGAATAGATCTGTTACCCGAAACTGCGCCAGTGTCTATCGCTCCATATAGAATGGCACCGAAGGAATTAGTGGAATTGAAGGCTCAAATTCAGGAGTTGTTGGATCGAGGTTTTATTCGACCAAGTGTTTCGCCTTGGGGAGAGCCGGTACTTTTTGTCAAGAAGAAGGATGGTACGATGCGGATGTGTATAGACTATCGCCAGTTGAATAAGCTGACGATCAAAAACAAGTATCCTTTGCCGAGGATAGATGACTTGTTTGATTAGCTTAAAAGGACAGCGGTTTTCTTTAAGATTGATTTAAGGTATGGATATCATCAACTAAAGGTGAAAGAGGCTGATATCTATAAGACGGCATTTCGCACTCGGTATGGGCACTACGAGTTTCTGGTAATGCCTTTTGGATTGACTAACGCGCCGACAGCATTCATGGATATGATGAATCAGGTATTTTAGCAGTTTCTGGATCAATTTGTCGTAGTATTTATAGACGATATTTTGGTATAATCCAAGTCAGAGGAGGAGCATGATGCGCATTTGCGAGTAGTGTTGCAGATCCTAAGGGAAAAGCAGCTATATGCCAAATTTAGTAAGTGCGAGTTTTGGCTTAAAGAGGTGACTTTCTTGGGTCACGTAGTATCAGCTGAGGGGATTAGAGTGGATCCTCGAAAGATCGAAGTAGTGTTAGATAGGAAGCTGCCTAAGTCAGTGGCTGAGATTCAGAGTTTTCTAGGTCTGGCGGGGTATTACCGAAGATTTGTAGAGGGATTTTCTTTGATCGCAGCACCTATGACTAAGTTATTGAGGAAAGGAGTTCCATTTGTGTGGACTGAGAAGCAACAAGAAAGTTTCGACAAGTTGAAGAAGATTCTGACTGAAGCTCCGGTTTTAATTCAACCTGAGGCAGGCAAGGAATTCAACGTTTACTGTGATGCATCACATACTGGCTTGGGATGTGTGCTGATGCAGGAAGGGAAGGTAGTGGCTTATGCATCTCGACAGTTGAGACCACATGAAGTTAATTATCCGACGCATGACTTGGAATTAGCTGCAGTGGTTTTCGCTTTGAAGATATGGAGACACTACTTGTACGGAGAAAAGTCGATAGTTTACACTGATCACAAGAGTCTAAAGTATCTTTTGACTTAGAAGGATTTACACTTGAGGCAGCGTAGATAGATTGAGTTGTTGAAGGACTACGACTATTCGATTGAGTATCATCCGGGCAAGGCTAACGTGGTGGCAGACGCGTTAAGCCGTAAGGTTGTATCAGACTTAAGATCGATGTTTGCTCGTCTTAGTTTATACGACGATGGGAGTCTTTTAGGCGAAATTGCAAGTCAAGCCGACTTGGTTAGAAGCGGATCAAGAAAAGCAGTTAGAAGATGATGGTTTGAATAATCGGAGGTTGCGAGTTCGAATGGTGGTTTAGAGGATTATAGTTTGTCCGGTGATGGAGTGTTGTGTTTTCAAGGAGAGCTTGTATGCCGAAGGATGTTGAGTTGAGGCAAAGGATTCTTCGGGACGCACATAGCAGCCCATACGCTATGCATCCTGGAGGTAGCAAGATGTATCGAGATTTAAGAGAGCAATTTTGGTGGCCAGGTCTGAAGCGGGAGGTAACTGAGTTTGTGGGTAAATGTCTGACGTGTCAGCAGGTCAAAGTTGAGCATCAGTTACCATCTGGATTACTTCAGCCGGTGAAGATTCCACAGTGGAAGTGGGAAAAGATCACTATGGACTTTGTCAGTGGATTACCTATTACACCTAGTAAGAAGGACTCAGTTTGGGTGATTGTGGATCGTCTGACTAAGTCAGCTCATTTCATTCCGGTAAGGGTGGATTACTCGCTTCAGAAGTTAGCTAAGTTGTATGTGACGGAGATAGTAAGGTTGCACGGTGTACCAGTATCGATCATCTCGGACAGAGATCCTAGATTTACGTCGAGGTTTTGGAGAGCGTTACATCAGGATTTGGGTACGCGGTTGGATTTTAGTACGACATTTCATCCACAGTCTGACGGACAGTCGGAAAGAGTTATTCAGATCTTAGAGGATATGTTGAGAGGATATGTTTTGGACTTTAGAGGCAGCTGGGAAGAGTTTTTACCATTAGCTGAGTTCGCATACAACAATAATTATCAGGCAAGCATTAAGATGGCACCATATGAGGCGTTGTATGGTAGGAGGTGTTGTACACCTACATGCTGGACAGGGTTGGGTCAACGTCAAATGTTAGGACCAGAGTTGGTTGCAGAGACTGAGGATAAGGTTAAGTTGATTCAGGCTCGTTTGAAGGAAGCTTCGAATAGGCAGAAGTCTTATGCCGATCTCAAGCGGAGGGATATAGAATTTGCCGTGGGTGACAAGGTCTTCTTAAAGGTCTCACCATGGAAGAAAGTGTTAAGATTTGGGAGAAAAGGCAAGTTAAGTCCAAGGTTTATTGGGTAGTATAAAGTGTTGAGACGAGTGGGGCGATAGCATATCACCGAGTTGCCGGTAGTGAGTCGGATACACAATGTGTTTCATGTCTCCATGCTTAGGCGTTATCGTTCGATCCATCACATGTCGTGGCGAAGGAGGAAATAGAGGTGAGTCCAGTTGTGATAGAAGAAGAACCGGTCTGATTCTAGATCGAGGCGTTAAAGTTTTGCGTGAAGTCGGTTCCTTTAGTGAAGGTCTTATGGCGTAACCATGGCATAGAAGAAGCTACGTGGGAACCGGAGGATGTTATGAGGCGTGAGCCCTTCAACTCTTTTGATCGGGTAATTTCGAGGACGAAATTATTTTTAAGGGGGGTAGAATTGTAACATCCTAAAATTTGTGTATCAGTTGGTAGCTTGTGTTAGCTCGGGTAGTATTGTTTATGTGCTTAGTATAGCATTGTGAAGGCTTGACTTTATTTATGAAGCTAGAATAATTCTTAGTATTTAAAATTTAATGAAGTGGACTAGGTGATCTTGACACTTAAGATGATATAAGTATTAAATTCTAACACATGAGGAGTTAATGGCAAGGTGGTTACGATGTATGAAGGGTTGCTTGAGGGAAGAGGTTCGAGTAGCATGGATTGCATTGGAAGACTTTATTTTTTTATGCACCTTTGCATTAAGTGTCGGCCAAGCTATTCTTATGGTAGGTTAGACTTTCAAAATTTTTGGTAAGTTGAATAATGGATTTGGAAAGCTTGTATTGTGGGATAAGATTCTTAAGACTTATGGAAGGATGGAGGGACAAAGGGCTTAGATGATGGAGAGTGTTTTGGAAACTATGCTAAGGCCATGGACGGCATGTGTGGCTAGGGGGTGGCCAAATGTTGATAGGAAGTTTGGGGGGTTTAGTTTGGTCAATTCTTGCATTTTGTGCATCTTTTACATTTTTCTTTTCCTCTCCAAAAGTTTTCTTCCTTAGCCGAATGTGCCTTGGCAATAAGGTAAATTTTGTTTTAGTTTTAGCATTTGTTTTCTTGTTTTGTGTCAAAGCCAAAAAGACCATAGAGGTTTGCCAAATTTTTCCTTAGGCATTTGGCCGAATATTCAATAGAGCCTCTCACATATTTTTATTCTCTTTGAAGCCTAAAACCAACCCTCTTCCCTTCCATCTTTTTCTTCATCTTTAGTGGTTGGTCGAATCTTCCATCTCCCCATTTCATCTTTTTCTTTCTTCCACTTTTGCTCAAAACTGAAAACATCCCTCTTCCATTGCAATTTCTTTCTTTTCCTTCCTTTTTCTTTCTCTTTCTCCACTCTAGCCGAATCCTTTTTGTTGTTACAAATCAACCATAGCCAAAATTTCCTTCACCATTTAACCATATTGCCGAAACTTTCCATTCTCTTTTTGATTTGTCTTGGCCGAATATCAACAAGGGTAGGTCTTCAATTGGTTTTCTTCAAACGGTTTTAGAAGGGGGTAAGTATTCATGGCCGTATTTTCTTTGTTTCTTTTCTCTTTTCTATGTCGTTTTCCTTAAGGACAAAAGCCAAAATTTGGGCATTTGTTAGTAAGGTTTTAACCATAGGAACTTATTTCTTTTAGGTTCTTTGAGACGTTGGAAGCAATCGATTTAACCCTATTTCTCTAGCAATCGAAGTGGTAAGTCAAGTGGTAAGGATTTTTGTTGGTTCATTAATCTTTAAGTAGATGTAAAGCCGAAGGCTTGTGAGATTAAAGTTTGTTGGTGTGGCCAAATGGTCTTGTTAATGATTTTGTGGTTTGGCCGAATGTAGGACAAGGAGATCTAGAGAGTTAGATTGGGGCTTCGGGATTTAGTGATTTTGCTAGTGTCAGGTGTGTACCTTACACACTTTATAACTCGATTTATATTTTTATATATAAATTAATAAACTAATCATGTTACCAAAGTGGAAAACTAGGAGATCTTGATATGATTCCTTGATGAGTATGAACAAGGACTCGGGTAAGTCCGTTTTAATATGATGTTGATATATGTTGTTTAATATCATGATCTATGATATATTTGTTATATGTTCATATTAGAGCATGATGGCATGATTTGCATAATAATTGCATGATTATGGGTGATATGAGAGGAGAGGGAAGATTTGATATCCGTGTCTTTGGGTCACCAGTGGTTTGGCACCACCAGTGGTTTGGTACCACACGGGGTAGAAAAGGAGTTATGGATGGCTAGGATGGGTGCATTATATATATATATTGCTTGGTTATGAATTGTGTAAGAATATTGTATTAATCGGGGGAAGGATTTATGCACTGAGTCTTGGTGACTCACCTTCTCCTTTATCTTTTCAGGTGATTCTTGATCGCGGAGGAGGAGCCGGATGAACTCAAGGAGGCCATGAAATAAAATTTGGTTTTATAAGAACTTCAATTTGGGTACTATATTTTATTTTAATTTGGTTTATATTTTTATTTGGGTTTGTAATAAGGCCTTTTTAATTATGTTTTTGGATTATTTATATGTTTTGGACTTGTTTTAAATATGGTTTAAAATGTACATGGTTGATATATTAATTTGAGCACAAAGTTTTCAAAATTACAAACGCAATGGTTTTCAAAACATTACCATCGGGTAATATAGATTGTTTGATAATATTTTATAACTTAAGTGATTTTGATAACTCATATGTTTTTCCAAAACTTAAGTTTGCGAATTTCAATTAACAACGGTTTTCAACCATTCGCTTGAGTCTTTCATAAAAATTATAAAAGGTTTTCTAATCTATGGAGCTGTGACTAAGTTTTAAAAATTTATTCACGGAATTTCAAAGTAAACTATCAGTTTTTAACTTATTATAACTTGTTTTCTTCAAATATAGAATAACAAAGAGTTTTCACTAAAAAAATTTTTCGTTATCTTGATTTTCTTCAAAATGTTTTCCCTCTGTGGCATGCCAGATTCGGTCTTGGCGTATTGATCGGGTTTGGGGTGTTACAAGATGTACTTGTAAAAATCGATAAATTTGTTTTCCCAATAGATTTTGTTGTTTTAACATGGATGAGGATAATTCAATCCCCTTAATTCTAGGAAGACCTTTCCTAGTAACTGCTAGAACTAAAATTGATGTTGCCACAGGTGAACTCATACTTCACGTAGGAGATGAATCGATTAAGCTTCAAGCTCTCAACTCGGCCAGAACAACAGATGATGAAGGTAAGAAAGTCACTTCAATAGATAATCAAATTGTTCCACTTTCATCGCAGGAAACACCACATAAAGACAACCCTAAGCCGACTCATAAGTCCCAAAACAACAAAGAAGAATCCTACAAGGGACAAAACCTTAGGATTGACAAGTTTGAAGAGCAGAGGACACACGTCAAAGAAGAACTGCATGAAGTAAAACTAGAGGAACCACAAGAAGAGCTCGTAGGAACATCAAACCACTACAAAATAGGAGACCAGGTACTGTTAGACAAAGCAGATCCCCACATCACTTCAACAGACCTGAAACCAAAGGGAGAAATTCTTCTTAAGGACCACAATATCTTTCCACACGAAACAGTCGAGGTAAGCAACTCAACATTCGACACCTCCAAGGTAAACGCTTCTCGACTTGAACTTTGTCCTGAAAATAGAACTATAAGCATGAGGGAAGATGTTCAAACCTTTAAACCCCCCTGAAATTTTTTTCAAGAAGGGTCTAGCTTAAGAATATAAATGAGCGCTTTTCGGGAGGCAACCCGAGTACTAACAATAATTTCTATTTTGTAGTTTTAGGTTTATTCTTATCTCTATTTTCTCTTTTAGGATTCAATAAATTGAAAAAATGTAGATTCCCAGACCACACGTTCTAGCACACGGCCATGGCCGTAGCCGTGTAGGTACTCTGAATCACCGTACTGACATAGCAGAGGCCATGCGAATCCTGCCCCAACCAACTGCAGAAGTCACGGGCTCACCTACCCCACCACGGCCGTGCGAAGCGGCCATTGTTCAACACTGCCATTATAGAAACGGCCGTGGCATCAGAGACAAATGGGCGTGGCACTCCAACACGCCTAGAACACAGTCGTACGACACGACCTTGAGAAGATACTGACTTATCGACCACGGGCATGACTTATTGACCACGGGCGTTTAATCTCCAACACGCCTCCAAACACGGCAGTGTGATACAACTGTGTAAAGCAACACGCCCTAGATACACGGGCGTGGGATAGCATCAGAAGCAAAAATCTATTTAAACCACACAGCCCTTCCCCTTTCCCCCATCTTCTTTCCTTTTTCTTTTTCTTTTAATTTTTCTGTCTTGCATTAAAAAAGGTGTTCAGACTCTTGAGCTACACTAAAATCATGCCGAAGAAGCGTAAGAGGCCAATCACAATCTCCCTATGGGAGACCGATCTATATAAGTTCATGCCGGCCGCTTCATTCAAACAACAAGCCAAGTGTCTTTGAGACCATATAGTTTTTATTTTCTTTTTCTCTTTTGCTTCAATTTCCTTCTCTTTAACACTCTTATGCTTCATTTGGTTTATTTTAATATAGTTTCTTGGTTTTAGGTTCTAAAGGCTGCTTGGGAATCACACATCACAGCCTTAGAAGTTACACCCACCTCGCGAACCATCCAACAATAAGGACTCCTTAGTCCATTAGTCTTTTCTTTCAAATTCAGCTTTCTTCTTAGTCTCCTTCTCTTTATTTCCCTTGTCTTTAATTATAATATTAGTATATTATTAATGTTTCTTTAGATTTCTTGGCTATATCTTTGCAGGCTACCCAATTTCTTTATCTAGCACAAAGAGCATCGGTAGACACCCCACCAGACCGGCCCCTCCAACTTATATTTCTCTGCTATCCTCCCGAAAATCACCCAAAATTCAGGAAGTGGCACTCTATCCCTCTCTTTTGATCTTATATTAGTTGTTATTACCTATCTTTGTACATTGAGGGCAATTTACATCTTAAGTGTGGGGGGGATAAAAGTGCCTAACTTTTTGCATTATTCTCAAATTAATGCCTAATTTTTTATTGTTCTCAAAAATCCTGAATTTTAAACTTGTTCGAAAGTATTTTTCTCATATTACTAATTGGTATGAAATTTCTAATGATTTATGATTTTTATTGATATGTTTTAGATTAAGTCGTAGTTAATTGTGCATTGACGATTAAATTTGAAGGATACTAGAGAATCGAGCATGATAAGTCTACTTTCTAAAAATTAAAAATTGTCTAGGTTGTTGAATTGAATTTGAATATCACATTGAAGTTCAAAATTTACAGGGATTGATGTCAAACACCCATAATTTTTGTGAGATTATGAGCCTTATAGAGCATATATTCTTTTTCGTGCTCACTTTATTGATTATGAGTGTGTCAACTTTGAACTGTTATTCTAGAACTTGCCTTGTTTATACATGTGGAGACCACACTTTTGATTTGATATACAGAGATGATAAAGGCACCTAGGATTTAACCCACTTACTCCATAAAAAGCCTACCTTCACAAATTAACCCCTAGTGAACCCGTTGAATCCTAATAACCTTTTTATTGACTCACCCACTAATATTAACCCCAAATCCCTTTGAATTTGTTATCACCATTCTTTTGACTACCCTTTAATCGAGGTTTGATTTGATTAAGTTACCGAATTATATTAGTTCAGTAGTTACATTTATCATTTATGATGTAATATTTTAGTTTGTTCTTAAAAAAAATCATAAGACTCTAACCAAGCAAACAAACCTGTGAACCAGTCACCGAGTTAGGGTGTGGCAACAGGTGTGCCCATGTCTAGGACAGGATTCAGGAAGAGCTTGGTATTTAAGCAGTCCTAGTGACTCACCTCCTCTTCGCTAGAATCCTACTTGGTGCGTAGCAACTGTTCACCCTAACCATGAGGATTTGTTGATAGGCTAAACCTTGTAATTAAAACCCAAAAAGGGACTGGCCACCCTATTTTGTAAAATCTTAAGGTAACCCTAATTTTTTTAAGTTCCCAAATTACCCCTGATCTACGAAATTACCAGAAATACTTCTATTTTGCAAAAATTATAAGATACCCCTATTTTGGAGAACCACCCGAAACCTTATTTTGGAAAACTACGAAAATGCCTCTGTAGGATAAAATTACGAAAATACCCCTGGGTAGAGAAATAACGAGAATGCCCCTTTATGATGAATGTGAATCTGTGGATGCTATTTGTGTGATGATTGATGAGTGTATGTGGTTTCTGGAATTAGGAAATGAGCCAAAAACTGAAATTATAGATAGGTCCAAGTTCGAAAGAACAACTGTCGAAATCACTTTTCATAAAATTATTCGTGATTAATAAGTGAAATGGAATACTGATGCATAAAATTGCTTTTAATCAAACTAAAACGCGATGATAGACATGAGTTATAGGGGACGTGGTCAATACGCGAGGGCGTAGTAGAGGCAAGATGGCTATGTCAGAGCCAACAGGGTCTGGTCAAGGGTCAGGGAATGGGGCACCACTACCGCCAGCTATAAAGGTTGAGTTTGAGGTCGAAAAAGGAAGCGATCACGGTGTCTTAGGCAATCTCACGTATGCTAGAGTGAGTGGTCAAGTAGATACGGAACAAGAACTTCGGAAGCCCATCTGAGACTACGAGCTAATGAAATTTGAGGTGTTTTGAGGTATTTCTGGAGTAGCCCCGAATGTGGCAGAATACTAGTTAGAGGCAGTCGAGAGGATTATGGACGATTTGGACTGCACTGCGGAGGAAAAGTTGAAGAGTGCTATTTTTTTACTCCGGGATGAGGCCTACCAGTGGTGGCTCACTGTCAGAGAGGGTACTCCGACAGATCGAGTGGATTGGGGTTTCTTTAAGATTAAGTTTGAGGGGAAGTATGCCGGAGCTAGTTATGTGGACGCGCAGAGGAAAGTGTTCCTGAACCTAGTGCAAGGGGGTAAGTCAGTAGCGGAATATGAGGCAGAGTTCTTACGGTTAAGTCGGTATGCCAGAGGGATTGTTGCTACCGATTATGAGCGCTGTGTGAGATTTGAGGATGGGCTACGAGATGAACTGCGGGTATTGATAGCTCCTCAGCGGGAGAGGGATTTTGCTACATTGGTGGAGAAAGCTCGAATAGCCGAGGAAGTTAAGCAAACTGAAAGGCATAACAGAGATAGGGACAGAGGTCAGAATAAGAGGGTTTTGACAGAGGCTCCAATTTTAAGTCAATGTGAAGTAGGGAAAGATTTTGCGGTGTACTGTGATGCTTTTCATACAGGGTTAGGTTGTGTGCTGATGCAGGAAGGAAAGGTTGTTGCCTATGCGTCTCGACAGTTAAGGCCTCATGGAATTAACTACCCGACGCATGATCTGGAGCTGGCCGCGGTGGTTTTCGCCTTAAAGGTGTAGAGGCATTATTTGTATGGAGAGAAGTCGGTGATCTACACGGACCACAAGAGCCTGAAGTATCTGCTGACTCAGAAGGAGCTGAACTTGAGACAATGAAAGTAGGTGGAGTTGTTAAAAGATTACGACTGTTCGATTGAGTACCACCCGGGTAAAGCAAATGTAGTGACGGATGCACTAAGTCGGAAGGTAGTATCGGATCTGAGGGCGATGTTCGTTCATCTTAGTCTCTATGATGACGGAAGCTTATTGGCGGAATTGCAAGTGAAGCCGACGTGGGTAGCCCAGGTTAAAGAGAAACAATTGGTGGATGATGTTTTGAGTGCTAAGTTTACAGAAGTTCAGAATAAGGGATTAGAGGACTACAGTGTGAATAGTGATGAAGTTTTATGTTTTCGTGGTCGGGTCTGTATGCCAAAGGATGTGGAATTAAGGCAGAGAATTCTTCAGGAATCCATAGTAGCCCTTACGCTATGAATCCTGGAGGAAGTAAGTTGTACAGGGATCTACGAGATCAGTTTTGGTGGCCTGGTTTAAAGCAAGAAGTTTTGAAATTTGTGGGGAAGTGCTTGACGTGTCAGCAGGTCAAAGCTGAACACCAAGTGCCCTCGGGACTGCTACAACCAGTGAAGATTTCACAGTGGAAGTGGGAGAGAATCACCATGGATTTCGTTAGTGGACTTCCTCTTATGCCGACTAAGAAAGATTCGGTATGGGTGGTTGTAGATCGGTTGACGAAGTCCGCTCATTTCATACCTGTTCGGGTTGATTACTCTTTGTAGAGGTTGGCGAAGCTGTACATAGCAGAAATTGTAAGACTTCACGGGGTGCCGATCTCGATCATATCGGATAGGGATCCTAGATTTACGTCGAGGTTTTAGAAGGCATTGCATCAGGCTTTGGGCGCCAGGTTGGACTTTAGCACAGCATTTCATCCGCAGATGGATGGCTAGTCTGAAAGGGTAATTTAGGTGTTAGAAGATATGTTGAGGGGATGTGTTATCGACTTCAGGGGTAGTTGGGAGGATTTCTTGCCTTTAGCCGAATTCGCTTATAACAACAGTTATCAGGTTAGTATTCGGATGGCACCGTATGAAGCGTTGTATGGGCAGAAGTGTCGGACTCCTACTTGTTGGATAGAACTGGGTGAACGTCATGTTTTAGGCCCTGAGTTAGTGGTAGAATCGAAAGAGAAGGTTAAGGTGATTCGAGCATAGTTGAAGGAGGCATCTGACAAATAGAAGTCATATGCAGACCTTAAGCGGAAAGAGATCGAATTTGCAGTAGGTGACCATGTGTTCCTGAAAGTTTCACCGTGGAAAAAGGTGATGAGATTTGGGCGTAAGGGTAAACTGAGTCCCAAGTTTATAAGGCCTTACCAGGTTTTGAAGCGAGTTGGACCGGTGGCTTATCAGTTAGAATTGCCTTCAGAATTGAAGTAGATGCATGATGTGTTCCACGTGTCAATGCTACGTAGTTATCGATCGAATCCGTCTCACGCGGTGCCAGTGGAGGAAGTTAAGTTAAGGCCAGACTTATCCTATGTGGAGGAGCCTATACAGATTTTGGAGCGAGAGGTGAAAGTGCTTCGAAAGAAATCAGTTCCCCTAGTCAAGGTATTGTGGCGGAACCACAAATCGAAAGAAGCTTCGTGGGAGTCAGAAGAGTTGATGCGACAGCAATACCCTCACTTATTTTGGCCAGGTAATTTCGAGGCCGAAATTATTTTAAGGGGGTAAACTGTAATATTCGGGATTTAGGGGTCATGTAATTTAATTAATATTTGCGTGTTAGTATGCTCTGTATGTTGTTTGAGTATGTTTGGGGGCTTCGGGAAACCTTGGGGATAAGTTGAGGCCTTGGGAAAAACTTTTGTTTTAAGCCTTTAGGGGGGAGAGCTAAGGGAGCTAGGCTTTAAAGGATTGTATGTGGTGTTTGCTGACACACGGAATCAAGTGGTAGAGTGGCAAGGGAGGTGCCACTTAGAGCACAGGGAAGTGACGCCTCAGGGAGCTATAAGGGATAGGGTTCGAGCTACGGAGATAGCATTTTGGAGCTTGTTTTTGCGCCAGGAGGAGGAGGAGTTAGAGTTGGCGTGGGCACTTGAAGATAGGAGGTTTGAAATGGTCAAACATTTCAAATGTGTGGAGGAGAGCTAACATGAAGTTTGAAGCATTCAAACACTTTCAAATGAGTGGATATGAGTAAATTTAGGAGGAAAATAAGGGATCTGAGAGAGAGAAAGAGTTGGCCGAATATGGGGCTTTGGAGGGTGACATTTTCGGTTTTGTTGTAGTGGAGTCGGTGTGTGCCAAAAATTCTTTAGAGTAGGTCCTCTCTTCGATTTTGACTGTGTATCTTTTTTATTCCCTTTTTTTCTCTGCGTCTCTACCGAAAGTGTCAGGAAATAGCCATCTGTTCACTTATTTTCTTTTGGGTGTCTTGCCAAATTCTTTTAGTTTTCTTTTACCTTCTTTTGTCTTCTTCCAACTTCAGGAGCCGAATATCCTATCAAACTTCACTTAGTTTCTTTTCTCCATCTCTTTTTGTTTATTAGCCGAATCTTGGGAGACCATTAAGGTCATTTTCTTTCACCTTTCCTCACTATTTCCCATTGCCGAAACACCATAAACCCCAATTCCTTCTTCTTCTCTTCACCGTTTTGTTTGTCTTCAATAGCCAAATACACTATTCTACACTTTGGCCGAATCTCCATTCACCCTTTTCTTTCTCCTTCTATTATATTATTTCTCCGATTATTTCTCTTAGCCGAATCTGTCAGAGCCTAGGTGGAGTGGTCGTTCATCCTCTATCAAGATCTGTTTCAACCGATTTCTAATATAGTTGGTAAGGGTTCTCTTCTATTAGATTTTCTTCTTTCTTTTTTTTTGGTTGCCGAAAGTTAGAAGTCGAACTCCATTTCTTGGTGTAGCCGAATCCATGAAGGGTGGTTTCGGGATTTTTGTTGGCCTAGCGTTAAGGGGGATTAAAGATCTTCCAGGATTTAATCAATAGAGGTAAGCAGGAAACAACCTTAGGCTGAAGGCCACTCCTTTTTGTCAATTAATGTTAGGCCGAATCTGACATGGTATATGTAGGGGATTTCGACAATCTCAAAGTGCAAGCGTATAGCCTTCGGGTTCTAGTTGACTGTGGTAAGGATATTCTTTTATCAAGTGTTCTTTTGGGTTTCGTTTAGATCTGATTCAATATCTTAACGGGGTTTTCTGACTAAGATATTATTGATGGATGCGAGTACCAGCCAAGGGGAGAAAGGGGTCAAACACGTAGTCCCTACCCCTAAATACAAGAAGCGATCGATTTTTGTGGTCCGGGATTGGCCTCCGGGGTGTGGGCCAGCGTCGAAATAGGATCGTAGGCATATAGCGGTAGTGTCGGTTAGGGATAGCGTCGATGTAGAGGGCGTGATTTTACGAGTTATCAGGTGTGTAGTTATTACACTATTTCTCTGTTTAAAATTAATTAAATGTATGTGATATGCGTAGTAGCCGGAAATAACGGCTGTGGTGGTGTGGCTATCCATATTGGGTGATCTGGTAACCAAGTTAGTAATTTTCTCATACTAAAATTTTGGATGGATATTTGTGTAACTTGGTAAACATGTTGTGTATGCATGACTGATATGTTCATAACGATTATATTGTCATTTCATCATATATATTGTATGTGCATGGGGATCGGGATATATATATGTTTAATGAAGGAAAGGGTGTACATTTATGTACGTGGATTGATGTTAGCCTTGAGCTACATCGTGGATTGATGTTGGCTTCGTGCCTCATCATGGATTGATGATGACCTTGAGTCACATCGTGGATAATTTTGATTTAATCACGTGGATCAGTGGCTAGACCACTAATTGGACTTTGAGCAGCATGACTGCCAAAGAGGTGTGTAGCGGATGGAGGGTCGATTTAGTAATCCCCTGGTGTGTGGTGGCAGGATATACGAGGGTGTGTAGTGGTTGGATACTAGGTTGGGTTAGGTTACCATTTTGCATAATCATGTGTGGCATGTGGATTGGTGAGGTTGTGGGCCAAGCCCATTTGTGGAAACATGTGGAATAATTGCACACTGAGTCTCAATGACTCACCCCTTCGTTTAAATTTTGCAGGTAATCATTAGATCACGGATTTGGGAGCAGAGGAGGACTCGAGTTGGCCATGCTCAATATTTCGGTTTTATTTTAATATTTATTTCGGAGTTGTTTTATTATAAGGTTGGTTTACAGTTTTGTAATAAGGCCACTACAACTTTTATTTTGGTATTTTGGTTGGTTTTGCTTTTAATTTGACTACTGCCTACTATTATTAAATGTTCAATATGGGAATTTCCTAAACCCTTAATAACCATTTTCCAAAATATTAATAAACCGTTTCTTATTCAAAATTACTTAAACTCGATTTTTCACAACAAATATAAAGAACACGAACCTTTTTAACGAACGCACAATTTTTAGACATTCCTTTCATGTGTCATGCCAGATCCGGTCGTAACGTTTAGGCCGGGTTTGGGGTGCTACACACACAATCTTGAACTAGTTGCTATTGTGTATGCATTAAAGATTTGGTGCCACTATCTCTTCGGTGAAAAATGTCATGTGTTTTCAGATCATAAAAGTCTGAAATATTTGATGACTCAGAAAGATCTGAATCTGCGACAGAGAAGATGGTTAGAACTATTGAAAGACTACGAGCTTGTGATAGATTATCATCTGGGTAAGGCAAATGTTGTTACTGATGCATTGAGTCAAAAATCGTTGTTTGCATTATGTGCGATGAATGCTTATTTAGACTTATTTGATGATGGTTCAGTTTTGGCTGAATTGAAAGCGAAACCGTTGTTTTTACAGCAAATATGCGATGCTCAGAAAGTTGATAATGAAATGTTAGTAAAACGAGCTCAGTGTGAATTGAATTTTGATTCAGAATTTCGAGTTGATAATGATGATTGTCTGAGATATCGAGATCAGATTTGTGTTCCTAGGAATCCAGAGTTAATCCAGTCGATATTGAAAGAAGCTCATAGCAGTTGTTTATCTATTCATCCGGGAAGTACAAAGATGTACCATGATTTAAAACAATTGTATTGGTGGCCTGGTATGAAGTGGGGTATCTCAGATTTTATATCGAAATGTTTAGTCTGTCAACAAGTTAAAGCTGAACATCAAGTGCCTTCTGGTTTGTTACAACCGATAATGATTCCTGAGTGGAAATTGTCGAAACTATTTTTAAATCTAGTTTTGAAAAAAGAGAATCGACTTTAAAAATATGGAGTCGCCACCCATCCTTTTTGTTTAGGTGTGATCGGGTCACTTATAAAATGAATTTTGGTCTACGAATTTCAAGAAAAAAATAGGTTCGGGAGTCGGTTACATGCGAGGAAGGATTAGCACCCTCGCAACGCCCAAAATTGGTACCAAATTGATTAATTGATGTCCTAATGTTGAAAAGTTTGAAATGATTTAAAAATTCTGCTCTTTTTTTTTCTATAATTTTAAATAACTTGATTGAATATTGAGATTCCCCTGTTCCGAAGGCATCCAGCACGATTGGATACGACAATCTTAGTCCTCGAATTCAAGATCATCCCCAAAATTCTCTAAGCACATGTATTGAAATTTTGAAAGGATATTTAGTTATTTGGACAAACAAAAAACCACACCCAGCACGATAGGGCACGATTTCTTCGAATTTCCAAATGCACAAATATTACCTTATTTTGAAAATATGGACGAAATTTTAAAGGTGATAAACCGTAAAAGTAACATATTTTAACCTCATATTTAGTATGCTTTTGGATGATTTAGCCCTTGATTTATGTAAAAAGGTGCTCTTAATCCTTTCTTTTCATGTTTATACTCAGGAAAGTACCCGAGGACGAAAAGAACGAGAAACGGGATTAAAACGGGCCAATTTGGGCCAAAGAGGAAATCGGCACGGCCTGAACTTTAAGCCACACGGCCGTGCCTCGTCAATTTACTTCACATGGCCATGCCACGATTTACACGGTCGTGCCCCAATCGACAGAATCGAGACACGGCCTAAAGACGATTTACACGGGCGTATACCATAGCCGTGCCCCTGCCATAGAAAAGAGCAATTTCACTCGGATTTGGATGCTTGGAGGCAAAGAAACACATTCCTAAGTCTACTTAAAAATCCTAGGAGGAATTCTACTTGAATTAGGATACTTAAAAGCCAAGTAAAGCATCTCAAAGCCTATATAAACACCCAAGGTAGCACCTAAAAAGGGGGTTTGGCAGAAGCCGAAATGAGAGCATCACGTTTTTGGGAGAGGCTTTTGCCGAAGCTTTCATCTTTTAGGGAATCACTTGAAGATAGCCAGTTGATCCATCTCAAGAAGCCGGAGTTCTACTCAAGACAGAGGATCATCTCTTCAATTCCTTCAGGGGGTTTTAGGGATTTCTTATGTTTTGTTTTATCTTTTCTCTTTAGATGTTTTCTTATTTTGTTATGAACTAAACCCCTCAGATACCTGAAGGGGATGAAACCTATGATGGATTTTGTTATTTGATTTTTGGATTATATGATAAATACTTAGTTTGTTCTTAATTATTTTGCTTAATTTAATCTGGTGTGCTTAGATGGAGGAGGAATAGACCCTACCTAAGAGTAGATCTAGCATAATTGAGCGGAGTTGATCGGGCGCCTAGAGATAGGGTTACGAGATTTTGCCGGATTAGGGTGAAACCTAATATGGGAGTCTATTAATCGATTTTCTGCTTCCTTACGGGGTTATTATAAGAGAACGAGAGTTCCACTAATTAACCTGAGGTTAGACGTTATTCGCCTCGAGAGAGGGTTTAATATAGGTTAGGGAGTCTCACGGATCAAGCTAAGTAAAGAAATCATATGGTTTGGGGATAAATAATAAGTGAAGTCATAGGTAGATTCTTCCTGAGGGTATTGTCTTCATCAACTGAGTTTTCCAAAAGTCTTTCTCCAATTCATTCTTTTGTCTTTGCATTTAGTTTAAGTATTTCATTAGTTTTGGATAAATAAACCAATCACTCCATATTCCAGGCTAAATAATAGAAAGAAAGTGAGTAGTAGTACTTTTAGGTTCCCTTGGGTTCGATAAGATATTCTTGCCTAAACTATACTACTGCTCGATAGGTGCACTTGCTTCTATCATTGTCATAGTTAGTCTACAGGTTCAATCATTCTTTTTATAAATATTAAAACTCGACTGTTTGTCACGATCAAGTTTTTGGTGCCATTGCCGGGGAACACTAAAATATTATGAAAGCTCTATTTTTATTACTTTAGCCAATTTTTTATTACAATTTTTTATTATTATTTTTTATTTTTTTATTTTTACTTTGCTAATTTTTTCCTCTATTTTGCTTTTGGCGGAAAATTTTAGTCTCTGGAAAAGATGGCATTTGAATAATTATCGTGGCAAGTCATGAGGACAATTCCTACTAAAATGCGACCGGTGTCTTCAACCTCGGCGTGGTCACGGGTTATCTAATCGATCGAGATGATGAATAAAAGATTGATGATTAGTATAGTCCTCGTAGGAACATCCAGAAATACAATATGATTTGAATCTAGGAGGCGTGGCTAATCCTGAGTACCCACCTTACGGATATGGCATGGAAAACGAGCAAGCTCACTATACAGGTAACTATTCTAGATATCAAAATAATTTTTATAGTGACACTTATAATGCAGGTTGGAAGTACCATCCCAATTTCTTATGGGATGATCAAAATAGCCAAAGATCGAAATTTCCTCCAGATTTTCAACAACCACCTCACCAACAAGAAGAGGAGCCGAATCTTGAAGAGATGCTAAAAAAATTCATGGTGAACACAGAAAACTGTTTCCAAAAAACTGAAAAAACAAGTAAAAGCATCGAGAACCAATTTGGGGAACTTACTAAGTCAATCAAGGCAGCCATTAGTGCAGTCGAACAACTCGCAAAGTTGATGTCGGAACGACCGCAAGGACGTCTACCTAGTAACACTGAGATCAATCCAAATGAGCAAAATCAAACTAGCACAGCTCATGCCAGTAAGGGGTTAGATGAACCCAATCCAATACAAAAAGCCAAGGTAGACGAAGGAACACAAGAAAAGTCGAAGCCGATAATCAAGGAGTACCAACCTCGCATACCTTATCCCGAAGCAATGAAAAGAGACGATTTAGAGGAACAGTTCGGTAAGTTTCTTAAACTCTTAAAGAAATTACATATTAACTTACCTCTTCTTGAAGCTCTTTTTCAGATGCCAGACTCGAGAAAATCTTTAAGAAAGCTCTTGACAAACATACGCAAATTAGACGATGAGCACCACGTGGAATTAAATGCAGCATGCTCAGCAATGTTACAGAACAGACTACCACAGAAGCAAAAAGACATAGGGAGTTTTACAATTCCATGTTTAATTGGTAGTTTATCTATTGATAATGCTTTAGCTGATTTAGGGTCAAGCATCAATATTATGCCTTATAAAATGTTTAAACAACTAGGTCTAGGGAAACCCAGACAAACTAGGATGAGCATTCAGTTAACTGATAAAACTATTAGAATTCCTAGGGGTATAATAGAAAATGTTCTAATCACAATTGATAAATTCATATTCCCAGTAGATTTTGTTGTCTTAGACATGAATGAGGAAAATTTGATTCCTTTAGTTTTAGGAAAACCCTTTCTAGCAACTGCCAGGACTAAAATTGATGTTGGTACAGGAGAACTCATTCTTCGTGTAGGTGACGAATCAATCAGTCTACAAGCTTTTGACTCGGCCAAGACATCAAGTGATGAAGGTGAGAAAGTAAATTCAGTTGATAATCAAATTGTTCAACTTTCACCATAGGAAATACCACAAGGCTACAAACTTGAGCTGAATCATGGGCCCCAAGCCATACAAGCTCATAACAGTGAATTTGAAACACCCCAACCCAGCCCACAAGCCTTGACTGGATCTGGCATGCTTCAAGGAAAAACCATTCGAATTCTTATTTGAATGTTTGCTAAAGTTCTCACGTTTTTGAAAATAGTTGATTTGGGTTGGGCTCGAATTTAAAACCCGTGTTGATTAGGTGACAAAATATTTAATATTTATACTTAAGAAAGATGGACTTTAATTTTGAATTAATAAAGATTGTGTCATACTTAAATAAGTAAATATGCATGCGTAAACAGTTCAAACCAAGGCCTTATTACATCAAATCAAAACCCAAATTAAATCCAAAATACTAAAAAGAAAGAAAAAGCCCAAAATAAAATATTAAGTTCAGAGTTGTACATGGCCACCACTTGAGCTCCTGCCGACCCGGTCCATTACTGAGTGTCACCTGAAAAATAATCCCACAAGGGGTGAGTCAAACAGACTCAATGTGTACAACCAGCACAAGACTCAATTAATTCAGGCATGTCAAATCATACATGATATACATATATAAATCATGATGCAAACCCGATCCCAAGCCTAGATAACCATCCGCTACACATCACCCGTACCAACCATCACATCGTGGGGACTACTAAGTCAACCCTTCATCCGCTACACACAATCAAAGGCAGTCGCTGCAGTCGACGTGCTCATCGCCCTTATAAAATTCGTGGCATAGCTACCAGATAAATATTCGTGACATAAGTCACCACATTCAGATATTATGACATAAGTCACCACATTCGGATATTGTGACATAAGTCACCACATTCAGATATTGGGGTATAAAACCACCAATTCACTTCCCCTTTACATATCACCCATATGCCCCATGTCAAACATATCATGCAATATCATGCTTTATTTCACATTCTTATCACTATTGACATATGTGCCATAACGAATCTTATCATACTCATAGTAGGAGTGGGTAAACTTTGTACCATTGCATGGTACTCTTAGCCACATCATAACATATTCTTGTAACATATTAATTAAAACATAACCATCAATTAATTAAAGCTTAGTGTAAATACACACCGATTTATAGCGCTTAATTGAAATCCCGAAAATCCTGATCTAACGCTTTAGATCTTAAGTTCCTACATTCGGTCATTGTTAGACATATTAGAAAAAATGCTATTCGACCATATAACCAAATCCCGAAGGAAACGTAATCGAAATCTTACCTTGCTTGCCGATTTGAGTACTTCTCAAATATCGAAAACTTTGTGATACTTCTTTCTTGCAATCGGCCAAGCACTAGATCACTTCACAGGTTAGTTTCGGCTTTTAAACGAAGTAAGAAATAGATCTAACTTCCTAAATAGGCCTTGGCCGAATGTGTATGTGCACTTACCTTGCTATTCTCAAATCCCGAAATTAATCCCTTGGCTATGAAGATGTCGAAATACCTATAGGGTATATGTTAGATCCGATTCCAACCTTAAACATAATAGATGGCCTTTGGCCTAATCCACACTTTGCTTACCTTAGATTTTGGAATCCTGAGTGATCTCCTACTTGTAGTCGACACAACCAAATCCCGAAAGACCCTTCAAAGTTTCGGTCGTAGAGAATTATTGGGATTAGACACCTATTTTTTGGCTAAAAGAAATAATAATAATATGACATCAATTGAATCCTTACCCTTAATGTTGTAGGCGACGGCACCCTTACCAAAACTCATAGAGATATTCGGCTAGGACTACTTTGAGTATTCGGCTATGGCCTAGAAGGAACTTGCTTTCGGCTTTTGGAAGTTTGCGAAAAGAAGAAGAAAAAAGGTGAAGAAATCGGCTAGAGTACCTTGAGATTCGGCTTTTGGGGAATCAAAAAGAAAAGAGGATGCATAAGTCTTAGAGAGAATCGGTAATGGTGGATTTTGAGAAAGAAAATATTTGGCTTTAATCAAAAATAACAGAGAACAGAGGAGGTTTACTAGAGAATTTCGGCAGAAAGCTAAAGAGAAAAGAAAAGAATGGCCTCACTTCTCCCCTTTTGGCTGAAAATACCACCCAAGAGAGTCCTTAGGCCGGCCACTACATCCTCTCTTATCAAATCCCCTAATTCACTCTTTCTTAGCCAAAACTTTAACACTCCAACCCAATCTATACTTCCTTCCTCCAGAGTCCATGTACTGTCCCATTCTGCTCCACTATACAGCAAAATAAAATCTCCTTAATTTGCTTCCTTGTGACTCGAACCTTGGCCCATTTACACTGTTGGTGGCGTCATTTTAGAGGCCCTAAGTGGCGCCTCAAGCCACTTAGACAAGTCCATCGTTGTGTCTAATTTCCCCTATTTATTTTCTTAAGGCCTCCTCAGCCTAGCTTCCCCTTTTTAGATTTAAAATCTAATAATTTCTAAAGCACTCTCCTATTTTCTAAAGTTCACAAAATTCATACAACACATTCTTAACACACAAAGGCATGCTATTTCATATAATTAAGCAAAAATGCATAAGCCATAATCCGGGATATTACAGTTCTACCCCCTTAAAATAATTTTGACCTCGAAATTACCTGGCTAAAATAGGTGAGGGTATTGTTGTCGCATCGCCTCTTCCGGCTCCCACGAAGCTTCCTTCAACCGTGCCCATATTTTCTTAACCTTCTCCTCAGATTCTGCCATAATTTTCGGACCCAAAATCTGACGTTCCCCTATTTTCGTCCAACACGTAGGAGTGCGACACTTCCGTCCATACAGCGCTTCGTACGGTGCCATTCGAATACTGGCCTGATAGCTGTTGTTGTAAGTAAATTTCGCTAGAGGCAAATATTCCTCCCAACTTCCTCTGAAGTCTATCACACAGCCTCTTAGCATATCCTCCAACACTTGTATTACTCACTTAGATTGACCGTCTGACTGTGGATGGAAAGCCGTACTGAAGTCCAACCTGGTGCCTAAAGCCTGATGTAGAGCTTTCCAAAATCGAGACGTGAACCTCGGATCCCTATCCGAGATAATTGGCATCGGCACTCCATGCAATCTTACAATTTTTGCCACATACAGCCTTACTAACTTTTGTAAGGAGTAGTCAACCCGCACTGGAATAAAATGCGTGGACTTTGTCAGCTGATCCACTATCACCCATACCGAGTCCTTCTTAGTAGGCGTGAGGGAAGCCCACTAACGAAGTCCATGGTAATTCTCTCCCACTTCCATCATGAATTTGTATTGGTGAAGCAATCGATGGAACTTGATGTTCAAATTAACTTGTCGACATGTCAAGCACTTCCCTACAAATTTGGTAACTTCCCGCTTAAGACCAGGCCACCAAAACTGTTCCCTTAGATCTTTATACATCTTACTGCCTCCAGGATGCATAGCATAAGGGCTACTATGCGATTCCCGAAGAATTCTCTGCTTAAGTTCTTCATTCTTCGGTATACAGACCTTACCCTTGAAGCACAATACTCCCTTATCATTACTGCCATAATCTTCCAACTCTCCATTCTGTACTTGCCGTAACTTAACCCTTAAATCCTCATCCCTTAACTGACTTTCTTTCACCTCATTCAACCATGTCGGCTTAACTTGCAATTCTGCCAGCAGACTTCCATCATCATACAAGCTCAGATGTGCGAACATTGCCCTCAGATCCGACACTACCTTCCGACTTAGGGCATCTGCCACCACATTCGCCTTGCCCGGGTGGTACTCTATGAAGCAATCATAATCCTTCAATAACTCCACCCACCTTTGCTGTCTCAGATTTAGCTCTTTCTGAGTCAGCAGATACTTCAAGCTCTTGTGGTCTGTGTAAATCACTGACTTCTCTCCATAAAGATAATGCCTCCATACCTTAAGAGCAAAGACCACTGCCGCCAACTCCAAATCATGTGTTGGGTAGTTAACCTCGTGTGGCCTTAGTTATCGAGACGCATAAGCAACCACCTTCCCGTCTTGCATAAGGACACCTCCCAATCCTGTATGGGAAGTATCGCAATACACCAAAAAATCCTTCCCTGCCTCAGGCTGAATCAAAACTGGAGCTTCGGTCAAGACTCTCTTAAGCTTTTCAAAGCTCTCCTATTGCTTATCGGTCCATACGAAAGGTACTTCCTTTCTGAATAACTTTGTCAGAGGCGCGGCTATCGACGAGAACCCTTCCACGAACCTTCGGTAATAGCTTGCTAATCCTGAGAAACTCTGAACTTTCGCCATAGATTTAGGGGGTTTCCAATCCAACACCGCCTCAATCTTCCGAGGATCTACCCTTATTCCTTCAGCAGATACCACATGTCCTAAAAACGTAACCTCCTTAAGCCAAAATTCACACTTGCTGAATTTGGCGTCGAGCTTCTTCTTCCTCAACACTTGCAACATGACTCAAAGATGCTCATCATGTTCTTCCTCCGACTTCGAATACACCAAAATATAGTCTATGAACACAACAACAAATCGGTCCAGATAGGGTTGGAAAACCCGGTTCATCATGTCCATAAACGCGGCTGGGTATTAGTCAAACCGAACGGCATTACTAAGAACTCATAATGCCTGTACCTTGTTCGAAAAGCTGTCTTATGGATATCAGCCTCCTTCACCTTAAGCTGATGATATCCAGACCTTAGATCGATCTTTGAGAATACTGCGGCCCCTTTAAGCTGATCGAACAAGTCATCTATCCTTGGCAAAGGATACTTTTTCTTGATGGTCAGCTTATTCAACTGACGATAATCTATGCACATACGCATAGTTCCATCCTTCTTCTTTAGGAATAAGACCGGTGCTCCCCATGGAGACACACTGGGTCGGATGAACCCACAGTCTAGCAATTCTTAGATTTGAGCCTTGAGCTCAACCAATTCCTTTGGTGCCATTCTGTATGGGGCAATTGACACAGGAGCTGTACCCGGCAGCAAGTCAATTCTAAACTCCACCTCCCTGTCCCGGGGTATTCCGGGTAATTCCTTCAGAAAGACATTCACAAACTCCCTTACAGTTCTAACTCCACTAACTCCCCCTTCGTTTGTATCCAAAGCATAAATGAAGGCCAAAAATGCCTTACACCCCTTCCAAACCATCTTATCTGCCTTTAATGCCGAAACTACGTTAGACAAGTAGTTCCTTCTTTCTCCTATCATAACTATCACTTTATCCTCTGGGGTCTTTAACTCCATTCGTTTGGCTGCACAAACCAATACAGCCCGATGCTCCACTAGCCAATCTATGCCAAGTATAAGATCAAATTCCCCGAAGGGTAATTCCATTAGGTCAGCAAGAAATACCGTTCCTTGAAGTTCCAAAGGTACTCTCCGAAACATCTTATTCACCACTACAGTTTGGCCTAATGGGCTTACTACAGTCATCTCCCTATCAGATAGTTCAGAGGCTATCCCTAAAGTTTCAACTACTTTACATGCAACATAAGAATGAGTCGAGCCTATATCAATCAAAGCAACATAAGGTTTGCCAAAAATAAGGAACGTACCGGTTATGACGTCCGGTGCGTCTCTGTCTTCCCTCTGGTGAATCGTATAAACCAAACCCGACTGCCTGGCCTTTGTGTTACCAACACCTTGGCCCGGTGTTCCTCGTCCTCTACCAGGACAATTACCTCTGCCAGCCGAACCATGACCTCGCCGTGGCTGCTGTCCTCCTCTTCTAGCCTGGTTAGAACCTTGACTTACTGGTCGTCCCCCTTCAGTTCTCATCAGGCAATCCTTAATCATGTGGTCCTTGGACCCACACTTAAAACATCCTCTCGTCTTTTTCCAACACTCCCCCAAGTGTTTTTTCTCGCACTGATCACAAGCACAATCGCCTCCCAAGCGACTTTTGTCGACCTCGTAGCCCATCAACTCTAGGCCTCTTTTGCTCATTTCTAGATGGCCTTGAAGATCTAAATCATCTTTTCTGCCTATTTCAATCAGTGTTCTGCCTTACAGAATCCTTGATACCCTCGGCTACCTTAGCCTTCTCTACCAACACAGCAAACTCCCGCTCCTGTTGTGGAGCTATTAGTAACCTCAGATCATCCCTTAGTTCGTCCTCAAACCGAACACACCGTTCATGCTCAGTAGACACTATCCCTCTAGCATAATGGCTCAGCCTTAGGAATTCAGCTTCGTACTCAGCTATGGACTTGTTCCCTTGAACTAGCCCTAGAAATGCCTTTCTCTGTGCATCAATATAATGAGTGCCAACATACTTCTTCTGGTATGCCGCCTTAGCATACTCCCAAGTGAGTTCCTCAGCTGTAGCACCATCCCGAACTGTGAGCCACCATTGATATGACTCGTCACGGAGAAGCGACACAAACCCTTTCAGCTTTTTCTCGTCAGTTAAATCGAGCTTATCCATAATCCACTCAGTCGCCTCCAACCAATACTCAGTGTTACTGGGTGCCACACCTAATACACCACGAAACACCTCAGCTCCGTTGGCTCGGAGTCGTTCAGGTACTGACTTTCGAGCTCCCATGCCTCCACCCACTCTAGCCACCCTTTCCAAAACCCGCAGCATCGCTTGTGACACTGCGTCATCCTCCGTCTGATCCTGATATTCCACATCAGCGGCTGGTGGTGGTGGCGGCATTTCATTCTCAGATTCTTGACCTGATCTAACGGGTTCAGACACGGTCATTCAGCCTCTTCCACGGCCACGCACGTTGCGACCACGTCCCCTAGAATTTATACTTCCGCTTTGCGTTTATCTGATTAAAGAGTTTTATGAATTAGTTTGGTTCCACTGCTTTATCACGAACAGTTTTATGTTCAATAGTTCTAAGAAGTAGTTCTTTCGATTCATACACATACAGTCTCACATCATTCATTTAGTCACACACACATGAACTTGCGTTCATTACAGAGAAATGTTGTAGCTGTCATTGTTTGTTATTTTTCAGTACCCAAGGGTATCTCCGTAATTTAGTCCTATAGGGGTATTTTGGTAATTTTTCAAATTAGGGTATTTGAAAATGTTGCAAAATAGAGATTTTTGATATTTTACAAAAATTAAAATACTTGCTGGGAAAATTTCAAGGGTGAAATGATAATTTTATACACTAGGGGTATTTTCGTAATTTTACAAGCCAGGGTCATTTCGATAATTTTTCGTAAAATATGGTTCCTGGTGACTTTCCAAAATAAGGGTATTTTTAAAGATTTCTAATTTGAGGGTACTTCGGTAATTTTCCTTACTAAGGGTATTCTGGTCATTTGCATAGGTTAGGGGTAATTTGGTCATTTTGCAAATCAGGGGTATCTTGATATTTTGCAAAAATAAATTTTTGTATTTTTTTTATAAGGTAAGAGAATCTTGATAAAAACTGTGGGTAGTATGGAAATTTTATGAACCAAGGGCATTTTAGTAATTTTTTCCCACCAGGGGTATTTAGGTCATTTTAGTAAATCGAGAATATTTTGGAAAAATTTTTCAAAATAGTTTTCCTACACCTTGAAGGGGTAATTTTGGTGATTTTAAGACTAGGGTTTTTATCAAAATATGGCTAGTCCCTTTCGGGTTTTAGTTATTGGGTTTAGCCTGTGGCTGAGTCCTCTTGGTTAGGGTGAACCATCACTACGCACCAGGTAGGATTCGAGTGGGTAGGAGGTGAGTCACTAGGACTGCTTAAATACCAAGCTCCCACTGAAACCAATCCTAGACATGCGCACAACGGTTGCCACACCCTAACTCGGCGACTTAGACACAGGTTTGTTTAATTGTGCATTAAAGTTTTATGTAATTGTTGGGGTAAACTAGTCCTATAGTTCAAGTACTTATCATACTAATCTACGTTCCATTTCTACCCTTCTACAAATCATACAATAATCCACACAATGGATAGGGGTACTTACCTGGTGGACTTCGGGCCGGAGACTCAGGTGCCATGCCAGAAACCTTGCTTATTTCTTAGAAAAATCCACTTTCAATAGACAGAAAACGTTTTGGGCCCTAAAAGCCCTCAAGGCCGAGTTTTGAACTAGGCTCTGATACCAAGCTAAAACACCCCAAACCCGGCCCACAAGCCCTGATCGGATCTGGCATGCTTCTAGGAAAAACCATTCGAATTCTTATTTGAATGTTTGCTAAAAGTTCTCGCGTTTTTAAAAACAGTTGGTTTGGGTTGGGCTCAAATTTAAAACCCATGTTGATTAGGTGACAAAACATTTAATATTTATACTTAAGAAAGATGGACTTTAATTTTGAATTAATAAAGATTGTGTCATACTTAAATAAGTAAATATGCATGCGTAAACAGTTCAAACCAAGGCCTTATTACATCAAATCAAAACCCAAATTAAATCCAAAATACTAAAAAGAAAGAAAAAGCCCAAAATAAAATATTAAGTTCAGTGTTGTGCATGGCCACCACTTGAGCTCCTGCCGACCCGGTCCATTACTGAGTGTCACCTGAAAAATAATCCCACAAGGGGTGAGTCAAACAGACTCAATGTGTACAACCAGCACAAGACTCAATTAATTCAGGCATGTCAAATCATACATGATATACATATATAAATCATGATGCAAACCTGATCCTAAGCCTAGATAACCATCCGCTACACATCACCCGTACCAACCATTACACCATGGGGACTACTAAGTCAACCCTCCATCCGCTACACACCATCGAAGGCAATCGCTGCAGTCGACGTGCTCATCGCCCTTATAAAATTCGTGACATAGAAAACCAGATAAATATTCGTGACATAAGTCACCACATTCAGATATTGTGACATAAGTCACCACATTCGGATATTGTGACATAAGTCACCACATTCAGATATTGGGGTATAAAACGACCAATTCACTTCCCCTTTACATATCACTTGTATGCCCCATGTCAAACATGTCATGCAATATCATGCTTTATTTCACATTCTTATCACTATTGACATATGTGCCATAACGAATCTTATCATACTCATAGTAGGAGTGGGTAAACTTTGTACCATTGCATGGTACTCTTAGCCACATCATAACATATTCTTGTAACATATTAATTAAAACATAACCGTCAATTAATTAAAGCTTAGTGTGGGGTACATACCTGATTTACTTAGCGCTCAATTGAAATCTCGAAAATCCCGATCTAACGCTTTAGATCTTAAGTTCTTACATTCGGTCATTATTAGACATATTAGAAAAAAACCTATTCGGCCATATAACCAAATCCCGAAGGAAACGTAATCGAAATCTTACCTTGCTTGCCTATTTGAGTACTTCTCAAATCCTGAAAACTTTGTGATACTTCTTTCTTGCAATCGGCCAAGCACTAGATCACTTCACAGGTTAGTTTCGGCTTTTAAACAAAGTAAGAAATAGATCTAACTTCCTAAATAGGCCTTGGCCGAATGTGTATGTGCACTTACCTTGCGATTCTCAAATCCCAAAATTAATCCATTGGCTATGAAGATGTCGAAATACCTATAGGGTATATGTTAGATCCGATTCCAACCTTAAACATAATAGATGGCCTTTGGCCTAATCCACACTTTGCTTACCTTAGATTTTGGAATCCCTAGTGATCTCCTACTTGTAGTTGACACAACTAAATCCTGAAAGACCCTTCAAAGTTTCGGTCATAGAGAATTATTGGGATTAGACACCTATTTTTCGGCTAAAAGAAATAATAATATGACATCAATTGAATCCTTGCCCTTAATGTTGTCGGCGACGGCACCCTTACCAAAACTCACAGAGATATTCGGCTAGGACTAGTTTGAGTATTCGGCCATGGCCTAGAAGGAACTTGCTTCCAGCTTTTGGAAGTTTGCGAAAAGAAGAAGAAAAAAGGTGAAGAAATCGGCTAGAGTACCTTGAGATTCGGCTTTTGGGGAATCAAAAGAAAAAGAGAAGAGGATGTATAAGTCTTAAAGAGAATCGGCAATGGTGGATTTTGAGAAAGAAAATATTCGGCTTTAATCAAAAATAACAGAGAACAGAGGAGGTTTACTAGAGAATTTCGGCAGAAAGCTAAAGAGAAAAGAAAAGAATGGCCTCATTTCTCCCCTTTTGGCCGAAAATACCACCCAAGAGAGTCCTTAGGCCGGCTACTACATCCTCTCTTATCAAATCCCCTAATTCACTCTTTCTTAGCCAAAACTTTAACACTCCAACCAAATCTATACTTCCTTCCTCCAGAGTCCATGTGCCGTCCACTGCTGCTCCACTATACAGCAAAATAAAATTTCCTTTAATTTGCTTCCCTTGTGACTCGAACCTTGGCCCATTTACACCTGTTGGTGGCGTCATTTACAAAGGCCCTAAGTGGCGTCTCCAAGCCACTTAGACAAGCCCATCCTTGTGTCTAATTTCCCTATTTATTTTCTTAAGGCCTCCTCAGCCTAGCTTCCCCTTTTTAGATTTAAAATCTAATCATTTCTAAGGCACTCTCCTATTTTCTAAAGTTCACAAATTTCATACAACACATTCTTAACACACAAAGACATGCTATTTCATATAATTAAGCAAAAATGCATAAGCCATAATCTGGGATATTACAAAATTGTTAGTGGAACCAAACCCAAGGGAAGAACCTGTGGTAAGAAAAGATAAGGTTGAGGTGTGTTATGATTTACCAAAATCGGCAATTACAGAGTACCAACCTCGTATGCCACATCCCAATGCAATAAAGAAAGACCACACATAGGAAGAATTTGGTGAACTCACACTTCGTGTAGACGACAAAACAATCACTCTTCAAGCTCTTAACTCAGCTAGGACATCTAGTAATAAAGGTACGAACGTTAATTCTGTTGATAATCATTTGGTTCAACCTTCATTACAGGAAGCATCACGAAATCAACTAGCTGAGCTAGATCTTAGACCTCGTGCCAACAAAGAAGAAATGCATAAGGAACAAAGCCTTAGAGTTGACAAACTAAAAGAGCATGAAACACAAATCAAAGAGGACCAGGAACCGCACGAAGTGAAACTGAAGGAGCCCCTAGACGAGCTGATAGGAACAATGAATCACTTCAAATTAGGAGATCATGTATTGTTGAATAAGGAAGACCCTCGAATCACCAATTCAGACCTCAAGGCAAACGAAGAAATCAATTTTGAGGTACTTAATGTCTTCCTATACGACACAATCGAGGTCAGCAATCCTAAATTTGACACTTTTGAGGTAAACATTACTCGACTATAAACGAAGTGATCGCATGAGAAAGGATTTTCACCTCCTCAAACCACCATGACCATACGAATGAGAGGTAAAGTCTAGCTAAGACTATAAACGAGCGTTTCTCGGGAGGCAGCCCGAGCACTAACCCCATTTTTACATTTTTTTATTTTTTCTTCTCTTTTTTTAGCACCTAACCATAAACTAACCAAAGAGCAGATTTCTAGGCCACACGGCCCTACACACTGGCGTGTCCGTGGCCGTGTGAATGCCAGGGGATGAACCATGGGCGTGCCAGTAGTCGTGCACGACATATAAAAAATTTCTTTTCCCTACACAGGTGGCGATAATAGTCCATGCCCGTGCCGACGCCCCGTGCAAGGTTACTAACTTGTCAAGCACGGGCTAAACATGGCCGTGCCACTCAACCGTGCCAACATTCTGACTTATCGAACACGAAAGGAGCACGCCCGTATTAAATGACCGTGTGAAGAAAGACACAGGCGTGCCACGACACCCACGGCCATGCCCTAACACCCTGAATGCGTTCAAAATTCAAAATCCCAAAACACGGGCTACATCTCTATTTAAACCTCATTCCCCATTTTTCTAGTTGTCTTTCATTTTCCATTATTTATTTTTGTTTTTACTTTATTTCATCATTATTTTTTACTTTATTTTATTTTATTTTTTTCTTCTTATTCTTTATGGCATTTAGATTTAGCTTAGGATACAATAAAACCAAGCCGGCTACTTCGAGGATTCAATTTCAAACGGTTCGAAACGCTTCCCCACGTTTACCTCCAATCTTATCCGGTTTCTTTTCATGGACTTCATCCAAAAATTCAGGAAGTGTTACTTCTTCCCTTCTCTTTTGATTTTATTATTAAATAATTGTTTATCTATCTTTGTACATTGAGGGCAATGTACATCTTAAGTGTGAGGGGGTAAAAGTACTTGACTTTTTGCATTATTCTCAAATCGTGAATTCAGTCTTGTTTTCAAGTATTTTTCTCATATTACTAATTAGTATGAAATTTCTGTTGATTTATGATCTGTATTGATATGTTTTAGAGTAAGTCATAGTTAATTGTGCATTGATGATTAAATTTGAAGAATACTAGAGAATCAGGCATGGTAAGTCTACTTTCTAAAAATTAAAATTGATGGGTCGTTGAACTGAATTTGAGTATTACCTTGAAATTTGGAATTATAAGGATTGATGTCAAAAACACCTATAATTTTTGTGAGATTTTGAGCCTTATAGAGCATATATTCTTTTTCGTGCTCACTTTATTGATTATGAGTGTGTCAACTTTGAACTGTTATTCTAGAACTTGCCTCCTTTATACATATCGAGACCACACTTTTGATTTGATATACTGAGATGATAAAGGCACCTAGGTTTTAACCCATTCACACCACTAAAAAGCCTACCCACATAATTAACCCTTAGTGAACCCTGTTAAATCCTAACAACCTTTTTATTGACTCACCCACTAATATTAACCCAAAATCCCTTTGTATTTGTTATCACCATTCTTTTGATTACCCTTTAATCGAGGTTTGATTTGATTAAGTTACCGAATTATATTAGTTCAGTAGTCACATTTTTCATTTATGATGTAATATGTTAGTTTGTTCTTAAAAAAAAACCCAAGTATAGTCAATATTAGAAGTATATAAAAGAGCTTAGAGCATTTAAATTCCAATTGTTGAAGAAAAGCTCAGATTAAAGTATTATCAAATTTTAAGTGATGAAAATATTCTTTATTATAGAGTAATTATCAATAGTGGTATTATTAATTTTCATTCGATGAAAATATTCATATTTAGTTCATTGTTTTTAGATTAGATAATTAGTCAATTCGATCTCGATTCTAACCCTTTAATTCAGCCTTTATCTACACCCTTAACCTTAGCCCCGTTACAACCCTGATAAAGACCTTTTAATCTGTGTATCATCTCATAATACAGTGGTGGAGATTTGATTTTCAGGCAAGCCTATGGGATTAACTTTTCAGGTTTGACTTATGAGTGCTTATTCTTGAACCTTAAACACTTCGAGTAATTTGAGTGAATCTTTTGTGAGGATGTCAATCCTTGTCAATTTAGAACTAAAGGTAATTATTCAGATAAGGGGAGACACCTATGTTTTCATACTACAAAGGTATGACTTATCGTGATTGAATCTTCAGGACACTTTGAGTTAAATTATCCATGTATAAATTATCTATGAATTATGATGAGACATTGTCGATAGGAATTATGAATTATGGAAAGTTCGTTTTAATTGTAAGTTGAGAATTTTGCTTGAGGACAAGCAAAAGCTTAAGTGTGGGGGTATTTGATAAACCGTAAAAGTAACATATTTTAACCCCATATTTAGTATGATTTTGGATGATTTAGCCCTTGATTTATGTAAAAAGGTGCTCTTAATCCTTTCTTTTCATGTTTATACTCAGGAAAGCACCCGAGGACGAAAAGAACGAGAAACGAACTTAAAACGGGCCAATTTGGGCCAAAGAGGAAATCAACACGGCCTGGACTTCAAGCCACACGGTCGTGCCTCGTCAATTTACTTCACACAGCCGTGCCCCAATCGATAGAATCGAGACACGACCTGAAGACGATTAACACGGGCATGTACCATGGCCGTGCCCTTGCCGCGGAAAAGAGCAATTTCACTCGGATTTGGATGCTTCGAGGCAAAAAACACATTCCTAAGTCTACTTAAACATCCTAGGAAGAATTCTACTTGAATTAGGATACTTAGGAGCCAAGTAAAGCATCTCAAAGCCTATATAAACACCCAAGGTGGCAACTAAAAAGGGGGTTCGGCAGAAGCCAAAACGGGAGCATCACGTTTTTGGCAGAGGCTTTTGCCGAAGCTTTCATCTTTTAGGGAATCACTTGAAGATAGCCAGTTGATCCATCTCAAGAAGCCGGAGTTCTACTCAAGACAGAGGATCTCCTCTTCAATTCCTTCAGGGGGTTTTAGGGATTTCTTATGTTTTGTTTTATCTTTTCTCTTTAGATGTTTTCTTATTTTGTTATGAACTAAACCCCTCAGATACTTGAAGGGGATGAAACTTATGATGGATTTTGTTATTTGATTTTTGGATCATATGATAAATACTTAGTTTGTTCTTAATTATGTTGCTTAATTTAATAAATACTTAGTTTGTTCTTAATTATGTTGCTTAATTTAATCGATGTGCTTAGGTGGAGGAGGAATAGACCCTACTTAAGAGTAGATCTAGCATAATTGATCGGAGTTGATCGGGCACCTAGAGATAGGGTTACGAGATTTTGTCGGATTAGGGTGAAACCTAATATGGGAGTCCATTGATCGATTTACTACTTCCTTACGGGGTTATTATAAGAGAACGAGAGTTCCACTAATTAACCTAAGGTTAGACGTTATTCACCTCGAGAGAGGGTTTAATATAGGTTAGGGAGTCTCACGGATCAAGCTAAGTGAAGAAATCATATGGTTTGGGGATAAATAATAAGTGAAGTCATAGGTGGATTCTTCTTGAGGGTATCGTCTTCATCAACTGAGTTTTCCTAAAGTCTTTCTCCAATTCATTCTTTTGTCTTTGCATTTAGTTTAAGTATTTCATTAGTTTTGGATAAATAAACCAATCACTCCATATTTCAGGCTAAATAATAGAAAGAAAGTGAGTAGTAGTACTTTTAGGTTCCCTTGGGTTCGATAAGATATTCTTGCCTAAACTATACTACTGTTCGACAGGTGCACTTGCCTGTATCGTTGTCATAGTTAGTCTACAGGTTCGATCATTCTTTTTATAAATATTAAAACTCGACTGTTTGACACAATCAAAAGGATATTCATTAATTTGGTCAAACAAAAAACCACACCCAGCCCGATTGGGCACGATTTCTTCGAATTTCCAAATGCACAAATATTACCTTGTTTTGAAAATATGGACGAAATTTGAAAGGATATTTTTTGCATTTGGTCAAACAAAAAACCACACCCAGCACGATTGGGCACGATTTCTTCGAATTTCCAAACGCACAAATGTTACCTTATTTTGAAATTATGGACGAAATTTGAAAAGATATTTGTTTATTTGGTCAAACAAAAAACCACACCCAGCACGATTGGGCACGATTTCTTCGAATTTCCAAACGCACAAATATTACCTTGTTTTGGAACTTTAAGTAAAAAAGCTTTTAGAGCTCAAATAGTGTTAGAACATGATATTTTTGAGTGAATATAATGCTATGGCATAATAACATACAATATGGAGCAATTATTTACAAATGAAATATAATATATATACGTACACATTAAAATATATATATACTAAATTATGAAAGAAAAAATATATAACGTAATTAGTTTTAGAGGAGATTAAATATCTATATAAATAGATATATATATATATATATATACATAATATGAACTTAATAATATATGCACAAGAATAAAATAATTTTAATACAAATTATATATACGTATATTAGAAAATAGTTTAATTTAAATAGTATTACATGAAATAATGATGTGTAGAAGCATTTGAACATATTATATAAATCTTTAAACCAAAGAGATATACATAAAAGACCATTTTAAAATGATCAAACTGTTAAAATAAGTTAGAATAAATAATATGTACATATAAATAGTTTAAAATGAATAGTATATTAATATATATTTTATCATATTATAAAATAATTCAAAACCAAAATAAAAAAAAAAATTAAACCTAACAAAATGTGAAGATTGTATATGAAAAAACAAGGTGTTTAATTGAAACAAAAACAAAATTTAAAGGCTATTTTATAATAAATAAAATCATTTAAAAATGTGCAAGGATCAATCTAAAATGTGTGTGATTTATCAGGGGTTAAACCAGCAAATATTCTAACTAGCTAAAACGATGCGTTTGAAAAGGATGAAATTGCAAAAGAATCGGAGAATAAAGGGATCAATTGCATAAATAGTCCTTTAAAGCGAAAAGGGGAGGATCCGAGTCACAAAGTGGGTCGACGCACAGATCCTACACCCTCCTAAACGGTGCTGTTTTGCATTATTTCTTTACCTAATACCTTAAACTAATCAGATTTTCTTATTTCCTAAATCAAACCCTAACCCCCTTTTATTCTTAAACTAATCAGATTTTCTTATTTCCTAAATCAAACCCTAACCCCCTTTTATTTCTTTCTTAGCCACAGTCTCAAAATTCCTTCATGCTAACCACCCAAACGCCACTGTCAATAGCGAAAGGTGATCCACGAAAGCCCGATCGATCAACCACTATCCAGCCCCTATCGCAACGGAGAGAACGAGAGCAGGATCTAACTAAGGTAATCTCCTCCTCTTTACTTATTTTTTCCCTTTATGAATCGATATCAGCAAAAGAAAATAAAAAAAAGGAAAAAAAAAAACGAGAAAATCACCTTTCAATCTTTTTTTGATTTTGTATTTTTTGTATATCTGTTTCTGTGTGTACAAAAAAATGGGGATCCCCCTCCTTTACAATCGTTCGAATCGGCCTTATATAGCCGAAAAAATAAAATAAAATACAAAAATTCTTTTAATTTCTATTATTCTCGCTGGATTAGCTTGCTGTTTTTTACTTCTTTGTTTGTTACAGTGCAATTTAGGAGGAGGGTAGCCCGGCGTTCGATGGGCGTGGGCGTGACGTGCACATGTGGGCTTGGAGGTCATGGAGTATTCAGAAGCTGCGGCGCTAACTACTTCTAGAAACCATTAGGATTTTCTGAAAATTTTGGGCTACTTGGGCTAGCTTAGTATTGGGCTAGTTTAAGGTTAATTGGGTAATGAATTTGGGCCGTTATTTGTATTAAAATATTGGGTTTAATATTGTATTTGGACTGTTACAAAAGGGACTTTTATTGATGGTTTTTTTATTGGTTTTAATTTTGATTTATTATTGGGTTAATGGGTCCAGGCGAAAATGGGCTTTTACAGCTGCCCCTCTTTGCTCATTATCGTGTAACAAGAATAGAGAAAAGACTTCAAAAAGGACCATTTTTGCCCGGTCTTTGAGTTTTGGACTTCTTAATAAACCGTAAAAGTAACATATTTTAATCCCACATTTAGTATGCTTTTGGATGAATTTATCCTTAATTTATGTAAAAAGGTGCTCTTAATCCTTTCTTTTCATGTCTTATACTCAGGAAAGCACCCAAGGATAAAAAGGACGCAAAACGGGTTTAAAACGGACCAAAGTGGGCCAACCCAAGAAGTCGGCACGGCCTGGACTTCATGCCACATGGCCATGCCCCAATATTTAGATTGCACACGGTCACACCCTGATTTACACGACCATGCCTCGTCGACAAAAAGCCCAACACAGCTTGACCCCGATGTACACGCATCAGTACCCCAATTGGCGGACCAAGCACGGCCTCTACCGGATATTGCACGGTGTGTCATAGCGCCCTAAATTAACGAGGATGGAGACACGGATGGACCACGATTTACACGGGCGTGTCAAGGCCGTTCCCCTGCCGCAGAAAAGCAATTTCACTCAGAATTGGATGCTTGGAGCCCAAGGAACGCAATCCTAAGTCCACTCAAACACTTAGGATGAATTTCACTTGAATTACGAATACTTAGGAGCCAAGTAAAGCATCCCAAACGTCTATATAAACAATCCAAGGCAGCAATTCAAAGTCGTCAGGTTTTAGCAGAGTTTTTTGCCAGAGCTTTACTCGTTTAGGGAATTACTCGAAGATAGCCAGTTGATCCATCTTGAAGAGTCGAAATTCTACTCAAGACGGAGGATCTCTCCTTCAATTCCTTCAGGAGGTTTTAGGGATTTCTTATGTTTTGTTTTATCTTTTCTCTTGAGATGTTTTCTTATTTTATTATGAACTAGATCCTTCAGATACCTGAAAGGGATGAAACCTATGATAGATTTTGTTTTTGATCTATTGGTTTATATGATAAATACTTAGTTTGTTCTTAATTATGTTGCTCAATTTAATCTGATGTGCTTAGGTGGAGGAGGAATAGACCCTGCCTAAGAGTAGATCTAGCATAATTAAGCGGAGTTGATCGGGCGCCTAGAGATAGGGTTACGAGATTTTGCTAGATTAGGGTGAAACCTAATATGGGAGTCCATTGATCGATTTACTGCTTCCTTAGGGGGTTATTATAAAAGAACGAGAGTTCCATTAATTAACCTAAGGTTAGACGTTATTCACTTCGAGAGAAGGTTTAATATAGGTTAAGGAGTCTCACGGATCAAGCTAAGTAAAAGAAATCATATGAATTGAAAGTTAGATAATAAGTGAAGTCATAGGTGGATTCTTCCTGAGGGTATCGTTTTTATCAACTGAGTTTTCCAAAGTCTTTTCCCAGTTTATTCTTTTGTCTTTACATTTAGTTTAAGTATTTCATTAGTCTTAGATAAGTTAATTAATCACTCCATATTTAAGGCTAAATAATAGGAAATAAGCGAGTAGTAGTACTTTTAGGTTCCTTGGGTTCGATAAGATATTCTTGCCAAAGCTATACTACTGTTCGACAGGTACACTTGCCTCTATCGTTGTCATAGTTAGTCTACAGGTTTGATTATCCTTTATAAATTTTAAAACTAGACTGTTTTGCAGCGATCACTTCTTTAGGTGCTTTTCGTCTTCGAGTAGCTTCATTCCATCCTACTGTATCTTCAGGGGTATAAGATCTGATATCTTCGATCTGCTTCCTGCAACTTTAGGAATGTCAAATCTACTATCTTCGATCTGCTCCACTGCAAAATCAGGGAGACAAGATTTGATGTCTTCGATCTGCTCCTACAACTTCAGGATTGCCAGATCTGCTATCCTCAATCTGCTCCTGCAACTTCAGGATTGCCAGATTTGCTATCTTCAATCTGCTCCTACAACTTCAGGATAGCCAGATTTGATATCTTCAATCTGCTTCTGCAACTTCAGGATTGCCAGATTTGCTATCTTCAATCTGCTCCACTGCAAACTCAGGGAGACAAGATTTGATGTCTTCGATCTGCTCCTACAACTTCAGGATTGCCAGATCTGCTATTTTCAATCTGCTCCTGCAACTTCAGGGTTGCCAGATTTGCTATCTTCAATCTGCTCCGGCAACTTCAGGATTGCCAGATCTGCTATCTTAAATCTGCTCCACTGCAAACTCAGGGAGACAAGATTTGATGTCTTCGATCTACTCCTGTAACTTCAGGATTGCCAGATCTGCTATCTTAAATTTGCTCCACTGCAAACTCAGGGAGACAAGATTTGATGTCTTCGATCTGCTCCTGCAACTTTAGGATTGCCAGATCTGCTATCTTCAATCTGCTCCTACAACTTCAGGTTGCCAGATTGGTATTTTCAATCTGCTTCACTCAGGAAAGTAAGATCAACTAATTTACCGATGTTGTGACACCGTCCTCTGGGGGACCTGTCCTGTACAATCAGTTTTATGTGTTTATGCTTTATGCAAAATAGTTAGGATGCAATGATCGGAATGAATATAATACTCCTAACTAAATGTATTATGGATGACATCTGCCTGAATGCAGAATGTTATGAGAATTATTTCTTACAATGATTAAGATGCAATAATCCGAATGAATCAAATGTTCCTAACTAAATGTGTCTTGCATGAATGCAGAATTTCATGAAAATGATCCATTTTTAAAAGTTTAAGCTGTCATCGCTCCTTGTTTATTAAAGCTTTATCATTGATGTATTATGCTACCATCTTGTTCGGCTGGTATTTTCAACAGAAAACCCGAGAAAACGATTATATCTTGCCCAACATATTTTCCCCACTGTAACTTTAGGGTTCATCTCATAGGATCTGAATCTTTTCCATCCATCCTACTGCGACTTCAAAATATAAGACTTGTTTCTTTTTCAATTCATCCCGCTGCTATTCAAAGGTATAGGATCTGTATCAGCTTCCATCTAGCCCACTGTAACTCGGGGGTATAGGATCTATCACTTGTTCCATCAACTGATCACTCCTCGGGTGACCCAACCAAATATGTACGCCTGATGCTCACATAAATGCAGAATATCATTTTTTTTCTTCTTTCGAAACTAATCCCATTTTACACTTGGGTTGTCATTACTCGTGTTCCGTCGAGATTGTACTACCAACTATTTTAATAGAAAATCCAAGGAGATAGCCTTAATTTAGACTTTTCCTTCTCAAACATTTCTAGCCCTTAAGCTTGGTAAGTTCTAAACAATAGTCCTGTTTCAGGTTCTTGTATAATTTAGAAGCTTCCAGAGTAATATGCGAAACTCCTTTTATGAAAGTATTATTAGTCCACTAATCATTATTTCAATGCAAAATGATTGAAAAATATCATAACAATGGACAAGAAAGAAATTAATTAGGAGCATAATTCGAAACAAATAAACTAAGCAAATATAACAATCGTAATCAAGAAGGAAATTAATTGGTAGTGTATTTTGAGATGAATAATTAAAGATAACAAATTCAGAATGGGTAAAATGGAAACTAGGTGCCCCGGATATCACAACCTGAGCTTCTCTTGCTCAAACTTCTTGAGGACCATTTTAAACTTAATATGTGCTTTAGGGGATCCGAAGTACTTTGTCAATGCTCCAAGACGTCACATACTTCCTCATTGTTAATTCAAACGTAGCGAGACTACTGTATGCCCCACTTTTGATCAAAATTTGAGCCGCCCTTTTCGGGTTTTCAACTCAAATTCCCTTTGGTCTCAAAGCGCCTTTTGCGGGTTTTCGCCTTGGCCTCTCATTTTTCTTTCTTCTTCTTCTTTCTTTTTTTTATTGAAAAATTCTTTATTTCTTTTCTTCTCTTTATTTCTTTTCTTCTCTTTTTTTTTGATTTTTGATTTTGATTTTTTTGAAAAAATCAAGGCGCTCTTTGCGGGTTTTCACCTTGGCCTCTCATTTTAGAAGAAATTTGGATTCACCAGCCTGAGCATGTCCTTGCCATCCATCTTGGTCAAAATTAATGATCTTCGAGAACAAGCCTTCCAAATTTGGCATTTACTTTCCTCTGAAATCCTTTTGTATGAGAAGAAACCTTCTTAATGTCAGGTACCCATTATGAAATTCTCTTGGGCGAACCTCTTTGTCATAAGCCCATATCATTCATTTTGAATACTTTCAATCAAGCTCACTGGAGACATTCTTCTTCATCCAACTCATTCAAAGCTTGGAGAAAAGGAGTCTTAACCTCCCACCATTGCTTCCCCTTCATAAACTAATGGGAAAAATGTTGCCCTTGTGAAGGTTCTGGCCGACATTCAAGAAACATAGAGGGTAAATGGTAACTTCCTTATGCCAACCTTTACAAATCTCAATTATTTTTCAAAAATTTTGAATGGTTTTTTTTTGTTTTTTGTTTTTTTTTTAATTTTAATTTGAATTTGAATTTGAATTGGACCTGAATTTGGATTTGGATTTAAATTTGGCTTTAAATTTGATGAATGTTGACTTTGTAACTTTGGCATAGGAAGCGACCTTCATCCTCTGAGTGAAATACTTGATAACCACGAAGATGAATTGGTATCGGCTAGATGCTTTTTGACGAGATCTGCCCTATAACATTTATGTCCCACCTATAGAAAGCATGGAAGAGGCACATAAATCTCGTTGTCCCCAATTTGGCATTTACGGCGTAACTGATGCCATTTCCTTTTATTGGTAAACTAGTAGTCTGAACCTCTTAATTAGCCTAGCCTTCATGGAACCATTGATATGGGTTCTTTAAACACCAATCTTAACAGCATATCCACGTTTCAATAACTTGGCGTGCCTTGATATGATCGTGCGAAAATGTCTCGAATTCTTGAAAATAGCTCAATGATATCTCGCCTTATTTCTGTGGTGAATTAGGCTTCGATCCTTGCCCCTTTCCTAAGCTTGCAACGTCTACTGACCCTTTGCAAAGTAGAATCTATTCTCATCTTGCTCTACCATCCTTAACAATTCAAAAGATAGGCTACAATCTCTGTCATCTTCAAAGTCCTTAGATCCCCTAGACCCATATCTCATTCAAAAAGAGAGTCCGTAATAGCATCGCTCATGTCATTGATATCTGGGTACCTAGGTACAAAGGCAATCCAAAGAATAAATGATTCTAAGGATGACTATTTTTATGGTCATGAATAAAGAATGAATATTCTGAAAACAAAAGAATGTACATTATAAAATAAACAGAATGAAAACTATTTACTTAAAAAGATGCATTTTGTTAAAATAAAAATTCTAGACACAAGCCCATTTCACAAAAGGATTCTCATTGCTTCTGGGCTTAAAGCAACAAGCATGTTTTGAATATTACTTTAGATTAACTCTAAAAATATAGGGATATTCTCCACAGTCCCATTGTTTAAAAATCTTCCCAAGTATGTAAGGGCTCAGAAATTTTATTCCCCGATTCCCTCTTCGGATATGGCATTGATATAGACAATGTCCAACATTACTATGATGTCCTCTTCTTTTGGCTTCCTCTACTCAGCATGAAAGACCCCTCCTGACATAAAGATTTTAGATATATGTGAAATTATCATGGGTTCCCACTTGATTTCTTCACCACTCAAACGAGTCATTTTTCTTTCCTGTTTTATTTCCAAATCTTTCTTTCTTTGTTTTGCATCTAGCCTGAATCCTAAGCCAAAGCGATCTTGCTTTTCTTTTGGTATTGGAGCCACAACTCTCCCCTGAAGATATTTTCCAAGCCCTTTTCCTGGCGAAGCTCCCTTTCCTACGGTCATTTGAAATCCCATTCTCGTAGCTTTAGAGATTTTTGGTATCAGAATTTTGTTTCCTTCTGTAATGAATGTTACATTCACGAATTCCAAAGATCGAAAAGAGCACTCGATTGCCTCGTCATTTGTCTCCAGATAGGGTGCATCACTAGTTACAGCTGTGATAATATCCTCTTCAACATTTATTGTCACTAGCTGGCCCTCTGATACTAATTTCAGCCTCTGATGTAACGATGAAGGTACCGCCCCCTCTAAATGAATCCACGGTCTTCCTAGTAAACAGTTATAGGAAGGTTTGATATCCATGACTAAGAAATCCACCTCATATGTTGTCGGACCAGTTAGCAGCGGTATTTCAATCCTCTCCATAAGTTTTCTTTGTGTGCCATCAAATGCCCTAACTATGTTCCGGCATTCTTTCATGTGGGAACTATTCACAGGTAATCTGTTTAATATGGATAAGGGTAATACATTTAACGCCGATCCATTGTCTATCAAAACCCCTGGCAGTGTATTCCCTTTGCATCTAGTAGTAATATGTAAAGCCTTAGTAGATCCTCTACTGCCTTGCCGAATTTCATCATCGTTGAAGTAAATGAAGTTATCAGCACTTATATTGTTGATTAGCCGGTCTAGCATACCAACTGAAATATCATTGGCCACATATGTTTCATTCAAGACCTTCATTAGTGCATTTCTATGTACCTCCGAACTCTTAAGCAAAGCTAACACAGATACACGCGTTGGCTATTTATGCAGCTGTTCAACAACACAGTATTCACTATGTTTCAAAAATTTTAGGAACTCCCTAGCTTCCTCCTCTCTCACTGGCTCATTGACAGGTAACCCAGGCTCGGTTGATTTTTCTTTCTCTCGCTCCACCGTTGGAGCTTTCCCTTTTACCAGATCGTAGCGTCTCCTACTACAAGTATGAGAACCTACATCTTGATCCTCCTTTGCAGCCCTAGCTGGATTCTCCCTTCATTGGATTGTCACATTACACTCATAATTCCAAGGGACTCTCTTGCCATCCCTATACGAAAAAACTACTGGTTTTTGGATTATAACTTGCGGTGCTACCTGCATTCTAGTTTCATCGACTCTTGGTTTCGAGATGATCACTACTGGACGGTTGCCCTTTTGGACCTATTCTGTTGATCCTTCCATTTATCAAATTTTGCATTGTGGCTTAGAACTCAATTCAGTAGACTCTTTGTTGGTCCCCAGGTTACTAAAATAATTTAACCAATCAGGGTCTTCTCATTAAATCTAATGCATATGATGTAATGCCATGTGAATGCATGCAATGGGTGCAAAAGGCATCGGTTCTAATTCAATTTCCATTAGAAAACTTTTCTAAAGGGCAAAATTCTTTACATGAAACAGATTACAGATATACGGACAATCGTATTATCTTTTGTTTTATCAAGAAATTTGTTCTCCATGACAAACTCTCTAATTTGGTAATCGAATACGAATCGACACTCTTTTAGATATGAGATGATACGTGATGCGATCACAACTAAAACAAAATGAAATACATTAGTAAGAGATAAAAGTAAACAAAAAGAAACAAGTAGAGTACTCATTTGGATGACCACTATGGTTTATTACAGCACCATTCAGGGTGGGCTTTTAGGGTTCACTATATGTGGTTTAGTTCTAAAGAATAGGTACCTGAACCAGCAGATTCCTCAATCTTCACCCATTATATGAAACACCCCAAACCCTGCCCACAAGCCCTGACCGGATCTGGCATGCTCCTTGAGTAAAACGTAGTAAATCCTCGTTTTGTCATGTTGGAAAACTGGTGGTTTTGAAGAAAAATCGGTTTGAGTTATGATTAATTTGAAAACTGTGTTGTTTTTGAAGTTTGTATTGAAACGATATTATCATGTTTCAAAAGTTACAAGTTAATAGAATTGCCGAATTTTAGAGCTTTTTATTATTAACTTGAAAACCGTAGGCGTTTGGGTGTCAAAACAATTGAAGTTGTTTTACGAAAAATGTTTAATCGTTTGTTTGTGTGTTCGTATCATAATAAAAATTAAAACGTAAAATTAAAACAGCTAAATGATAATGGCCTTATTACATCAAAATATAACCCAAAATAAATCAAATAAAACTTAATAAGAAAAATCCGAAAATGCTGAGCTGAGCATGGCCACCCCTAAGTCCTTGCCGACCCGATCCATTTCTTGGATTATCACCGCAAAATGTTAGCCCACGAAGGGTGAGTCAACAGACTCGATTATGTAATACCATCATAGATTCCCAATCGATAAAACATATTATATCACATATATTAATCATAGGCAATGATGCAACCCAAACCCACCTAGTTATCCATCCTCTACACATCACCCGTACCCACCAATCACACCATGGGGATTACTAAATCGACCCTCCATCCGCTACACACCATCGAAGGCAGTCGCTGCAGTCAACTGCTCATCGCCCTTATAATTGTGGCATAGCCACTAGATAATGTGACAGAGTCACCGGATTCATATTATGTGACATAGGTCACCAAATAATGTGGTAAAAACCACCAGAACACTTCCCCTTTATCATTATCACCCATATGCCCATGCAACATACAAGTCATACAAATATCATTCAATCTACCTTACCCTATGGCCATAACAAACTTTCTCATATTTTCATAGCAATGTTCATAAACATTATTAACGAGTAATATGGGGTACATACCTGATTACACTGCACCATTAAATGGTACTCTTAGCCGTATTCATTCATTGCCTTATTAACATATACATAATCATTATTATTATTAAATGGGAATTTAGGGTTGGTTACACACTGGTTACTAACACGATTTCTGAATCTCAAAAATCTCGATCTCACGCACTAGATCCCCTTTCCTATATTCGGCCAAAACTGAGAACATTAGCAAAGAGGCCATTCGGCTATATAGCAAATCCCGAAGGGTTAACGCAACCATAATCCTTACCTTGATGCCGATTTGGTTACCAATCTGAATCCTGAAACTATGTGATAAGCCTTCCTTGAAATCGGCCAAACACTAATATACTCAAACGGTTAGCTTTCGGCTTTTCAGATAACTAAGAGACGAATTGAATCAGTATGAAACCTTACCACTGACTTATCGAAAACTGTTGATTAGGAAAAGATGATTCCGATCTACTGCTTCAAAATCCTAGAGATCCTAAAAGAAACCAATTGCATGGTTGATTAAAAGTCAAGACAAATGCCGAAATTCGACTTTTGTCCTACACATGTTGACAGAGAAGAAGTAAAGGAGAATAGTGGAGATTCTGTTACGACAGACTTACCTATTCCAAACCAATTAGAGAAGAAAGCAAAGGAGATCTCTTCTTGGTTGATATTCGGCCAAAAACTGAGAAGAAAAGGAGATTAAGAGATTTCGACAATGGCTTTAGGAAAAACTATAGAGATTCGGCCAAAGTGAAAGGAGAGAATAGGAGAAAAATAAATGGTATTCGGCTTTGGTTGAGAGAAAAGGGATGAAGGGAGTTTCGGTAAGAATGAAAAAGAAGAAGATTTTAGGCTTTAGCAGAATAAAAGGAGAAGAGAAGATGCACACTTTCACTTTCAATTTTGGTCAAAAGAGAAGAAAAGAATTTCGGCACTAACTCCCCTATACATGACCGAATAAGCCCCTCTCCAATGTCCTTCTGCCGACCAACTCTTCTTCTCTCCACCAATCCCCCTTTTCACTCCTACTTAGCTGAATCTTTAAGCTTTTGACCCAATCTACACTTCATCCATGAAGTGTCTTGGTGCCGTCCATCACTACATCTCCTTACTGAAAAATAAAAGCTCCAAAATGCTTCCCTTGCTGCTCTAACCTAGGCCCCTTTACACTCTCTGTGGTGTCACCTTACAAGGCCCTAAGTGGCGCCTCTTTGCCACCTTACCAACTTAGTTCTTGTGTCCTAAGCCACATAATAAACTTCTTAAGGCCTAGCTCCCTTAGTTCCCCTTTTTAGGCTTAAAATAAAATATTTTTCTAAGGCTTCTACCTACAACCCAAGGTTCCTGAAGCCCCAAAACACATTCAAAACACACTCAAGCATGCAATCACATTCATTCAAGTGAAAATGCATAACCCCTAAATCCCGGATATTACAGTTCTACCCCCTTAAAATAATTTCGACCTCAAAATTACTTGGCTAAAATAAGTGAGGGTATTGCTGTCGCATTACTTCTTCTGGCTCCCATAAAGCTTCCTCCGATCCATGGTCACGCCATAACACTTTAACTAGAGGAATTGATTTCCTCCGTAGCATCTTCACATCCCGTTCCAGAATCTGAATCGGCTCTTCCTCATAAGACAGATCTGACCTCAGCTCCATCTCCTCAACCGGTATTACATGAGATGGATCCAATCAGTAACGACGTAGCATCGAAACGTGAAACACATTATGTATCTGCTTCAATTCCAAAGGCAACTCCAACTGGTACGCCACTGGTCCAACCCGCTTCAAAACCCGATAAGGTCCTATAAACCTAGGACTTAACTTTCCCTTGCAGCCAAATCTCATCACCTTCTTCCACGGCGAAACTTTAAGAAACACCTAATCCCCCACAGCAAACTCTATCTCCTTCCGCTTAAGATCTGCATATAAATTTTGCCTATCAGATGCCTCCTTCAATCGTGCCCAAATTACCTTAACCTTTTTTTTCTGATTCTACCACAATCTCTGGGCCTAAAACTTGACGTTCCCCCAATTCTGTCCAACACGTAGGAGTGCGACACCTCCTTCCATGCAACGCTTTTCACGGTGCCATCTAAATACTTGCTTGATAGTTGTTATTGTACGCAAATTCTGCTAAAGGCAAAAACTCCTCCCAGCTTCCTCTGAAGTCTATCATGCAACCTCTCAACATATCCTCTAACACTTGAATTACCCGTTCAGATTGGCCATCCGACTGCGGATGAAATGTCGTACTGAAGTCTAACCTGGTGCCCAATGCTTGATGTAATGCTTTCCAAAATTGAGATGTAAACCTCGGATCCCTATCTGAGATAATCGACACCAGCACTCCATGCAGCCTCACGATTTCTGCTACATACAATTTTGCCAATCTCTACAGGGAATAGTCAACCCGCACTGGTATGAAATGTGCTAACTTTGTCAACCGATTTACTATCACCCATACCAAGTCCTTCTTAGTAGGCGTAAGGGGAAGCCCACTAACAAAGTCCGTGGTAATTCTCTCCCACTTCCATTGCGAAATCTTTATCTGCTGAAGCAATCTTGACGGTACTTGGTGTTCAGTCTTGACTTACTGACATGTTAAGCACTTCCCTACAAATTTGATAACTTCTCGCTTAAGACCAGGCCACCAAAACTGATCCCGTAGATCCCTGTATAACTTACTTCCTCCAGGATGCATAACATAAGGGCTACTATGCGATTCCTGAAGAATTTTCTGCCTTAATTCCTCATCCTTTGGCATATAGACCTTGCCCCGAAAACACAGCACTCCATCACCGTTTACACCATAGTTTTCCAACTCCCCATTTTGTACTTGTAGTAGCTTAGCACTGAGTTCACCATCTACCAATTGTTTCTCCTTTACCTGACTTAGCCACGTCGGCTTCACTTGCAACTCTGCTAACAAACTTCCATCATCATAAAGGCTAAGATGTGCAAACATTGCCCTTAGATCCGACACCACTTTTCGACTTAGAGTATCTGCCACCACATTCGCCTTGCCCTGGTAATACTCTATTGAGCAATCATAGTCTTTCAATAACTCCACCCACCTTTGTTGTCTCAAATTTAGCTTCTTTTGAGTCAGTAGATACTTCAAACTCTTGTGGTTCATGTAGATCACCGACCTTTCCCCATACAAGTAGTGCCTCTACACTTTTAGAGCGAATACCACCGCCGCCAACTCCAGATCATGCGTCGGATAGTTAACCTCATGTGGCCTCAACTGCCGAGACGCATAAGTGACCACTTTCCCGTCTTGCATAAGGACACATCCCAATCCTGTATGGGAAGCATTACAATACACCACGAAGTCTTTCTTTGCTTCCGGCTGAATCAAAACCGGAGCCTCAGTCAGTACTCTCTTAAGCTTCTCAAAACTCTCCTGCTGCTTATTCGCCTATACGAAAGATACCTCCTTTCTTAACAACTTCGTCAGAGGTGCTACTATTGACGAGAACCCTTCGACAAATCTCCTGTAGTAGCCTGCTAACCCCAAGAAACTACGAACTTCAGCCACAGACTTAGGTGGTTTCCAATCTACTACTGCCTCAATCTTCCGAGGATCCACTCTTATTCTTTCCACAAACACCACATGCCCTAAGAACGTAACTTCCTTCCGCCAAAATTTGCACTTGCTGAACTTGGCATATAGCTTCTTTTCCCTTAACACTTGCAACACCACCCGGAGATGCTCATCATGTTCTTCCTCAGACTTGGAATACACTAGGATGTCGTCTATAAACACAACGACGAACCGATCCAAGTAGGGTTGGAAAATTCGATTCATCATATTCATAAACACGGCTTGTAACACCCTAAATTAGGGGGTTAATTGTAATTTAAATATTTTCCCATATGTGTGCTTGAAGAATTAAATTCTAAGATTTATTTGACATGTTTAAGGGTCTAAAAATAACCCGAGCTAGGCCTGACCCAGTATTAAAAATCTCTTTTCAAGGGTTTAAAAAGGAGGGAGCTAGGTGGAGATAGGGTTTAAATAAAAATTGGGAGAAGCATGACACAAGAAAGTAATTAGCACATTGGCTAGGTGCGCCTAGGGGTTAAAAAGGGGTCTTGGGTTTGATCCATGGGAGATACAAGGAGGAAATATTGTTCCTTGTGGGCTTTTTAGGCGTTAGGGCTAGGAAGGTTTTAAATAAATTTTGGGTAAGGTTTGTGACATGAAAGATGGGTTCGGTGGAGTGGCATGGGGCGTGGCTTAAGGGCCTTGGTATGAGGTCTCGGGTTCGAGACATGAAGGAAGCAAGGAGATTTATTTTTTGGGGCTTGGGCGTTAAAGGAGTAAGGGCTAGGTATGAAGGCCTTATAATTAAATGATGGTGTTATTTGACATGAAAGTCAATTGGGAGAGTTGGTGCAGGGCGCTTAAGGGGTTGCTGCACTGCCGCCGACTGGTTCAATCATAGAAGCAGCATCTTGGTTTTATTTTCTCTCTTTTGCAGCTGGCGTTGGAGGGGGGTGTTGGTAGCATATTGGACTCTTAATTGATAAGAGATTGAGCTTATTTTTTTGCTAATATTCAATTTGGAAGAGGGGAGTTTTTAGTGTTTTATTTGCTATTAAATTGTTGAGGGGATTAGGAGATTAAAAGGACGATAAAAGCTAGATTTAATTGTGATAATTCAAGGCTGAAAATTATCACAAAATAGAGGGTGTTTGCTAAAATTTAGACTCTTTGGGGGCTGTCTATAATCAGTTTGTATAGCAAAGAAAGTGCCAAAAAGTTCAACAAAAACTCTTTTCTTCTCCCCAAATTAGTCATTCTTTGAATTATCCATTGTCTTATAGCCAAAATCATTCAAAACTTCCAGCTTTTCTTGCTTCCTTTTAGCCGAATATACCCCCTCTCTAAGAGAAAATTTCCAGCAAAAATCTTTTCTTCTTTCTCCCTTTATTGTCTTTAATTCTCCTTAAACTCTTAGCCAAAATTTGCTCGTAAATTTCCAGATTGTTGTTTCTTCTTAGTCAATACCCTTCTCTTCTTCTCAAAATTCCAGCCCTCCATCTTGTGCTTAGGCCGAATCTTACATCTCCAACAAGGTGCTGCCAATTTTCATTAAGTGTGGGAAGCCATAACCATTAAGGAAAGCTTTCGGGATTTATTCCCCTAAGGTAAGTGGTGGTAAGGATCTATTTTAATAGACAATATTTTTAGTGATTGAAAAGCCGAAGGCTACTAATATGTATGGTTACCGATTGTAGGGAAGTGAAATGGATTTACATATCGTGAGGTGGTTAGTGTTCAAAGGACGTGTAGGGTCAAGATCTAGCACTAAAGATTAGAAACTTCGGGATCTAGGAATTTCGGTAGAAACAGGTGTGTACATACACACTTCATAACTCGTAACTGTGCTAAATGCATTATGCATGCTAATCTAAATTTATGTAGATTTGGATTTAATACCATCGTGGTATAAGCAAGGAATCAGGTAAGTCCTTGTTGTTATGAGTTTACTTTATGATGCTTTTGGGAAGCATGACATATTTGGTATATGTGGCATATAAATATGTGGCTAATGATTAAATTCAATGTATGTTGTTAAATAAATATGTGGGCATGATTTCTGTTATATACATATCATGGATTGATGTGGGATATATGAGTGGAGGGGGAAGTGATATTTGTGTCGACGGACACCAGTGGTTTGGTACCATATTTCGTGACTATGGTCACCAGAGGTTTGGCACCTCCAGAGGTTTGGCACCTCCAGAGGTTTGGCACCTCATAGCGTCTCGTCAGCAGTTGGCTTAGCACCACAGTGGGTTGGCCCCACGGATTATATTATGGGATCGACGCCAGTGATTTGGTATCACACGTGGGTTGGCCCCACCAGTGGTTTGGCACCACAATTATTGATGAATATCGTGACTTTAAGTCACCAGTGGTTTGGCACCACCAGTGGTTTGGTACCACACGGGGTAGAGAAGGTGTTTTGGATGGTTAGGTTGGGTTGCATGTGCATGTTTATTAATGACTTGTGTATGAGTTACTTTACCGGGTGGGGGATTTACACACTGAGTCTTGGTGACTCACCCCCTTCCCTTAACATTTTACAGAGGAGTAGATCGCGGAGATGGAGCCAGAGGGGACTCGGGGCGGCCGTGCTTGTTTTTCATGTTTGGAACTTGTTTAATTCAATTTTAGTTATTTAATTTCTAAGTTTTATTTTGGGATTGTAATAAGGCCGCTATTATTATTGTTGGATGTTTATTTTATTGCTTTATTTTACTCATACAAATGGAATTTCATAATTATTAATTGAACCGGTTAAAAGTAATTTTTTTTTAAAAAACTAAGTAACTACTACGAGTTTTCAAGGAAGTTACCATCGGGTAACCACAAGTAAACTAAGTCAACTACAACTTTGATGATTTTAAATTGCTACATGATCAAATGTTTCAAAAGGGTTTCATAGCCCAATGGTATTTATAAAAAGCCCAACTAAGATTTCAAACCCCGTTTTCATACCTTAGCCAAATTTACCAAGTTTTCACCGAACTTTTAAAATGACTCAAATTATTTTACTCCGTGACATACCAGATCCGGTTAGGACTCATGGGCCGGGTTTGGGGTGTTACACGACTGGGGCGTTCGTCAATCCGAACGGCATTACTAAGAATTCATAATGCCCATACCTTGTCCGGAAAGCTGTCTTATGGATATCTGCTTCCTTCACCTTAAGCTGATGATATCCCGACCGTAGATCTATCTTTGAAAATACCGCGGCCCCCTTAAGCTGATCGAACAAGTCATCTATCCTTGGCAATGGATACTTGTTCTTGATGGTCAGCTTATTCAACTGCCGATAATCTATGCACATGCGTATAATCCCGTCCTTCTTCTTCACAAATAGGACCGGTGCTCCCTATGGAGACACATTAGGTCGAATAAACCCACGATCGAGTAGCTCTTGGATCTGGGCTTTAAGCTCTACTAACTCCTTTGGTGCCATTCGGTATGAAGCAATTGACACAAGAGCTGTACCTGATAGTAAATCAATTTCGAACTCTACCTCCCTGTCTGGGGGTAACCCAGGAAGCTCCTCCGAAAAGACATTCGCAAATTCCCTTACTGTTCTAACTCCACTAACTCCCTCTTCTTTGGCATCCAATATACTAACGAAGGCCAGAAATGCCTTGCACCCTTTTTGCACCATCTTATCAGCCTTTAATGCGGAGACTACGTTAGCCAAATAATTTATTCTTTCTCCTATCATAACTATTTCCTCATTCTCCGGAGTCCTCAACTCCATTCGCTTAGCTGCGCAATCCAATTTAGCACGATGTTCCACTAGCCAATCCATGCCTAGAATAAGATCAAATTCTCTGAAAGGTAGTTCCATCAAGTTGGCAGGAAATACCACTCCCTGAATCTCTAGAAGTACACTCCGAATACCCTATTCACCACTACCGTTTGACCTAACGGGCTTACTACTGATCATCTCCCTAATGACAGCTTCAGATGCTACACCTAGTGTTTCACTACTCTACATGCAACATATGAGTGGGTCGAGCCAATATCAATTAAAGCAAAGTAAGGCTTGTCAGCTATAAGGAACGTACCGATTATGACGTCCGGTGCGTCACCATCCTCCCTCTAATGAACCGCATACACCAGACCCGGCTGTCTCGTCTCTGTGTTACCAACACCTCTGTCCGGTGTTTCCCGACCTCTTTCAGAGCCATTACCTCTACCAACCGGACCACGACCCTGTGGTGGCTGCTGTCTACCTCTTCCAGCCTGATTAAGACCCTGACTTATTGGTCGGCTCCTGTCTATTTTCATAAGGTAGTCTCTAATCATGTGATCCTTGGATCCACACTTAAAACATCCTCATGTCTTCTTCCAACACTCTCCTAGGTGCATCTTTCCACACTGAGCACAAGTACGGTACTGTCCTCCTGTAACAACCTGTTGACCTCGCGGCCCATTAGTTCTAGGTCTCTTTTGAACATTCCCGGATGACCCTGATGATCCAAAACATCTCTTCTGCCTATTCCTATCGGAATTTTGTCTCACAGATTCCTTAACCCCTTCGGCTACCTTATCCTTCTCTACCAACACGACAAACTCTCGCTCCTGCTGTGGAGCTATCAACAATCTCAAGTCATCCCTCAGTCCGTCCTCAAATCGGACACACCGTTCATGCTCTGTAGCCACAATACCTCGGGCATACCGGCTCAACCTTAAGAATTCTACCTCGACTCAGCTACAGTCTTATTCCCCTGAACCAGCCTCAGAAACGCCTTCCTCTGCACATCAACATAGCTAGTCCCAATATACTTCTTCTGATATGCCGCCTTAAAATACTCCCAAGTAAGATCGTCTGCTACAGTACCATCCCGAACCGTGAGCCACCACTGGTATGACTCATCGCGAAGAAGCGACACCACCCCTTTCAGTTTCTCCTCAACAGTCAAGTCCAAATCATCCATAATTCACTCCGTTGCCTCCAACCAACACTCAGCCGTATTGGGTGCCACACCCGATACACCTCGAAACACCTCACCATAGTTAGCTCGAGTCGCTCGCATGATTTCGAGCTCCCATACCTCTACCGCTCCACCACCTCTCAAGAACTCATAACATCGCTCAGTGATATCGTGATCATCCCCGTCGATCCTCGATATTCAAGACCAAAGAATGGTGGTGGTGGCATCTCATTCTCGGACCCTTGACCAGACCTAACGGGTTCCGATACGGTCATTCTGCCTCTACCACGCCCTCGCACATTACGACCACGTCCCCTAGAACCCATTCTACTGAGTTGCGTTTATCTGGTTAAGAATTTTATGAATCATTATTTCTTTCCACTGATTTATCGCGAACAGTCTTATGATTAATAGTTCTAAAAAGTAGTTCTTTCGAGTTCATACACACACTACAGTCTCAAGTTTATTCATTCAATCATCAATATTCATGAACTCACGTTCATTACAGAAAAGTGTTGTGGTTGTCTTTGTTGTTGTTTTCCACTACCTAGGGGTATTTTCGTAATTTTATCCTACAGGGGTATTTTCGTAATTTTCAAAATAGGGTCCTTGGTGATTTTGTAAAATAGGGGTGTTTTGGTAATTTTGTAATCCGGGGGTACTTCGGTAATTTTGGAAATTTGGAGGTATTTCGGTAATTTTCCAAATCAGGGTATCTTGAAATTTTACAAAATAGGGGTTTTTGGTATTTTTACAAAAATAGGAATATTTTGATAAAATTTGAGGGTAGTATGGCAATTTTATAAACTGGGGGTATTTTAGTAATTTTTTTGCAAATCAGGGGTATTTCAGAAAAATTTTTAAATCTAAAATAGTTTTTACGAATCAAAGGGGTAATTCGGTGATTTTAAAACTAAGATTTTTGTAAAACTGTGTAGCTAGTCCCTTTCGGGTTTTAATTACTGAATTTAGCCAGTGGGTGAGTCCTCTTGGTTAGGGTGAATCGTCACTACGCACCAGGTAGGATTCGAGTGGAGAGGAGGTGAGTCACTAGGACTGCTTAAATACCAAGCTCCCCCTGAATCCAATCCTAGACATGCGCACAACGGTTGCCACACCCTTAACGCAGCGACTAGCTCACAGGTTTGTTTGATTAGACTTTAAATTTTATGAAATTCTGTGTTGGAGTAAGCTAATCCTAGGGTTCAATAGCTCCTAATCCACTAATCTACGTCCCCGTAATACCCACATACAAATCACACAGTAGTTAGGGGTACTTACCTGGTGGACTTCGGGCCGGAGACTCAGGTGCCATGCCAGAAACCCTGCTCATCCTTTAGTAAACTCAAGTTCAAAATAAGAAAAACGTCTTGGGCCAAAAAAGCCCTCAAGGCTAAGTTTTGAACCGGGCTCTGATACCAAATTGAAACACCCTAAACCCGGTCCACAAGCCCTAACCGGATCTAGCATGCTCCTTGAGTAAAACGTAGCAAATCCTCGTTTTGTCATGTTAGAAAACTGGTGGTTTTGAAGAAAAATATGTTTAAGTTATGAGCAATTTGAAAAACGTGTTGTTTTTGAAGTTTGTATTGAAATGATATTATCATGTTTCAAAAGTTATAAGTTAATAGAATTGCCGAATTTTAGAGCTTTTTATTATTAACTTGAAAACCATAGGCGTTTGGGTGTCAAAACAATTGAAGTTGTTTTACGAAAAAAGTTTAATCGTTTGTTTGTGTATTCATATCATAATAAAAATTAAAACGTAAACTTAAAACAGCTAAATGATAATGGTCTTATTACATCAAAATATAACCCAAAATAAATCAAATAAAACTTAATAAGAAAAATTTGAAAATGCTGAGCTGAGCATGGCCACCCCTAAGTCCCTGCCGACCCGGTCCATTTACTGATTATCACCTTCAAAATGTTAGCCCACGAAGGGTGAGTCAATGACTCGATGTAATGACCATCATAGATTCACAATCGATAAAACATATTATATCACATATATTAATCATAGGCAATGATGCAACCCAAACCCACCTAGATATCCATCCTCTACACATCACCCGTACCTACCAATCACACCGTGGGGATTACTAAATCGACCCTCCATCCGCTATACACCATCGAAGGCGTCGCTGCAGTCAACTGCTCATCGCCCTTATAATTGTGGCATAGCCACGAGATAACGTGATGAGTCACGGATTCATATTATGTGACATAGGTCACGGATAATGTGGTAAAACCACGAACACTTCCCTTTATCATTATCACCTATATGCCCATGCAACATACAAGTCATACAGATATCATGCAATCTACCTTACCCCATGGCCATAACAAACTTTCTCATATTTTCATAGCAATGCTCATAAACATTATTAACAAGTAATATGGGATACATACCTGATTACACTGCACCATTAAATGGTACTCTTAGCCGTATTCATTCATTGCCTTATTAACATATACATAATCATAATTATTATTAAACGAGAATTTAAGGTGGGTTACACACCTGGTTACTAACACGATTATCGAATCCAAAAATCCCGATCTCATGCACTAGATCCCCTTTCCTATATTCGGCCAACACTAAGAACATTAGCAAAGAGGCCATTCGGCTATATAGCAAATCTCGAAGGGTTAACGTAACCATAATCCTTACCTTGATGCCGATTTGGTTACCAATCTGAATCCCGAAACTATGTGATAAGCCTTCCTTGAAATCGGCCAAACACTAATATACTCAAACGGTTAGCTTTCAGCTTTTCAAATAACTAAGAGACGAATTGAATCAGTACGAAACCTTACCACTGACTTACCGAAAACTATTGATTAGGGAAAAGATGATTCCGATCTACTGCTTCAAAATCTCAGAGATCCTAAAAGAAACCAATTGCATTGGTTGATTAAAAGTCAAGACAAATGCCGAAATTCAGCTTTTGTCCTACACATGTCGACAGAGAAGAAATAAGGGAGAATAGTGGAGATTCGGTTATGACAGACTTACCTATTCCAAACCGATTAGAGAAGAAAGCAAAATAGATCTCTGCTTGGTTGATATTCAGACAAAAACTGAGAAGAAAAGGAGATTAAGAGATTTCGGCAATGGCTTTAGGAAAAACTGTGGAGATTCAGCCAAAGTGAAAGGAGAGAATAGGAGAAAAATAAATGGTATTCGGCTTTGGTTTAGAGAAAAGGGATGAAGGAGTTTCGACAAGAATGAAAAAGAAGAATAAAATTTTAGGCTTTAGCAGAATAAAAGGAGAAGAGAAGATGCACACTTTCACTTTCGGTTTTGGTCAAAAGAGAAGAAAAGAATTTCGGCACTAACTCCCCTATACATGACCAAATAAGCCCCTCTCCAATGTCCTTCTGCCGGCCAACTCTTCTTCTCTCCACCCAATCCCCCTTTTCACTCCTACTTAGCCGAATCTTTAAGCTTTTGACTCAATCTACACTTCATCCATGAAGTGTCCTGGTGCCGTCCATCACTGCATCTCCTTGCTGAAAAATAAAAGCTCCAAAATGCTTCCCTTGCTGCTCGAACCTAGGCCCCTTTACACTCCCTGTGGCGTCACCTTACAAGGCCCTAAGTGGCACCTCTTTGCCACCTTACCAACTTAGTTCTTGTGTCCTAAGCCACACAATAAACTCCTTAAGGCCTAGCTCCCTTAGTTCCCCTTTTTAGGCTTAAAATAAAATATTTTTCTAAGGCTTCTACCTACAACCCAAGGTTCCTGAAGCCCCAAAACACATTCAAAACACACTCAAGCATGCAATCACATTCATTCAAGCGAAAATGCATAACCCCTAAATCCCGGATATTACATTATAGGCTCATATAGAATGAGTTCAGTTCAGGGGAATACATTTCCCTATGGCCATGCGGAGATGAAAATCTCACGGAGCACATAGGTACAGATGTATTCCGGAAACAATCCACTAGCCCATGCGGAGGTGAAAACCTCACGAAGGCATAGCTTCTTACTCCCTCTTAAAGGTGTGACCACAACGGTCATGCAATGCCAAAGTATTTCATGAGACTCGATATTATAACACAAACAAATGCATTAAAAGAAACATGATTTTCCAAAACAATTTTCCAAATTTTCAATCAAAAGGACAAAAATTAGTCAATTTATGGCCTAACTCTCAACCGGTCCCCAGTGGAGTCACCAAGCTGTCGAAACTATTTTTAAATCTAGTTTTGAAAAACGAGAATCGACTTTAAAAATATGGAGTCGCCACCCATCCTTTTTGTTTAGGTGTGACCGGGTCACCTATAAAATGAATTTTGGTCTACGAATTTCAAGAAGAAAACAGGTTCAGGAGTCGGTTACGTGAGAGGAAGGATTAGCACCCTCGCAACGCCCAAAATTGGTACCAAATTGATTAATTGATGTCCTAATGTTGAAAAGTTTAAAATGATTTTGAAATTCTGTTCTTTTTTTTTCTATAATTTTAAATAACTTGATTGAATATTGAGATTCCCCTATTCTGAAGGAATAGAGTATCACATCCAGCACGATTGGATACGACAATCTAAGTCCTCGAATTCAAGATCATCCCCAAAATTCTCTAAGCACATGTATTGAAATTTTGAAAGGGTATTTGGTTATTTGGACAAACAAAAAACCACACCTAACACGATTGGACACGATGTCTTTGAATTTCCAAACGCACAAATATTACCTTATTTTGAAAATATGGACAATATTTTAAAGGATATTCGTTTATTTGGTCAAACAAAAAACCACACCCAGCACGATTGGGCACGATTCCTTCGAATTTCCAAACGCACAAATATTACCTTGTTTTGAAAATATGGACGAAATTTGAAGGATATTCGTTCATTTGGTCAAACAAAAAACCACACCCAGCACGATTGGGCACAATTTCTTCGAATTTCCAAACGCACAAATATTACCTTATGTTGAAATTATGGACGAAATTTGAAAGGATATTCGTTTATTTGGTCAAACAAAAAACCACACCCAGCACGATTGGGCACGATTTCTTTGAATTTCCAAACACACAAATATTACCTTGTTTTGGAACTTTAAGTAAAAACGATTTTAGAGCTCAAATAGTGTTAGAACATGACATTTTTGAGTGAATATAATGCTATGGCATAATAACATACAATATGGAACAATTATTTACAAATGAAATATAATGCTATTGAATCTCTAGCAACAAATAAAAATAAAACGAGAATTGAAACAACATAATAGCAATAATTATCAAACATATAATCAATGATAAAGAAAATTAATTAACATACATACATCAACAATATTACGAAGTCAATGGAATAATTCTAATACTGATTTTACTTATATATATATATATATATATATATATGTACACATTAAAATATATATATACTAAATTATGAAAGAAAATATATATATAACATAAGTAGTTTTAGAGGAGATTAAATATCTACATAAATAGATAATATATATATATATATATATATACATAATATGAACTTAATAATATATGCACAAGAATAAAATAATTTTAATACAAATTTTATATATGTATATTAGAAAATAGTTTAATTTAAATAGTATACATGAAATAATGATTTGTAGAAGCATTTGAACATATTATATAAATCTTTAAACCAAAGAGATACACATAAAAGACTATTTTAAAATGAACAAACTGTTAAAATAAGTTAGAATAAATAATATGTACATACAAATAGTTTAAAACGAATAGTATATAAATATATATTTTATCATATTATAAAATAATTCCAAACCAAAATAAAAAAATGAATTAAACCTAACAAAAATGTGAAGATTGTATATGAAAACAAAAAGGTGTTTAATTGAAACAAAAACAAAATTTAAAGGCTATTTTATAATAAATAAAATTATTTAAAAATGCGCAAGGATCAATCTGAAATACGCGTGATTTATCAGGGGTTAAACCAGCAAATATTCTAACTAACTAAAATGCTGCGTTTGAAAAGGACAAAATTGCAAAAGAATCAGAGAATAGAGGGATCAATTGCATAAATAGTCCTTTAAAGCGGAAAAGCGCGGATCCGGGTCACAAAACGAGTCGACGCGCAGATCCTACACCCTCCTAAATGGCGCCATTTTGCATTATTTCTTTACCTAATACCTTAAACTGATCAGATTTTCTTATTTCCTAAATCAAACCATAAGCCCCTTTTATTTCTTTCTCAGCCACAATCTCAAAATTCCTTCCTGCTAACCACCTAAACACCACTGTCAACGGCAAAAAATGATACACAAAAGCCCGATCGATCAACCACTGTCCAGCCCCGATCGCAACGGAGAGAACGAGGGCAGGATCTATGTAACACCCCTTACCCGAGACCGTTGCCGGATTCGAGCACGAGGCATTACTAGACTTAACTTACTAGATCAAGGCATAAAAATTGAAACTATCCATCTGCTACATGTTTACTAAATTAACTATAACTCGAGTTACAAAACTCGAAATATAGATCCGTAAATTTTTCTTGAAACTAGACTCACGTATCTTCTTACTATAAGTTTTCCAGAATTTTTAGTGTGGCCAATTAGTTCAGTTTATTAGTTAAAGTCTCCCTTGTTACACAGCTCGACAGTTCTGACCTCTCTTCACTAAAAATCAATTATCTCATAATATAAAATTATTTTTCCTACACCGTTTTTTTATATAAAAATAGACTTAATAAGATTTAATTTTATATCTCATGCACAACCTAATACTACTTTTGGTAATTTTTCAAAATCACATCACTGCTGCTGTCCAAACTGTTCCCCTGCATATAATTACATAATTTCTTAAAATAACTATCAACTAGGCATTACATAACATCCAAAACATGTTCTTAATTAACCATTTTAATAGCTAATCATTACCAAACATTTACAAGCCAATATTAAGCCATATCATAAGGTCATACACACAAAATGGTTAAGTCCCTATACATGTCATAACTTAAAACATTCGAGTCACAAAATACCAATATAATCCTTTGATAGTGTGTAACGATCTCCGACGTCCTTACGATCCCCGAGTTGGCTTGTAAAACTATGAAAAGAAAGAAAGGAATGGGAGTAAGCGTTAAGCTTAGTAAGTTTGCATGTAAATAAATAACAATATTCTTAATGCATTATCATATTCTTTTCTTACCAAAATTATTTAAGCCTTTAACTTAATATACTTAAGTCTTAAATTCTTACCTGTACATTTTTAGCTTGAACTTGTCTTACCTTTCCTTTGGTATACTCTTTAAATTTTCCCGTTAAACCACTTGGAATACTAAGGATAGGCGGGTACCTTTCCTTGTGAAACTTAACCATTGCCATGTCTTGATATGGTCTTACGTGGTATCCTTGCCTTATGAACTCACCAATTCCATGCCTTGGCATGGTCCTACATGGGACCTTTGCCTTATAAATTCACCAATGCCATGCCTTGGCATGATCTTACATGGGACCTTTGCCTTATAGTAACTTATCAATGCCATGTCTTGACATGGTCTTACATGATTTCCTTAAACCCTAATGTCATGACATTTGTATCCTACACATTCCTAAGGTTCAACCGGGACATTCTGAGATTGCTTCTTCGTCAATTCATGCTTGAGTCTTTAAATGATAAATTTACAGAATAAATATGTAAATGCTAGAATTTAATAGTATCAAATGTAAAATAATAGAATATTGCATTTATTTACCGCAAACTTACCTCGAAACAAAATACGATAAACTATATCGATTTAGTCCACTATCTTTTTCTTTCCCCGATCTAACTCTGAATTTCATTCTTCTTGATCTATAATAGCAAATTTAGCTTATTTAATACTCACATTTATCAAAACAGTCCTTAAGTCTAACTTTGGCAAAATTACAATTTTGCCCTTAAACTTTTACATATTTACACATTTGCCCCAAAGCTTGGAAATTATACTTTATCCCTTATTATTATGTTTTATGACATGATGATCATTTTTCCCTTCTATGACAACATCAAATTCTCACTCTAACATGTACTTATGAACATTAGGTATTTTTACCGATTAAGCCGTTTTACTCGTTTTCACTTAAAATCACTTAGCAAAAGTTGTTTAACATAATTTCAGACTTCATATTCTATCATAAAACATCAAAATAAACACATTTCACCTATGGATATTTTTCCAAATATGAACCCTAGCATGAACTATTGATAGAATAAGCTAAATCGAGCTACCGTGGCTTCAAAAATGTAAAGAACATTAAAAACGGGGCTTGAAATCACTTACTATGGAGCTTGGAAGCTTGAAACAAACCCTAGCTATGGTGAACACTTGAAAATTCGGCCTAATGAAGAAGATGAGCATATTTTGCCATCTTTTTCCCTTTTTAATTTCTTTTTATTACCAAATGACTAAATTACCCTTCATTAAAAATGTTGGTTCTTTCTATCTATATATGTCCATTTTTGTCCATAAAAATATAATGGTCTAATTACCATTTAAGGACTCCTACTTTAAACCCCCATTTCAATCAAGTACTCTATAAATTAGAACCCCTATTTAGCAACTTTTACAAACAAGTCCTAATAGGCAATTAAAGCATGAAATCAATAAAATTTCTTATCAATACTTTAACACATGTATTTAATCACTCGGTAAATCATAATAATTAATTGTAATAAACTTTTAAAGCTTGGATTCATGGTTTTGCAACCACTATTCTGTTTAGGCCCTATTTTGGGATGTTACATTTCTCCTCCCTTTAGGGATTTTCGTCCTCGAAAATCTTACCTATAAAGAGATTTGGGTACTGTTTTCGCATAGTCTCTTCGGGCTCCCATGTAGCCTCGTCTATCCCATGCCTATTCCATAATACTTTCATAAGTGCAATACTTTTGTTCCTTAATTGCTTAACCTCCCGAGCTAGAATTTTTACCGGTTCCTCACCGTAAGTCATATCTGGTTGAATCTCAACCTCTGTTTGCGAAATCACATGCGATGGATCTGAACGAAAATAACGTAGCATAGACACATGAAACACATTATGAATCTTCTCTAACTCAGTCGAAAAAGCTAATCGATATGCCAATGGCCCAACTCTCTCGATCACCTCAAATGGTCCAAAAAAATGGGGACTTAATTTGCCTTTCTTGCCAAATCTAAGAACTTTCTTCCAAGGGGATACTTTCAAGAATACCCTATCACCAACTTGAAATTCAATTTCTTTTCTTTTCAAATCAGCATAGGATTTCTGTCTATCTGAAGCTGCTTTCAAGCAATCTCTGATGACTTTTGCTTTGTTTTCTGTTTCTTTGACTAGATCAACCCCATAAATCTGATTTTCCTTAAGCTCTATCCAAGACAAAGGTGTGCGGCATTTACGTCCATACAAAGCTTCATAAGGTGCCATCTTCAAACTCGATTGATAACTATTATTATAGGCAAACTCTATTAACGGAAAATATTTCTACCAACTACCTTGAAATTCCAATACATAACATCTAAGCATATCTTCAAATACCTGAATAACTCTTGCTGACCGACCATCAGTTTGAGGGTGGAAAGCTGTACTAAAACTCAACTTTGTACCTAAAGATTCCTGCAATTCCTTCTAAAATCATGTAGTAAATCTCGGATCTCTATTTGAGATAATCGATAACGGTACTCCATGTAGTCTCACAATCTCTGAAATATACAACTCGGCCAACTTGTCAAGTGAATAATCCATACGAACTGGGATAAAATGAGCCGACTTCGTTAGCTTATCAATCACAACCCATATTGCATCTTCTTTCTCGGTGTCGAAGGCAATCCTATCACAAAATCCATAGTAAGTCCCATTTCCACTCGGGAACTAATACAGGCTGCAATAAACCTGAAGGTACCTGATGTTCGGCCTTTACCTGCTGACAGATCAAACATCTAGAAACAAACTCTGATATATCTCTTTTTATTCCTGTCCACCAATACATTTTCTTCAAATCATTATACATGTTTGTACTACCTGGGTGAATAGACAAAGAACTGCTATGTGCTTCCTGTAAGATCTTTCGAATAAGCTCATGTTCTTTGGTACACATACCCTGTCTCTGAACATCAAACAACTATCAGAACTGATCTGAAAATCAGACTCTACACCTAGCTCGCACTGAACTCTTTTGGCTTGCAACTCACCATCATCCTTCTGAGCTTCACAAATTTCTTCAAGAAACGTCGGTTTAGCTCTCAACTCAGCTAAAATAGAACCATCATCTGATAACGCCAAACTAGTATGCAAAGCTCTCAAGGCAAATAACGATTTTCTACTCAAAGCATCAGCAACAACGTTTTCCTTACCCGGGTGATAATCGATCACTAACTCATAATCTTTAATCAAATCTAGCCATCTTCTTTACCTCAAGTTTATATCTTTCTGAGTCATCAAGTATTTCAAACTTTTGTGATCAGTGAATATTCGGCACTTCTCACCATACAAGTGATGTCTCCAAATTTTTAATGCAAATACAATAGCAGCTAGCTCTAAATCATGTGTCGGATAATTTTTCTCATGTGATTTTAACTGCTCTAGAGGCATAAGCAATTACCCTTCCTTCCCGCATAAGTACACAACCTAGTCCATTTAAGGATGCATCACCAGAATCACAAAATCTTTACCCGGTTACGGTTGTACTAAAATAGGAGCTTTAATCAACAATGCCTTTAACTTGTCGAAACTCTGCGACACTTCTCATCCATTCAAACTTGACATCTTTTGTAGCAATCTTGTCAATGGAGTAGCTATCATGGAAAATCCTCTACAAATTGTCTATAATAACCGCAAGACCAAAAACCTTCCGACTTCGATACATTCTGGAGGCTTCCAATCAACAATGGTCAAATCTTGCTCGGATCAACTTTAATACCTTCACCTGAGACAATATGTCCAAGAAAACAAACTTCTCGTAACTAGAACTCATTTTTGCTAAACTTGGCATAAAGCTGATTATCTCTTAAAATTTGTAAAACTGTTCTCAAATGCTCTGTATGCTCTGTCTCATCATGAGAATAAATCAAGATGTCATCAATGAACACAACTACAAACTTGTCCAAGGTCTAAAAATTCAGTTCATTAAATCCATAAAAATGGCAGGAGCATTGGTTAAGCCAAATGGCATCACAAGAAATTCATATTGACCATACCTAGTTCGAAAAGCAATTTTCGGAACATCTGACTCTTTAACTCGCAACTGATAGTATCCGGATCTCAAATCTATCTTAGAGAACATAGTGGCTCCTTTCAATTGATCAAACAAATCATCTATTCTAGGCAATGGATATTTGTTCTTGATGGTTACCTTGTTAAGCTGTCGATAGTCTATGCACAATCTCATGGAACAGTCCTTCTTTTTCACAAATCACACTGGTGCTCCCCATGGTGAATAACAAGGTCTTACAAAGCCTTTATCAGTTAATTCCTGTAACTGAGCTTTCAATTATTTCAGTTCTATTGAAGCCATTCTATAAGGAGTAATAGAAATAGGTGTGGTACCTGGAATCAATTCAATACCAAACTCAACTTCTCTGATAGGAGGCAAACCTGGTAGTTCTTCCGGAAACACATCAGGAAACTCATTTACCACAGGCACTGATTCAATTTTCAACCCTGGATCTTTAGCATTCAACACAAAAGAAAGATAAGCTTCACATCCTTTCCTTAAACATTTCTGAGTAGACATAACAAAAATCATGGAAATTAAACTACTTGATTCATTTGAATTAACCCGAAGGATCTCTCCATTTTCACATTTCAACTCAATGAATTTCTTTCCACAATTCACTATCACATCATGTGCAGTTAACGAATCCATACCAAGAATCACATCAAATTCATCAAATGGCAATAGCATGAGATCAGCTGGAAAACAGTAACCTCTAATCATCAAAGGGCAATTTTTACATACTTTGTTTACTGACACATGCTGACTTAATGGATTCGATACTTTAATCACAAATTCTGTAAACTCTATGGCCATGTTCATACTAGGCATTAATTTCATGCAAACATAAGAATGGGTTGAACCTGGATCAATCAAAGCAATAACATTAACATCATGAAGAGAAAATGTACCCGTAATTACGTCAGGGGAAGATGCCTCTTCATGAGCACGGATAGCATAAGTCCTTGCGTGTGCTCTAACATCTGATCACATTGCTGTGTCTCTAAATGTACCTCTACCTACCCTTACTCCGGGATTTCTCTGAGATCTGCCTTTAACGGGGGCATTGCCTAATCTTTCACTCGGTATTACTTCTCTTTTAACCATTTCGGGACACTCCCGAATGAAATGATCTGGTGCACCACATCGGAAACAACCAGTCTCAGTTGCTCGACATTGACCTAGATGACGTCGACCACATTGAGGACACTCGGATCTATCAGGCTGAATACTACCAACACTCGCAATCGAAGTGGTTTGAGCTTTTGAATCCATAAATCTTCCACCACTGGTAGGCCGAATCTCTAAGAAGTGACACCACACACTTAATACATTCTTCCGGTGTGTAGGATAACTCATCAAAGACTCTAATAGTGTTCTCAAGCCAACATTCAGCTTTCTCTGCATCATCATCTTTGGTAGCCCGAAACTCTTCGGCCCCTTATTTTCTGATCTTGTCAACGGGTGGTTTCTCTCTTCCGATCAGATCTCATAATCGGGAAGCTACATGAGTGGTCCGAGGATCGTGAAGGGTGGAGGTCTAATAATCGGGTTCGTCTTTAACGAACTCAAAGAAACCATTCATTCATAGCTTGAAAGAAGGCTTCTCGAGCCCTCCTCCCCGACTAATCAGAACGGGCCTTTCACTACTATCTAGTGGCACCGTCCCTTCTACGGGAGCGGGCACATTACTCTCTACATCATCTGCACCACTGCGTTGAATCCATAACTATAAAAGAAAAACATTTTAAAATCGTCAGGAGTCGTCACACTATCAAAATATAAGTATGGCATGTATAGTTAGACTCTTACTCATACTGAAAATTCTGAGAATCAACTAAACTCTCGCTCTGATACCAATAAATGTAACACCCCTTACCCGAGACAGTTGCCGGAGTCGAGCACGAGGCATTACTAGACTTAACTTACTAGATCAGGGCATAAAAATTGAAACTGTCCATCTACGACATGTTCACTAAATTAACTATAACTCAAGTTAAAAAACTCAAAATATAGATCCGTAAATTTTCCTTGAAACTAGACTCACATATCTTCTTACTATAATTTTTTCAGAATTTTTAGTGCGGCCAATTAGTACAGTTTATTAGTTAAAGTCTCCCCTATTACACAGCTCGATAGTTCTAACCTCTCTTCACTAAAAATCAATTATCTCATAATATACAATTCTTTTTCCTACATTTATATAAAAATAGACTCAATAATATTTAATTATATATCTCATGCACAACCTAATTCAATTTATACTATTTTTGGTGATTTTTCAAAATCACATCACTGCTGTTGTCTAAACTGTTCCCCTGCATATAATTACATAATTTCTTAAAATAACTATCAACTAGGCATTACATAACATCCAAAACATGTTCTTAATTAGCCATTTTAATAGCTAATCATTACCAAACATTTATAAGCCAATATTAAGCCATATCATAAGGTTATACACACAAAATGGCTAAGTCCCTATACATGCCATAACTTAAAACATTCGAGTCACAAAATACCAATATAATCCTTTGATAGTGTGTAACGATCTCCGGCGTCCTTACGATCCCCGAGTTGGCTTGTAAAACTATGAAAAGAAAGAAAGGAATGGGAGTAAGCGTTAAGCTTAGTAAGTTTGCATGTAAATAAATAACAACATTCTTAATGCATTATCATATTCTTTTCTTACCAAAATTATTTAAGCCTTTAACTTAATGTACTTAAGTCTTAAATTCTTACCTGTACCTTTTTAGCTTGAACTTGTCTTACCTTTCCTTTGGTATACTCTTTAAATTTTCCCGTAGAACCACTTGGAATACTAAGGATACGCGGGTACCTTTCCTTGTGAAACTTAACCATTGCCATGTCTTGACATGGTCTTACGTGGTATCCTTGCCTTATGAACTCACCAATGCCATGCCTTGGCATGGTCTTACATGGGACATTTGCCTTATAAATTCACCAATGCCATGCCTTGGCATGGTCTTACATGGGACCTTTGCCTTATAGTAACTTATCAATGCCATGTCTTGACATGGTCTTACATGATTTCCTTAAACCCTAATGTCATGACATTTGTATCCTACACATTCCTAAGGTTCAACAGGGACATTCTGAGATTGCTTCTTCGTCAATTCATGCTTGAGTCTTTAAATGATAAATTTACAGAATAAATATGTAAATGCTGGAATTTAATAGTATCAAATGTAAAATAATAGAATTGTAACACCCCTACCCGTATCCGTTGCCAGAACAAAGTACAAGGCATTATCGAGAAGTATGGAATGCTTACAGATAATCTAAACCATTTATCACTCAAATACCAAAATTGATTATAAAAGTTACCTTTGAAGTCCAAATCGTACATTAGGATCGGGTCGGGACTAAATCAGAATCGTATGAAGTTTTTCACAATATCCCAAAATTTATCTCATTTACAAGGGTCCCACATTTAATACACACAAAAACCAATTCAACATATTCAACCGAGCCTTATACTTAATACTATTTGTTAGTCGTACACTTCATATAAATAACAAGAAACATATATGGGCTCAATTCTCATTAAATTTCTCTTGTACTCATATTTTTCACACTATGTATTCATATAACATATAACAATCACACCTCAGTATTTCATATATATTTTTATAACAAATTATCTTGGTTTCAAACTACTTCATATTTGAGTTTTACTTATCAAATCATTTGAAACATCATCTTTACACATATAGTGCACTTGAGATGCTCAATCCTATAATTATGAATGAACACATTTATCAAACATATTTCATGTTTTTATATATATAGTCTCATATTTCCATGTATCAATTACCATCATTTTCTCGTATTTTGACAAATACATGTAACAATTCATAAACATGCAATTCACTAACTCATTATGCCAATCACAATTTAAATTGACAAATCACTTATTGAGCCCAATTTCAATGTTCACTAAAATTTATTAGGATGTACGTATCCACCAATAAATTTCATGTACAGGTATCATCACCTCATATTTTCACATACATTTACTTTCCATATTATGAACTCAAATAACATATACAAGACATACCAATGTATTCCAAGTACGTTTTCATAATATTTGATTTCGAATTTAGATTATGTCATATTAGAACCCTTCTCATTAACTCATTTGGAATACCAATTCATACGGATAATACACTGAAGGGTGTACAATTATATAATTACAAATGAACTCATTCATCAACCAAGTTCTATGTTCATGTCTCATCAACTCATATTTCCTTATATCACATAACTCTATGTAACACTTACCACCGTCAAAATTAGTGAACGTCTTACTGAATTGTTCGCACCGGTATGCATTGAATTTCACCGATAATCACCGATGCCATAACATAGCTATGGTTTTTCACAAGAATGTCATAGCTCAACCATGGTCTTATATCTTCACTATCATTATGCCATGGTGAAACCATGGACTTATCCGTCAATTCATCACTTTTCACTAGAATGCCATAGCCCACTATGGTCTTACATCTTAAACACGTATCACACCGATGCCATATCCCGATATGGTCTTACGAAAATCACTTGTCACTTGTAGCCGGCTACCACTATTCACTGATCAGGTAGTCGGAGCTACCACTTTTCACTGATCAGGTAGCTGGAGCTACCACTTTTCACTGATCAGGCAATCAGAGCTGCCACTTTTCACTTTCACTTGTCCTTGATTAGATAAGTGTAGCCGAAGCTATCACTTATCACTCTCACTTTTCCTTGATCAGATAAGTGTAGCTGAAGCTATCACTTATCACTTGTTGCCATGGTTCAATCATGGTCTTTTTCGTCAATTCGTCTTGTCGCTGAACTAAAGTGCTCAATTTGATCGTTTATTCAATTTTCATGCATTTACATTATTCACGATTTTATCATCATTACATATGAAATAATACATTATGAAGTTCATAAAATTAACAAATGATCACTAAAATTTAGCCGTATAAACTCACAAGTTCAATTTTTGTATTATAACGATAATCATAATTTCATAATAAACATTCCAAATATAACATTATATCATTTCAAATTCAACATTTATCAATTATAATCGAGCACATGATCAATTTATACACAATTCGTTCATATATTATTTTTTCCTCCTCCTCCTCTCCATCCACATCCTTAGTATAAACAACGCACTTGTAAGTAACATTATCTATAATTTTCACTATTTACTTATGTGAATATTCGAGCTGTCTACTTGAGTCACAGGCACTAAATTATTTATATCATAATATACAGAACTCCAAATTAAAATTCGTTAATTTTTTTTGAAACTAGACTCACATATATTCTTACTATAATTTTTCCAGAATTTTTGGTGTGGCCAATTAGTACAGTTTATTAGTTAAGTTCTCCCCTGTTACACAGTCCGGTGGCTTTGACCTCTCTTCACTAAAAATCAATTATCTCATTGTACCATTTTCATATAGTGTTTCAGATTATTTCTAATGAAAATAGGCTCACTAACGAATACAAACATATAAATTATAACTCATAATTATTTTTGTACAAATTTTAGTGAATTTATAAATTAAGAACAGGGGATCACGAAGTTATTCTAAACCAGTCTTACAAAACTTTAAATATCTCAATATGTAGACCTTCTTTGCTTTCTCTGTTTCTTTTATATGAAAATAGACTCAACAAGATTTAATTCTATATCTCACTCAACTTCTAATTCAATTTCTACCATTTTTGGTGATTTTTCAAAGTCAGACAACTGCTGCTGTCCAAAACTGTTTTAGTGTAACATGTTGATTTCTATTTTGTCCCAAATTCCACAATTCATACAATTCAGTCCTTGCTCAAATAACCCCTCAATTGAGCTAATTTTCTCATTTAATACTTTTCTCTATCATTTTAAACTACTTCATAACCTTTGAAAATCAGAATTTTAACACTAGGCCTTAATTTCAACTCTTTCACAATTAGGTCCTAAAACCAATTTTTGTCAATTTTACTTGATAAAATCATCATATATCAAAATTAAAGCTTCAATTCTATATTTATTCATCATATTATTCCAGCACTCATCCATAGCAACTTTAAAAATTAGCCATATAATCAAAAACTAATGACATACTAAGTTGGACCCAATTGTAAAAGTTCAAAAACATAGAAATTTCAAGGAGAAAATAAGAATTAAACTTACATGAAGCCAGAGTATGAAAACCAGCTTGAACCCTCTTCCATGGCTGTTTTTCAGCTGATGAAAATGAAGAGAAATGAAGAGAATTCTAGATATTCCAATTTGGTCCCATTTTTATTTAGCTAATTTTGGCAATTTTCTAATTTTGCCCTTATTTCACCCATTTCCTGATTTTTCTCTGCTATTGCCGCCCAAAATATATCCTTTGGGCTTATTTTCACTTTAGGCCCTTCCTCATTTGACAATTAAGCTATTAAATCCTTCTAGCAACTTTTACACCTTTTTGAATTTAGTCCTTTTTCTTTAATTAACCACCCGAACGTCAAAATTTTCTAACGAAATTTTAGTACTAACTTATTAACATTCCGTAAATATTCATAAAAATATTTATGACTCGGTTTATAATACCGAGATCTCGATACCTCTTTTTCTCGATTTCTTGATCAAATAAATCTTTATAAAACAAAATCTACTATTTCAAAAATCTTTTAAAAGCTACATTTGGCTTGTAAATATTAAATAATATAACTTACGAGTTCATTTGTCAGATTTGGTGTTCTCGAATCACTATTTCTGATATCACTAAAATTTGGACTATTACAAGAATATTTCATTTATTTACCGCAAACTTATCTCGAAACAAAATACGATAAACTATATCGATTTAATCCACTATCTTTTTCTTTCCCCGATCTAACTCCGAATTTCATTCTTCTTGATATATAATAGCAAATTTAGCTTATTTAATACTCACATTTATCAAAACAGTCCTTAAGTCTAACTTTTGCAAAATTACAATTTTGCCCCTACACTTTTACATATTTACACATTTGCCCCAAAGCTCAAAAATTATACTTTATCCCTTATTCTTATGTTTTATGACATGCTGATCATTTTTCCCTTCTATAACAACATCAAATTCTCACTCTAACATGTACTTATGAACATTAGGTATTTTTACCGATTAAGCCGTTTTACTCGTTTTCACTTAAAATCACTTAGCAAAAGTTGTTTAACATAATTTCAGACTTCATATTCTATCATAAAACATCAAAATAAACACATTTCACCTATGGGTATTTTTCCAAATATGAACCCTAGCATGAACTATTGATAGAATAAGCTAAACCGAAGCTACGGGCTTCAAAATGTAAAGAACATTAAAATGGGGCTTGGAATCACTTACTATGGAGCTTGGAAGCTTGAAAAAAACCCTAGCTATGGTGAACACTTGAAAATTCGGCCTAATGAAGAAGATGAGCATATTTTGCCATCTTTTTCCCTTTTTAATTTCTTTTTATTACCAAATGACTAAATTACCCTTCATTAAAAACTTTGGTTCTTTCTACCTATATATGTCCATTTTTGTCAATGAAAATATAATGGTCTAATTCCCATTTAAGGACTCCTACTTCAATCCTCCATTTTAATCAAGTACTCTATAAATTAGAACCCCTATTTAGCAACTTTTACAAACAAGTCCTAATAGGCAATTTAAGCATGAAATCAATAAATTTTTTATCAATACTTTAACACATGTATTTAATCACTCATTAAATCATAATAATTAATTGTAATAAACTTTTATAGCTCGAATTTGTGGTTTCGCAACCACTGTTCCGTTTAGGCCCTATTTCGGGATGTTACAATCTAACTAAGGTAATCTCCTCCTCTTTACTTCTTTTTTTTCCTTTATGAATTGATATCAGCAAAAGAAAAGAAAAGAAAAAAGGAAAAGAAAAAAGTGAGAAAATCACCTTTCAATCTTTTTTTGATTTTGTATTTTTTGTATATCTGTTTCTGTGTGTACGAAAAAAATAGGGATCCCCCTCCTTTACAATCGTTCGAATCGGCCTTATATAGCCGAAAAAAATAAAATAAAATACAAAAATTCTTTTAATTTCTGTTATTCTCGCTGGATTTGCTTGCTTTTTTTGCTTCTTTGTTTGTTGCAGGTACAGCTAGGAGGAGGGTAGCCCGAGTGTTCTATTTGCGTGGCGCTTGCGTGCAAAGGGGTCAAGGTCATTGGAGTATTCTGGAAACTGTTGTGGCGCTAACTGCTTCTAGAAACCCCTAGGATTTTTGAAAATTTCGGGCTACTTGGGCTAGCTTAGTATTGGGCTAGTTTGGGGTTAATTGGGTAATGAATTTGGGTCGTTATTTATATTAAAATATTGGGTTTAATATTGTATTTGGACTGTTATAAAAGGGACTTTATTAATGGTTTTTTTATTGGTTTTAATTTGATTTATTATTGGGTTAATGGGCCCGGGCGAAAATGGGCTTTTACAGAAATGGGATAAAGTAACGATGGATTTTATTTCAGGTTTGCTTTTGACTCCGAGAAAGAAGGATGCAATTTGGGTCGTAGTTGAGCTTTGTATTTTCGATATTGTGAGATTGCACGGGGTGCCACTATCTATTGTGTCTGACAGAGATCCAAGATTTACTTCACGATTCTGGAAGAAACTGCAAGAGGCTTTGGGTACTAAATTACATTTTAGTACAGCTTGTCACCCACGGACAAATGGTCAATCTGAGAGGATCATACAGATACTCAAGGATATGTTGAGATGTTGCATTGTTGAGTTTGATGGTACGTGGGAGCAATATTTTCCATTGATTGAATTTGCATACAATAATAGTTTTTAGCCAAGCATCAAAATGGCACCTTATAAGGCTTTGTACGGACGTAAATTTCGAAAATCTTTGTATTGGACTGAGCTAAATGAAAATAAGATACACGGGGTTGATTTAATCAAAGAAACAGAACATAAAGTGAAAGTAATTTGAGATAGTCTGAAAGCTGCATTAGATCGTCAGAAATCTTATACAGACTCGAAATGAAAAGATATTGGGTTTGAGATTGGCGAAAAATTTTTCTTGAAAGTATCTCCGTGAAAGAAAATACTTCGTTTTGGCAAAAATGGCAAATTGAGTCCGAGGTTCATCGGGCCGTATGAAATTATTGAGCGTATTGGACCTGTTGCAAATAGATTGTTGCTACCACCGGAGCTAGAAAAGATTCATAATGTGTTTCATGTGTCAATGCTTAGACGATACAGATCAGACCCGTCACATGTGATTTCTCCATCTGAGATTAAAATTTAATTCGATATGACTTACGAGGAAGAACCGATCCGATTTTAGATAGTGAGGTGAAAGAATTGAGAAATAAGAAAATCTCATTAGTGAATGTTTTATGGCATTGACATGGAGTGGAAGAGGCTACATAGGAGCCTGAAGATACTATGAGACAACAATATTCGAATCTATTTAACGGTAAGATTTTCGGGGACGAAAATCCCTAAGGAGGGAGAATTGTAATAGTCCAGTTTAGACCCTAGTCGAAACAGTGGTTTCGGGACCACAAATTTGAGTTAAAAAATATTTAAATATTATTTTCTGTGCTTGCAGTATATGGTTAAGCATGTGTGAAAGTTTCGTGAAATAATTTGATTAATTAGGTGCTTAATTTGAGAAATGGACTAAATCGCATTAAATGCAAAATTAGCATGCCATGTGTTAAAAGTACCTATATGCTATGTCTCTATTAATATGAAGCCCTTATGATGTTATTATGCCATTTTTAAGTTAGTGGACAATTATATCCATAGATTAAATGTTTTTCATTAGTATATCATTAAGGGTCAAATGGTAAAATGTTAATTAAGTTTAATTTAATAAAACAAAAGCATGAAAATGGCCATTCTCATCTTTCTTCCATCGATTTTTGAAAGAAAAAGAAGGGTTTGAAGCTCTTTCATATTCAACACACATTTTTGGTTGATTCAAGATTAGTTTATGTTCAGTTATTGATAATTTCTACATTTTTGTAATCGTTGCTTCGAATACTTCAAAAACCATAACTTAATTTTGGAATTTGATGAAGAATTTGAAATGTGCCATTGATGGTTTTGTAAACTTTGTGATATTAGTTGATGACATATGAAATATATGTGTTAGATAAACATGTTTTATCTTTAGATTTTTGGTGAATTTGAGTAATTTGAGCTAGATTATGAAAATAATATTTTGAGGGACTAAAATGTGAAATATATGGACTTGTATGATCATGATGGAAATTCGGCTAAGCATGGGTACAAGGTAATTTTGTTTATTTTGTGATTTTGTGAAATAGGGACTTAAATGTTAAAATGTAAAAATATGAGGGCTAATTTGTAAATTTCCCTAAATGTGTGTCTTTGGATTGAATTGAATGATTTTGTGAATAAAAGGGTTAAATTTGAATATGTAAGAACCAAAGAAAATGAATTTAGATAGAGGAAAGTCGAAAGTGATCGAATAGTCGAATCCATCCGCCTATATCCTTACGATGTAAGTCTATATACAAATAACTGTATTTAAGTTGAATTATTCATGTTCATATAATATTGAATTGTGATGAATGGCTTTGGATGATATACGTGTGAAATCCGAGAAAGTATCGACAATGTGTCAAAGTCCGAAAAGTCTCGTACGAATCTTAGGAATAGATAGGATTTATATGTCATGTCATAGGGATTCCAATATGAGATATCATGTAAGACCACGTCTGGGACGTTGGTATTGATTTGATATTTACGTGTAAGACCATGTCTGGAACATTGACATCGTATCTAATTTGTGTAAGACCCTATCTGGGACAGTGGCATCGATATTGGATTACATGTAAGACCACGTCTGGGACATTGGCATTGTTCGAATATTTCGAGTTATCCGAGTATCCTATTTGATTTCGAATGGTTCAACGGGCAATTCTGAGAAATGATAGACTATGTGAAATATGTAATCGATTCAGGTACGTTTGAAATGCAGACTAGGATTGAGTATGAAAGGTATGTATATGTGATTGTGTATAAGTGAGATATGTGCATAAATTCAACGAGACAAAATGTGATATATGTATGTTTGTGATATGAGCCAAAGAGATACTTTGAGGTATGAATTGTTGGTAAGCAATGGCTAAAAAATGAGCCAAAGAAGAATTGTGAATTTGCAATTGATAAATATTAATGATCTTGTATTTAATATGATTATTAATGTTATATGTTAAGTTTATTTGTATATGGCTTACTAAGCTTTTGAAAGCTTACTTTGTGTCTGTTTGCATTGTTTTATAGATCGTTAAAGCTACGGTAGGCTCGAGGATCGTCGAGGATCATCACCACACTATCAATCTCTATTTTGGTACCTTTTGAAAGTGTCTATATTAAAGTATGGCATATATAGTTTAGTGAATTTTGATTATGTTTTGAAAGGTGTATAAATAGCCATGTGATATGGCTAGATAATGAATATGATGTGAATGAGTAGTTCATGCTATATGATGCATAGTTTGGTATGGTTTAATAGCTAATAGGTGGACAAATGAAATGGTCAAATTTATGATAAAGTCTTATGATGCAAAAATTGGTATATTATTGATAAAAGGTTGATACATTGAGTTGGTAAGTTTTTGAAGGGTTTATACTTAGAAATGCTTGTAATGAGAATGAGATAAATGTTGCAATAGTTAATTGATTGATATGCTCATGAATAGTTAGAAAGGATGGACATTTTGGTATGTTTTGGTTGTTTTTGGTGTTTGGAATAATGTTTGTATGTGCTTGTGAATATAACCCAAAGTGTGGATGGCAAATTGGCCTTGCAAGTGGCCTATATTTGCCCACACGGTTGAGCACACGGGTGTGTGGTTCGACCGTGTCCTTCGTGGTTTCATTTCAAAACAAGTCAGTTTCGAGCACGGGCTGGACACATGGGCGTGTGGCTGGTCGTGTGGTGCAAGTCAGTGTCAACCAAGGGTAAGGCACACGGGCGTGTCTCAGGTAGTGTGGACAAGTCAGTATGTATGCCCTGTTTTGCTATGGCTTAGACACACGGGCGTGTCTGAGGCCGTGTGAGGCACACGGCTTACCCACACGGGCGTGTGACCTATGTAACTTAGAAAAATAATTTTCAAAATTTTCGTATGTGCTCGGTTTAGTCCTGACCCCTTTATAATACATGTTTAAGGTTTCGTAGACTTATATAAGGGACTCTTTGTTTTGAATTGTTAAATTATGATGTGAAAAGTTCGTAAAGATCCGATTTGTCCGGTAATGCCTTTAACCCTAGACCGGTGATGGTTACGGGTTAGTGATGTTACATCAACGGTATAAGGACTAAATTGAAAATGAATTAAAATAAAAAGGTATAATCTAAAAAGGAAAAAAAAGCGAAGTTAGGACCAAATTGAAAAAGGGTCCAAAAGCGGAAGGACCTGGAATGCAAATAGACCATTTCACAAAAACACATAGATCTTGCTGAATAAATGGGTTGGATAGTCGGGTTGCGTCAAAACAACGTCGTTTTGGCGTCTGAAAATTAAGCCCAAAATGACGACTTATAGGACCCTATACAAAAATAAAAATCAAACCAAAAAAGCATTTTTAAACCTTGTTTTTTTAAAAAAAAAATCTCTTTCCTTGTTTTTTTTTCTCTCAAAACTCTCTCCTCTTTTGGCCACGAGGCCGTCGTTCGTTCGCCGAGGCCACCAGTCATCGGTGACCTTGATCGCCGCCTCTGATGGCCAAAAAAACCTAAATGCCCAATTTTGCTCGTTACTTTGTGTAAAACTCCGATTTGGAGTCGAAACCGTCAGAACTAAACCCAAAATTTAAAAAAAAAAAGGAAAAACCTTTCGGTTTCCTTCTCTCCAGCAAAGCCTCCAACAAATCTCTAGGGATTCTGAGGTCCTTCGCATCGAAGAGGACCATCCCTCCTCGGAGAAGGAGTCCTCACCCACCCACGACAGCCGAAGACAAAGCGTCAGGTGAGTTTTCTTCTTTTTTAATTTATGTTTTTTAAAAAAAAAGAAAAAGAAAATAACATATTTAAAAAAAATCGCCTTTGAAAATTTCTTTGTATCTCTTTTTTGATATCTTTCTATCTCTCCTAAAATACATTTTGAATCTGGCTTTTATAGCAGATTATACATATTTTCTTTTATTGTATCTACTGTTTTTGCTACTATTTTCTTTTGCTAGTTTTGCATTTTTTGTCCTTTCGTTCTTTTTCTTTGCAGGTGACGGTGAGCGGTCAATGGTGGGACGGAGGCCCTTGCCTTTTCCGTTTTGGTGCAAAGGCGGCAGAGGCGCGTCAGGCCTCGGGACGAGGAGCCTCGGCGGCGTGCCCATGAAAGGGGGTGCGGCGTAAAAAACCCTAGGGTTCCTGGCTTTCTGAAAAGTTTATGTTCTTTTGGGCCACTGGTAGTTTGGGCCCCGAGGTTATTAGGTTAGGGTTTGTATATTTGGGCATTGGGTTTTTTTTTTTGTATCATTGGACTTTGGACTTTTTATTTTATTTTGTTTATTTATTTTTATTTGGGCCGGATAAAATTGGCTTATTACAATCACAATTGCATAGCAATTCAGAATATTGATATTTCAGATAAACTCATCACCATAATATCTTAATATTCATATCTATGCAAATGCTTATGAATGTAATGCAATTTCAATTTATCAGAAAATGTCCTACCCCACTGCTACACACCACAGTAGAGTTCTTAGAACTCTTTTACCTTTACATCACGTTGTGGATAAACCACTCATCATTATGTATGTATAACTCGTTGTGGATAAACCACTCGTAAAAAAAAGGGTGGATGAACCACCGGGATTTTTTTATAAAAAGTTTTTTGCAGACAAGCTGCTAGTAGGGTGTGGATAAACCACTCATTGGTGCAGATAAAAGTTGCTAATACGGTATGGATAAACCAATCAACGGTACAGATAAACTACTCAAATGGAGTGGATAAACCATTCAACAGTGCAGATAATCTGCTCACACTTCCTACGTTCATATTGTCCCACACCATGCAATGCAACATGACATGCTAATAATAGATCAAAACGGTAGCAATAACATGCTTATAACAAATTGATACAATAACAACTATCATGCCTATAAAAAATCATTACAGTAGCAATAAACTTGCTTAACATGAGTTCAATTTAACAATAAAAGTAGGCATGTATGTCATGCAAATAGTAACACAGTGGTACGAAAAACATTATCAGTTCCTTAGAATTATTGTGACAGTAAACATGTAATAGTTTCATATCATGTATATATCGTAATAATTCAGTCAATCAAATCATGGATTCCAATATTAATCATATTACCAGAGACTTAATTGAATGAAATAAAGCACTAAAAATAGTTCGGGGACTATTTTGGGACTTAATTGAACAATTTACAAAATTTTGGGTAAAACTGTAAAATAGAGGTCACACGGTTGTGTGGTCAGGCTATGTAACAGACTGTGGTCGAGTGGCAAATGCAAAAATTAACCTACAGAGAGACACAACCGTGTGGCAGGCCATGTGGAGGGTTCATGATCGTGTGAGATTCAAACTATCTTAGGTTTTAAAGGTACAAGGCCGTGTGAGGGGCCATGTGGCCTACTTGTATGGTCTATATGCCCATATGGCAGACCGTGTGGCCCTAATCTTAGGCACGGTTTGCCCCAATTTTCTTGTAAAAGAACACACACCTTTCACCGTGTTGATGATCAACATTCTTCACGATCCAATCCGATCCGATTCACCTAAATTAGGTCTTTCAAATGACATTTACTCACGAAATAACGGTTGATTTCCACCTTTTACAATTTAATCATTTTCCTTTCATTAACTAACTAAACATCAAAATTATCTAACCAAATTTTAATACACCTATATAATCACTCCATAAATATTTAATAAAAATATTATGAGCTCGGTTTATAGAAACGAGGCCCCAATACCTCATTTTCTAAAATCACTTGACTTTAAAGATAACTCACTTGAACTTAACTAATCATTCAATTAACAAAAATTCAAAATTCAAAATTTACTATAATACTATATTTGACTCGTAAATATTAAATAATAATATTTACAAACTCTTTTGTTGGATTTATAATCTCGAAATCACTGTTTTCGATGCCACGGAGAAACGGACTATTACATATATAGTGATTTAACTTTTAATTTATATTTAAACTTATGATTTAATTAACTCGTCTTCCTACTTTATGAAAAAATAATTAGTCTTTACATTTTAATTTATCATAATTTGATCATTGAATTATATAATAATTAAGATGCTAGTCAAATAATTAGTAAATATATGAAACTTAAATTTTAAATTTTATTAATTTATTATATATAAATCGTTGAACTTTTTATTTTTACTGACTTGATAGGTAAGTGATTTAACTGAAAATTTGGGCAAATATCCCAAAAATACCAAAAAAAATCAAAAATTAGCGGAAAGGACAGGTTTCAAAAATATTGACCGGAAAGGGCAATTTCCTCAAAAATTGCGTCCACGTCAGCGCGTTTTTTGGGGAAAGCGGCCTAAAGCGCGTCCATGGGGGAGCGCTTTAGGCCAACTCAGCAAAAACGCTCCCACGAGGGCGCGCTTTTGCTGAGGTGGCCTAAAGCGCTCCCCCATGGACGCGCTTTAGGCCATTTTCCACAAAAAACGCGCTGACGTGGACGCGATTTTTGGGGAATCTTTCCCGTCCACTTGCAATGTGAAAAATGAAATAATTTTTTGGGCAGTAGTCTCCGGCAAAATAATTTTGAGGAGACGTTTCAGAACAAACCGTGGCCGAAAACGCTCTCACGTGGACGCGCTTTTGCTACAGTGGTCTCCGGTAAAATTATTTTGAGGAGACGTTTCTGAACAAACAATGGCCTGGCCAAAAACGCTTCCAGCAGGGTGCACTATTACTCGGAGCAGTGAAAAGCGCTCCCACGTGGACGCACTTTTGCTACAGTGCCCGCGGCAAAATTAGGCTATAAATCAGCCAAATTGCATTCTCAGTTGGCAGAAAGCATTCAAGCAAAAAGAAAAAAAAATTGAAGATGAGTGAACGTATTAATGGTGTTATTTACTACGATGGTGAAGTGCATGACACCGAAAATGGTGTTGTTTTCTTATCAGAGAACACAGCGCGATTGAGTTTTAATCGAAACGTCGATTTGGTAGAACTTTGCAAAAGAATTAGGCGTAAAATATTCGGAACAACGCCAATGAAAGTTCAGTCTATTAAGTATAGATTTTGTGCTTCGGTTGATCCGGTGAGATATGACGCATTCGACATCAAAGGTCCTCGAAGCCTTGAGGCAATGGTGGAGACTCATTTTGCCAGTGGATCGCCCTATCTCGAGTTATATGTAGAATTTTCATCTCCAAGTGATCTGGCTGCGAACATCTAGTATCGTTCGAGGGGAATACACGACCCCAGGTCGACACTCTGTAAGTGGGAGGCAAAACACAGAAGTGCCCGTGAGCGGTGGTAGTATGGAAAACATAACCCCTGCACGACACTCGGTTGGTGGATGGGATATGCATATTCGTCAATCGACGTCAGATGACAGAAATACGTATTGGGGGACGTCATCAACTTCTAGTGGATGGCACTCCACATACGATTGGAATCTTCTGAAAGATGTTTAAGGAGGGATGATATATTACCGATGGCATCCACCAACGAGGGCCATCGTTTGTTGCGAGTTATGGAGGATCGGACGATGAATCCGATGTGGATCCACCTCGAGCCAAGGCCCGGCGGTGCGAAGTTGGACTATTTTACGAACGGAGCCCGCTCCAATTGTACCTGAAGATGTTGAGGGCGGTTCAGACGAAGAAGAAGAAGATCCACTATTCAGGGCATACTCGCCTCCAGTGCACATGCATAATGTCGATCTATCTCAAGATGATGCATTGGAGTTTCCTGAACTACCACATCGGACGCGTGACCGTACAAATTCTTCGTTGGATTCGGACCAATTAGAAGTTGGTAACCAGTTTTCCAACAAGAACACTTTTCTTGGTGCATTGAAACAATACAGCATCAGGAACGGGGTTAACTACACTATGGTTAAATCAAAGCTCGATAGGTACGAGGTGAAGTGTGCTGTGCAAGACGGCACATGTGCATGGAAAATCATGGCGTCGTTGAGGAAAAGGACGGGAATGTGGGAGGTGAAGAAGTACAAAGGTCCGCATATATGTCTTACCAGTACAGTACCACTATGTGTTCAATGATTTGAATAACACTAATATTATGTAATGTTGCATTATTTAACGTGCCGTTGTGATGTGTAACACAAGATCATCCGAGGATGGATTCGAGACATGTTGGTTGATTTAATAATCCGACGGTGAAGGCCGATCCCAAAACTACAAGGCTTACCTTAATTGGCAATATTCGTAGCCAAATGGGGTACACGCCTCTTCTGAAAAGGCTTGGATAGCCGAAGGCGTTGGAAAAGTTGCACGGTCGGTGGGGCGCTTCATATAATGAAGTGTGGCGGTGGTGTAAGTCTTTGGAGAGATATGTCCCGAGCAAAGACAATGAGACATTGAAACGGAACCGCGTACTACAACAATCGTCTGCTTTCCGTGGATGCGCGGTGTTCAAGTGCTGCTCGGACATTTAAGCAATGCCGAGATGCTTTTACATCTGCAAGCCATTGGTACAAATTGACGGTACCTTCATGTATGGTAGATATACGCATCGGCTATTGCTAGGCGTGGCACAAGACGGTACCGTGGAGAATCCTTCCGATTATGTTCGCAATAACACCGGGGAGTCGGTGATGGTAGGACTTCTTCCTATCTAGGTTAAGGAGGCATGTCCGCCTCAACGACGATATATCGTTATATCGGATCGGGGCCTGGAATACTTGCGGCAATAGAACGACGAGGAAGCATGTGGCATCGCACACACCATCGATATTGCACGAGGCATGTGGCATCCAACTACTATGGGCAACACCGATCTAAAAGACGAAGCGGCAAGTGACCGATATGGGTATGAAATTTCTATTAATATAATTTCTTTTGAAATTTTCAATTTATTCGCAATTGAATAGTGGTATGTAATATTCGATATCAACGTATATTGGCGGTGGTACGAGATCAATAAAGACCGTTTTCACGAGATGTTGGCGGTTTATGCGAAGATAACGCCAAGGCGCAGAGTACCTGTGCAATATTCCTTTTGAACAGTGGACACAAGCATATGACGGCGGCCTACGATATGGTCATATGACCACAAACCTGGCCGAATGCATAAATTTTGTGCTAAAAGAAACCCGTCATCTGTCGATTATAGCGATTTTGCGGGAGACATATTTTCGTTTAGCGGCACTATTTCCGAAGAGAGCAATGAGTTATCGAGGCGTATGCAAGGAGGCCATGTATGGAGCCCGAAGGTCTTGCAAGAAATTAACCGTGGGAAGGCACGGGCTAACACTATGCACACAGCTTTGTCACGGCCATGACGACTATGGTTTCATGTCACGAGTTTGACAGGTGAGCCAAGGTATTGTTGGCGGGCATTATCGACACTTGACAAATAGGTTTCGTGTCACGGAGTTATGACCGAATTTGGTATGCCACAGAGAAAACATTTTGGAAACCATTTTAAGACCGATTTTGAAATTTGTTGAAATGCCATTCAATTTAAATGTCTTTGTTTAAAACCATGCTTAATTTTATTTAAGAATATTTGTTAAATCGTTTTGTTTACAATTTCAAGTTGACAAATAAAACATTTTACGGAACCATTTTTTTTTAAGTCATTAAGTTGTTAAGCAGATTATCCAAAGCAGATAAATAACCAAAATATAATTCTAGGAGGCCTTATTACAAAATAAATCAAACCCATAATAAAATAAAAGCAGTCCAAAATCCACCTAGTCCTTATTATTATCGCATGGCCACCTCGAGTTCATCCGGCTCCTTATCATGACTCTGAATCACCGAAAATGTTAAAAGAAAAGGTGAGTCATCAAGACCCAATGTGTAACCCTTTTTCCCGGTTTAATTCAACAACATACACAATTTATAACAATTTAACATGCATTAAAATATGCACCCAACCTAGCCAACCAAACACCTTTTTCTACCCCGTGTGGTACCAAACCACTGGTGGTGCCAAACCACTGGTGACATATAGTCACAAATGTGATACCAAATCACTGGTGTCCGAAGACACGATTGTGTTACCAAAACACTGGTGACCGAAGTCACAATTCAAGTGATGGGGCCAACCCATCGTGTGATACCAAATCACCGCGCACAATCCCATATCTCAAAGTGGGGCCAACCCACGGTGGTATAAACCACGGGGACAAGTCGCTATGAGGTACCAAACCTCGGAGGTACCAAACCTCACGGTGACCGTAGTCACATTGTGTTACCAAAACAACGGTGTCCGTCGACACAATTATCACCGCCCTCCTCTCATCAACCCATACCAATCATTCATATGCATATACAAAAATCATGTTGATTGATTTATTTAACAACATCCAATCGATTATCATAGGCCACAAATCGAATATTTCACATACCAAATGTGTCATGCTTCCCAAAAGCATCAATTAATAATTTTCATAGCAATAAAGACTTACCCGAGTCCTTGCTAATATCATAAAGGTATTACATCCATGTCTACACAAATTGATTAGACATAAAATAACACATAGCATATTAAAAGTTATAAGGTGTGTATGTACACACGATACTAACGAAAATCCTAATCCAGAGTAGACAAATCGTACACAAGCTTTCCTTGCCCCTATATTCGGTCAAACTTGGATATTAGTAACATGGCCTATTCGGCCAAATCAAATAAATCAAAAGGTTATCCCTCGATCTCGAATCCTTACCTACACGCCTTTGAATGCTGATCACCACACACCAATATTTCGGCTTTCCTATATTCGGCAATCACTTGTTAAAGGCCTTTGGCTTTCTATTACTTTAAAAGATTTAATGAACTTAGAAATACGGATCCTTACCACCTTACCAAAATCGTTTTCTAGAGGAGAGGGTTTGGATTGATCACTTAAAATCCCGAAGTACCTAGATAGAATCGATTAAAAAGAGAAATAGTTAGCCATCACGAATGCCATATCTTGTTTCTTCCATTTATCCAAATTGACAAGGAATCCAGAGAGAAAATAAATAGCCTTTCGGCTATAAGCACTTACTTCACCAACCGATTGGAGAAAAGAAAGAGAGAGCACCTTTGTTTTGAGATTCGCCAAGACTACACCAAATAGGAAAAGAAGATTTTGGCACACCAAGGATGTAGGTTCGGCTAATGAAGAAAGAAATAGTGGGATAAGAGGTTTGACTATGGTTGAAGACAACACTCAAGATTCGGTTTTGAGTGAAAAGTGAAAGAGGAGTTTGGTCAAAGGAGTTGAGAAGAGAAAAGAAAAGTCTAAGGAAAAGTGTTTTCGGTTTTGAGAAAAAGAGAAAATAGAATTGATCTAAAATGACCAAATGGTCAAAAAAAAAAAACTTAGGCTTACCACAATGTAGAATTCGAAAAGAAAATGGTTGAGAGAAAATGCTTTGAAATTTTGCACCAAATGAAAGAATGACCAAAACAATGCCTAAGCCTCTCCCAACAACTAGCATATTCGGATACCCTCACTTAGCCACAATGTCAGTCAAGTTCATGGCATAAAGGCCATGAATTTGTTTCCAAAACATATCCCACAAACCAAGCCTTTGTCCCTCAATTTTCCATAAGTTCAAGATATCCTTCCATAACTTCAAGAATCTTATCCCTTATTCCATGCTTCCCTTAAACAACCATTCAACCTACCAAAAATATTAGTCCATCTATCTTAAATAAGTTGACCGGCCATCAATGCTAATACACAAAAATAACTTTTAAAAAGCCAAACAAACCACTCAACCTCGACCTCAAACTACTTTTCAAGCTCCTTAACCATCTTGCCCTTACTCCTCTTATGCTATAAATGAACACTTAAATTAACTTAAGTGCTAAGCTTATTTAATCCTCTTCATTAAATAAGCCATACTAAGAATTATCCTACTAAACCGAGCTTACTCAAGACCCCTAATTAAGTCTTATAACACCACAAATAATATCACATAAATTTAAACACAAGCAAAATAATTCAATCACGAATAACCCCTATTTTTGGGATGTTACAGTTCTACCCCCCTTAAAAATAATTTCGACCTCGAAATTACCTGTTCAGAAAAGATGGGGATATTGCTGCCGCATCACACTCTCGGGTTCCCACGTAGCTTCTTCTGCACCATGGTTTCGCCATAATACTTTCACCAAAGGTACTGATTTCCTACGCAGAACTTTAACATCTCGATCTAAGATCTGAACTGGCTCCTCCTCAAAAGATAAGTCCGAACTTACCTCAATCTACGCTTACACAATGTGTGACGGATCCGACCGATATCGTCTAAGCATCGACACATGAAAGACGTTATGAATCGATTCAATTCTCTGGCTGAGTGATAAGCTACTGGTCCCACTCGCTTTAACATCAGATATGGCCCGATGAACCTAGGGCTTAGCTTCCTTTTTCCCAAATCGTAACACCTTCTTCCAAGGTGACACCTTGAAATACTTTATCTCCACAAGATATTCTATTTCTTTGCGCTTGAGATCGGCATAGGACTTACGCCTATCCGACGCCTCCTTGAGACGAGCCCAATTACCTTAACTTTATCCTCGGTTTGGTCACCAACTCGGACCCAAAACTTGTCGTTCACCCAAATCAGTCCAACAAGTAGGAGTTCGGCATTTCCGTCCATACATTGCTTCATATGGAGCCATCTGAATGCTCGCTGATAACTATTATTATAAGCGAATTCCGCCAGCAGTGAGATATTCTTCCAGCTACCACCAAATCCGAACACAACCTCTCAAAGATATCTTCTAAAATCGAATCACTCTCTCCGATTGTCCGTCGGTTTGCGGATGAAAAGGCATCTTTGAAATCCAATCTCGTTCCCAAGGCTTGATGCAAAGCTCTCCAAAACCTTGACGTAAACCTCGGGTCCCTATCCGAGATAATCGATCTTGGCACACCATGCAATCTCACTATCTCGGCTACATATAACTTTGCTAACTTCGAGCGAATAATCTACCTCAGGAATGAAATGCACGACTTAGTCGGACGATCTACAATCACCAAATGAATCCTTCTTACTAGGCGTAAGAGGTAATCCTTGACAAAGTCCATGGTGATCCTCTCCCACTTCCATCGAGGAATCTTCACCGTGAAGTAACCTCGATGGTAGCGATGTTCACTTTGACTTGTCGACACGTCGGACACTTACCACGAACTCGATCCTTCACGCTTCAACCCGCCACCGTAATCGCCTCGCAAATCTCCGTACATTTTGCTACCTCCGGGATGCATAGCGTATGGGCTGCTATGTGCATCTTGGAGAATTCTTTGTCTCGATTCGACATCCTTCGCAGATCTGGTACGTCCTTGAAAACATAGCACACCATCATCATCAAACTATATCCTTCCAACCCACCATCTTGCACTTGCACGCTCTTTGCATTTAATTCCTCATCGACAATCGCTTATCCTTAATCTCCTTGATCCAAGTTGGCTTAACTTGCAGCTCGCTAAAAGACTTCCATCGTCAGATAGACTCAAATTAGCAAACATCGCTCTTAAGTCCGCCACGACCTTCCGACTTAACGTCGACCACCACGTTAGCTTTGCGGATGGTACTCGATTGAGCAGTCGTAGTCCTTTAATAGTTCAATCCACCGCCTTTGCCTCAAGTTTAAGTCCTTCGAGTCAAGAGATACCTTAAACTCTTGTGATCCGTGTAGACTATTGACTTCTCCCCATACAAATAATGCCTCCATATTTTCAAGGCGAAGACAAGCTGCGCTAACTCCAAGTCGTGAGTTGGGTAGTTAACCTCATGCGGTCTTAGGCCGGACGATAGGCTACTACCTTTCCTTCTGCATCAATACACATCCCAACCCGTATGGGACGCATCACGATGAGCGTAAACAACTTCCCGCCTCAGGGTTGTACCAAAAGCGAGCTTATCGAATCCTCCTTAGCTTATCAAAACTTTCTTGCTGCTTTTCCGACCAAACAAAAGGTACTCCCTTCCTTAATAGCTTAGTTAATGGTGCAGCAATTAACGAGAATCCTTCCACAAACCTTGATAGTACCGGCTAGACCGAAAAACTTGAATCTACGCCATCACCTAGGCGGTTTCCACTCCAACACCGCTTTAATCTTGCGGGATCTACTCTAATCCTTCCGACGACACCACGTGACCTAAGAAAGCCACCTCCTTTAGCCAAAATTCACACTTACTGAATTTGGCATATAAGCTGTTCTCCTCAATTACTTGTAGAACTATTCGCAAATGCTTGTCATGCTCCTCCTCCGTCTTTGAGTAAACCAATATGTCGCCTATGAACACTACGACAAATTGGTCTAATCTTCTTGAAACACCCTATTCATTAAGTCCATGAATGCCACGGTGCATTGGTCAACCCGAATGGCATCACTAGGAACTCGTAATGCCCATACCGAGTTCGGAATGCCGTCTTGTGCACATCAACCTCCTTCACCTTGAGTTGATGATATCCCGACCTAAGATCTATCTTCGAGAATACCGACGCACCCTTCAGTTGGTCAAACAAGTCATCAATCCGAGGTAACGGATACCGTTTAATCGTCAATTTGTTCAATTGGCGGTGAGTCGATACACATCCGCATTGAACGAGTCCTTCTTTTTGACAAACAAAGACAGTGCTCCCCGCGGAGATATACTTGGTCGGATAAATCCTTGATCCAAGAGCTCTGAATTTGAGCCTTGGTTCCACCAATTCCTTTGGTGCCATTGATGCAGTGCTATGGACACAGTGCCGTTCCAGTAGCAAGTCTATACCAATTCAACTTCCGATCTGAGGCAAACCGGAAGTTCTTGAAATACGTCAACATACTCCTTTACTGATTCGAACATTTCCTCTGAGAAACTCTTTAGCTTCCAAAGCATACACGAACAACGAGCGCCTCACACCCTTCCCGACCATCTTTACGACTTTCAACATAGATACCACATTGGATAGATAATCTCTCCTATTACCTATCATGACCACTTCTTCACCTTCAACCGTCTTCAAAACCATGCGTTTAGCGGCAAGAATCAACCTTGCACGGTACTTAACCAACCGGTCCATTCCAAGGATCAAATCGAACTCCCCAAACGGCGGTTCCATCGGATCGACCACGAACACGACCCTTGGAGTTCTAGGGTACATCCACAAAAGCTTGTTCACAACTACGAGAATGGCCTAAAGGGCTAATTACGGTCATCTCCCTAGCGGCGGTCTCGAGTCTAGGTTCAAAGTCTCTACCACACTACTTGCTACGTATGAATGCGTAGAACCCACATCAATTAATGCAACATAAGGAAGGCCGAAAATTAGGAGCGTGGGATTATGACATCCGGTCGTCACCCTCCTCATGACGCCTTGCCGCATAGACTAGGCCAGTTGCCTTGCCTCTATTGTGTGCTTCCGCCTCGAGTTCCGCGACCACGATTAGCACCATATCCTCCTCTACCATTTCCACGACCTCTTTGCGGTCTTTGGTCCTCCTTTCTCGAATCGAGTCGACCTTGACCTTGGTGATTCTTGACTCGCTTACGTGGACAATCCTCACACGGTGGTCCAATGAACCACACTCAAAAGACCTTTTCCTCCGGTCCAACATTCGCCCCAATGAAATTTCTCACATCGATTACACCGTCTTTGGTCTTTGATTAGTAGTAATGAGACCTCCCTGGGCGATTCGGCTCATTTTGCCTAGCCCTCTTACGAACATTGCTAGTGACCCGGATGATCCATATCCTCTTATGCTTATACTGGTCATAGTTACGCTTCCAGATTCCTTTATTCTTTCGGCTATCTTAGCCTTTTCAACTAGAGTAGCAAACTCTCGCCCACGATGTGGAGCAATCAACAATCTCACCTAGTCCTTCAACCCATCTTCAACGAGCACATCGATGTTCAAGCCACAATCCTTCAGATATTGGCTCAATCTTAAGAACTCGTGCTCGAAGGACCAAACTCGGAATGCCTTCAAGCATCGATGTAACTAGATCCAATATATTTCTTTTGATATCTTAAAGAAGTCCCAAGTGAGATCTTACCTCCACCATTCACTGATCCACCAACGATATGATTCATCCTTGAGAAGTGACACCGCCTTTCGGTTTCTCCTCATTTGTCAAATCTATCTCATCCATGATTCTTTCTCGATTCTAGCCAATACTCGCCCGATTTGCTACTTACACTCGGAAAAATTCAGCACCATTAGCGATCTTTGTAACTAGACCTCCACCCATTCATACCCTTTCTTTTGACATATCATCACCCATCCGATCTTTAAAGAAGTCCCAAGTGAGATCTTATCCTTGACACGACCATGTGTTCCGACATCATGATTCTACCCTTGAGGTCCACGACGGCCACGCCCTCTTCATTCTAACTATCGCTCTTTAATCTGATTAGGAAATTTTATGAATTAGAACATGTTTCACTTGATTATCCTAGGAAATTTTATGAAAAGAATTTAATAGATATTCGGGCATTTTGGTAATTTTGATGAACCGAAAATATTTGATGATTTTGAAAATAAATTTGTCCTACTAACTAAAAGAGATAATTTAGTGATTTTAAAGCTGAAGTTTTCCTTAAAACATGACTAGTCCCTTTCGGGTTTTATTTAAGGTTTTGCTGTATGATCCGAGTCCTCTTGGTTAGGGTGAGCAAAGCTACGCACCAGTAGGAATCCTTGAAGAGGAGGTGAGTCACGAGGACTGCTTAAATACCAAGCTCTTCCGGATCCAATCCTAGACATGCGTACTAAGGTTACCACACCCTAACTTCGTGACTTAGTCACGGGTTGGTTTTAATTAGGCCATTAAAGTCTTATGTCATTGTTTGAGGTAAACTAGTCCTAAAGTTTAAAATAATTATCACTATCTCGTCCCATGCTTCCTACCCTTCTATAGAAAATATATCATCTGAAGTTAGGAGTACTTACAGGCGGATAGGTGCAGGAGACTCGGTGCCATGCTTATTCAAAACCAAAATATTTCAAATAGGCCTACTAAAACATTTTTGGGCCTTGGGCCCCCACAGTCGAGCTTTGAACTGGCTCGATACCAATTTGTAACACCCCAAACCCGCCCAACATTATGACCGAATTTGGTATGCCACAGAGAAAACATTTTGGAAACCATTTTAAGACCGATTTTGAAATTTGTTGAAATGCCATTCAATTTAAATGTCTTTGTTTAAAACCATGCTTAATTTTATTTAAGAATATTTGTTAAATCGTTTTGTTTACAATTTCAAGTGTATTCGATGGCACAATAAAACATTTTACGTATAAATTTTCATAAAACATGTGTAACCATTTTTTTAAGTCATTAAGTTGTTAAGCAGATTATCCAAAGCAGATAAATAACCAAAATATAATTCTAGGAGGCCTTATTACAAAATAAATCAAACCCATAATAAAATAAAACAGTCCAAAATCCACCTAGTCCTTATTATTATCGCATGGCCACCTCGAGTTCATCCGACTCCTTATCCGCACTGAATCACTGAAAATGTTAAAAGAAAAAGGTGAGTCATCAAGACCCAATGTGTAACCCTTTTCCGGTTTAATTCAACAACATACACAATTTATAACAATTTAACATGCATTAAAATATGCACCCAACCTAGCCAACCAAACACCTTTTTCTACCCCGTGTGGTACCAAACCACTGGTGGTGCCAAACCACTGGTGACATATAGTCACAAATGTGATACCAAATCACTGGTGTCCGAAGACACGATTGTGTTACCAAAACACTGGTGACCGAAGTCACAATTCAAGTGATGGGGCCAACCCATCGTGTGATACCAAATCACTGGCAGACAATCCCATATCTCAAAGTGGGGCCAACCCACGGTGGTATAAACCACAGGGACAAGTCGCTATGAGGTACCAAACCTCTGGAGGTACCAAACCTCTGGTGACCGTAGTCACATTGTGTTACCAAAACAACGGTGTCCGTCGACACAATTATCAACGCCCCTCCTCTCATCAACCCATACCAATCATTCATATGCATATACAAAAATCATGTTGATTGATTTATTTAACAACATCAATCGATTATCATAGGCCACAAATCGAATATTTCACATACCAAATGTGTCATGCTTCCCAAAAGCATCAATTAATAATTTTCATAGCAATAAAGACTTACCCGAGTCCTTGCTAATATCATAAAGGTATTACATCCATGTCTACACAAATTGATTAGACATAAAATAACACATAGCATATTAAAAAGTTATAAGGTGTGTATGTACACACCTGATACTAACGAAAATCCTAATCCCGAGTAGACAAATCGGCCACACAAGCTTTCCTTGCCCCTATATTCGGTCAAACTTGGATATTAGTAACATGGCCTATTCGGCCAAATCAAATAAATCAAAAGGTTATCCCTCGATCTCGAATCCTTACCTACACGCCTTTGAATGCTGATCACCACACACCAATATTTCGGCTTTCCTATATTCGGCAATCACTTGTTAAAGGCCTTTGGCTTTCTATTACTTTAAAAGATTTAATGAACTTAGAAATACGGATCCTTACCACCTTACCAAAATCGTTTTCTAGAGGAGAGGGGTTTGGATTGATCACTTAAAATCCCGAAGTACCTAGATAGAATCGATTAAAAAGAGAAATAGTTAGCCATCACGAATGCCATATCTTGTTTCTTCCATTTATCCAAATTGACAAGGAATCCAGAGAAAATAAATAGCCTTTCGGCTATAAGCACTTACTTCACCAACCGATTGGAGAAAAGAAAGAGGAGAGCACCTTTGTTTTGAGATTCGCCAAGACTACACCAAATAGGAAAAGAAGATTTTGGCACACCAAGGATGTAGGTTCGGCTAATGAAGAAAGAAATAGTGGGATAAGAGGTTTTGACTATGGTTGAAGACAACACTCAAGATTCGGTTTGAGTGAAAAGAAAGAGGAAGAAGAAGAAATGAAAGAGGAGTTTGGTCAAAGGAGTTGAGAAGAGAAAGAAAAGTCTAAGGAAAAGTGTTTTCGGTTTGAGAGAAAAAGAAGAAAATAGCAATTGATCTAAAATGACCAAATGGTCAAAAAAAAAACTTAGGCTTACCACAATGTAGAATTCGAAAAAGAAAATGGTTGAGAGAAAATGCTTTGAAATTTTGCACCAAATGAAAGAATGACCAAAACAATGCCTAAGCCTCTCCCAACAACTAGCATATTCGTACCCTCACTTAGCCACAATGCCGCCAAGTTCATGGCATAAAGGCCATGAATTTGTTTCAAAACATATCCCACAAACCAAGCCTTTGTCCCTCAATTTTCCATAAGTTCAAGATATCCTTCCATAACTTCAAGAATCTTATCCCTTATTCCATGCTTCCTTAAACAACCATTCAACCTACCAAAATATTAGTCCATCTATCTTAAATAAGTTGACCGCCATCAATGCTAATACACAAAAATAACTTTTAAAAGCCAAACAAACCACTCGAACCTCGACCTCAAACTACTTTTCAAGCTCCTTAACCATCTTGCCCCTTACTCCTCTTATGCTATAAATGAACACTTAAATTAACTTAAGTGCTAAGCTTATTTAATCCTCTTCATTAAATAAGCCATACTAAGAATTATCCTACTAAACCGAGCTTACTCAAGACCCCTAATTAAGTCTTATAACACCACAAATAATATCACATAAATTTAAACACAAGCAAAATAATTCAATCACGAATAACCCCTATTTTGGGATGTTACAATGCATTGTGGGATATTTGATGCACCGTTACCCATGTGCTCATGTACTTGCGGCTTGTCATAATCTTCGTCTTGACCCCATGAGCTATGTCGAAGAAGTCTACAAATTAGAAAACATGTACAACGTGTGGAGACACGTATTCCCACCATCCCGGATGAGTGGCCATCGGTACGCTTGCAAAAAGTTGTTGACGGATAGAGAATTAAGACGCAAACCAAAAGACCTTCCTCAACTAGAATACGCAACAATATGGATATCAGAACCGACCAACCAAAGTCGGCGGTGCGGGTGGTGTAGGAACTCGGGCCATACATCTCGCTCGTATCCAAATCGGACTAGTTGACCGTGTTCTTAGCTTGTTTGTCTCTTCTTTGGCTATGTAATTTACATTTTTTGGAGGAAAACGGTGAACTTTTGTACAATAACTCAAATTTATTAAATATAAGATAATTAATATTAAATTACAAACACAAATAATAAAACAACTTTTTGTTCAAAAATAAAAAATTATTACAGTTTAAAAATAAAATAGCCGTCATAATCAACGTTGATGCCTAAATAAACCAGCTTTTATTTTATTCAAGTTATTAAAATTAAATTAAAAATTAAATTAAAAATTAAATCATTTCTATCTTATCAAAGATATTAAAATTAAAATAAAAAATTAAAATACAAAACAAATAAAAGTAAACTCAATTTTATTATATAAAAAATTAAATTTAAAAAATTTAAATAAATTAAAAAATTAAATTACAAAAAAACAAACTCAAATTGTATTAAATATATTACAACTTAATTACAAAAAAATAAACCAAACCTATTTTGTCAAAGTTATTAAAATTAAATAAATTAAAAATTAAATTACAAAAAAAAACAAACTCAAATTGTATTAAATATATTACAACTTAATTACAAAAAAAAATAAACCAAACCTATTTTGTCAAAGTTATTAAAATTAAATAAATTAAAAAATTATATTACAAAAAAAAAACAAACTCAAATTTTATTAAATATATTACAACTTAATTACAAAAAAAATAAACCAAACCTATTTTGTCAAAGTTATTAAAATTAAATAATTTAAAAAATTAAATGACAAAAAAAACAAACTCAAATTGTATTAAATATATTACAACTTAATTACAAAAAAAATAAACCAAACTTATTTTGTCAAAGTTATTAAAATTAAATAAATTAAAAAATTATATTACAAAAAAACAAACTCAAATTTTATTAAATATATTACAACTTAATTACAAAAATTAAACTTTAATTACAAAAAAAATTAAACTCAAATTATAAATTAATTTACAATTACTCAAATTAGGGGTTTAGGGTTTAGTGCGGATCTTGGGTGGGAACCAGTGCCACACGGGGCGATCGATTCTGTGTTGGATTCCTCCTTCTTCTAGCTTCCGGCGGGGTTGTGGCACCTCGGTGGGAATCCGTCCTCCCGCGGTGGAGTGCAGTTACAGGTGTTGCGATGATGACCCACCTTGATAAAATAATGACCGGAGGTGTTTGCATAAACCACGGCGGGGTGGCCGCATCCGTCTGATGAAGGAGCACGGTAGAAAGAATCGCTCCCGATGGCACCTCCTCTAATCCCACACCCGATGTCGGCCTCACGATCGGTGGCTAAAAGGAGTTGTCGAGACGGACTCGAACCCGCCATGCATTCCAACACAGGGGACTAGAAAAGGAAACATATATGGGTTAGGAGGATACATGTAAGGCGGTACGCACCGCATAAGCGTGGACGCTGTGTTATCGGTGTTGTCAATTTGATGATGGGCCGGTGATTGTATAGACACTTGTTGATGGGCCCGATGATCGTAGTATTTATTCTTTGGGCCCATCTCATCACCCTTCTCCTTGAATGTAAAGGGCCCGACGTTCCCTTCGCTCGCGAATTTGCCGTCGCCTCTCTTGTTGACCGACAACAGATCTGACTTGCCATGGATTCTAAACCATGGCATGTACTCCAAGACGCGCTAACTCGGGAACTACGATTGGTTCCGGTTAGGTAAAAGTCATCTTGGTTCTCCCGTCTCGATATGTTCGACCAAAATATTGGCCAATCCGTGTCTGCCGCCATAAGTCCACACTGTGCTCATCATCGAGCACCTCAGGAGCCACGGGAATCGGCTGCTGGCATCCAAATTGTCGCAGAACCCGATCTGACTGGTGCATCTCCACGGTCGCGTAGGTGATTAGCGGGACCTTAACGTGCCAACTATTCAGATTTTGGAGGAACTCCCCCGGAATTCTTGCCCAATTTCGGGATCCTCGTCTGGTGTCCATTGAAACTATATTAACATTACCAAAATATTAGTTATATACATAAATACTAAATTATAATAACGAAATTGACACTTACTTGTGATTCAACCGTTGTTGCAATAGGAGCCAGTATATCCTCAAGCGAGTCGGTATTCCAACATGACTTCTCGGATGGTTCCACCTAATTAAATAAACTTTTAGCATGCAATTATACTATAAATCTACGACATAATTGTAAAATATAATATTAAATTTACCTCGTTATCAATGGGAATGAATATGGTGGGTCGAGTCGGGGCGTAAAATGGAAATCGAAACCATGCCCATGATTGCAGTAGTGATAGGCAACCTCGATTTTTGCTTTATTCGACACCGTCGCCCGCACATCTCCCGTACAACCTCGATAGCACGGCGGACCCCAACTCAATTCACTGGTCGCTCTGAAATCAACAAGTTTGAGAGCCATCTCGGTGGACGAGGTTTCTAGAGGCGTCCGGCATCGATAGCCTCCAATTATCTGAAGTATGTATGCCCGTGCATACCATATTCTTTCATCTTGATCGAATCTTCATTCGGTGCGGGAATGTCTCGTAACCAAACCATATCGATCCGACCTCCTTGCAATTTATCCGGAATGGCACCCAGAGCTCGTAGCATCTGACCATCCAATCGAGAGATGTTACGGACCGGTGACTACCGACCCGTCCACCGGTAATCCCAACTGTAACTGCACATCTTCTAAGGTGATGGTACACTCTCCGCATGGCAGATGGAAAGTGTGCGTCTCGGGTCTCCACCTCTCTATCAACGCGCTTATCAAAATCGGGTCCAACTTGAACCCCCGGCCTATCGTGGCCACGTGCCAAAAACCCGCTTCCCGCAGGTAATTTTCGATCAATGGCGATGGGGGACCAGGCATGTTGCGAATATAACATTGCAACACCCGATCTACAGACTTTTTAAAAAATATTAAAATTCAAAATTAAATAAAAATTGCATAATTAAAAAAATTTAATAATATTGAAAATTAAAATTCAAACTTACCATTTTCAATTGCTCGGCGCCAATGTGATTCTTTGTCTAGGCGATGTAAATCCTCGCCATTGTACTCGATTAAGATTTTTAAATTTTCCAAAAAATAAATATATTAAAAATTTATAATGGGCTTTTTAGTAAATGGTAGAAGACTATTTGAAATTTAAGCATAAATTTCAAGGGCTTTGATAGAAACTTGAGAGAAAATTGAGAGCAAATTGAGAGAAAATTGAGAGAAAAATGAGAAAGGATTGAAGTGTGAAAAAATGAAGGGTTGGGGGTATTTATAGTTTTTTTTCCGTTGCTTTTTTGACCGTTGGGGTCCAACGGTCAAATTTTTTGATTCTTGACCTAAAAGCGCGTCCATGGGGGCGCTTTAGGCCACCTCAAGAAAAGCGCCCTCGTGGGGCGTTTTCTTTGAAGTTAACCTAAAGCGCCCCCATGGACGCTTTTAGGCCTTTCCCAAAAAACGCTACCGACGTGGACCCGATTTTTGGGAAATTGCCCTTTCCGGTCAATATTTTTGAAACCTATCCTTTCCGATAATTTTTAATTTTTTTTTGTATTTTTGGGATATTTGCCCCTGAAAATTTTAGTAATGTTATCCAACAAGACTAAATTTTTATGAAAGGATGGAATTTTTTATTTTTTATTTGACGAAAAAGGGATGGAATTAATAAGTATTTATAAAATAAATTAATATTTTATTTGAAATAAAACCGTAAACACAAATCATAATGACTTATTTAAGTGTAAAAAATAAATAAAAACTTGTCTAAAAAATAATAAATTTGAATGAATTTTTTTTAATATTTAATTGGCCATAAAGCTCGATCAAGCACACATTTATCGGCTCTGCTCGCCTCAGGCAAATCAAATTCCAACCCCCATCAAGAAGAATTGGTCAGTGTCCAAAAAAAAAAGGCTCATTATCTCACGCGTTTTCAATTTCCGATGAATTTGCAATGCAATTAACACTCGGATCAGATCCCAGAGATCTGAATAATCAAATTGTAATAATAATAACACGGTGATGCTAGCTTCCCAGACGCTCGGAGGACCGTCGCGGTGCGGCCGTGTGCTAGGCCCACCGCTCGACAAGATCATAAAAAATGCCGCATGGCGAAAACACACGCACCTCGTTTCCTCATGCAAATCCGCCCTCGACAAGCTCGAGACCCTCTCCGACACCGGCTTGTCCGATCCGACTTCACCTCTGCTCGGCATTTCATCTTCCGATGCCAACTTCGTCCTTAACCCGATCCTTCTCGCCTTGGAAACCAATTACGTCAAAGTTGCCGAGCCCGCCCTCGAATGCACCTTCAAATTATTCTCCCTCGGCGTCGCTCGTGGCGAGATCCATGGCAACGTTTCCAATCCGATCCTCTACAAAATCGTCGAAGCCGTTTGCAAAGTCGGCGGCATCGGCGAGGAATCTCTCGAGCTCGCCGTGCTGCGAGTTTTGCTCTCCGCCATCCGATGTCCTTGCGTTTTGATCCGTGGTGATTGCTTGCTCAACGTCGTTAGAACTTGTTATAACGTATATTTACGTGGTTTGAATGGAACCAATCAGATCTGTGCTAAGTCCGTTTTGGCGCAGATTATGCTAATTGTATTCACCCGAGCGGAAGAAGATTCCATTGATGTTTCTATCAAAACAGTGTCGGTTAGTGAGCTTTTAGAGTTTAGTGATAAGAATTTAAATGAAGGAAGTTCAATTTATCATTGTCAGAATTTTGTTAGCGAGGTAATGAGTGCCAGTGAAGGGGTTCCAGATTTGAAGCTATCGCAGCCGAGTAAGGATCAGGAGCTGCAAAATGTTGATTTGAAGACGTCGAAATGGGAGGAGGAGGAAATTGGGGAGTTAGAGGCGAAGGAAGGAGGGGTGGAATCGGGTTCCGGTGGGGTTAGTAAAATTAGGGAGGACGGCTTTCTTGTTTTTAAGAATTTGTGTAAGTTGTCAATGAAGTTTTCATCACAGGAGAATGATGATCAGATCCTTTTGAGAGGGAAAACGCTGTCTTTGGAGCTCCTCAAGGCTGTTATGGATAATGGGGGTTCCATTTGGCGCTCAAATGTTAGGCAAGTAATTTTATACTACTTTATTCACGTAGGGTTCTGATTTTATATAAAATAATCATGGTTGTTTGCACGTCACCATATATACTTTGGGCTTTGTTAGATTTTTTCCGAACAATCGTCGCCATTTATTAGATTTAGTGAGTTTAATAGTAAAAATATTACGGAGGTTTTAGAGGCGTGAAATTATATATTTTTATTAGAAATTTAAATAAATTAGTCTTGTATATTAGATTAAAATTAAATTAATTTTTTATTAAAATTCATCAAAAATTAATGTGATCGACAGAATAATCATACTAATATATATAGATCAATTTTTAACAAAAATTTTTAATAAAAAAATCTATTTGCTCCATGATAAATAATTTACTTTTTTGTTAAGCAGAGGGAATAAAATGTAATCTCCCTTGACATAGTTATAAAACAAAAAAAAAAAACATGTCGTGACCCATCCAACACCCCATATTTCATTATTATGGGGGGGTCTTGATGGAGGGAAACTTAAAAGAAAAACCTGAATGAACCTGTTTCAAGCACATTGCTTTTAACAATACTCACTCCCGGTTCTGGGATATTTCTGCTCTAGTTCATGTATACTGGGTAGTGAGATTTTCATGAATAAATATGAAAAAGAATAATTTATTGAGCTAGTTTCAAAAATTAAATGAAAGAGCTCCGAAAACCAATGTCAACTCATCATCATCATCATCTTGCTTGGTATGTCGTGTAGTGTTGGTGATAAATAACTCTTTTTTCTGCAGTCTTCAGTTAAATTTATTCTAATGTTCTTATATTCTGTGATACAAAATGCAGGTTTCTTAACGTAATTAAGCAGTATCTCTGCTTATCATTGTTAAAAAACAGTGCATTGTCAGTGATGTCAATTTTCCAGCTCCAAAGTTGTATTTTTATGAGCCTGCTAACGAAATATAGAACAGGGTTGAAAGATGAAATTGGAATATTCTTTCCCATGCTTATCCTCCGAGTTCTAGAGAATGTTTTACAGCCAAGTTTTGTACAGAAAATGACAGTCCTTAATCTGTTGGAAAAGATTGCTGCGGATTCACAGATTATCATTGATATATTCGTGAATTATGACTGCGATGTGGATTCACCAAACATATTTGAAAGGTAATTTTCCCCCCTAATAATTTTTCGTACGAGTGTTTGACATGAATGCTGCTTTCATGAAATCAAATAAGTTTATGATGTCATATTTTCAAGATAAGAATCCAACGAATCATATGTGAAATCCTATACGAATTCGAAACCTTGTCTCAATTTTTTGCAAAAGGTAGGTCAAATAGGAATTAACTCAAGCGGAAATTATTCTTTGATGTTCCCAGTTCATGCTTTAGCTTCTTTTCTGATGTAATATTTCAATTCACTTTCCTTTTTCCTCAAAATCGAACTTTAGTAAAATGTAGTATTAAAAATCTTTATATCCATTCATATGTAAAATGATCTGAATTTGAAACCAAATTCTCAAATTTTGCAAAAGAGGGTAGATCAACCCAGGAATTAAGTCAAGAACCAATCGTTTGGTGTTGTTCTCAGAGGTTGCTTTAGCATCCCTTCTAATGTATTTCGTTTTATTAAAAATTCCTTCCTTTTTTTATTTATTAACGTGTTGCACTTTATAAAAATGTATTAAAACTCTTATAATTCCCTCAGATATTTGCAGGATTGTCAACGGCCTTCTCAAAACAGCTCTAGGACCGCCACCTGCTTCAACAACTACTTTGTCTGCAGTCCAGGATATAACTTTCCGGCATGAATCAGTAAATTGCTTGGTTAGCATCATTAAGTCAATGGGAGCTTGGATGGACCAAAAGCTGACAATAGGTGATTCTGACTTGCGTAAGAGCTTCAAGAGTGACACTGCAGCAGAGGGCCATTCAACTTTGACTGCAGAAGATGGAACAGTCTCTGATTGTGAGTTGCAACCAGAAATGAATTCTGAATTGTCAAATGCTGCTACACTTGAGCAACGGCGGGCTTACAAGATTGAACTTCAGGTTAGCTGGGATCAAGCGCGACTGTGTTTTCATGTACCACATACTTATTAAGTATCCAAATTAGTGGAGAGGGCTGCTTTAACGTATCATGAGAATTTGCCATTATTGGCTTCTCTTCTGTCGCGTCTTTTTATATAGCTTAATATATGTTTTCTCCTTTTGTTCACAAGCTTGGTTTTAGTGACAGTTTGACTTGGTTATATGCAGAAAGGTGTTTCGTTGTTTAACAGGAAGCCATCCAAAGGCATTGAGTTTCTTATAAATACCAAAAAGGTTGGCAACTCTCCAGAGGAAGTGGCTGCTTTTCTGAAGAGTAACACTACTGGGTTGAATGAAGCCATGATTGGTGATTATTTGGGTGAAAGGGAGGATTTTGCTTTGAAAGTCATGCATGCTTATGTGGATTCCTTTGATTTCAAATCTATGGATTTTGGTGAAGCGATAAGGTTCTTCCTACAAGGCTTCAGGTTGCCAGGAGAAGCACAGAAAATTGACCGCATCATGGAAAAGTTTGCTGAGCGCTATTGTAAATGTAATCCTAACTCATTTACCAGTGCAGATACTGCCTATGTACTGGCATACTCTGTCATAATGCTCAACACTGATGCCCATAATAGCATGGTCAAAGATAAGGTTTGTTTCTTCAGCCCGTTATCAAATTGTGAGCTTTAGCTTACATGCTTGCTTATGCATATACTTGTCTTTTGAATAACTCCTTTATGATCTATTCTGGGACTTGTAAGCCATTCTGGTGCTTTAAATTCATACCGTCAGTAATATGGAATTTCCCGCCTGTACTACTGCAAATTGTTTTTTCAGATCTACATAGATAAATTTACAAATGATTTGATTATGCTCTTATTTCTGTTTTATGTTGTTTCCGTATTCAGATGAACAAGTCTGATTTCATTCGAAACAACCGAGGAATAGATGATGGCAAAGATTTACCTGAGGAGTATCTTGGTGCTCTTTATGATCAAATTGTGAATAATGAAATCAAGATGAATGCAGATTCTTCTGTTCCTCAAAGCATGCAGGCGAACAGCTTAAATAAGTTATTGGGTTTGGATGGTATACTCAATTTGGTGACTTGGAAGCAAACAGAAGAAAAGGCATTGGGTGCAAATGGGCTTCTTATAAGACAAATCCAAGAGCAGTTTAAGGCAAAGTCGGGAAAATCGGAGTAAGTCTTAATCTAATTCCTTTTTAAGATGGTTGGTTTTTAATATAATAATAGATGTTTGCCACTTTAATAGGTAAAATTTATGTCATGAATCGTAGTCTCAATTGGTTAGTTTTATGTTCCTCCATACCATATATCCGAGAGCTTCAGATGAGTTTTTTTACATGTTTTTGTATATGAGTAGAAATGTTGTAATACATTTTTTGCATGACACGGGTTTTGATATATGTTAGTTGGGAAATGAATTCATATGATTTTTGTTTCTTGTCGGAAATAGAATTTGATAAGAGAATGACATGCATCATTAATCGAAGAAGATTCAGTCCTTGTACCTTCCTCGATATATGATCTCCATCCTGCTTTCATTGATCTTTGTTAATTTTTCATCCCAACTTTTCCAGAAGACATACATAATATTTAGTAACATTTTGTCTTTGCTGTTGCAGGTCTGTTTATCATTCTGTTTCAGATGTAGCAATCTTGAGGTTTATGGTGGAGGTCTGCTGGGGACCTATGCTGGCTGCATATAGTGTCACTCTTGACCAGAGTGATGATAGAATTGCTACCACTCAATGCTTACAGGGCTTTCGACATGCGGTGCATGTAACTGCCGTAATGGGAATGCAGACGCAGAGAGATGCTTTTGTCACATCAACGGCAAAGTTCACTTTTCTCCATTGTGCTGCAGACATGAAACAAAAGAATGTTGATGCTGTAAAAGTAAGTAGTTTTCGTTTGCACATGATAACAAAGAATCGAATCTTTCTCCTAGTTTTCTTATATGCTATATCACACAAGAGTTGAGAATTGCAGCATCTCAATATTTGCATGCACAGCCTCGCACCACAGATACAATACAATTCATATCCTGTACTTTATGTTTTTATGTTTTACAGTTCCTTGTTCTTGGCTTTTGCTTGGTTGTGGAACATTGATAGTCTAGTCACTTAAAGTAGAACCACTTAGCCTAATTGTGAAAAATATTGCATCAAATCTAAGTTTCTGTGACGTGTTCTTTTTACTCACCTTTTGAAATATTTTACAATATAGGCAATAATATCTATTGCCATTGAAGATGGTAACCATCTTCAGGAATCCTGGGAGCATATATTGACATGCCTGTCCAGAATTGAGCATTTGCAACTGTTGGGAGAAGGTTCATCAACAGAAACATCCATTTTATCCGTGCCTAACACTGAAATAGATGAAAAGGTTCCAAAACCTTCTGGTATTCAATCCCTGAAGAAAAAAGGATCACTCCAGAATCCAGCTGTAATGGCAGTTGTGCGAGGAGGGTCATATGACAGTGCCGCTGTTGGAGCCAATAGTTCAGGACTGGTAACCCCAGAGCAGATTAATCAATTCATTGCAAACTTGAATTTATTGGAACAGATAGGAAGTTCCGAGTTGAACCATGTTTTTGTACATAGCCAAAGATTAAACAGTGAAGCAATAGTGGCTTTTGTGAAGGCCCTTTGCAAGGTTTCTATAGCAGAGTTGCAGTCTCCAACAGACCCTCGAGTTTTTAGCCTCACAAAACTAGTTGAAATTGCGTAAGATTCTTAATCTTTTTCTTTTAGAAAATTTCATATAGTGCTCTAGCTCCAACAGATCAGTTTTTGGCTTCAAAGATGAAATTGCCCTAGCCCTCTCTATATCCCTCCTCTATGTGCCTGTGGAAAATGCTTATTCTAGAATCTTATGTTGCAGGCACTACAATATGAACCGCATCAGATTAGTTTGGTTTCGCATATGGAATGTTCTCTCTGATTTCTTTGTTTCTGTTGGACTGTCCGAGAATTTATCCGTGGCAATCTTTGTGATGGATTCGTTGCGGCAGCTTGCTATGAAATTCTTAGAACGTGAGGAGCTGGCAAACTACAATTTCCAGAATGAATTTTTGAGACCATTTGTGATTGTTATGCAAAAAAGCAACTCTATAGAAATAAGGGAATTAATAGTTCGATACGTTTCTCAGATGGTCCTCAGCCGCGTCAGTAATGTGAAATCTGGATGGAAAAGTGTCTTTATGGTATGCTAATTGCTCATACATGATTTCTATTGTCATTGCAGCTGGAACAGCTTTTCTTTTCACACAAGTTTATCATTTTCTCAGGTGTTTACAGCTGCTGCTGTGGATGAGCGGAAGAATATTGTCCTGCTAGCTTTTGGGACCATGGAAAAAATAGTTAGAGAGTACTTTCCTCATATCAGTGAGACAGACGCTTCTACTTTTAGTGATTGTGTACGATGCCTCATCAAGTTCACAAATAGCAAGTTTGACAGTGATATTAGCCTTAATGCTATTGGGTTTCTCCGGTTTTGTGCTATCAAACTTGCTGAGGGAGGCCTTGTTGGCGCTGATAAGAGCCCAGATGATGGTTCATCTGTTTCAGCTGTAACTAAGGATGATAGAGATCTACAAAGTTTCGCTGACAGTGATGATCATGCATCCTATTGGGTTCCCTTGCTAGCAGGTAATAATCTGCTAGTTTAGCTACTTGCTAACACTTTTGTTAAGAGTTACTCTTAACCCGAATCCTGTAACTTGTTAAAAAATAAATTAGAGAGACAAAATAGAGGATCTGTGGGGGCAAAGGACTGAGACCATAGCCAGCCACAAATCCCTATTAAGCACTATACTCGACTGGGGTTGTGATCGTCTGCCCCCGCTGTACGCACCATACCGAACAAGTTGAATTCGTATAGGAGTATACTTCTTCTATTAGACTTCAATTATAACAGGGTTGTGTGTGTTTTCAACAGTTTTTTTTTCTTATTACTTTGCGATCATTCTACTGTCATTTCGACATTTATTATAGCAATTTTTATGAATATGGATTGCAAAATAGGCTATTTGTTTCTCTCAGGATGGGAACATGATTGTTCATTGTTATCACCTTTAGTTTCCTCCAGTGTTGCCAAAAATGAAGTTTGTTTCCTGTTTTAATGTTAGAAATTTGATATGATGTTCCAGGTTTATCAGAACTAACATCCGACTCGAAGTTAGCCATCCGAAAGAGTTCGACGGAAGTGCTTTTCAATGTCCTGAAGGATCATGGTCATCTTTTCTCACGAGCATTCTGGATTGGTGTTTTTAGCTCTGTTGTTCTCCCCTTATTTAATGGTGTATCTCCTGTAAAACAGGATTCACCAACATCGAAATCTCCTCGTCCTGATGGAAGCACATGGGATCCTGAAATTTCTGCCGCCGCAGCGCAGTCTCTTGTAGATCTTGTTATAAGGTTTTTCAATGTATTGAGACCTCAACTACCAAATGTAGTATCTATTCTGGCAGGATACTTAAAAAGTACAAAACAGGGTCCTGCAAGCACTGGAGTTTCGGCAACATATCGTTTGACAGGAGAGTTAGGAAGCAGATTTTCAAAAGACGAATGGCAAGAAATCCTTCTAGCTATAAAAGAAGCTGCCACTTCAACATTGCCTGGGTTTATGAAGATTTTGAGAAGCATGGATGACATCAAGGTGCCTGAGAATTCTCGATCCTCTACTAATACTGAAACAAGCTCTGATCATGGACTGACCAAGGATGACCTTGAGGAAGATAATCTGCAAACTTCGGCTTATGTGGTTTCGAAAATGAAGAGTTTTATCGCGGTCCAGCTACTGATTATGCAGGTTCTCCCATACACACTCTATTTGTTGCAATGCTAATAATGACTCTTCTCTGTGCCTTGGAATCATTTTGACATGATCATACTTGTTTTGGCTTTCATCATTTCAGGTTATAACTGATATATACAAAGCGAACCTACAATTCTTGGTAGCTTCCAACATAAATATCATTGTCGAGATATTTTCTTCCATTACATCACATGCTCAGCAACTGAACTCCGAGACTGTCCTGCAAAAGAAAATAAAGAAAGTATGCTCGATCTTGGAGACCTCCGAACCGCCCATGGTTCACTTCGAGAACGAGGCTTATCAAAATTACCTCAACTTCCTCCAAGATTTAATCAAAAACAATTCATCCGCCCCAAAGGAGATGAACCTAAGATCACTAGTGGCAGTGTGTGAAAAAATATTGCTGATATACCTTAGCTGCACCGATTACAACTATGCACGGCAGCAGAAACCGGTTGAGATACCGGTGACCCATTGGATTCTCCCATTGGGAATAGCCAAAAAGGAAAAAATGGCAGCTAGGACTCCTCTACTTGTGTCTGCATTGAAGGCATTGAGTTGCTTGGAGAAGGATTCCTGCAGAAAGTACATTGCAGATATCTTTCATCTGTTGGTCGATCTGGTTCGAAGCGATCATAGCTCGAATGAAGTTCAACATGCTCTAAGCAACATATTCCAGGCATGTATAGGTCCGATAATAATGCCATAAATTCATTATGTTACATAATATTACATACTTACTTATTTTATGCCATCATCACAATTTTGATCACTATATATAGATTTTGGCTTTGATGAGAATCCAATAGCCAAGACCCAAGATACCATCCAATATTTATTTATTTTTGTAGCATATCCTGATGATATAAATTGAAAATTTCTTCTAATTTGAAGTGCTTGTGTCTTTACTTACTAAACTTGGATATGCCATCTTTTAAGCATATTTTAAATTATGGTTAAATCTTCACCTTAATAAAACAACTCTCTACAGTCGTTTCAATTCTATCATACGAGTGAGCAGGCAAGTGAAAGACATTAGTTATGCTCTGCTGCGGTTAAATCCTATCCATTTATGGTTTTAGTCATATTAAAATTTAGGATTTAATTCCTTTAATTTCACATCATTTGGTCTCTCTAGTCTAAATTGATAACCACCTTGGTTTTTTTTCTTCTATTGTTATTTGGTCACATGATTAGATACATATAAAAATCCAATCAATCATATTTAATTAATTATGAAAAATATAATGTCGGTAATGACAATATATCGCAAAGAAAAGAGAAATGAAATTAAAGAACACACAGATTTTACGTGGAAAACCCTTTCGGGAAAAAACCACGGGCAGAGGAGAAGAAAATTCACTATGTCAAATTCGAATTAATTATAGGAGGAATAGACTATGTCTATTTATAAGCTTGTAAAATCATATTCTAATAGGAGTGTAGTAAAATTGAGACGCCTTATTCTAATCAATATCAAATAGATGGAGTTTAATAAGGTTTAAAAAACTTTATTTAAAATAAAATAAAAGAAGTGTAGTTCTATAGGGATTCTTCTTTTATTTTATTTTACCATTGTATTTTATTTAAATAAGGATTCGGGGCAATTAATTCTAACAATTTCCACCTTGACACGGATTCTCAATGAACAAGTTCTTCATCGCAAACTCTCAACGAACAAGTTCCTCACCTCTTCCATAAAACCCCTTAAGAGTTTAACTTCAACAATGAACACCAACCAAGTCTAAGTAATGTTCAAACTTGGTTATAGGAAGTGACTTAGTCATCATATCTGCAGGATTTTCATGAGTACTAATTTTGCTCACAACAATATCACCACGAGCAATAATATCACGAACAAAATGATACCGAACATTAATGTATTTTGTTCTCTCATGAAACATTTAATCTTTTGTAAGGAAGATGGCACTCTGACTGTCACAAAATACTGTGCTGATTTGAAGGTCTTCATTGAGCTCACTAAAGAGTCTCTTCAACTAAATAGCTTCTTTACAAGCCTCAGTAATCGCCATGTACTCAGCTTCAGTGGTAGACAAAGTGACTGTAGTTTGCAAAGTAGCTTTCCAACTGATTGCACAACCTCCGATTGTAAAGACATAACCAGTGAGAGATCTTCTTCTATCAAAGTCTCCAGCAAAATCAGTATCAACATACCCAATGACTCCATCTCTAGTTCTTCCAAACTGTAAGCAAACATCAGTAGTCTCGTAAGTATCTTAAAATCTACTGAACTTCTTTCCAATGTTCTTTACCGGGATTCGCCATGTATCTGCTAACTGCACTGACTGCATATGATAAATCTAGACGTGAACAAACCATAGCATACATGAGAGATCTCACTGCACTAGAGGATGGAACATGTGACATGTACTTAATCTCATCATCTGATTGTGGAGAAAAAGCCAATGAAAGTTTGAAATGGGCTACTAAATGAGTACTAACAGGCTTAGCACTCTGCATATTGAACCTGCAAAGAACTTTCTCAATGTACCCCTTCTGACTTAGGTACAATTTACTTGCTTTTCTATCTCTAAGAATCTCCATACCAAGTATCTTCTTTGCTGGTCCCAAATCTTTCATCTCAAATTCTTCACTTAGTTGGGCTTTGACCTTTCTTATCTCTCATCTTTTGCTGCTATCAACATGTCATCAACATAAAGAAATAGACACACAAAAGAACCATCACTGTTTTTCTTAAAGCAAACACAGCTGTCAAAACTACTTCTTTTAAAATCATGAGAAGTCATAAAGGAATCAAACCTCTTGTACCACTGTCTTGGTGACTGTTTCAAACCGTAAAGGGATTTTTTCAGCAAGCAAACATAGTCCTCTTTTTCTGAGACTGTAAAACCCTCTGGTTGTTGCATGTAAATATCTTCCTCAAGTTCTCCATACAAAAATGCAGTTTTTACATCTAACTGCTCAAGCTCCAAATCATGCATGCCTACAATACCAAGCAAAGCTCAAATCGAACTATGTTTAACAACTGGGGAGAACACATCTGTGAAGTCCACTCTTGGAATTTGACTGTAACCCTTTGCAACAAGCCTTGCTTTATATCTGTGTTCTTCAACTCCTAAAGTCCCTTCTTTCTTTTTAAACACCCATTTACAGTGAACAACCTTTTTACCTTTAGGAAGTTTCACAAGATCCCATGTTCTATTTTTGTGGAGTGATTTCATCTCCTCTTGCATAGCAAACATCCACTTTTCTAAGTCTTCACAGCTAACCGCCTCAGAATAATTAGACGGCTCTTGGTTTGCATCTATATCTTCGGCCACATTTAAAGCATAAGCAACTAGATCAGCCTCGGCATACTTCTTTAGAGGTTTAATTTCTCTTCTAGTTCTATTTTTGGTGATAGAGTATTGTGGTGAAGAAGCAACTTTATTCTTAATTTTTGTACTGGCTTGAAGAGTCGACTCTGTATTAATCTAATGCTCCACCTGCTTTTGATTTTCTTTATTGGAAGAGTCTTTAATAGATAAGTTAGGTAGCATAGCAGTTTCATCAAAAGCAATATCTCTGCTAATCACAATTTTTCTATTTTCAGGGCACCATAACTTATACCCTTTTACACCAGCTTTATAACCAAGAAAAATACATTTAATAGATCTCGGTTTCAATTTTCCATTATCAACTTGAGCATACGCAGGAGACCCAAAATTTTTAAATCAGAATAATTAGCAGGATTACCAGACCATACATCTTGTGGAGTCTTTTTCTCAATGGCAACGGATGGAGACCGGTTGATCAAAAAACATGCAGTAGAGGCTGCTTCGGCCCAAAACGAATTTGGTAAGTTGGCATTTGACAACATACATCGAACCTTCTCCATGATCATTCTATTCATTCGTTCTGCAATGCCGTTTTGCTATGGAGTATGACGAACTGTCAAGTGTCTCACGATCCCTTCTAACTTGCACAGTTTATTAAACTCATCAGAACAAAACTCTAAGCCATTGTCTATGCGGAGGAATTTTATTTGTTTTCCCGTCTATTTTTCAATCATACTTTTCCAAGACTTAAATGCGGAAAACACATCGCTTTTCTGCTTCAAGAAGAATGCCCAAACTTTTCTGGAAAAATCATTAATAAAAGTTAGCATATAATTAGCTCCACCTCTCGAAGGCACTCTTGATGGCCCCCACAGATCAAAATGAATATACTCCAACGTTCCCTTTGTGTTATGGATTCTTCTAGTGAATCAAACTCTCTTTTACTTCCCAAAAATGCAGTGCTCACAGAACTTCAGTTTGCAAATTCCTTACCCATCAAGAAGTCCTCTTTTGCTCAATTCTGCCATGCCATTCTCACTTATATATCCTAGGCGCATATGCCAAAGTTTAGCAATATCATTATCTGATAAGGAAGAAGAAGCGGCAGTTGCATCACCAATACCCTGCAAAACATATAACTTGGCAGTCTTTCTCTACCCTTTCATCATAATGAGGGAACCTTTGAAAATCTTCAAAATCTCACTTTCAGCTGTGTATTTGTACCCTTTTGAATCAAGAGTACTTAACGAAATTAAATTTCTCTTCAATTCTGTAACATGTCGTACGTCACTAAGCATTCTGACAACTCCATCAAACATCTTAACTTTAATTGTTCCAACACCTGCGATTTTACATGAAGTATTATTTTCCATCAAAATAACACATTCAGACACTATTTCATAATTTGTAAACCAATCCCGATTGGGACTCATGTGGAAGGTGCAACCTGAATCAAGGATCCACTCATCGCTCACTTTAGAATTGTTAACAGAAGCGACTAGAAGTTCACCATCACTGCAGTCTTCTACAACATCAGCTTCACCAGAATTTTTCTGGTTGTTTTCCCTTTTGATTCGCAGCCTCCCTTTTAATCTTGTTTTGTAGCTTATAGCACTCAGATTTAATGTGCCCTTTCTTCTTGCAGAAGTTACAAGTTTTACCTTTGTTTGAAGGCTTCGATCTACTCTTAGATTTACCGCGAGGATTTCTTTCCTGTGCCCTTTCACGATTATCATCAACATTTCGATCTTGTTTCCCACGAACAATGAGACCCTCTTCTTGAGAGTCAGTTTTAACCACAAGATGCTTCATCTTATCATATAAGGTCAAAGAATCATAAACCTCATCAACTGTGAGAGACTAGCGGCTATATAAAATCGTGTCTCTAAAGGTTGAATAAGACGGAGGTAACGAACAAAGTAGAACCAACCCTAGATCTTCCTTATCATACTGAACCTCCATGGCCTCCAAGTTTGAGAGAATTTTTTTAAACACCGTTAAGTGTTCGTGCACAGACGCACCTTCCTCCAAACAATTAGCATAAAGATGTTGCTTCATATGCAACTTGCTGGTTAGAGTTTTCGACATACATATTTGTTCTAGCCTCTTCCATAATGTAGCGGCGGTCTTCTTCTTCATCATATCCTGTAAAGTTTCATAAGACAAATGCAGATGTAACTGTGTTAACGCCTTTCGATCATTGCGCTTTTTCTCTTCCTCCGTCAATGTCGAAGGCATCTTATCTACCCTTAGCAGGGCTTCCTCTAAATCCATCTGTGTAAGAACTGCCTGCATCGTTATCTGCCACAACGCGAATCTAGTGTTGCGATCCAACAGCAGAATTTCATACTTCAAAGACGCCATTACTGTGATCGAGATGAAAAATCTGAAAACTCTGATACCAATTTTTAAAAAATATAATGTCGATAATAACAATATATCGCAAAGAAAAGAGAAATAAAATTAAAGAACACACAAATTTTACGTGAAAAACCCTTTCGGGAAAAAAACCACAGGTAGAAGAGAAGAAAATTTACTATGTCAAATTCGAATTAATTACAAGAGGAATAGACTATGTCTATTTATAGGCTTGTAAAACCATATTCTAACAGGAGTGTAGTAAGATTGAAACACCTTGTTCTAATCAATATCAAATAGATGGAGTTTAATAAGGTTTAAAAAACCTTATTTAAAATAAAATAAAAGAAGTGTAGTTCTATAGAGATTCTTCTTTTATTTTATTTTACCATTCTATTTTATTTAAATAAGGATTCGGTCACTTAATTCTAACAAATTTATATGTCAATCGAGTAGTTAAGGGCATTTAAAAGATATTCATGTCATCTTACAAATAGCACGAAAAAATAGGACTAAATTACACTAATTTAAAGTAGAGGAGTTAAATTTTTTTCTAATATAGTAGGAGAATCATAATAAACTTATTTTTAAACACGTTAAGAAAATACACAATTTTATGAAGAAAAACACTTGGTATTAATAGGAATTATAAAGAAAATGTACATAAAAATGTTACTTAGTAGAAACGATAAATAAAATATTATAAATTGATGTACAAATGTCATTGTATGAAAAAAATCACAAATAAAAAGAGACAAACTGATAGTAACTGTAACACCAGAAAAATTCAAAAACAAATCAAAGATGCATCACTTTGACCAATTGTTGATAATTGCATCTTAACTCATCATCATTAGACCACCTTGACGATGAACACCAATCAACCAAAAAATCATTGTCAAAAGACCCATTATATTAGTGATGCATGAAAAACCAAATCTCAAATGGTCCATTCTCCTCCTCAACATCTTAAACTCTAATTTTATGAGTACCGTCACAATGCTCTATCCCCATGAGGTTCTCCAAAAACGGCTTTCAATAAATCTAGTGACACACTTTTCTTTTCTTTTTTTTTTTTTTACAAATCCATATATATATATATATCAAATCACTAGTAAAACTAAAAACAAAAACAAAAATAAAAACCACCAATACTCTTAAAAAAAATATGTTGGACAATAACCACCATAGTTTTCAAAGAAAACATAATAGGCTAAACTTAAAACCATCACTAATTTTTTTAGAGAAAATAGAGCGGAAAGCACAAACTTTCATTAGGTGGAACTCTATAATGTGGGGATGAAAACAGAATTATACTAGAAATTTATAATAAAAATTGATATATAAATACAAATGAGACATCAATTGAAATAAAATAAATTAAAAATTAAAATTGTTTGATTTAAATCTTTAATTTATAGCAATGACTAATTCTTTCGTTATGGATATTTTTTAAAGAGGTAAACGATTAGTGATGAAATGTGCTTCATTCCATAGTGTTCTATTAACTTATAATAATGCCCGGTAACAATGGTTAATCCCTTTATCGCGAATGTTTTCTAAAAAGGTAAACGACTAATTAAAAAATATGCTTCATTCCTATGGATAAAAATCAAACCCTAACTTCATAATTAAAGAATGAGGTGATCAATCACCACATGACACCTCATAATTATTATATATACATATTATAATAAACCCGATAAAAACAAAAATAAAATATTGTTACCTTGTTTTTTTTATTATTCTCATATATGGCTTAATAAAAGAAAAAAAAATTATTCTCACATTTGAAATTCATCGAATTTCTTTTCTAAAAAAAGTCTTGGTCCTTGGTAGGTGGGAAATATTGACTACACTAGTTGCCTTTGACCTCTACATGCTTTTGAGTAAATTTTCTTCTTTGTCATGCCAAACAAACTACTATTATACTCAGATTCTTCCAGTGGAAGGCTGCTTGAATTAGTTATCCTACTATAAAAGGGAAAAAAAAAAAGTCAAAAGCAAATTATTATAAAATTAATATTTAAAAATAAAATATATTCTAATTTTTGTTATTATCAGCTCACATAAATATTCTCAAGGCTCAAAAGGTTAGGGTTTCGAAAAATCTATTTTAACTAATGCATTCAGTTGCTTTTAAGTTATTTCGAGTTCAATTTTTCGTATAAAATTTATTTTATATAAATTAAATTAAATAAAAACTTAAATTTAAAGAAATAGTGCCAATAGAATAATAGATAGACCAGTTCATTTAACTCGTTATTATTATGTTATTAAAAAATTAAATATAATTATACATAAAGTTAAAATTATGGAAGTGTTTCTTAAAAAAAATCATGGAAGAATAGCTTTATTTTTATATTAGTGTAAGTAGATCAATCCTCAAATATAATAATTATAATTATAAGCATACTTCTAATTTTTAAAAAAAATAGTTTGTAAAACTTATTAGTTAAACTTAAGATAATTTTTTTAAATAGCATTGTGAATGGTTATGATATTAATTTCATTATTTAATTCACTTTACAAATACACGTATTATGATTGTTGTGAACAAAAAAAAAAAAAGCCAATAATTTGCATATTAAATTTTTAGGATAAATCTTAAAATTATACATGAATATTGGTCTAATGTACATTTTATATATGAATTTTGATTTTGTATAATTTTATACATGAAATTTAAATTTAATCCAGTTCTCACAAATTATTAATGTCGAAACCATTTTTTTGTTTGGAAAAACAGGCCGACTTTAAAAGAAAAACGGAGTCGCCACCAATCCTTTTTTGAAGTGTGATTGGGTCACTTTAGAAAACATTTTGGTCTACGGATTTTAAGAAAACGGGCTCGGGAGTCGGTTACACACGAGGAAGGATTAGCACCCTCGCAACGCCCAAAATTGGTACCATATTGATTGATTAATGTCCTTAATATCAAAAATTAGAAAATATTTTAAAGTATGGAAAAATGTTTGGATGACTCGTATTGGATATCAAAACTCCCTTGTTCCGAAAAGTTGAAATATCATGTCCAGCACGATAGGACACGATGCTTCAAACTCTCGATCCCAAGATCATTTTATGATTTCCAAAATACATGTAGTGCAATTTGTAAAAGGATATTTCACTATTTGGCCAAACCAAAAACCGAAACCCAGCACGATTGGGCACGATTCCCTGAATTTCCAATCATGAAATATTGCCTTCATTTCAGAAAAACCGATCAAAATCTTTGAAGGATATTTGGTTATTCGACGAATAGAAAATCGAGACCCAAAGACGATTGGGCACGAATCTCTCAAACTCCCAAATACTGAAACATTGCCTTATTTTAAAACAATCAAAATCTTTCAAGGATATTTAGTGATTTAGACGAACGAAAAATAGAAACCCAAAGACGATTGGGCACTATTTCTCGGACTCCCAAATACGAAATATTACCTTTGTGAAACCCCTTTCTTTTATGAATTTTAATAAAGCAAAAATAAAAACATTGAAATGTAAACACGATAATAATAAGGACGAATAATAAACATACTACCAATAATAATAAGAATGAGAATAATATATGTACATAGTGATAAAAAGAAAAAATGACATTACGTATAAAGCAATAGTACTAAAATTATAGTAAAAAAACTATTAATAATAAACATATAGTGATAGTAATCATAAATAGTGATAATAGTAATAAATGGTGATAATAATAAATGGAAGAAAAATAAAAAAATATATTACTAAAAAGTAAATATAATAATAGTACTACTAAAAACAAAATAAAAAGGTAATGACAATATGATAATAGTAATAATATTAAAACTAATAATAAAACAAAGATAATAATAAATATGATAATAAATATAGTTATAATAATAATGTATATAAAAGGTAAACATAACAATTATAATAATAGTGACAAAGAGGGTAAAAGAATGATACTAATAATATTAATAGTAATAATAAAAATATTAAATATAATAATATATATACATAAATAACATAGTAGTAATAATAAAAATAATAATACTAAAAATGATAACAATAATAAAAAATGACAATAATAAAATAATAAATAAAAGAAAATAAGAAAAAGGGACTAAATTAAGCTAAAAATGAAAACTCGGGGCAAATTTTAAAGAAAATAGAAGGATTAGGGGCCGAATTGCAACACGCGAGAAACCTAGGGGGCCAAAATAGCAATAAACCCTCCTACTGAAACGGGGCGTTTAAACTGAGGACTTAATTGAAATCAGAAGCGAATTTTTGGGGCCGAATCGGGAATAAGAAAAACCTGATTCTAGAACCAGGAAAAAGCGGAGGGGCTAAACGCGCAATTAGCCCCTCCCTAGCAAAACGCGCGGATCCTAGCCCCTGTGCGGGTCGGGTTGCGGGTCAGAGGCCCAAAACGACGTCGTTTTGGCCTCTGACCCCAAAGCTCAAAACGACGCCGTTTAGTTCTTCTATAAAAACAACATTTTCCTAAAAAAAAATCATTTTCCTCCTTTCTCCAAAAAAAAAACCAAAGAAAACTCTCTCAAAACTCTCTCTCTCCCCTCTCCCACTGATGGGACACTGCCATCGTCCCGGCCGCTGCATCACCAGTAATATTGCCACGGCCACCGTGCACGGTGGTTTAAAAATCAAAAAGGTGCATTTTCTTTCCCCTTTTTTTATAAAATGTTTAGGACTTTAGTGTTTACAAAACAAAAAAACAAGAAGTAAATGGAAAAAAACAGATTCGAAAGTTTTAAAAAATATATATTTAAATAAAAAAGCAACCTTTTTCTGCTTTTTTTTATTCTGAACCGTGGAAAATGATCTATATCTTTTGAATGTGTATCAACCCCCTAAAACCCAGAAAAGATCCAAAAAACAAAAAAAATCCCCCCCATTTTAATGGTATTTCTATCTCCCCTTTTATAGCCTAAAACCCCAACAGAATATAAGCCCCACCATCCTTACTGCATGCCATTTCTATTTTGTAGGTGTGCTATCAGAGACGTGTAGGCGTCCACTGCGGAGAGGAGACGACGTGGCGTGGTACGCAAGCGAGGAAGCCGCTGACGGCTCGAGAGAGTGGCTAGGGTTTCTAAAACCCCGATTCCTGTTTGTGCTATAATGGGTTTAACTCTTGGTCCTAGCTATTTGGGCTTTTTAATTATTGGACCATTGGACTTTGTTTATTTTTTGTTGTTTTTTTTACTTTGGTTTGTTTCTGGGCTAAAATTGGGTCGTACAGCTGCCCCTCTTTGCTTGTTGTCGTGTAACGGGAACGAAGCAAAGATAAAAGAGCCAATTTTGCACCGTCTTGCTGAGTCTTGATTTCTTGGTGCTTCAAGTAGCCTTATTCCACCCACTGCATTCCAGAGGTATAGAAATTTTGTGTCGATCTGCTCCACTCCTGCCCAGTGGAGATAGGATCAGATATATTCGATCCGCTCCACTCCTGCTCAGTGGAGATAAGATCTATTCTTTCAGTCTGCTCCACTCCTGCTCAGTGGAGATAAGGCTTCAGTCTTTCGATCTGTTCTACTCCTGCTCAGTAGAGATAAGATATATTGTCTTTGATCTGCTCCACTCCTGCTCAGTGGAGATAGGATCTACTATCTTTAGCCTGCTCCACTCCTCGCCGGTGGAGATAAGGCTTCAATCTTCGATCCGCTCCACTCGCCGCTGGAGATAAGATTTGTTGCTTCGATCCGCTCTACTCCCGCCAAGAGAGATAAGATCTGTTGTCTTCAATCCGCTCCACTCTGCTCAAGAGAGATAGGATCTACTATCTTTAGCTCGCTCCACTCCTACTCGGTGGAGAAAAGGCTTCAATCTTCGATCCGCTTACTCCTTTCGGTAGAGATAAGATCTGCTGCTTCAATCCGCTCCACTCCTCGCCAAAGGAGATAGGATCTACTATCTTTAGCTTGCTCTACTCCTCGCCAAGAGATAAGGCTTCAATCTTCGATCTGCTCCACTCCTGCTAAATAAGATCTGTTTCTTCAATCCGCTCCACTCCTCGCCGGTGGAGATAAGATCTATATCTTTAGCTTTGTTCCACTCTCGCGCCGGTGGAGATAAGGCTTGATCTTCGATCCGCTTACCTCGCCAGAGAGATAAGATCTCGTTATCTTCAATCCGCTCCACTCTCGCCGGTGGAGATAGGATCTACTATCTTTAGCTTTGCTCACCTTTCCAGTGAAGATAAGGTCGAACCTTCGATTTGCTCCACTCTTGCTCGGTGGAGATAAGATCTGTTACTTTCGATCCGCTTACTCCCTTTCGTAGAGATAAGATCTGTTGTCTTCAATCCGCCCACTCCTCGCCGGTGGAGATAGGATCTACTATCTTAGCCCGCTCCACTCCTCGGTGGAGATAAGGTCGAATCTTCGATCTGCTCCACTCTTTCGGTGGAGATAAGATCTGTTACTTTCGATCCGCTTACTCTCGCCAGTAGAGATAAGATCTGTGTCTTCAATCCGCTCCACTCGCCTTTCGGTGGAGATAGGATCTACTATCTTTAGCCCGCTCCACTCGCCTTTCGGTGGAGATAAGGTCGAATATTCGATCCGCTCCACTCCTCGCCGGTGGAGATAAGATCTGTTACTTTCGATCCGCTTACTCTCGCCAGAGAGATAAGATCTGTTGTCTTCAATCCGCTCCACTCGCCAGTGGAGATAGGATCTACTATCTTTAGCTCCCACTCGCTTTCGGTGAAGATAAAGCTTGTCTTTCGATCTGCTCTACTCCTGCTCAGTAGAAATAAGATCTGCTGTCTTCAATCCGCTCCACTCCTATTCAGTGGAGATAGGATCTACTATCTTTAGCCTGCTCCACTCCTGCTCAGTGAAGATAAGGCTTGTCTTTCGATCTGCTCTACTACTGCTCAGTAGAGATAAGATCTGCTGTCTTCAATCCACTCCACTCTTGCTCAGTGGAGATAGGATCTACTATCTTTAGCCTGCTCCACTCCTGCTCAGTGGAGATAAGGCTTCAATCTTCGATCTGCTCTACTCCTGCTCAGTAGAGATAAGATCTGCTACTTCAATCCGCTCCACTCCTGCTCAGTGGAGATAGGATCTACTATCTTTAGCCTGCTCCACTCCTGCTCAGTGGAGATAAGGCTTCAATCTTCGATCTGCTCCACTCCGGCTCAGTGGAGATAAGATCTGTGCTCTTCTGTAACTCCCATCAACTTTGCTACATTGTCTTCTGGGGAACCTACCTGTAGAATTGATTTCATAGGGTTTATGCATATGTCAAATGATTAAGATGTCATGCAAGATGCTCCTAACCATATGTATCATGAATGTTATGAATGGATGTAACATGTCATGAGAATGATCCATTTTTAACACTTGGGCTGTTATTGCTTGCTGCTTATTAAGGTAATCCCTGACGTATGTCTTCTCTGTTCAGCTGATACTTCTAACAACTAATCTGAAGATGTCGTCACTGCTTAAATCCTATTCTCAAGTCTCGAGCCCTTTTAAGCTCAAGTTAGTTCTAAACAATTGTCCTGTTTGATTCTTGTATTTTTAGAAACTTTCGAGTAGTGCATAAAACTTCTTTTGTGAAAGTATTATTAGTTCAAGAATCATTATTTCAAAGAAAATGCTTGAAACAAGACTATAGAAATAAATAAAACTAAAATTTATTCGGGATAAAAACCCGTGAAAAATGGGTTGAACAAGGAAAGCAAATTCCATTAAGGTGCAATATGAGTAAGGATGGTATTGATGCCACGGATATCACGGTCTGAGCTTTTCTGTATGTACTTCTTGAAGACCACTCTGAGTTCAACATGTGTCTAGAAGATCCATGGTACTTTGTAGATGCCCCAAGACGTAACATATCTCCTCATTGTTAATTCAAGTATAGCGAAACTACTGTATGCCCCCTCACGAGTTGATCATACTTTGAGCCGCCCTTTTTTTGGGTTTTCAACTCAAAGCTCTTTTGGTCTCAAAGCGCCCTTTGCGAGTTTTCGCTTTGGCCTCTCCGATTTTTTTTATTTTTTTTACGCAAGATGCCCTTTGTGGGTTTTCATCTTGGTCCACTTTCAAGTGAAGTACTTCTTGACTGAGTCTGCGTTAATTGGATTTGGCAGACCTTGCCGTCCATCTCGGCTAGTATCAAAGCTCCTCCAGAAAAGGCCTTCTTTACAACATAGGGTCCTTCCCAATTAGGCATCCACTTTCCCCTGAAGTCCTTTTGCATAGGGAGGATCTGTTTCAACACCAAGTCTCCTTCATGGAATACTCTGGGGCGGACTTTCTTATTGTAAGCTCGCATCATCCGCTTCTGGTACAATTGACCATGGAGAATGGCTCTTAGCCTCTTTTCCTCAATTAGATTCAGTTGATCATATCGAGATTGAACCCATTCTACTTCGTCCAACTTTAGCTCTGACAAAACCCAGAGTGAAGGGATCTCAACTTCAATAGGCAAAACTGCTTCCATCCCATAAACCAACGAGAAAGGAGTTGCCCCGGTAGAGGTTCTAACCGAAGTTCGATAGGCATAGAGGGCAAGCGGTAACTTTTCATGCCAGTCCTTGTAGGTCTCAACCATTTTCCCCACAATTCTCTTGATATTTTTATTAGTCGCCTCAACTGCTCCATTCATCTTCGGGCGATATGGCGACAAATTATGGTGCTTAATGTTGAACTGACTGCAGACTTCCGCTATCGCTTTATTGTTCAAGTTTAGTGCATTGTCAAACACGATCTTTTCTAGCATACCGTAGCGACATATGATCTCCTTTTTCAGAAACCTGCTAACTGCCGTCTTCGTGATATTAGCATATGAAGCTGCCTCTACCCATTTGGTGAAATAATCAATGACCACGAAAATGAAACGATGTCCATTAGAAGCTTTCGGTGAGATCGGCCCAATGACATCCATGCCCCCACATTGAAAAAGGCCATGGAGAGGTCATAACATGAAGAGGTGAATGAGGCACATGGATCTTGTCTCCATAAACCTGGCACTTATGGCACTTCTTGGCATAACGTATGCAGTCTCCCTCCATCGTGGACCAGTAATACCCAAATCTCATGATTTGCCTGGCCATCGTAAACCCGTTGGCATGTGTTCCACAAACACCCTCATGGACTTCTTCCAGAATTTTCCTAGCTTCCACAGCATCCACACATCTGAGCAACACTTGATCCCTCCTCTTTTTATACAGGATCTCTCCATCTAGGACATAGTCGCTGGCAAGTCTTCTCAATGTTCTCTTATCATTTTCAGTCGCTTGATCGGGGTACTCACGGCTCTTCACATATCGCAGAATATCATAGTACCAAGGATGATCGTCTCTCTCCTCCTCTTTGCTAATATTGAAACAATGAGTCAGAGCCTCGCAAATACTCATTTGAATGGGCTTCATACCCTCCTGCTCATTCACTTTGATCATAGAAGCTAGAGTGGCCAAAGCGTCAGCCATCTGGTTTTCATCACGCGGGAGGTAAAAGAATGTGATATCATCGAACTCCTCAATTAGTTCCAAAACTAACTTTCGGTAGCTGATCAATTTGGGATCTTTTGTTTCCCATTCTCCTTTGAGCTGATATATTACCAACGTCGAGTCCCCATATACCTCTAGCAACTTGATTTTATGGTCTATAGCAGCTCGGATTCCCATGATACATGCCTTATATTCTGCCATGTTGTTTGTGCAATCAAAGTCCAACTTGCAAGTGAATGGATAGTGTTCTCCATTTGGGGATACCAGAACTGCCCCAACCCCATTTCTAACGGTATTTGATGCTCCGTCAAAGTTCAACTTCCAGGGGCAATCTTCTAAAATATCTTCTTCAATTGTAGCTACAAACATCAGATTTTCATTGGGAAAATTAAAATCCAGGGGTTCGTAGTCATCTAACGCCCTGCTGGCTAGAAAATCAGCTATTGCACTCCCCTTCACAGCCTTCTGGTTTACGTAGACTATGTCAAACTCAGAAAGTAAAATTTTCCATCGGGCCATTCTTCTATTCAGGGCGATTGACTCCATCATGTATTTCAGAGGGTCCAATTTCGAGATTAACCAAGTCGTGTGGTACAACATGTACTGCCTCAACCTCCGAGTTGTCCAGACCAATGCACAACACAATTTCTCAATTGGCGAGTATCTCATTTCACACTCGGTGAATTTCTTACTGAGGTAGTATATCGCTCTTTCTTTCCTCCCTGTCTCATCGTGTTGGCCTAGCACACATCCCATTGAATTATCGAACACTGTCAGATACAAAATCAAGGGTCTATCAGGACTAGGAGGCATTAACACTGAGGTATTGGACAAATAGTGTTTAATCTTGTCAAACGCCCTCTGGCATTCGTCATCCCAAATGCCTGGATTGTGCTTCTTAAGAAGACGGAATATTGGATCACATTTCTCAGTCAATTGCGAAACAAACCGAGCGATATAATTCAATCTCCCTAGAAAACCTCGGACTTCCCTCTGAGTGCGCGGCGGAGGTAATCTTTGTTCTGCCTTAACTTTATTCGGATCTACTTCGATTCCTTTTGCACTGACCACGAAACCAAATAGCTTCCCTGATCGAGCCCCAAAAGTACATTTGGCTGGATTGAGTTTCAGCTGAAATTTCCTCAATCTCAGGAACAGCTTCCTCAATACTTGCACATGCTCCCCTTCCGTTCGAGACTTTGCGATCATATCGTCGATGTAGACCTCAACCTCCTTGTGTATCATGTCGTGAAATAATGTTACCATGGCCCTTTGATATGTTGCCCCCGCATTCTTTAACCCAAACGGCATCACTTGGTAACAAAAAGTTCCCCATAAGGTTATGAAGGTAGTCTTTACCATGTCTTCAGGATGCATCTTTATTTGATTGTATCCCGAGAAACAGTCCATAAAGGAGAAAAATGAAAACCCCACCGTTTTATCCACCAAAGTGTCAATGTGAGGCAGTGGGAAGTTGTCTTTCGGGCTAGCCTTATTTAGGTCCCTATAATCGACGCACATCCAGACTTTTCCATCCTTTTTAGGGACAGGAACCACGTTGGCTACCCATTCTGAGTAATTTACTACTCGTAAGAACTCGGCATCAAATTACTTCTTGACTTCTTCCCTTATCTTTACTGTGACATCGGGTCTCATCCTTTGAAGCTTCTGTTGGACCGACTTACATTCTCCTTTTATGGGAATACGGTGTACCGCAATATCAGCACTCAACCCTGGCATGTCTTGATACGACCACGCGAAGACATCTTTGAACTCTAGCAGAAGTCTAATGAGGTCCTGCCTTGTTTCATGGGTTATGCAAGTACCGATTTTCACTTCTTTCCCATCCTCTAGAAGTACATTTTCAATTGTCTCTTCGTGAGGTAGGATCGGCTTCTCCTCCCGCTCTACCATCCTTAACAAATCCGGATAAACCATAATCTTCGCCATCCAGAAGTCCTAAGATCCTCTGGGCACGTGTCTTACTCATAAGGGAATTCGAGTTCATAGCGATGTCACTCATGACGCCGATATCCGGGGACCTATGGTAGGTATAAAAGAATATTCAATGAAAATGAATTTAAGGACGACTTATTTATGCGTTATGATTATGAATGGAGTAGAACAGAAGTAGAAGAATAATTGCACGAAATGGAAAGAAAAATGCACTTCTTATTGAAAAATAATGATGCGTGAACATGCCTATTTCACAAAAGATTCTTATTGTTCCTAGGCTTGAAACAACAAGTGTGTTTTGAACATTACTCTGTTTTAGTCCTAAAAACTACAGGAATTTCTTCCGCAGTCCAGTTGTCCAGAACACTTCCAGGCTCGTAAGGGCGAATGCCTCCTAGGTTTTCTTCATTCAATCTCTCATCGAATACGGCGTTGATGCTCAAGGCTTTTAACATGTCTTTAGCCGTTTCTACACTCGTGTGTAGTAATGATGTTCCAGGGTCACTATAATACAACCTCTAATTAAAAAGGTTGTCTTATGATATTTAATATAAATGATGTGATGCAATGCAAATGAATGAATGCAAAAAATAAGAGGCATTGACTCTGAATTCAGTTACATTAGAAAAACTTTACTAGAAAATAAATTCCTTTACACAAAACGGATTGCATATACGGACTTGTCCTCATAGTCCAAGTGAAAACATGAATCCCTTCTTCGCAAAAGTCAAGTCTTGTAAAATTCTAATAGATACTTTCTCTAACTCCTTTTGCTTGATCTGGACCGCTACTCCTGTTCACTTGTTAGCTTATTCAAGAATGCCGAGACGTGGTAATCTTCGAATAGTCTTGTCAACTTGAATCCCTGGGTGATAAGGTATTGTATTCCTTCACGGACTATCAATCTTCTCTCGTAGTATTCACTTGGACTATATTCGGATGACCGTATTATAATCCACTTTATCAAAAAATCCATTTTCTTATGACCAACTTTTCTATTTAGTAATCAAATTTGAATTCAACACCTCTTTTCTATGATGTGAATGCAATGCAATCAAAATGAATAAAACCCACAAGACAAGAAAAATAAATAACATAGAACCTACCAGGTGACCACTAGGGTTTGACATGGTTCTACCTAGGTAGGCCCTTAGGTTTTCTACATGTGGTTTAGTTCTAAAGGAAGGGTACCGAACCAAACAGATTCCTCAATCCTCACCCATTATAGGCTCATATGGATCGAAGTTCATTCGGGGATACATTTTCCTATGGCCATGCGGAGGTGAAAACCTCACGGAACCATAGGTACGGATGTATCCCGGGAGCAGTCCCCTAGCCCATGCGGAGGTGAACACCTCACGAAGGCATAGCTTCTCGCTCCCACTTAAAGGGTGTGACAACGGTCATGTAACATGAATGCAGAGATATCCCATGTGTCTCAAACCAAAACAAATATACAACGCGACACAGATTCATGCAAATGGGAAAAATGGGGAAAAAAATATTTTCGATAAAAAGAACATTAATCAACCAATTTTACGGCTTGACTCTCTTATTGTTCCCCAGTGGAGTCTCCAAGCTGTCAAAACCATTTTTTTGTTTGGAAAAATGGGCCGACTTTAAAAGAAAACGGAGTCGCCACCAATCCTTTTTTGAAGTGTGATTGGGTCACTTTAGAAAACATTTTGGTCTACGGATTTTAAGAAAATGGGCTCGGGAGTTGGTTACGCGAGAAAGGATTAGCACCCTCGCAACGCCCAAAATTGGTACCGTATTGATTGATTAATGTCCTTAATATCAAAATTAGAAAATATTTTAAAGTATGGAAAAATGTTTGATGACTCAGATTGATATCAAAACTCCTTGTTCAAAAGTCGAAATATCATGTCCAAAGACGATAGGACACGATGCTTCAAACTCTCGATCCCAAGATCATTTTATGATTTCCAAAATACATGTAGTGCAATTTGTAAAAGGATATTTCACTATTTGGCCAAACCAAAAACCGAAACCCAGCACGATTGGGCACGATTCCCTGAATTTCCAATCATGAAATATTACCTTCATTTCAGAAAAATCGATCAAAATCTTTGAAGGATATTTGGTTATTCGGACGAATAGAAAATCGAGACCCAGCACGATTGGGCACGAATCTCTCAAACTCCCAAATACGAAACATTGCCTTATTTTAAAAACAATCAAAATCTTTCAAGGATATTTAGTGATTTAGACGAACGAAAAATCGAAACCAAAGACGATTGGGCACGATTTCTGACTCCCAAATACTGAAATATTACCTTTGTGAAACCCCTTCTTTATGAATTTTAATAAAGCAAAAATAAAAACATTGAAATGTAAACACGATAATAATAAGGGCGAATAATAAACATACTACCAATAATAATAAGAATGAGAATAATATATGTACATAGTGATAAAAGAAAAAATGACATTACGATAAAGCAATAGTACTAAAAATTATAGTAAAAAAACTATTAATAATAAACATATAGTGATAGTAATCATAAATAGTGATAATAGTAATAAATGGTGATAATAATAAATGGAAGAGAAATAAAAAAATATATTACTAAAAAGTAAATATAATAATAGTACTACTAAAAACAAAATAAAAAGGTAATTGACAATATGATAATAGTAATAATATTAAAACTAATAATAAAACAAAGATAATGATAAATATGATAATAAATATAGTTATAATAATAATGTATATAAAAGGTAATCATAACAATTATAATAATAGTGACAAAGAGGGTAAAAAGAATGATACTAATAATATTAATAGTAATAATAAAATATTAAATATAATAATATATATACATAAATAACACAGTAGTAATAATAAAAATAATAACACTAAAAATGATAACAATAATAAAAAATGACAATAATAAAATAATAAATAAAAGAAAATAAGAAAAAGGGACTAAATTAAGCTAAAAATGAAAACTCGGGGCGAATTTTAAAGAAAAAGAAGGATTAGGGGCCGAATTGCAACACGCGAGAAACCTAGGGGGCCAAAACAACAATAAACCCTCCCATCAAAGCAGGCGTTAAACCGAGGACTTAATTGAAATCGAGCGAATTTTTGGGGCCGAATCGGGAATAAGAAAAACCTGATTCTAGAACCAGGAAAAAGCGGAGGGGCTAAACGCGCAATTAGCCCCTCCCTAGCAAAACGCTCGGATCCTAGCCCCTGTGCGGGTCGGTTGCAGTCGAGGCCCAAACGACGCTGCTTTTGGCCTCGACCCCAAAGCTCAAAACGACGCCATTTAGTTCTTCTATAAAACAACATTTTCCTAAAAAAATCATTTTCCTCCTTTCTCCAAAAAAAACCAAAGAAAACTCTCTCAAAACTCTCTCTCCCCTCTCCCACCGATGGGACGCCGGCCATCGTCTCGGTCACGGACCAGCCAGTAATGCATTGCCATTGCCACCATCGTGCACAGTGGTAAAAATCCAAAAAGGTCCATTTTCTTTCCCCTTTTTTTATAAAATGTTTAGGACTTTAGTGTTTACAAAAACAAAAAAATACAAGAAGTAAATGGAAAAAAAACAGATTCAAAAGTTTTAAAAAATATATATATAAATAAAAAAGCAACCTTTTTCTGCTTTTTTTGATTCTGAACCGTGGAAAATGATCTATATCTTTTGAATGTGTATCAACCCCCTAAAACCCGAAAAATCCAAAAACAAAAAAATCCCCCATTTTAACGGTATTTCTATCTCCCCTTTTATAGCCTAAAACCCCAACAGAATATAAGCCCCCCCATCCTTACTGCATGCCATTTCTATTTTGTAGGTGTGCTATCAGAGACGTGTAGGCGTCCACTGCGGAGAGGAGACGACGTGGCCTGGTACGCAAGCGAGGAAGCCGCTGACGGCGCGAGAGAGTGGCTAGGGTTTCTAAAACCCCGATTCCTGTTTGTGCTGTAATGGGTTTAACTCTTGGGCCTAGCTATTTGGGCTTTTTAATTATTGGACCATTGGACTTTGTTTATTTTTTGTTGTTTTTTTTTTACTTTGGTTTGTTTCTGGGCTAAAATTGGGTCGTACAATTAACACATTTATCAATATAGCATTGTTTTATTTTTATACATTGCATATACATATATAATTATATTTATCTAATATAAAATAGATTAATGAATTTATTTCTTTAAATGTGTGTGATTGAATCAAAATTAAATTTCATATATAAAATTATACAAAATCAAAATTCATATATAAATATGTACATTAGACCAATATTCATGCAAATAATAGCCCCCAAAGTAGTTGGGTTTACGATTTTAGGTTAGAAATTAAATTTTATTATGTGTTAATTTATGAGTTTATTATACATCTAAACATGGGTTGGATAATCTAGTTTGGCTTGAAGATTCGTTTAAAAAGTGAAAAAGTTTAGATAAAAATATAAGCTTGAAAAACGGGATTGGGTAAAAAAATAAGGTCTGTTTAGAAAACGGCTGAGCCTTGGATAAGACTTTTTTGCTCGAGTCTGACTCGGACTGAATTTGCAAAAAGAAGAAGAAAAAAACAGTTTTTTTTATTGTTTTGCTATTATTTTCTTCTTGTTTTCTCATTATTTTGTTTCCATTTTAATATTATGTTGCTATTATTGTTTATATATTATATAACTCTTGTTTTATTATTAATTTTGCTACTATTTTAGAGGTATTTGTTTGTTAATTACATATATCTTAGTGCTATTTAAGTAAACATATTTTTTAACTTTTTTTTAATTTGTTGAGAAATATTTATTTTAATATTTTTAGTATTTTGATGTATTATATTTTTATAAAAATTATATAAAAATAATATAAAAAACTTTAATACAGGAGGGCCGAGTCAGGTTTGGATAAAATTTTAAATCTATTTTTTCAACCGCTCGGACAAACGGGCTTAAGATTTTGATTGGCCTCAACGTGGTCAATGGACACCTCTAATTCATTATTATTAAAAATATTTATGCGGTACTCTAACTTTTAATTTTAAATTTTGTAAAGGGATTAAAAGGTAAAATTTTCATTTTTGAGGGCCCAATTTGCCGCTGCCCACTTCTACATCACAGTTTTTATTGATTAAGACTTCAATACTTTTCAGGGGCTCACGTTCTGTTTTTTGCAAAATGTTCAGCACAACTCACTACCAGAAGAATAGTACACAATTATAATTACAGATTATAAATTTTAGTCAAAAATAAAAATTAAAATAAAAATTAAAAAAATATATTAAATATAAATACTAAATCAAATAATGAAATTAAAGGAATAATTTTTTTAAAAATATAAAACAAACAACTAAAAAGAGTGAAGTTTGGAGGCTCCCGAGATCAATCCGAAAGGCTCATTATAGAGGCCCAATTTCGCCCGAGCCCATACTACAAACAAATAAAATAAAAATTAAACCAAAAAATAAAGTCCAAGTCAGAAAGCAGTCCATTTACAATATGACTCAATGACCCAAATAAATAAAAAAAACCCTAATGGCCCAAATGACCCAAAAACTTAAACATCTTTAGTAAAAAAAAACCTTAGCCTCCTTTGTGCGCCGCACCCCTTCCTCGTGCCTCCGTAGTGCGCACGCAGCCCGAGGCCTAGCACCTTGGCCGTTTTGCACCAAAATAGCAAAGGCTAGCCTTTCCCTCCTCCATTGACCTCGTTAGAACCTGCAAAAAAGAACAAAGAAAAAAAGACAGAGCAGAAAAGGCAAAAATAGCATAGAAATAGTAGCAAGTAGAAGCAAAAAAGCAAACAATATATTGTATCATTCGGCTATAAAAGCCATGGATAATGTATCTATTGAAAACACGAAAAATTCGAGAAAAAGCATCAAAGTTCAAAAGAAAAAAAAAGGTAGCATTTAATTTTTATTTTCAAATTAAATAAAAAAACAATAACTAAAAATCGGAATTTTACCTGTTGTTTTGGCCTTCTGTCACGGTCGGAGATCCTCTCCAGCACCTAAAATCAAGAACCCATTAGGGTCCGATTTGGGGTTTTGGCAAAATGGCCGTGCACGGTGGTTGTATAAAGAAACCGAAAGGTCTCTTGATTTCTTTTCTTTTTTTTTTTCTTTTCCTTCTTTCTTTTTCAAATTTTGGTGGGTTATTTGAGTATTTTACCCTCAGATCTAGGCTCGGGAAGGCGAAGGGCTTAAAAAAAAAGAAATTTTTTATTTTCCGGCCACCGTGGATGACCGGAGCCTTTGCCGGAGTTACATTGGCCTAGGGGTGAGAGAGTTTGAGAGAGTTTTTTTTTTTTTTTGAAATGAGGATGAAATGAAATTTTTGAAGGTTTTTTTGCTTAAATAGACCCCTAAAACGACACCGTTTTAGGGGTGGCTTCAATAGCCCCAAAACGACGACGTTTTGATGTGACCCGCACGTCGACTCGACCCGCTCCTGAGGATCCGCGTGCTTTCAAAAAAGGGTATATTTTCACGATCAGTCCTTTCGCATTTACAGCACGTTTCAATTTAGTCCTATCTCATTTTTTATTTTTTAAAATTTACCACAAACTTTTAGTTTTGTTTCAATTTGGTCCTTGAACCGTTTTAGTGTGTAAGCACCTGAAACGGTGCCGTTTTGGGTCGATCCATGGTCCGACCCGACCCGTTCCTGAGGATCCGCGTGTTTTCTTAGCGCATGGGTTATTTTAGTATTAGGCCCTTCCGCTTTTGTAGCTCGTTGCAATTTAGTCCTTTTTCGTTTTGTTCTTTAAATTTGGAACTATAATTTTATTTTTATTTCATTTGATAATTTTCCAATTGGTCCTCCCTCTTTCGTGTGTGTTCCATTTGACCCGTACTTCTTCCTTTTTCTTTTTATTTATTCGCAATTTATCCCTCCTATTTTATTTAAATGTCGATTTAGCCCTCATTTATTTAATTTGGACTCTTCCTAAATTATTTATTTTTATGAATTATTTTTTTTACTTTTCATATTTTATTTTTATTTTTTTGGGCCCGTTCTTATATTTATTGCACTTTTTATTTATTTATTTTGGCCTTTTATATTATTATTATTATCATTATCATTATTACTGCTTTTATTTTATTTTTATATAGTATTATTATTATCACTATTATCATTTTCATTATTATTATTGTTCTAATATGCATATTATCGCCATTTTTATTATCATCATATTTTATGCTTTATTAGTTTATGTTACATCACCATTTGTTAAACATGGGATTTTCATGTTTTAGCCATTTTTTATATACCATACTCGAATAAACTAAATACATATTGTTTAAATACTACGTTTGATGTTATTCAAAAAAAGAAAAGTTTTCAAAATAAGGCAATATTCTGTGTTTGAAAACTCGAGAAAGCCGTGCCCTAACTTACGGATTTCGATTTTTCTCATTGGGTCTAAATAACCGAATATCCTTTTAAAATTGAAACACATGAAATTTCAAATAAAAAAAACAAAGGCAAACTTATTCTCGAAGATTCGAAGTGTCGTGTTCTAACTTACAGGACATGACATTTTGTTGTCTCGAGATAAGAAGGTCTTTAATATACTTTTCGATTTATTCAAGCAATGTTTTTTAAGTAAACATAATATTAATACAAGGAGGGATCGTTTTTTAAACTCTTTTCAAGTTTTCAATTTCCGACATTAAGACATTAATTAATCAACTAGGTACCAATTTTAGGCATTGCGAGAGTGCTAATCCTTCCTCGTTCATAACTGACTCCCGAACTCATTTCTCGAAGTTTATAGACAAAAAAAATTATTGTTTTAATAAACCAAACCATCTATGAAAACTATAAAATTACAAAGTAATCCGATCGCACCTCATAAAAAATGATTGGTGACAACTCCCGTTTTTATTTTTTTAACAAAAAGTCGACTTCAAAAAAAAGGTTTTGACACTCATCATTTCGGGTCAAATTTGGGTTGGCGCTCAAACCTTAGAAGCCCTCTTTTTATTTTAATTTTGGTTAAAATATGTCCATAGTTATTTTTTGGAATTTAATCTTTAATGTTTTCCAGAAAATGATTTAGTTTTCTGAAAATGATTTACTTTTCTGGTGTTTGGTTGACTCTGTGTAAAATATTTTCTGTTGTTTGGTAGATTTCTTGAAAATATTTTCCGGAAAATTGTTTTTACATATATTAATAAATTTATATATATTAATAAATTTATATTTTAAATTATTTTTACATATATTGCAATCATTTATTTATATATAAATAAATCAAATTAAAGTTAAAAATGTAAGTCAAATTTATTTTTATTACCCGAGTAAATGTTTGTGCCTTCAGTTCAACTTAATACAGAATTCACCCATATAAATGAGATTATATTATTATGAGAGAACAGTATAAGAACAATAGAAAGGTATACTTATCAAACAATAGATAAAACCTTATTCGTCCAAGTAAAGCTAAGTAGAAACTTGGACTTGATTATTTCAAACACGATAGAAAAGATGACACAATAACATTAGAATAAATACATACACCACAGTAATACATGAATTGGGAGATTACTAACTACAAACAACAGGCAGAAGTTTGTTTTAGTTGGGAAATGCAGGCTTCACCTCTCACTGAACCCTCCATTAATGTCAATTCAAAGCTTTTGTACTGCATCGATACGAACTTCCAGTCTTTTAATGATTGCAGTTTCCTGGTAAATCTATTCACCAGCACGCATAAAACTCTGTTTTTAAACCTAGGTGCTCTTCTTTGGTGGTGTATTGTCGTATTTCCAAGTGAATTGCTTTAAATGGTCAGGATAATTACTCCCTGAAACCTCATGGATTGAGATCATATCTATAATTTCTTTCAAATCTTCTTTCGTCAACTTTACTTTCACTGATTCAATGTTGCTATCTAGATTTTCTATCTTGGTTGTTCCTGTAAGAAGTGAAAACAAAGTGTCAAAAGCTTTGGTCTTAAATCTTAATGGAAACTATATATAAATTGGCATTTTGGTACAGGAACTCTCAGGCCATTCTTATGATACTCTAACTTGTATTAGAGTGTCCAACACAATAAGTTCATTTTCCTAAGTTTTTACATATATTTGGAGAATTTTTAGAAGGTCGTATGCCCCATATCATGTCCGAAAATATGCTGGACATAGGTATTGGACACAGACACTTATAGAAAAAATGAAGAGTTCAAACAACATAGACTTATGCTATTTCTACGGGTTACTATATTAGTCCGACTCTTTTCTTTTCTTTTTCAAGTATCAGTGTCCAATATCCCACATATTTTGACGTGAGTGTTTAATACAACCCTCCAAATATGTCAAAAAACTTTAAAAGGACACTCATAGTGGATCACCTCAGAATCCAAGTTGAAAGTGATTGAATGTGACTTACCAGGAATAGGGGCAACATCATCCCCTTGATGAAGAACCCAGACAAGTGCAAGTTGTGCAGGTATACATCCATGCTTTTCAGCCAACTTCTCTACTTTCGAATATAGGATCCTATTTTTCTCCAAGTTCTCTCCACTAAACCTTGGGAACATTCTCTTCAAAAGTAAATGTTTGTAATCAATCAATTTGTTTTTTACAACTTAGAAGCATGTTACTGTAGAATATTAAGGTTCTATGTTATCTGAACTCTTCATTTTTCTTTAAATATTCATATCCAACATGTTTCTGACATGTTTTCGGATATTAATGCGAGGGTAACATCCTTCTAATAAATGAAAATGGAACCTAGATAAAAATTAAATATTCTCATGTCGAACACATCTGTTATCCAACACTTACTCTTGAGTCCGTATAACATAGGTTAAGTGCGATTAAAGCCAAATAAAGTGAGTTTCCATACCGAGGTGTATTAGAGGTATCCTTATTCGCTCTACCAGAAAGAAACCACGACCAAGGGGACTATATGGAACAATCCCGATTCCAAGTTCCTGCATTGTTGAACACATTGAAGTAGGTATAATCTCACAGCAGTTGAAAGAGTAAAAACTGTTGATAGCATGAGTTTATTGAGTCCCAAGAGTACTCAAAACAACATTTTAACTTCCCAAATGAAGGGCCAGTTCTTCATTGCTTTTCAAAAGCACTTCTGGCTCCAAAAGTACTTTTGGAAGAAAAGCTGTGCAGAACAAGTTGCTTTTGGCTGGAATTTTTGGCTTTTCAGAAGTGCTTTTCAAAAGCATTCTAAAAAGGAGAAGCTAAAATTTTTAGCTTTTCATCTCCCAAAAGCACTTTTAGTGCTTAATTACTTTTTCACCCCTCTAATAACATAGTACTTTTCTTTTTTTTTCGTAGAGCTTAATTACAAATGTGTTAAAATTATTAATTAAAATAAAAAATATTTTTAAAATATTAATTACAAATATTTAATGGTTATATTTAAATATTTAAAATGTAGTTTATATATTCTAATTAAATTTTATAACTAATTAATATTTATTACTTATAAATATTTAAAATTAAAATTTATATTTCATATATTAAAATATTAACAAGTTATAGTAATTTTTATATTCTTACTAAAATATAATAATATTAACTAATTTAAAATTTATTTAAATGTATATTTGTTACTTGATAATAGCATGTCTAAAATGGACATTTTATTTCTCAAAAGACTTTTGACAAAGAATGCTAAACACTCAAATTTTAAAGCAAACTTTTAAAAGCACTTCTCAAAAGACTTTTCCACAAAGACTTTTCAAAAGCACTTTTCAAAAGCATTGCCAAACTAGCCCGAAGAGGACTATCAATAATCAAATTTCAATCTATATGAACAAAAGGGTATTTTTATAGCCCCCCAAATATATAAAATTTTGAATATATCCATACTTGATACTCATTCAAATCCAAATAACATTTAAGTAACTTAAAGGAAAAAAAAAGTTATGATGATTCAAGATAAAAGAATAAACCTGCAAAGGGGAATTAGTTCTTCCTCAACATCACGAGTCCAGAGCGACCACTCAAGTTGTATGGCAGTAAGAGGATGAACAGCGTGTGCCCTCCTTATAGTTTCGGGGCTAGCTTCAGATATAACATTATACTTTATTTTTCCCTCTTCCACCAACTACTTCAGTTCTTCCATCTATCATACATTAAATAAATATAAATTATGCTTAATTTTCCCATAAACAAAATAAAATCATTAGACATTTGCCAAGACCTAGCAAAACCAAGGAGGAACCGGAAAATATCTGAGAAAGAGAGAAAGAGATTTGCCTGAGAAAGAATGAAGGAAGAAAAAGGAATGAAGAACGGAAGAAAGAGAAAGCCTTACCTGGATGAAGGAGTAACGGGAAAATGTCTTACAGAAATGAAATCCGTAAGACAATTTCTCTAAAATGTAAGTCATTTTACCCGTGTAATGGAAAACATTTTTCAAATGGAAAATGTTTTCAGTCAAACAAACATTGGAAAACTGAGAAAATGTTTTCCTGCAAACAAACGCACCTTTAATTGTAAGAAATTTAATCTTTTTATTTTTTTTCATATTTCAAAGTTTTTGTTATCACTGTGAAATTTATTTTGTCAAATTCAAGTTAATTACATCATTTTTAATTATATAACTATTAATTGAATTTTTATGTTAAAATGTCACACCAATAAATTTAACAAAAAATTAATAGTGTTAACTACTTGACTTAAATTTTGAAATATAAAATAAATAGACTAAATTACTAAAAATAAAAATACAACGACTAAATTCAAGTTTGTGAAGAGCTCAAAGACTTATAATGTATTTTAACATTCAACTTTTGTTATTTTCCTTTTATCTTCTCAAAATTTTCAATGTTATTAAAATCAGACTAGGTTGATATGTCAAACTAATCAAATAAAAATTGATTGATACATCAATTCAGGTTAAGAAAATCAATTAATTCACAAATCGATATGAATCAAAATAAAAATTTGATTGAATTAGATTTTACAACTTTTAAATAAACATTTAAATTTTTTAATAATTTATTTAATTAAAATATGGAGAAGACTAATGATTTCATTGATTCGGACCCAAAAACCATGGATTTCGCATACCACAGGCTTTTTACCGTCTGAAATTTCAACGCAAAAACCCAAACGGAACTTCGAACCTGGAATTTGACATCCGAAGATTCAAATTTTACAAAATATTCATGTTTTCCCAACATTTCTTTCTTTCAATTTGTAATTCCTTTCTTTGTTCTCCTTTTAACTAATTTTAATTTATTATCATAAAATATATATTTTAAAATTATCTAAACAAAAAAAACACATGGAATAATATAAAACGTATGAACTACAAATTTTAACAATTCTTTGAACTAAATCATATCTGAATAACCATAAAATCCATTAGCTTATTAACACAAATCTGCACACTAAATATGTTTTAATCAAATATATTATTTAATTATAGTGATATAAATAAATCAGTTAATATTTATTTTCATGAACAAATAAGATGCTTAAAATAATATGTAGCCCATGTAATAAAAAAGAAGACCATCTCAAATATTTAAACCATATATCAAGTTGATTTAATATTTAAAGATGTACCCTTTTTTTTTCTCTGTGTTGAGTCTTGACGATTTTTATCAAGAAGTAAGCAAATTAAAGTCCAGTAGTAAACTTTGACTCCAATCAAAATCTATTAATAGCAAACTTTGAGAGTAAATCTTATTTTCTAGGTGTATAACATGTACATAACCAATGAAATCTCAACATAAGTTTTCTCTTGTAAGTTCTTATCAACCATAATTTTAATTGAAAATTTATTTTGAATATTGAATTATACTATATTTTATTGCATCCAACCATAACGAGCTTTAGATGGAATTACTATATTTTATTGCTCATAAATAGATCTTTCACAGTCAAATATTTTGTTTTCAACACCTTAAAGAGGATGATGACAAAAGAAGATCACAAAGATAGTCACATTCAATTCAATTTAATAATAAGAGTAATCAATAACTCGATCCTTCCTTTTTTTATCCTTTCAAAATAGATATTTATAATAATAGTGATTCATATGAAATATAATATTTTCTTCATTCACATCTCAATATGATATACATTATAATTGACATCTTTTAAAACTAATGCGTTAACATCACAAATTTTGTGTTTTTTAGATATTAATATATTAGCTCTTCCGAGCTTTCAACTAATTTTGTACTATCAAATATTTGGATAATATTTGTTTGTTTCAGTTTCAAATAAGATAAATATTTTTTATCTGTAATGATAGAATTCATTACTACATTCTCATATCTTTCCTCAAAGAATAACAAAATATTTGAGTATACGCCACATATGTGGCCAATAATATTTCATATCACATTGAAAATGTAATAGACCCAATTTGTTCGAGCCCAAAACCAAATAAAAAAACTAAAATAAAAAATAATAATTAAACAGTCTATTTACAAGAGTTATCAGCCCAAACTACAATACCCAATATAGCCCAAAATGCAAAAAACCCTAACCCCAAAAAATACAAGCCCAATGGCCCAAAATGTTTAAACATTTTCAGTAAAACAAAAACCCTAGAGCCCCCCGCGCCATTTCTCCTCGGCCACGTCGCCCACGCCTCGTCCTGAGGCCCCTCGTCCCAAGGTCCGTCTGCAACCTTGCACCAAAAGGGCAAATGGCACATTTCCTCTCCCCTCCATTGACTCTCTATGGCTACCTACAAAGGGAAAGAAAACACAGCAGAGAACAGCAAAAGCAGAAAGGACGAAAAGAATAAAAAGCAAAAAAATAATATCCTGTAATATATTTCGGCTATAAAAGCTAGAAACTAGATTGTGATTGTTTTTTACAGTGACAATATTAATAAAAAAAAACTTAAAAAAAAGGTGATTTGTTTTCCGTTATGTATTTTAGTTTATTTATTTATTTTGTAAGTAAAATATAAACAAAAAAGGAAAACTTACCTGCCTCTTCCCGTCACGCCACCATCGGAGATTCCCCTCTATTCGCGAAAGCCATAGAAACCCTTTAGGGTTTCGATCGGGTTTCGAAAAAAGGGTATACGAGAGGTCAAAGGGCAAAAGCTGAATCTTTTTCATTCCTTTTTTCCTTCTTTAGGCGTTTGCATGTGGATCTAAAGCCTTTTGTTATAAAAAAAAAAGAAAAAGGGAGTCAAAAATCGGATTTTGGGTTCTCCTACCACTGTACTGAGTAGTGTTGTCGCCGACGACGATCATGGCCACCACTAATGGCCGATGGCCTAACCAGACCGCAGAAAGGGAGAGTGAGAGAGGGTTTGAGAGCATTTTTGAATTTTTTTTTTTGAAACAATGATGGAATGATTTTTTTGGAAAATTTTTGGTTTAAATAGGGCCTAGAAACGACGCCGTTTTGGCCTATTTCCTTCGGCCCCTAAACGACGTCGTATTGAAGTGGAGCCCGATGACCCGACTCGACCCGAGTCGCGTGGGATCCGCGCGTTTTTAACTTGAGGGGTCTATTTGCGTGGTCGGTCCTTCTGCTTTTTCGCCTGTTTTCAATCTAATCATGTTCCTTTTTTTACTTTTAATTTTACCCCATAATTTTGCATTGTTTCATTTTAGTCCTCTGTGAAACGGTGCGCATATGAACAAAGGGGATTATTGCCTAATCGGTCCCTATCCTTCCTTTGCGCATCCGATTTTAACCCCTTAACCCATTTTATTGTTAATTTGTTCATTTTATCATGATTTTTACCTTAAACTTTGCTCAGATTCTGATTTAGTCCTTTATAATTTATTTTTCTTTGTATTTATTTGTTTATTTATATTTGTACATTTATTTGTTTTTTCCCTTTTTATGTTTTTCCTTTTTTTCTCTCATTGTTATTGTTATTATTTTATCTATCTATTATTATTATTATTTATTTATATGTTTTATTTATTTATATGTTTTATTACAAATTATACCTTTAATTTCATTTATATTTTAATTTGGTTCTTTACTTTCAACATTTTATAAACTATTTTCCTTATATTTATTTATGCATTTATTTATTTATTTCTTTTCCTTTATTATTATTATTATTTAAATTGGCATTATCCTTTATGTGCATACTTTGTTATTATTTCCTTTGTTATTATTTATTTTATTTATCTTTGATTGTTCATATTAGCATTAAAGTTAGTATATCATGTGATTACCGTGAATTGTTTTATTAGTGTATTCATATTATTGTTATTTACGAGCTAACAATTTTATTCACATATTATCGTTTTAAATAAAAAATACATTTCGTTTAAATATAACACTTGTTATTATTCAAAAAAATTTCAAAATAAGAAAATGTTCCGTATTTAGAGATTCGAGAAGTTGTACCCAAACTTACGGGTTTCGATTTTTTCTCATTGAACCTAAATGATCGAATATCCTTTTAAAATTAAAATACATAAGATTTCAAATAAAAAAGTAAAGGCAAGCTTATTCTCAAAGGTTTAAGGTGTTATGTCCTAACTTACGGGATGCGACATTTTGTTATCTCGAGACGAGAGTGTCTTTAATGTTTATTTCGATTTATTCAAGCAATTTGTAAGCAAAGTTGACATTAGCACAAAGAGGGATCATATTTTAAATTCTTCAAAATTTCAATTTTCGATACTAAGACATCAAGTAATCAACTATGTACCAATTTTGGGTGTTACAAGGGTGCTAATCCTTCCTCGTGCGTAACCGACTCCCGAACCCGTTTTCTGGATTTTTTTGTAGATCGAAAAATATTGTTTTAATAAATTAAACCTTTTATTAAAAAGATCAACTTTCGAGGCGATCCGATCACACCTCATATAAAAAAGATTGGTGGCGACTCCTATTTTCGTTTTCAAAATGAAAAAGTCGATTTCAAAAAAAAGGGGTTTCGACAGATAACATAAGTTATTTTTACTCTTTGAAGAGTTATCTTAAGAACTCTCATTGTTCTATTATTTATTACTATGTTCTCACTTTTAGTGGTCCATGATTATATCTTTTATTTTCTTTATGTTTGCATTCACTTCGAGGAATGCAACAAATCTAGTAGGACAAGCTTCTAAACGCCTCCATTGATTCTTTATTTCATAATTACCATTGTAAACATACGTGGATTTCAAATCAGAATCTATATTGATTCTTTATTTCATAATTACCATTGCAAACATACTTAGATTTCAAATCAGAATCTATCTATTAATGTTGTTATGATTGGTCTCCAATTATAATAATCATGATATAATAAATAAATCATAATAAAATATATAAACCTGAAGATCTTTAGCATAATCGTTATCACCCACATAAGGATTATATAAATTTCTTTGCATAATGATTACTCATAATGTACAAACCTCAGTTGAAGATTGAAATTGCAATAACTCAAGAAGGCCATCAACAACAATTTTAGCAACAGATTTGGAGTGACCGTATTATAAAATAAAAGAGGATCGTGCTGATAACGTGTTATAAAATAAAAAGACAGAAATTAAATAACAAAAAAAAAATAGGACACCAAAGAGAGAGCGTATTATATTGATCAATCAGGATATTTACAATACTTCTTCAAAATCTATATCTAATAGGCCCAATTTACCCGAGCCCAAAACCAAATAAATAAAACTAGATAACAATAAAATAATTAAACAGTCCAGTCCAATTACAAACCCAAATAAAATTACAAACCCAAAATTTTATAAACCCAAAAAAATTATAGGCCCAATAGCCCACAACATTAAGTTTTTCAGAAAAAAAACCCTAACCCTAACACCCCATGTGCGCCGCACCCATCTGCTGCCGCCCATGTGCATCCGCAGTGCACCCACCGCCCGAGACCTGGCACCCCTGGCCGTCTTGCACCGAAATGGCAAAGTCCCCTCTCTGTTGACCTCGCCAAAACCTGCAAAAGAGACAGAAAAAAGGCAGAAACACAGTAGAGAAACCGCAGCAGAAGCAAGGCCAAACAGTGCAAGAACAATGACTAAACAATGTGTAAATCGGCTATAAAAGCCCCCATCATCAATGTAATTTTTTTTACTCACAATATTAATCAAAAAAGAAATCAAAGTAAAAAAAAAGGTGATTTGTTTTATGTTATGTATTGTTATTTTTTTTATTTTGTAAATAAAACATGTCGTAACCATTTTTTTGGAAAACAGTAAACGACGCGGTCGACTCGATTTTTTAAAAGAGAAAAGGAAGGGAGTCGCCACCGATCTTTATTTGGTGTGATCGGATCACCTTTGTTTTAATAAATCGTTTAATCTACTAAAACAGTACTTTTTGGTCCACGAACTTTGAGAAAACGGGTTCGGAAGTCGATTACGTGCGAGGAAGGATTAGCACCCTCGACACGCCCAAAATTGGTACCAAACTGATTGATTGATGTCCTATTTGTTGAAAATTTTGAAAGGGTTCGAAAATACAATGCTTTTGTCTTCAAAGTTGGAAGGGAAAGGGATATTAAGACGCTCTTATTATCGAAGAGATTAAGCATCATGTCCAGTAAGTTAGGGCGTAATACTTTAGACTCCCGAAACTAAGCTCATCTTTTAAAACTCGATTTTCGCTTTTGAAGAGAACATTCCGTTATTCGTCAAATGAGGAATCGGAACCCAGTAAGTTAGGGCTCGATTCCCCGAGATTTCAAATACGGGAGATTGCCTCTATTTTTAGAAAAAGCTCATCTCGAATATCTAGATGCCGAGTCCAGTAAGTTAGGGCGCGACATTTCAAATTTCCGAGATCAAGTATTTTGTTTTAAATTTTAAATTACAATTTCAAAAGAGACATCCCGTCGTTTAGCTTTAAACGAGAAGAAACCGGAACCCAGTAAGTTAGGGCTCGATTCACTCGAATGGCTAACACGAAATGTCAATTCAAAACCGAATTTGTGACTTTTGAGAGGGATATTCCGTCGTTTAGTTTTAACGAAGAAGACGGAACCCAGTAAGTTAGGGTTCGGTTCCCTCGGATTTTTAACACAAAACATCGATTATTTAGAAAAACTTGATGACTAAATGTTAATGCAACACGATTCGATAAAAGAAATAAATTATGCAGCTGAGTTGCATAAAAGTAATAATGATAATGCTAAGCTAATTAATTTGATGACAAAATGATAACAATAATGATAACGGTAAAATAAAGAGTAACGATAGTAACACATTTATGATAAAAGTAAAAGAAATAATAATAATAGTTAATAATAATAAAAAACAATAATGATAAATTGTAATAATAAAATTTGTAATGTTTAAGAGTAGAAAGAAAAAAAATAGTAATAATAAAATAATATTAAGCATTAAAAAATAAAAAATGAAGGTAATTAATAAAAGTATATACACGTAAAAATAACACAATAATAGTAATAATAGGATAATATTACACCAAGAAAATAAATATAAATATAAGTAATAAAAATAATAATGGAAATATTAATAACGATGTTAAAGAAATTATAATGATATTAATGATAAAATAATTATAATGGTAAATGAATATTATAATAATAATAATAATAATAATAATAATAATAATAATAATAATAGAAATTAGAATAGTTGAAAAAGGGCTAAACCGCATAAAATAAAAGTTCGGGGCCTAATTGTACATAAACAAAGGATTTGGGGAGCTAAGCTATAAATAAAATAAAGTTCGGGTCAATTTGCAAATAAAATAGACTTGAGGGTCTCGGAGGATGCGTGAAAGATGAGGGACCTGATACGAATAACCCTCCTACCAAAGAGCAAAGAACAAAAGGACCAAATTGAAAACGAAAATAAAATTTTGGGCAAGATTTTAAAATGATAAAAGCCTGATTATAAAGCACCGAAAAGGCGGAAGGACCAAATGGGCAATTAGCCCATCAATTAAAAACACGCGATCCTAGGTCAAGGCGGTCGGATCCGGTCTGATATGGCAAAACGACGTCGTTTTGGGGTTAAACCCCCCCCAAACGACGCTGCTTTGTGGGCTATAAAGGCCCTAATCCCCAAAAAATCATTTTGCAAATTGTTTTAAAAAAACTTCTCCTTCCTTTCTTTTTTCTCTCGCAGTGAGGAAATCCGTGAGGGGGCCGCCACGATCGTTGTTTGCCGAGTTTGACCACCATCCACTGGTGGTTTAAAGGTAAAAATTATTATTTTTTTATTTTTTTTTTGTGTATTTTTTTTAGACCCTTTTTTAACTATATATTTTTTATGAAATGGTTGTGTATGAGTCTAAAAAAAACTTTCGGGAAATGAAAAGAAAAAAAAGAAAAAAAAGTAAAATAAACCTTTGGCCTCTGTTTCTTCCGATTTTTGTGAATCTTTTCGCGTTTTCCTTTTCTTGTGTTTGAGTCTGTGATGCCTTAAAATTTCTTTTTTCGGGTTTGTATTGATGTTTTTTTGAAAAAAAACTCCCCTTTACAATCTGTTTTTCTTGGCCTTTTATAGCCATTACAAATGCCCCTTTTTTATTGTCTCAATCTCTGCCATTGCTTCTATTTGTGTTGTCTTTTCTCTTGCAGGGCATGGAGAGCGGAGCAGGTGGTGGAGGCGACGGGCAGGTGAAGTCGAGGTCGAGGTAGGTGGGGTTCGGTGTTGGGCAGAGGGTAGGTGCGGTGCATTGGCGGCGGCGCCTAGGTTTCTTAGGGTTCCTGGAACCCTAAGTTTGTGTTAGGCTAATGGGTATTGGGCTTGGTAGATTTGGGCTGTTTTTAGTTGGGTTTTGGGTTAGGCTAGTGGGCTAGGGTCTATTAGGTTTGGGTTTGGGTTCTGGTTTGTAATTTTAATTTTTCTTTGTAATCGGGTAGCAAATGGGCTCATATAATGCCCTCTTTGCTCATTGTCGTGTAACGAGAATGGAGCAAAGACTTTCAAAAGGCCCATTTTGCCCGGGCCTGCTAAGCCTCGACTTCTCTTGTAGCATCATTTCGTCCATCGCATCTTGTTGCTTTGATCCACTTCACTATAGCCTTGAGGAATGAGATTTGTAGTGATCTGCTCTATTGCGACTTCAGAGAGATATAAAAACTAAAGTGCTTTTGATCTGCTTCCTACAACTTCAGGAATGTCAAATCTGCTATCTTCAATCTGATCCCTGCAAACTCAGGGATCACCAGACTGAGTCTTTGATCTGCTTCCTGCAAATTTAGGAATGTCTAAACTGCTATCTTCAATCTGATCCTTGCAAACTCAAGGATCACCAGACTGATATCTTCGATCTTGCTTCCTGCAACTTCAGGAAGGTCAAATCTACTTTCTTCAATCTGATCCCAGCAAACTCGGGGATCACCAGACTGAATCTTCGATCTGCTTCCTGCAACTTCAAGAAGGTCAAATCTGCTTTCTTCAATCTGATCCCTGTAAACTCGGGGATCACCAGACTGAATCTTCGACCTGCTTCCTACAACTTCAGGAAGGTCAAATATGCCTTTTTCAATCTGATCCTTGCAAACTCAAGGATCACCAGACCGATATCTTCGATCTGCTTCCTGCAACTTCAGGAAGGTCAAATCTGCTTTCTTCAATCTGATCCTTGCAAACTCAAGGACCACCAGACTGATATTTTCGACCTACTTCCTGCAACTTCAGGAAGGTCAAATTATTATCTTCAATCGATCCTTGCAAACTCAAGGACCACCAGACCGATTTTTTGATTTACTTCTTCCCACGAGAACTTCGAGGAAATAAGAATTGTGGAGAAGAGATTCGTAGTCTCCATCTTCTCTACCAAACTTCAAAGAATTAAGGATGTGACCTCATTGTTAACTCCGGAGACGGATTTGTAATCTCAACCTACTCCACGGAACTTCGAGGAAATAAGAATTCGGGAGAAGAGATTTGTAATCTCCATCTTCTCTTCATGAAACTTCAAAGAATTAAGAACTTATCCTCATTGTTAACTCGTGGAGACGGATTTGTAATCTCAACCTACTCCATCGAACGTCGAGGAAATAAGAATTGAAACTTTTCAATTTGCTTCCTTACTATTTTCAGGAAGACTTCAATCTTCAGTCTGCCCCACTACCATCTTGAGGGAACGAAATCTGAACTTTTCAATGTACTTCCTTACTTTCTTCAGGAAGACTTCAATCTTCAGTCTGCTCCACTATCATCTTTAGGGAACAAAAATTAAACTTTCCAATTTGCTTCCTTACTATCTTCGGGAAGACTTCAATCTTCAGTCTGCTCCACTACCATCTCGAGGGAACAAAATCTGAACTTTAATATCGCTACACCGTTCTTTGAGGAACCTGTCCTGTAGAATTAATTTTATGTGCTTATGCTTATGCCAATGATGAGGATGTTATGATCAGAACGACTCAAAGTCTCCTAACTGCATGTGTTATGGACGACATTTGCATGAATGCAGAATGTCATGAGAATGGCCCTTTTTATGATGATTAGGATGCAATGAGTCGAATGCTCCTAACTAAACGTGCTTTGAAATGATGTATGAATGCAAAATGAAATGATCCCTTTTTAAATGCTTGGGGTTGTCACCGCTATGTCATTCCACCGTAGTCGTCGACAACCCCGATATCTCGCTATTGCTGGTACCTTTGCCAGAAACTCAAAGAAACAATCATATTTTGCTCAAACAGTTTGCCCCAATGTGACTTCAAGGCCCACTCCACGGCACATACAGGACTTTAAGGCCTATACCATCTTCAGATCAACCCATTGTGCCTTAAGGGTATAAAAATTGTGTCATCTTCAATCCATCCCACTACGACTCAGGGGTGTAGAATCTATGTCATCTTTAGTCAATCCCACTACGACTCAGGGGTATAGAATTTGTTGATTTGGTCTGTTGTACCTTTCCATTCCTGTGGATCGTGACCAGGTGTGCACACATGATAATTGTATGGATACAAAATCATTATTCGCGCGAATGATTCCCCATCCAAAAATCACCCTTCTTTTATCGAGATGATACTATTTACGTAATACCTCGTCATTTTGTTCAATCACCATTTTCAATCCAAAGAGATAGCCTCAGTTCAGAATGTTCCTCCACCATTATTCCTGTTCCCCTAAACTCAAGGAGTTTTAAGCAATGGTCCTATTTCAGGTTCCGATACTACTTAGAAGTTTCCTGGAGTAATATGTGAAACTCTTCTTTGTGAAAATGTCGTTAATCCATTAATAGTTATTTCAATGCAAAATGTCTGAAAGAGATCATAACTATGGATAAGAACGAAGTTGGTTAAGAGGATAGCTCGAATCCAATGGGTTAAACAAAAATAGCGAGTGTAATCAGGAAAGAAATTTATTGGCAGTGTATCTTGCAAGGTAAAAATAGAAACTAGGTGCCCCAGATATCGCAGCCTGAGCTTCTCTGTTCGAACTTCTTGAGGACCATTTTAGGCTCAATATGTGTTTAGAGGATCCGGAGTACTTTGTCGATGCTCCAAGACACAACATACTTCCTCATTGTTAACTCAAGCGTGGTAAGACTACCGTATGCCTTATTTTTGATCAAAATTTAAGCTGTCCTTCTCGGGTTTTCAACTCAAATCCCCTTTGATCCCAAGGCGCCCTTTGCGGGTTTTCGCCTCGACCTCTCTTTTTCTTTTTTTCTTTTTCGTGTTTTTTTGTTTTTGTTTTGTTTTTTTTTTTTTTTTGTTTTTTTTTACCATTTTTTCGCAAGACTTTACCCTCTTTTTTTGAAATTGAACTCACCGGATTGGACAGGTTCTTGCCATCCATCCTGATTAGTATCCATGTTTCCCTAGAACCAGCCTTCTTTGCTGCATAAGGCATTTACTTTTTCTCAGAGTCCTCTTGAATACGCAAAACCCTTCTTTATGCCAGGTCTTTCTCTAATGGTAAAGATGCCCCGGTGAAAGTCTCGGCCAACTTTTAAAAACCTAGAGGGTAAATGGTAACTTCTCTATGCCAACGTTTACAAGTCTCAGTCATTTTTCAAAAATTTTGAATGGTTTTGGCTATTTTTGCTGCACTGATGTGGTGTCTGATCTTTGGACAAATTATAAATTCGTGCCAACACGTTTCTTTCTGGCATTCTTTATTGCCATTCTCTCTTTATTCTTCCTTTTCTTCTTCTTCCTCTTTTTTTTATTTTTTTTGTTTTTTTTTTGTATTTTTTTATTTTTTTTTGAATTTGAAGTTGAAGTTGAAGTTGAAGTCAACGACTGCTGACTTTGTAATTTTGACATGTGAAGCGGCCTTTACCCTCTTAGTAAGGTAACCAAAGAGTATGAATCAATGTTGGCTCAAAGCTCTTGAGGAGACTGGCTTGATAGGAATCCGCGTTTCAGTGGCCTTAATGTGTCTAACTGTGATCATGTGATAATATCTTGCTTTATTCTTGCGGTGAGCTAAGCTTCCATCTTCATCTCCCTTGTTGGCTCGTAGTGTCGGCTAACATTTCGCGAGGTAGGATCTGCCATTTTTAACAAGTTAGGAAGTAAGTTGCAGTCTCTGTCATCTTCTAAGTCCTTAGATCCTTCTAGACACCTATCTCACTAGAAAGGGAGTTCGTAACAGCGTTGCTCACGTCATTGATATCGGGGACCCATCTTCGGTATGGAGGCAATTTCCGGAGAATGAATGATTATTTATGAATGAAGAATAAAAGAATATTCAATAGAATGTATAGCATGGAAAATAAAAATATTGGTCCAAAAGATGCATTTTATTGAAGTAGTAATTCAAAACACGAGCCTATTTCACAAAAGAGATCTTACTGCTTCTAGGCTTAAAGCAACAAGCATACTTCATACATTACTCTAGGTAAGCTTCTAAATACTATAGGAATTATTTCCACAGTCTCATTGCTTAAAATGCTCTTAGGTTCATGCTTCTGCTTTTGGTGCGTCGCCTATCTCCACAACACCCATTTTGACGAATTTTTCCACCAACTTTTTGAAAGCTGTGCAATTTTCTATCGAATGTCCTCAGAACTCCCGCATGATACTCACATCGGACATTTAGGTTATACCATGTTTGGGTATGGAGGTTGCGATGGTTTGATAAAATAAGGAGCTACAACATGCATATCAAATAAGTTCTGGTATAACTCCCTATACGTCATGGGAATAGGAGTGAACTGAGGTTTTTCCGAATACGCTCCTGGATTGGGTTTTTGCTTTGGGGGACCGGTGATCGGTAATCGCTTTCTTTGGTCGGTTTGTTTAGAACGGCTTCAATAACCCTTAGTATACACACTGCGTTCCGCCCATCTTTATCCTTCCTCTTCGGGCTTTTGAAGCCCTTCTCCCTTTTCTTTGTCTCTCGGTAGGCCAAAACAACGCGATTGGCTTGCTCATTACTGTGGCCCATTGGAGAATTCAAGAAGACCAAGTATCAGTCCTATATTGAGATCCAATAATGATAGGTACCACGCGAGAATGTACATCAGGTTGAGTTGGGACACTTATTGGGGAATAAATGATGTCTTCATTATTATCCACATTGTCGGTCACTGGGTCACTCCTTTTTTCAAGTCCTTCGGCTAGTAACTGAGTTAGCTGGCCCATCATGTTCTTTTGGAAGTCTAGCATTTTCTCTCGCATTTCTTGTTGAATTTGGGACAATTGCTCTTGCATCTGTATTTGCCTTTGCTCTATCCTCGCCAACCTTTGTTCCATGTTTCCAGGTTAACTGAAATATTTTGCCTAATTAGGGTCATTTTGTAAAAGTCTAATGCAAATGAATGCACTGTAATGCGAATGTAATGTAGTGCGAATGCATGAATGCAAAGAGGCATCGATTCTGATCGACTTCATTTTAGAAAACTTTATTAGAAAACAAGTTCTTTTACATAAAATGGACTACTATATGCTTCCGTCCTAAGTCCTAAAAGTTTTGATTTCCCAACCAATGGAGCTAGCTCTTGACTGTGATCAGACTGTAGCCCATATTTTATGCTTAACATATCCACCTGTAATGCCAAAATCTGTAGATGACCAATTACCTCTTGAACCATCATTTCCCTCACGAGGTAATCTCGACTTTTTTAACTTGATAATGATGAGAATGATGAAATTCTTCTTTCCAACACTCCTTTCTTGTTTCAAGAAGCTCGATCCGCAGTTCACTACACTTCATTTCCTTAATCCTGTTCAGACTTAACTTCAACTCGATTGCAGAGTTACAGCTTCAAGAGTAGTGAGGAACCTATCCCAGCTTAGCATCATTTTTTTTTTGAAAAGTATTGATCGTTTACTCTAGCTAGCGTCGTACTCCAAGGGATTCTTCCGCTTTTATGGCTCATAAAGATTAGAGTTTCTTTAGACAAAGAAGGAACTGTGGAGCTCCAAACATTTTAGATTGTATCCATTCAATAGCTTTTCCAATTCCAACCACAGGTGAAAGTCGTCTATTCTGGTTCGTCTCTTTGAGTCTATCTAACCGGGTCAATACAAATTCTTTTAATTTCTTCACAATAATCAAATCCCTTGCAATGTTGCTTGGATCACAACGATGAGCCCAGAAGTTCGCAACAGCCTATCCTTTCATCCTAGATGGTTCCACCAATTCCATCCCCCGTTCTTCAGAAAGAAACAACCTTCGACTTGGGTGAAATTAGTGTTGAAAGAAACACCACAAGAATGCAGCATTGGCTCGACTATGGTTGCTCCCCAGAAGCATAGGATAAGGCTTTCACTCTTTCCCGAGATTTGCCTTAACCAAAGACGCTCTCTAGTTAGTGCTTTGTTAATTGCAAGTACATCAAGGAATGTAGCTCCAAAGGAATGTATGTAGGTTGTTCCGGCTCTTCGACATTAAAGCATGGCAAGTCTATTAACTTTTTCACACTTTTCTCCTTCAATGAAAACAACGGATCTTTGCACAACTACTCGCTCAATTCAGTGATCTTGTACTCGTGATTGGATGAACTGACTTTTGTTCTCAGGTTCTCAAGGCTTCTTTTGCCAGGATCTATGGCATTCTGATTGGCAAAGAATCCACAACCGGCCTGGGACGAATATTCTGGGAAAGGCCTCTCTGAGTGGCTATGAAACTTGAATGGAAACCCCTATAGTCAAGGGCACCTCTTCCAATGTCTGTGAAGCTATTCTGATTATCTTGAAAGATTGGCGAACCAAGAGGCATCCTGTTTATGAAGATACTATCTTAAAATGACATCTATCACTCTCAATACTTCTTGAGAGCTTTTAGATTCCTGTCTGCGCCAAGCATTTTGAGTTGCTCGCATGGGTGTCTATGCAACAAGGCTATTTTGACCGATAAGGCCATTTTATTCTCTTCCTGTCTTGCCTATTTGGGTCATCATGGACATCAGGTCTTGCACTATCATTGTTTCTGTTAAATGTAACATCCTCAAATACAATTGTAAACCTATGCTTGTTATTTGGAAGAGTATCAACAGTAAATAAACTTTTCTCCCCGTCATAAGCAAAGTCCTTTCCAGCCAATTCATTGTCATAGGTCTCTTGCCTTCTGCCAATCACTTTCCTTCCAACACCCTTGTCGTCTACAGGATTGCCATCTTCACATGAAAGAGAAACACTGTAATGGTAGAAGTGTCTATCCGTACCTTATCCGCTCACTATGAAGTGATCGGTGAGTATAATTACTTCCTACCATGCATTGTCATGAAATGTCATACAATTTTTTCCACATCCGATTTAGTTTTGATCGGAACAACATTTGGAAGCACAGGTGGCTGAGATTTTAGCACTGCCCCATTTGCTCAAACGGATCCATACCCTTCTAACTGCCTAGGTTTTGACTATATACGGACGACTGCATTATCTTCCACTTTATCAAGGAATCCGTTTTCCATAACCAGCTTTCTAACTCAGAAACTGACCGTGAATCGATACCTCTTAAAATATGAAATGAGATGATATGCATAAAATACAAAGAGTCAGTATCGCAAAGTATAAAACAAGTGAAAGTGAACAAAAACCAACCTAGGTGACCACTAAGGTTTGACGTAGTTCTATCTAAGGTGGGCTCTTAGGTTCACTACATGTGGTTTGGTTCTAAAGTTTGAGGTACCCGAACCAGTGATTCCTCGATCCTCACCCATTATAGGCTCATACGGACCGAGTTTGGTTCGGGAATACATTTCCTATGGCCATGCGAAGTGAAAACTTCACGAAGACATAGGTACGGATGTATCCCAAAGCAGTCCACTAGCCCATGCGGAGGTGAAAACCTCACGAAGGCATAGCTTCTCGCTCCCACTTAAAGGTGTGATCGCAACGGTCATGCAATGCAATGCCAAAGTATTCAAGAGATCCAATATAACATTGAAAGTGCATTTAAAGAAACATGATTTTTCGAAACCATTTTAATCAAAAGGACAAAAATCAATCAATCTATGGCTTGACCCTCGGGTCCCCAGTGGAGTCGCCAAGTCGTCAGAACCATTTTTTGGAAAATGAGAACGACGCCATTCGACTCGATTTTTTAAAAGAGAAAAGGAAGGGAGTCGCCACCGATCTTTATTTGGTGTGATCGGATCACCTTTGTTTTAATAAATCGTTTAATCTACTAAAACAGTACTTTTTGGTCCACGAACTTTGAGAAAACGGGTTCGAAGTCGATTACGTGCGAGGAAGGATTAGCACCTCGACACGCCCAAAATTGGTACCAAACCGATTGATTGATGTCCTATTTGTTGAAAATTTTGAAAGGGTTCAAAATACAATGCTTTTGTCTTCAAAGTTGGAAGGAAAGGGATATTAAGACGCTCTTATTATCGAAGAGATTAAGCATCATGTCCAAGAAGTTAGTATGCGTAATACTTTAAACTCCCAAACTAAGCTCGCTTTTAAAACTCGATTTTCGCTTTTGAAGAGAACATTCCGTTATTCGTCAAATGAGGAATCGAACCCGAGAAGTTAGGGCTCGATTCCCGAGATTTCAAATACGGAGATTGCCTCTATTTTTAGAAAAGCTCATCTCGAATATCTAGATGCCGAGTCCAAGAAGTTAGGCGCGACATTTCAAATTTCCGAGATCAAGTATTTTGTTTTAAATTTTAAATTACAATTTCAAAAGAGACATCCCGTCGTTTAGCTTTAAACGAGAAGAAACCGGAACCCAGTAAGTTAGGGCTCGATTCACTCGAATGGCTAACACGAAATGTCAATTCAAAACCGAATTTGTGACTTTTGAGAGGGATATTCCGTCGTTTAGTTTTAACGAAGAAGACGGAACCCAGTAAGTTAGGGTTCGGTTCCCTCGGATTTTTAACACGAAACATCGATTATTTAGAAAAACTTGATGACTAAATGTTAATGCAACACGATTCGATAAAAGAAATAAATTATGCAGCTGAGTTGCATAAAAGTAATAATGATAATGCTAAGCTAATTAATTTGATGACAAAATGATAACAATAATGATAACGGTAAAATAAAGAGTAACGATAGTAACACATTTATGATAAAAGTAAAAGAAATAATAATAATAGTTAATAATAATAAAAAACAATAATGATAAATTGTAATAATAAAATTTGTAATGTTTAAGAGTAGAAAGAAAAAAAATAGTAATAATAAAATAATATTAAGCATTAAAAAATAAAAAATGAAGGTAATTAATAAAAGTATATACACGTAAAAATAACACAATAATAGTAATAATAGGATAATATTACACCAAAAAAATAAATATAAATATAAGTAATAAAAATAATAATGGAAATATTAATAACGATGTTAAAGAAATTATAATGATATTAATGATAAAATAATTATAATGGTAAATGAATATTATAATAATAATAATAATAATAATAATAATAATATAATAATAATAATAATAGAAATTAGAATAGTTGAAAAAAGGGCTAAACTGCATAAAAATAAAAGTTCTGGGGCCTAATTGTACATAAACAGTGATTTGGGGGAGCTAAGCTATAAATAAAATAAAGTTCGGGGTCAATTTGCAAATAAAATAGACTTCAGGGGTCTCTGGAGGATGCGCGTGAAAGATGAGGGACCGGATACGTAAATAACCCCTCCGGCCCAAAGAGCAGCAACAAAAGGGACCAAATTGAAAACGAAAATAAAATTTTGGGCAAGATTTTAAAATGATAAAAGCCTGATTATAAAGCACTGAAAAGGCGGAAGGACCAAATGGGCAATTAGCCCATCAATTAAAAAACACGCGGATCCTAGGTCAAGTGGGTGATTCGGTCGGATATGGCAAAACAGCGTCGTTTTGGGGTTAAAACCGACCCCAAAACGACGCTGTTTTGTGGGCTATAAAGGCCCTAATCCCCAAAAATCATTTTTGCAAATTGCTTTTAAAAAAACTTCTCCCTTCCTTTCTTTTTCTCTGCAGTGAGGAAATCCGTGAGGGGGGGCCACGATCGATGTTTTGCAATGAGTTCGACCACCTCCACTGATGGTTGGAAAGGTAAAAAATTATTATTTTTTATTTTTTTTGTATTTTTTAGACCCTTTTTAACTATATATTTTTATGAAATGGTTGTGTATGAGTCTAAAAAACTTTCGAAATGAAAAGAAAAAAAGAAAAAAAGTAAAATAAACCTTTGGCCTCTGTTTCTTCGATTTTTGTGAATCTTTTCGCGTTTTCCTTTTCTTGTGTTTGAGTCTGTGATGCCTTAAAATTTCTTTTTTCGGGTTTGTATTGATGTTTTTTTGAAAAAAAACTCCCCTTTACAATCTGTTTTTCTTGGCCTTTTATAGCCATTACAAATGCCCCTTTTTTATTGTCTCAATCTCTGCCATTGCTTCTATTTGTGTTGTCTTTTCTCTTGCAGGGCATGGAGAGCGGAGCAGGTGGTGGAGGCGACGGGCAGGTGAAGTCAGAGGGTCAGAGGGTAGGTGGGGGTTCGGTGTTGGGCAGAGGGTAGGTGCGGTGCAGTGGCGGCGGCGCCTAGGTTTCTTAGGGTTCCTGGAACCCTAAGTTTGTGTTAGGCTAATGGGTATTGGGCTTGGTAGATTTGGGCTGTTTTTAGTTGGGTTTTGGGTTAGGCTAGTGGGCTAGGGTCTATTAGGTTTGGGTTTGGGTTCTGGTTTGTAATTTTAATTTTTCTTTGTAACTGGGCCGGGCAAATGGGCTCATACAAAACATAAAACAAAAAAAAAAAAGGGTTTGAAATTTACCTTTTTCTCCGTACGTCACCACCATCAAGGCTCCTCTCCGTTCGCAAAAGCCATGGGACTCTTTCGGGGTCTCAGTTCGAGCTTCGTTTAAAAGGAATATGAGGGGTCAAGAGGCGAAAAGAGAATGGTGGCTAAAATTTTCTCTCTTTTTTTTTTTTTTAATATTTTTGCCTCTAAAATCGAAATCTAGAGTGAAAAAGAGAAAAAAAATGGCCTTTTTTAGAACTCTGACCACCGGAGGCAACGGTCGCCGTCGGTAATGACCGGTGGCCACAACGGACCGATGGCCGGACCGATGACTGGAGAAAGGGAGAGGGTGAGAGAGTTGAGAGAGTTTTTCTTTGTTTTTTGAAGAATATGAGTGAAAATGAATTTTTTTTTTAAATTGATTTATATAACATAAGTGAAACGATGTTGTTTCACTTAAGGCCCTTTAGCGCCAAAACGGCACTGTTTTAAGGCCAACCCGCAAGCGACCCGACCCGTTCCAGGGGAATCCGAGTGTTTTCAATTTTTGGGCTATTTATGCCCCTGGTCCTTCCGCATTTTTGGGTTGTTTTAATTTAGTCCTATTTTCGTTCTTTTTTTTTTAAAAAAAATTTTGGCCACTTAATTTTTCGTGTGATTCAATCTAATCCCTGGCATGCTGATCTCCTAGAGAAAGAATGCGTGTCTGAAGATTGGGTTATTTTCCCATTTACTCCTCGCTAGTTTTAGCGTGTTTTATTTTGATCCTTATTAACCTTTTTATTATTTACAATTTGTACCCCGAATTTCATTTCGATCTCAATTCCGTCCTTAGTTTGTTTAATTTATTTTTTTTATTTTTATTTTAAAAAAGTATTTTATTTAATATTTTATTTTTATTTATTTGTAATCAAACTTTTATTAGTTTTATTATTTACTTACTTATTATTTCTTTTTATTGGGTTTTTTACTTCTTCATATTATTGTCATTTTATTCCATTATTTATTTATCACTTTTATGTACTTTCAAAATTTTAGATTATTTATTTATTTATTTATTTATTATTATTATTATTATTATTAATGTTATTTTTAATATCATTATTATTGTTATCATTTTCATCATTATTATTATTGTTTATGCACATTAACATTATGATTCATTAATATCAATGCTATATATGTTATATTTTATTATGCATATTATGTCATTGTTACTCCAAATGTATATTATGTTATCATTATTCGTCAAGTATGACCCTTTTACGCTTTTAAATGATTTTAAACATAATCAAATAAACTACACGTACATTATTTTTAATATTGCATTAATTTTCACCCAAATTCAAAAAAAGAAAACTTTTAAAATAGGCAATACTTCATATTTTGGAGATTCGAGAAATCGTACTCTAACTTACGGGGCTTCGATTTTCTCATTAAACCTAAATAGCCAAATAACCTTTTAAAATTAAAATAAATGAAATTTAAATAAAAAATTTTAAAGGCAAGCTTATTCTCCAGGGTTCAAAATGTCGTGTCCTAACTTACGGGATGTGACATTTGTTATCTCGAGACGAGAGGGCATTTGACATTCGTTTCAATTTATTCAAGCGTTTTTTTTTTAAATTAACATTAATAAAAAGAGGAATCATATTGTAAATTCTTTCAAGTTTTCAAACTTTTGACATTAAGACATTAATTAATCAATTAGGTACCAATTTTGGGCGTTACGAGGGTGCTAATCCTTCCTCGTACGTAATAGAATCCCGAACCCGTTTTCTCGAATTTCGTAGACCAAAATCGTTGTTTTAGTAAATCAAAACATTTTATTAAAATGATCAAATTACGAGGTGATCCGATCACAACTCATAAAAAAATATTGATGGTGACTCCTATTTTCGTTTTTAAATAAAAAGGTGATTTCAAAAAAATAGTTTTGACACTATATTTATAGACATAAGAAGTATAAATGAAAAAGAACTCTACTTCTAATGATTATTAGAATGATATGCTCTAGATCTAATGGACATCCACATAATAAAATATTCATAACAAAAATAATGTAAAAAATAAAAAATAAAGTTGTAAAATTAAATGAATTACAAAAATAAAAATATTTAAAAATTATGAAAAATATTTAAAAATAATAAAATTTACAAAATAATATAAAAATCATAAAATTATAAAACAAACTAAAAATATAAAAAACATTTTTTTCATTTAAACGCTATCTGTTGTGCTCATCTACTACAAACCTCCCCAAAGCTTGCACCCTCTTTGTCCATCGTCAATGACAAAGAAGTGTTTTGGGATGCAAATTAAAGTAGGGAAATATGTTAAGGGTGCAAATGACAACCGAGGTTGTATATAAAATTGTAAATATTTTTAATTATCTTTATTGTAATTTTATATATATTTGTATTTTCTATTATTTTGAAAATTTTGTAATAATTTTTGTAATTTTATATAATTTTTAAATAATTTTTGCACTTTTCTATATTTTTATCATATTTTTAATAATTTTTATATTTTAAAATTTCCCATATATATTTTTATTTTTAATTCATATAAAATTTAAAATTTTTATTCTAATAATTTTATAGTTTTTGAGTCATTTATAATAATTTTTATAATCTTTTTTCACTTTTATAATTTTTTTTTAAATTGTTAGTGTTTTGTAATTTTTATAATTTGTATGATTCCTATACTCCTTTTTATAATTTTAATGATTAAATGTTAGATTTCACCACATGGCACAATCTTAGCATGCCATATGGTAAAAACAACCCCCAAAACAATAGTTGTCACCCTTTTAAGGATCAAAGAGCTTAATTTATTGTAATCTTAAAGTTAGGGGCTCAACTGAGTGAAAAAAAAAATATAGGGACTTGATTGATTAGAATTTTAATAAATTTCTTTCAAAAATTTAATAAAAGCTATTAAGTAATAAATTAAAAATTATTTGAATTTTTTAAAATATAATAAAACCGATCTAAAATAGAGTCGGTTAATTATTTATAAATATGAACGAACTTATAAAAACATAAAATAGATTAATATAATGCATAGGATATCTAACTTGCAGGTTTAGATTAGGATATCTAACTTATTGTTCAGTTAAGTTTATGAATACAAAAGAATAAGATTTAAGAGAAACTACATGTGTTTGAATCTTTGTAACTAATGCGGAGTCAAATATTATATTCGATGGATAATGATATTTAATTCGAATTTGAATATTAAAAATCAAATACTTTGAATGTTACAAATCCACGAACCAAAATCCAATCAACTTTCTTCTTCGATTTTTAAAACTAAACGTCAGATCGACTTAGATTTAAGATATATTCTTCTACTTGTTGATGAGTACTGATCCATCGTACTGATCGTTGAATTGTTGCTGCGAGCTCACTAGCTAGACTTTAAAAAAAACTTTAACAACCTAGTAACTTAAATAAAAATTTTCGATCAGTTCAATGATCATTTTATAAGTTTTTGAAGATAAATGAAGTTATTAGTAATTTTGGATGTAAATTGTTTTTTTGGACAAAATTTCCCTAATTATTTTCCCGTCAGTCATGTAGTATATCACTCTAAATTCTTATTATTTTCATGATTTTATGTTAAAGAAGTTTTTAGCAATAACAGCTTGCCGTAGTTGCCTTTTCCTTGGAATAAAAATTCCATAACAACAAAGTCAAGTTCAAAAATTAAGGCACTGCAAAAAAAAAAAAAATTAAACAAATAATCGAGAAAGTAGATAAAATCCTGAAATTCAGATGAAAATACAGATGTGATATAAATCTATTGAAAAAAGATACAGATGATGTAGCGTCACTGTTTTATACAATCCTTTCCTAAAAAGAGAGGCAATGAAATTTTCAAAATATTAAATCCAAATTTAATTCCTTTTTCATCATCAAAATTAATTAAAAAAATATCCCAAATTTCCACCTTTTAACACCAAAATTCATGTATAATATATGAAAATTTAATTCAAATTTAACTATAATAAAAATAATTTTTTCTTTTCCATTATATTTCCTTTTCAGTTAATATTCCATTAATCCAAGGAGCTAAAAGCTAGTATTGTTAGGCCATTCACTCTTGGATTTGACTTTCATCCAAAACAAAAAGTAATTATAAATAATTTTATTTTTATTTTACTAAAATTTAATCATTCTATTTATTCAATAAATTAACAAAATTTACGATTCAAATTAATGTGTTTACCAACCATTATACCAATTTTTACAATTTTTGTAAATTATTTAATATAACGTTAATGAAATAAATAATATATACAATACGTCCTTAAAATATAATAGTAATAATAAAACAAATATATTTGGCCTCTGAGTAATTAGTCAACTTTGCCAACATTAATAAGAAATTGATTGATTGAATGTTAATTATGAATGGGATTTTTGTGGTTAAACTTTGAAGGTTTAAACCCACTATTAAGCCTCCTCTGCTGTGCCTAATTAAACAAATAATACATAATAATTCTTTTTTACCAAATTCATGTCTAGGTTATTCCAAAGGCTAATACATAAAATATAATCTATTGGAATCGTGCTAGTATGATAATTAGGGTGTTCACTATCTCAAGTATAATCTAGATTTGAGTCGAATTAATCGTGTTGTTATTAAAATTTTGTCCTCCTCATATATTTCACTGAGAAAAATATAATTTATTGTAAATATCATTATATGAATGCAAATCTCGATAATTATTTAAGTGTAAAAAATATTGCATATAGAAAATATGTATAAAAATTAATTAGTCGGTGATTTTGTTACATTTAGCAAATTTCTTTCAACATCAAACATTCAACAAAACTCCTTTCTTTTCCCTAATGGAATATAAGAAAAGAGATTTATTTAGTAAAATTAAAATAAGTGTAATATTTTTATGATTAATATTTTAACGATTTAATTATTGATTTTATCGACATAATTTTATTTTTCATGCATGTAAATTTTAAATTGATTCATTACCTTTAAAATATCGATCTAAATAAGTGACTATATTAATACTTATTAAACAATTTAATTGTTTATATATAAAATAAATAGTTAGAAATTAATATTAATATTAATATATTATATTAGATCGATTCAAAATTTACTTACACATCAAATACAAATGTATCAATTAAATCATTAAAATCACGAAATATATAATTATATTTCTTGATCAATATTTATAATATACCATCACCATTGATGTTTTAACCAACTTTATTTATCATGACGAAAATTGTAACGCCGGTCTTAACCTCTAATATATTCTAATAATATATTTATATATACATATATATTAGATGCTTTTGTGTTGGATCGTCTGTTCTAAAACGACTCTCCCTCGTCTGAATATTGGATACCAACGATTCATACGTGTGAATGATAAAAAGCTCGATTTCTTTTCTAAATAAAATTTCATGTTTAAATTTGGTGGATTAAAAAAGCATCGATGAAAAACTTTTATTTCTTATTTAGTGGTTTCACCGATTCAATTCAATTTAATATAATTATAAAATATGAGAAGGTGTTGAATTATATATAAAGTCACATGCGTGGAATATATATAAATATTTGATGTAACATAAGCAATTTCAGCGTGGCGTCTGCTAGTTCAGACAAAACAGTGTGCATCATTTTCATTGCTTACATATGCATGCCCTTGACTATCATGTATATAAAACTTGGGAAAATATGAAAATAATGTTGGAGTAGTAAAATATAATACTATATATATAGCAATAGTGATGCATGTGATTGAGATGATGAGCATTCAAATTTCTAAGTCTAAATAATAGAATGAGCAAAGCCAGCCGGCCAACCACTTGAGACCAAAATTTTAAGGTAGTGAACAATTTGTGATCATCATGCTATTTGATCTTTCTTTTTTTCTTTTCAAAAGTAGATTAATTATCCAAAAATCAATGGTTATGATTACCGTAAATTTTAAGGAAAAGTAATATATAAATAATTATATTCAAGAATCAAGAGTTTAAAATTTTAGAATTTTCATTTTTTTCTCTTTATTATTTCAATTTTACTATAAGTAGCGAGCCTCATAACAAATTTGATGCGCGTGTCATTAATAGAGTTATTAATGTTGCGAATTCATGAGTAGTTCACAAACAACGGAGTTAGTTTGTGAACCTTAGCTTGGTAAATCTTGAAATGAGTCTTCCACATTAAGGCTATGCGAAAATAACGTGGAAATCCAAATCAATTGATTGTTAGTTTTCTCAAGATGTCTCGTTCTAAAACGTAACATCATCACAATTGACAGGAGTGCCAAGTCAAGATGTTATATCATCAACTGTAAGACACGTGTTTAAACTTATCCCCTATTATAAAAAGAACATGTAAATAAAATCTATTTTAGAAAAAACTTAATCTATTTTTAGAAAAATCTACGAGTTAAAAACAATTAGTTTAACATCTTTCTTGTAAAGGATGTTTATCATTGAATAACTTAGTTAATTTTTAGTTTATTTATTAAGAAAATTATTCATAATCTTGCATCGTAAAGTAGTTTTAACTTGGTTTTAATAAAATCTATATTTCACGATATTTGATTATAATCCATAATTCATCATTTAAAAACCAATTTAAAAGACATGCATGCTAATAAAATTAAAACCTAAGTCCTATGCCATAGTTCAAAATAAAATAATACGGTCTTTGAATAAAAATAAAATATCAAATAATAACTTAAAATATTTTAATAAACAAGATCGAGTTGAGACTCTCTGGATGTTGTGTCAGCAACTCAGCATCCTAGCCTGGTGGATTATCTGAAAAGATGGAAATAAAAAGAGAGTGAGCTATGAAACTCAGTGTAAGTCCCATCACAAGAAAAATTAATGTAAACGCTTAAGTATATAGAAGTACAACACATAGAATAGTTCGCAATAACATAACTATATATATGTCACCAAAAGAGAATCTAATTTGTATGCACATATTTGTTGAATGTAATATAGTTTTGGTATAATAGAAAATATCCTACCTCACTGCTACACACCACAATGAAAATCCCTTAAACTCCAACCACCAACACACCAAATTATAGTTTAACCATCACTAATTTCACATACATCAAATATAATTATGTAAAAGATAACAAGTGTTAGTCTACTAACTAACTACCCTAAAATAGATTATCACTTTCACTTATTATTACTATTAATGTTATTATTATTAATATTAAATGTCATTTAATTTTATTTCACATGAATATTATTGGGGAAATGAAAATATAATAATGTCTTTTAATTCATTATCAGATAAGGTATGTATCTAATTTGGTCTATAGAATAATTAATGAACGAGAGACACTTGTTTTCTATTGAACCTTTCTACTTAAATTGTTCCACCCATAACACCTTATCGTAATAGCAGACATCGCATTATTACATGATTAAAGTGAATATAACATAAAAATAATAATAACAATAATACAAATATCTGAAACAATAGTGCATGCATTAAGCATATATACATAAATTGAATTTATCCATTTTTAATTTAAACTCAACTCAAAATATAAGTATTATTTTGTTTAAATTCATTAAAATATCGAATAATTTTTTAGACTTAATCAGATAATCTTGAACATGTCTAATATATATGTTTGTGGTTTGTTGATTGCAATTTCTAGCTACCTGGAAATGACCTTTTCCTTCCAACTGTTTTGAGTTAGTGAACACTTAAATGTTTGTGTCACAATCACAGTTTTATTAATGGAGTTTAAATTGAAGGTGGAGGATTTGCCTAAACTCTAAACCAAACTAGTATAAAAATAATGGTCTAATCATGACAATATTACAGTCAATATTTGCTAAAAAATACTGGGCAATAAAAAGATAATATATCATGTTAATTTTTTTCTACTTTGGTTGGCCTGACTATGTTTATAAATATATATACATAAAAAAAAATGAAAGTAACATTATGATTTATATTATTTTTCTGAAGAAAACTTGGACAAACAGTCAAAAGCACGTGGTATCATGCATGCTTATTATGTTGGAAAACCTTCAATCTTATCGTCTATGGTGGAAACAGCTTAAATTTTGGTACGTTACACTAAAAAATAACAAAAAAATATTGCACAATGTAACGTATATCATACAAAATAAAATAATGTAAGTATATATAATAGAAAACCCATACAATTATAGCACAATAAAATAACAACACAATACAAAATACTAAAATATGAAGTGATCAAATATTGTTTATTTAGAAAACCGACGTTCATTTAACCTATATATATATATATATATATACAGCATATACGATCTTTTCTTTTTGGTAGTAATAGAAAGAACTTGTCTCTCGCTTGTTTGGCCCCATGCATCTTGTAAGATGATAGTTCGGATTCCCCTTGTAGGGCTCTCGCACACATGTAGATTAGGCTCCTTTCCGTTCGACCAACCAACCATGAAGTTTAGTGCCTCATAAATACCCATCTACATCCTTTATCCCAAGCCAAGGTAAGTTCATCAAAAACATTGCAATGCTTGTTAGCATGTCTATTGTGACAACTTGTGATATGAGATGTGGATACATGCTTTGGCGCAAGTATTAGTATAACAATATGAACAAAGCAATAAATATTGGAAAGAAACGTGAGCACATTTGTAACACAATTTGGTGCGCCATGGACCTATGTGTGACTTTACTCAAAGAAAAATCAATTGCTGAACTCATAATATAAGCAATGGTTTAATCCTAATATATCGTAACCCTTGAGTAATGTTTATGGCATCACCCCTATACATTTAATATAAACTCTCCCCAAACAACTTCTTCTACCAAAAAACTCTTCAAAAATCATATTTGGATTAAAACTTTTCAAGGCCACGACTTCTCCTTATTTGATGGAGATACTCCTTAATTCAAGGTCTAAGTCGAGGAGCTCTGGAGTGCAATTGCTATCCGTATCATCTTAGGTCCCTTTTAAGTCATCTTGTAATTCGAGAAAGTTGAGATGTTAAAAACTATGATATTCAAATTTTTTTTTCTATTTTTATATAAAAAGAAAAAGATCCTCCAAATAATATAATTTTTTTTTTTTTGGTAAAGCAATGGTGTTTTAGTCATTATCCAGTTGAGTTAGTGTACAATTGACTCCTTACAACAACTTAGTTAGAGGTTTAATATATAGTATAGATAATTACAATTTTTTAAAAATCAAAATTAAATAATGATATACTAGCAAAATCATAGTTGAAACGATAAAGTAGTTGTTGTTCATGCATATTTGTACTATTAATTGAACCTTTGATTGAGTTAGTGGAGTTAATGTCACAAGTCAATCGGACACCAACATAGTTGAGAAATGACTAAAAATCGCTATTTTTGTAATAAAAAGTGGGAGTTTTGCTTTTAAAAGATATTTTATATAATATCAATATAATCTCTGTAACACCCCTAACCTGTATCCGTCGCTAGGATAGGGTTACGGAGCATTACCGGAGCTTTTCAGAATATTTTCAGATAAATCATGTAAATCACTACTCATTAATCGAGATCTTTCGTAACGTCCCTTATATGGACCCTAAAGGCCTAATACGAGCATTAGAATCGAGTTGGGACTTAATCAAAAACTCTAAGAATTTTTCGTGACATTTTAAAAATTTTCCACGGTGTAGGGCTCACACGCCCGTGTGGTCCAAGGGACACGCCCGTGTGACCCTAGGAGACGCTCGTTTTGTAGGCTGTGTTCAAAATTAGGTAGCTCTCTGACTTGCGCCACATGGCCATGCCATACACCCGTGTGCTAGGCCGTGTGGTTATTTAATTCAATTCAAATTAGGTGTAGGTTTCACATGACCAAGGCACACGCTCGTGTTCTAGGCCGTGTCTCCCACATGGTTGAGACACACACCCGTGTCTCTGCCCGTGTGCTCAATTCTGAGCATTCTGTTTTCTCAAATTTAAGGTGCAGGGGACACACAGCCAGGTCACACGCCCATGGGGTAGGCCGTATGTAACACACGGTCTAGACACACGCCCGTGTGGACAAAATAAAGCCATTTCTAGCTTCATTTCTCACCCCAAATCACACCCATGACTCGCACTTGCATCACATATCCAAATACTAACCATTTCAAGCATTGATATCAAGCAAATTCTATCATTCAGCATGGTATACCATTATATGCATACATGTTTATTATCTTGCCTTGGTTTAGTCCATATGTTAGACTTACTTTGATCAAGTACTTAACACATGTGTAGCTACCATAGTATGACATTACAAATATATCAAGTCAAGCCATTACTAGCCATTCCAATGGCTAGATTACAAGCATCATTTACATTTACATGCCAATATGGCCAATATAACCTATACATGCAATTACAACCATAATTGATTTACCATACTGTACCGACATAGGCTGATGGATAGTGTGAGTGATCTCCGCGAAGCTTCCAATCCAACGATCTTCCGATTTGCTCTAAAACAGAGGAAAATAAAACGGGGTAAGCATAAAATGCTTAGTAAGTTCGTATAACATGGTACTTAACTTACCATACATCCTATTTGAGGTAACTAAGTAAGGCATAATCAATCACTTTGATCTCAAGCCCTACACACATCCTCATTTCCCTTGTTACTTATATATTCCATAGTAACATCAAGACATATATGGGTTCAAGAACAGTCAACTTCCCATGTACATATGCTTTCCAAAACATGTATTCATTTAACATGTATAGACATATCTTAGTAATACAAGTATAGCTTCATAGAAATTCTTTTCGAGTTCAGGTCATTTCATGGCAGGACTTTACTCATTTTATTCGAGTATTAAGGTCGCACAAGTAATAGTACATTCAAGATGTGCGGATCTATGATCAAGGATGAACATTTTCATCAATTAATTTCCATATAAAAATATCATCTTCTTGTATTTCATGTAATATTTTCATATCATATGTATCATTCCATGTCAATTTGTTTTCAATTCATCTTTGCTCTCGTCAGAACTTTACCCGTTGAATTTATTCGAAATATCGATGGATACACAGGTGGTACAAATTAGGATCTGTCAATTCATATTCAGTAGTACCTTGTAAGTACACTCTCGAGCCACGTATCATACAGCAGAATTACCAGTCTAAGCTAAATTCTAGCTATAACATATACTCTAAGGCTTTGTTTGATTACGGTCCGGCTAAATCCTTTATATGACAAAGAATTCTATAGAGTCCGATCTAGATTACCGATCTAGGCTAAATCCAAATCAATTAGGATTACCAGTCCGGGCTAAATCCTAATTGAAACATATGCTCGAGAGGCTCATTTCGGATTACCCGTCTGGGCTAAATCCATTCTACAACATATGCAGTTTTATCAGGAAAAACACATTTATCCATCGACTTCCATTTATTCAAACGAGATTTAACATTTTCAAACATTATCAGGCATGTGATCAATCTCATACATTTTACATTCATACAATTCAAGTATTCACATTCAACTAAAGTATAAAATTTACATTTTTATCATTTATCATTTATCGAGTATTATTGTTGATCGGGCACATTTCATTTATCGGGCTTTGACGAATATGTGATCATTTCACATAACTAAGGCATTTATATAATTCACAAACACAACATTTAATTAAAGCATAAATATATATATATATATATATATATATATAATTTAGTTACACGAACTTACCTCGACAAAGGTTCGTGTACAAACATCTACTAATCCGACATTTTCCTCTTTTTCCTCGTTCTAACTCTGAATTTGGTCTATCCGGATCTATACGAGTAAATTTTATATCAATTTATCATATTTTATATTCATGTGGACTAAATTTTCATCTTAGGCAAAATTATTATTTTGCCCCTAACTTTTCCAAAAATTCCATTTTCGTCCCTAGGCTCGGAAAATGAAACTTGTGCAAATTACTCCCTATTCCAAGCCTAGCCAAAGCCCCATTACAAATTTTACAGCACATGTATTCATAAAATTTTAGAATTTTCCTTCAATTTCACAAGTTTACATTTTAGTCTCCAAATCATGTTTTCATCAAAAATCACTTTGTAAAAGTTGTTTATCTATCAATAATCTTTCATTTTCTACCATAAATTTCTAATTTCCAGCATATACATCCATGACCCATTTTTCATATCTTGGTAACTTTTCAATTTAATCCCCCTGTCGAAACCATTTTTTTTGTTGAAAAACGGGGTCGACTTTAAAATGAAAATAGAGTCGCCACCAATCTTTTTTGAGGTGTGATCGGACCACCTTGAGATTAATCATTAAAACATTTTGATTTATTAAAACCATAATTTTGGCCTACGAAATTCGAGAAAACGGGTTCAGGAGTCGGTTACGCACGAGGAAGGATTAACACCCTCGTAACGCCTAAAATTGGTACCGAATTGATTAATGAACGTCTTAATGTAAAAAATTTGAAAAGATTTTAAAATACGATCCTCTTTGTTTAAAGAAAAAAACTTGAATAAATTAAATTAGATGCTGAGACCCGCTTATTTCGAAGAAGTAAAATGTCATGTCCAGTGAGTTAGGATACGACGTTTCGAATCATCGAAACTAAACTTGTCTTTTGACTTTTAAAACCAGGGCATTTAAGTTTGAGAAGGATATTCGATTATTCGATTCAAATGAAAAATCGGAACCTAGTAAGTTAGGGCACAATTTCTCAAAATTCCAAATATAACAAAATGTCACATCCGGTGAGTTAGGGCACAATGTTTTTGAATTCCCGAGAATAAGTTTTTTTTTTTACTTATACTTTGATTTTTTTTAAAAAAAATAATCGGTTCTTTAGGCTCGACGAGAAAAATCGAAACCCAGTAAGTTAGGTACAATTTCTCAAAATTCCCAAATTCGAGCATTGCCTCATTGTGAAAACATCTTGAACCAAAATATAACAATAAAATAAAATGTATTTTAAAAACATGATATTAATAATTATAATGATGACACGAATAATAATAAAAATTTGAAGTATTAGTACTATATAAATGATAAACCTCAATTTATACATATTTTAACCCTATGCTTGGCTTATTTTGGATGAATTTTCATTAGATTTGATGATTTTGATTCTCCTAATCCCTTAATTTCATGTTTTACACTCAGGAGATCTTAGGGAGTCGAAAAGAACAAGAAACGGGCCAAAACGGGACGAAATGGGCCTACCTAGGAAAGTAACACGGCCTGGACCAATAAACACGACTGTGTATTATGAGAAGGATCAAGCATGGCCTGGATCAACGTACACGGACAGACCACACGGTCGTGTGTGGCTAGCAGAATTGAGCACGGTCTAAGGAGTCGAGCACGGGCGTGTCTCCACCGTATCAAAGTATAATTCTACTCGGAATAGACCACTTGTGGGTCAAGAGAGGAGTTCCAAAGCCTATAAAAACACCTTAGGGGGCAACCTAAAAGAGGCGGCTGAATAGAAGCCAGAAAATACTCGAAGACAACCAGCGGAAGCAGCTTAGGAGAAGGATCTCCATCAAGACTGAAGATCTCCCATCAAGTTCTTTATAAGTTTTTAGGTTTTCTTATATTTTGTTGTTTTCCTAATTTTAAGATGTTCTCTTCTATCAGTATGAACTAAATCCCTTAGACACCTAAGGGGATGAAACCTATGACGGATCTTATTATTATTTGATTTATAAGATAAATACTTGTTCTTATTCTTAATTGTGAGTTCTTATTCTTATTTTGATAATTCAGGTTATTGATTCAAGTCGAATGTGCTTATTCAGAGGAGCAAAAATCCCTATTTAAGAGTAGATCAACACAATTAAGCGGAGTTGATTGCAACCCAGAAATAGAGGCTGAAAAATCATTTGGATTAAAGTTAAATCTAATAAGGAATCCATAGATCGAGTTAATGCGACAATAGGAGTTTTAATTAGAAAGAAATTTCAATTAATCAACCTAGAGTTAGTTGTTTTTAGTCTTGAAAGAGATATTAACATAAATCAAGGATTTCTACGGATTAAGTGAAGTGAATAAATCATATGAATCAAAAGTAATAAGTGAAGTCTAGGTGGATTCTTCCTAAGGTATTGCCTATCTCATATAAGTTGTCTAAAAGTATTTTCCTAATTCTTTCGTTGTCGTTTTTAATTAAGTTTTAGTTTAAAAGAAATCACTCCAATTCTTAGGCTAGATAATAAAAAGATAGTAATTACTAGTACTCTTGGTCCTTGTGGATACGATATTACCGGTCTTACCATAACTACACTATTAAACGATAGGTGCGCTTGCCTTTATTGTGATCATAATTAATTGTAGACCACATCAATAAAAATGTAAATAAATAAATAAATAATAAAATAATAAAATAAATAAATGTATTTTAAAAAATGGTAAGCAAATAAACATTAAGGAAATAATAGTAATAATGACAAGGTTAATAGTAAGGAAAGTAATAATAAAAATAATAATAGTAATAGTAATAATATTAAAAAATAATAGTAACAAAAACAATAATAATAATACTAGTAACAATAAAAGTAGTAGTAGTAATAATAATAATAATAATAATAATAATAATAATAATAAAGTAAAATACAAAAAAATGAATAAACAAAGAAGTAAAAAAATAATGATAAAAATATATGTGCATGCAAAAATTAAATAAATAGATAAAAGGATACACATAAATATATAAATAAAATGATAATAAAATAAATATTGTATTAAACTGAAATTAAAAATAAAGTTAAGAGCCCAAATTACAAATAAAACATTAAAGGGACTAAATTAAAGAGAAATAAAATTAAAGATCCAAATTTAAAAAAATTAGGACCCCAATGTAACACGCATAAAAGTGGGGGACCAATGGGAAATTATTCTTCCGAAACGTAGCATTTTAGGCCCTAATCGTTGGATTAAATTGAACACGAGATAAACTTACATGGGCAAAATTAGAAAAATAAAAAAAAAGGAAAGTGGGACTTAATCGAAACACGCCTCAAAAGCGGAAGGACTGAGGGCACAAATAGACCCTCAGTCCAAAAACACGCGAATCTTTGGCGATATGGGTCGGGTCGGATCTGGACAAAACGACGCCGTTTTGGGCTATTTAACTCAGACCCTAAACAATACCGTTTAATACTTTCTATAAAGGCTAATTTTTTTTTAACAACATTCTGCCATTTTTAAAAGAAAGAAGAAAAAAATGCTTTCTTTTCCTCTCAATTCCCCTTAGTCGACCCTAGGGTTTCTTCGTCCTTCCGCCACCTCACCGCCGTGGTCAGTGGCTGGCGTCGTGCAAGCCACGGTTTTTTAGCCCCTGTTTTAGGGCACATATGAAGGCTAAGCCTTCTCCACCAAAAAAAATGAAAGAAAATGGCTCTCGACCCCTTT